>CM069142.1:48211097-49411097 GCA_035221665.1 Okamejei kenojei
GCCATTGCCTGAGTAGGGTTTGGCTATCTCTGTTTGATTTACACACAGCACCATTTATCATCCTGTCCACACATTTCTTGCCTCCAACTGTATTTTACACTCATTCTATTGAAGACAAGACATAAACATGCGTGATTGCTCACCAATCTTTTGGCTATCATGCCTGCTACGAAATGATGAACTGGAAGCAACCATTTTGCAATCATAATGTTTGCTGGTGAATTATGTGTCCCAATAAACACTTCTACAAAGGAAGCATAAACCCTCAAACTTCATCCTTTGTTGCTTGAGCGAAGAAGTTTCACACTGAACCATATTTCATCGGGAAAAGTGAGTTTTCTGTATTTTAACAGCTCCCCTGTTTTAAAGTAAGGAGGGTTATGTTAGCATGGTGGTGATGTACATGGCCAGTAAATCAAAGCTCCGATGGCTTGGAGAAGAGAGTTCAATTCTTCCATTTATGCCAGGGAGTTTAAATTCATTTAATTAAAGAAGTTGCAATAAAAATCAATTGTCCATACCAGTAATAGACCGGGTAGTGTTCACCACTTTTTTGTAATCTTCCTTGTTCCTGGATATTTGAGTTGCCGCACTGGGCTGTGATGCAACCAGTCAATGTGTTTTCTACCATAGACCTGTGGAACCCTTTGCCAAATCCTGGGATGGCAGGACTTCCATATGAAGAAAGACTGGATAGACTTGGCTTGCACTCATTGGAATTTAGGAGATTGAGGGGGGATCTTATAGAGGCTTACAAAATTCTTAAGGGGTTGGACAGGCTAGATGCAGGAAGATTGTTCCCAATGTTGGGGAACTCCAGAACAAGGGGTCACAGTTTAAGGATCAGGGGGAAGTCTTTTAGGACTGAGATGAGAAGATCTTTTTTCACACAGTGGTGAGTCTGTGGAATTCTCTGCCACAGAAGGTAGTTGAGGCCAGTTCATTGGCTATATTTAAGAGGGAGCTAGATGTGGCCCTTGTGGCTAAAGGAATCAGGGGGTATGGAGAGAAGGCAGGTACAGGATACTGAGTTGGATGATCAGCCATGGTCATATTGAATGGCGGTGCAGGCTCGAAGGGCCGAATGGCCTACTCCTGCACCTATTTCCTATGATTCTATGATTCTATGAAATCCACGAGGAAGGATGAAAGTATATTGGGAGTGACATTGTTAGGCAGTGGGGGTGCCTAGATCAATGTCTCCCCAGACATGGATGATGTCGCTGTCTTCTCCTCGGATCCATGGTCGGTCTGTAGATTGCGACCAGTTTGGGTTGGCACCGCAGGAAGAGCGAGGCCATGCTCTTTGGCAAATGCCTGACCAATCTCCCGTCCCCTTTGCCACCAGATCTGACTAACTGTAGGTGCTGAAGATCTGGATTGCGTGGCATGTAACAGAAATTGGCTGGAGTGGATAGCCAGGATTAAACAAAGGTTTGTACTAAGGAAGCTGCACTCCCTTGTGGTTACTGATAAGAACCCATGAGGTGCTCGTGGGACTGCGGTACTTGGTGCAGGCATGGCCAATTCCCCACACTCCACCTCCTTGATCATCCGGGCTATTTTCCAGTTTATTGGGATCAAAGATGGAAAAGTTCTTCCAGACCAACTCCTTTGACCACAAGCCCTTCAGGCAGTGGTCAGAATGCGACATCCTGCAGATACTGCAGGACAAGGAATCGATGGATCTTATGGGGTCCTCGATCCCAAACACTGCGTAATAAGGCTCTGATTTACGAGCTGTTCTCGGGAACACATTCGGAGATGGACATCAATTACTGATGGAACACCAGTGATAGATGCCCTTTGGTCTGTTAGTAATGTTGCCAACTGGCGCATTCCAGACTGCAGGAGTACATTCTGTGGGATACACTGAAGCTCAGTACAGCCAACACACAGGCACTGTGGAGAAGGACCACAGTCTAAGGTCCTTTTGTCACTGGACATTGAGGGACAGAATCTGCTGGGGACACCCCTCAAATAAGGAAAGGGATATCATCCCAGGGTGCCACACGAGTGACAATGGTGTTATCTACATGTAAGGGAAAAGAGATGTGCTAATACCACTTGGTAAAACACCAACAATATTGAATGGACTAAGAACAGTATAGATGGACTAAGAACGTCTCAATAATTTTGCACTGTTTTTGTTGAGTATATTTTTTAATGACTAATAAAGTTTAATTTTATATTAAATAAAGGTAGCATAGGAGATCATGGATGGACCACAGATCCCTCCAGTTATGCTCACAACCCCATGAATATGGCCCAGGTTCGATCTTGACAAGTGCTGTCTGTATGGAGTTTGCTCATTCTTCTTGTGACTGCAGGGGCTTTCTCCGGGTGCTCAGAAACTATCCTCCCACATTCCAAACACATGCAGATTTGTAGTTTAATTGGCTTCTGCAAATTATCCCTAGTGTGTAGGATAGAACTAGTGTAAGCATTGGTCGGCGCGGCTCCATGGGACGATGGGCCTATTTCCACGCCTCATCTCTAAACTAAACTAAACGAAATATAAGACCATGATGACTGTAGTGTTGATATGTTCTTATTATGGTATGCTTCTGTTCTTTGAAGAGTTTCAGCCATAACAAATTTCTGTGTTGGTATTTTGATCCAGTATGTAAAATTTCATGCAGCTGTATCTGATGCTAAGTCAGCCTGCCAGTTCATACCATTGCCACCCCAGAGATAACAAATACACAAAATGTAATCAAACTGAAGCCAGTTTATAACAATGACATGCATTTAAATGAACTGTAATCCTCAGTACATTCACTGTTTAGAGGGATACAGTGTGGAAACAGGCCCTTCTACCGACCATGTCCACACATTGTCTTAGGGGTGTGGGAGGATATTGGGATAACCACATGAAACCCATGTGGTCACAGGGGGAATATGCAAACTCTGCACAGACAGCACAGAGGCCAGGTTTGAACCCGGGTCAATGGAGCTGTGAGGCAACAGCTCTACCAGCTGCACCACCGTGCCACATATCACATTGTACATGGACATAAGCATAATGAATGGCTGATCGATATTGCGTGCCTCTGGGCCAACTTGCTACAAGATGCAAATTCTTTAACCTTGAACAAACGCAACAAAAATAGATTGTTGAAGGATGCACATCAAAACACTTGTGAAGGCAAAGCCTTGGAAACACTATCAAACTGAGCTGCTTAAGTTAGCAAGATTATTATCACTAAAGAAAGGGCAGTTGATGTGGAAAGACCAAATATACAAATGTGAATGGGATGGGAAAAGAAAATGAGCAGCGGAACACGACTTTTCATTAGAAACCATTAACAGAGAACAATCTATCTGAAGAAGTGTCTCGAGCAGAGACGTCACACATTCCTTCTCTCCTGAGATGCTGCCTATCCCGCTCAGTAACTCCGGCATTTTGCGCATAACAGAGAACAATGTCTTGCATCAGTGATATTAGCAGAATTTAAAACAGTGCTTGTATCCTTCTGGCAACTACTTCCAAGGCGCAGAATATCCAGTTCAAGGAAAACAAGGTGAGTCATGTGAAACATTCAAACATTTTGTCAATCTTTGTCTCCAGTGTACCCAAATTTATCAAAGCAAATAATGAATGTTAAAGCCTTTGCTGCGATCAACACTGGTCCCACAGTTCTGCTCAGGCTCACCCTCCACCCAGACGGACCAAGTATTGAGTATTCCTGGTCCTTACCTTTCACGCCACCAGCCTCTGCATCCAACATATCATTCTCTGACATTTTCCCCACCTTCAACATGATTCCATCACCAGTGGAATCTTTGTCCCATCCCCACCCCTTTCCACATTCCATTGACACAATTCATCCCTTCCCACCCAAACCAACCCCTGCCCAGCTACTTACCCATGCAACTATAGGAGATGTAATCCCTGTTCCAACAACTCCTCCCTCAACTTCGTCCAGGGACCCCTAGCTCTTCCAGGTAAGGCAGATGTTTCAATGCACCTCCTCTAACCCAATCTACTGCTTTTGGTGTCCCTGATGTGGCTTATTTTACATTGGTGAGATTAAGCGTGACCGTTTCACCGAACACTTGCACTCAGTCTACCAAGGCCTCCCAGATCTCTCAGTTGCTAATGAATTTAACTCCCCATTCTCGTACTGATCTATCTGTCCTGGGCCTCCTCCATTGCCAGGCCACATCCAAAATGAAGGGTCAGTAGCTCAGATTCCACTGTAGTTGACAACCCAATGTTATGAACTTTGTACTCTACATTTTTAGGTCCCCACCACCCCCCTTCCATTTTTCTCACCTTCCTTGTTGCCCAACTGGGTGCACACCTATTTCTCCCACTATCTTGCCGCGTGCCTTGCTTTTTCCCTCCCCCCACCCCCTTCACCTATAACCGTGCCACTGGCTTCACATTTCACTCCTCTACCTTTCTTACATGCTTTAGTCTCCTTGTCATCTCTAGCCCTTGTCCAACCATATTTTAATCAATGCATCCTTACAGTGTGGAAACAGGCCTTTCGGCCCAACTTGCCCACACCGGCCAACAATGTCCCACTTGCCTGCGCTTGGTCCATATCCCTCCAAACCTGTCCTATCCATGTACCTGTCTAACTGTTTCTTAAATGATGGGATAGTCCCAGCCTCAATTACCTCCTCTGGCAGCTTGTTCCATACATCCAAAACCCTTTGTGTGAAAAAGTAAGCCCTCGGATTCCTATTAAATCTTTTCTCCCCTGGTCCTCGATTCACCTACTCTGGGCAAGAGACTCTGTGCATCTACCCAATCTATTCCTCTCATGATTTTGTACACCTCTATAAGATCACCCCCTCATCCTCCTGCACTCCATGGAATAGAGACCCAGCCTACTCAACCTCTCCCTATAGCTCACACCCTCTGATTCTGGCAACATCCTCATAAATCCTTTCTGAACCCTTTTAAGCTTGACAATATCTTTCCTATAACACGGTGCCCAGAACTGAACACAATATTCTAAATTCTGTCTCACCAACGTCTTATACAACTGCAACATGACCTCCCAACTTCAAAACTCAATACTCTGATTGATGAAGGCCAAAATGCCAAAAGGCATTTTGACCACCTTATCCACCTGCGACTCGACCTTCATGGAACCATGCACCTGTACTCCTAGATCCCTCTGTTCTACAACATTACCCAGAGACCTACCATTTATTGTGTAGGTTCTGCCCTAGTTTGACGACCCAAAATGCAACACCTCACACTTCTCTGTATTGAATTCCATCAACCATTCCTCTCCCCACCTGGCCAATCGATCCAAATCCTGCTGCAATCTTTCACATCTTCCCATTTAACCCATCTTCATTATCTGCAAAACCACTCACTTTTGTATCATCAGCAAACTTGCTAATCTTGCCCTGTATGTTCTCATCCAAATCATTGATGACAAACAGTAACGGGCCCAGCACCAAACCCTGAGGCACACCACTAGTCACAGGCCTCCAGTCCGAGAAGCAAGTGTGCAGTTGTTTTTCTTTACAGTTGCCAAAGAACTCAGCCATGGGTAGAAGTGAGCATCTGCAGATCACAGATTAATGTAGCAGTGTGATACAGGTGCTGCGGCCCTTTTGAGTGAATTGACCACATCCAAATCTACAGAAGCAGTCAGCCCAATGAATGATCCCACTGTCTTTGTGCCATCTGCTGCTTCAGAGAACAGTGAGATCAGATAAGCATCTAGCACACAGCAGTGAGGGCATCGGGAAAATTTGCAACTTACTTAACCTTCACACTGCAGAATCACGCCTCATTAGCTGTGTATCAGTGGAGATTTGTGCAAATAGCAGAGCATCTGTACCGGTTGTGCTGATCGTAGATCATGGAAACAAGAATTTAATTTTTTGTACATGAAAGATGTGAAAATTGAAAATGAAGCCATTACAGCCCAGACATAAGATAACATACCAAGTGATTATACTAACATCTATATTTGTCTTTTCTTCTCCCTCTTTGCCTAATCTCATTTGTAAATCCTGAAGCATTTATCAACCTTTCCCATAACTAACATTATCAATACTCTTCCGACCAAAAACAACAAGGTACAGGAAATAATATATTTTTGTTTTTTTTTAGTTAAAAAAAACTAAACCAAAACATACTGAATTCTCAATATTTCTGTGAGTTTTTTGTGTAATTTACAGAAAATGACAACATTGTGAGCAATAGGTTTCTTGTTAAGGTTTCATTCATGTCACATGATGAATCCTTTATTGATATTTGCTCTGTCGGTAAAGAAGGCCACTGATCAATATTCCAATCTATATTAATGCTTCCTGTTAAACCTCCTTTGGCGCTAAAGCTGACAGTTTGCACCACATTATTAACCTTTGAAAGAAAAGTTAATTTAAATCTAATGCAAACTTCATAATTTTCAACGTTTAATTTCTAATTGGATCTTGGTCTGGGAGCTGCTGCGTGTGACAATCGTTCACCTAAACAAGGAATATCCCTCTAAACCTGTCCTATCCATGTACCTGTCCAAATGTTTCTTAAATGTTGCCATAGTACCTGCCTCAACTAACTCCTCAGGCAGCTCATTCCGTACATATACCAAGAATGTTCAAGAATGCTTGATTTCTAGATACCAAAATGGGGGCAATGGGGATGGAACTGCATATTAAACCTCATTGCACTTCCTGGAGTTTTCTGGGGATTCTGCTATGGTATTTCAAGACAGGCACGCCCAATGCACACTGTTCAAACTAGCAAGTAAGTTCTATCCAGGAGAAGGGTGAACTGTGAGATCCATGCTCTAAACCAGAAGTTAGATAAGTTATGCAATTGCGTAGAACATTTGTGTGTAAAGTTTTAAAGAGTGTAAAATGCTGTACATTTACCTGTAACAAAAATGGGTCACGTGAGATCCGGAGTCATTTTGAAATGTATAAAATCATGAGAGGAATAGATCAGGTAGATGCACAGTCTCTTGACCAGAGTAGGTGAATTAAGGACCAGAAGACATAGGTTCAAGGTGAAGGGATAAAGATTTAATAGGAATCCGAGGGGTTTACGTTTTCACACAAAGGGTGGTGGGTATATGGAACAAGCTGCCAGAGGAGGTAATTGAGGCTGGGACTATCCCATCATTTAAGAAACAGTTAGACAGTTACATGGATAGAACAGGTTTGGAGGGATATGGACCAAACGCGGGCAGGTGGGACTAGTGTGGAGGGACATTTTGGCCGGTCCGGGCAAGTTGGGCTGAAGGGTCTGTTTCTACACTATCACTCTATGGCTATGAAATAATAAAGGATACTTCATAAGGAACTGATGTCTCTGTACCTGACATTTCATTGTGCAGCAACAGTCAACAAAGTCAACAGCATGCTGATGTGTAAAGTCAGTGCAGGGCAATATAGGTCTGAGGTAACCATGCTCTGGCTTTCCAGTTTACCTCCGCACTTATTAAATGGTATTCACCACCCACAATCCTATTGTGATGTTTGAGTAGCTGAACAACATCTCTGGTGAACATGGAGAGGTGACATTTTGAGTTGGAAATCTTCCTCAGAGTCACCTATCCATGTTCTCCAGAGATGCTGCCTGACCTGCTGAGTTTCTCCAGCACTTTGAGTCTACTTATAAATGATAGACTGGTTTACTCCATGCAAGCCACTCTCAAGATTGAGGTAGTAGTGCATTCAAAACTTGAAGCAACCCACAGCCTTCTCTCCAGTTCAATGATATTCAATACCAATCCACAAGATCTGCATTACAATGATTAATTTTCTAACTTTCAGAAGTGTTCACTTCATATATTTACGAAAAGGACTAATTTTTGGACGTGCTTTTCACGTATTCCAGTATCAGCATTTCCGACAGGCATCGATGCCACGGGCTCTCCATGTTTGTTGTAGAAAGACAGACGCAGCCTAGAGCATCATCTGCAGCTTCTTATCGCCACGTGACTCTGGTGTAAAGCATACAATTATGTGAGTGCAGTAAACCTAAGCAGATTTAATCAATTTTCGTGAGACGAAATTATATAAAAATTGTTTCTGATTTTATATTATCCATAAACTTCCTAAGATCAACAGTTAGCTCCGACAGAAGCAATTACATTTTGGAGAATGAGTTATGTAAATATCTCATAACTCACTGTCTAATGTGTATCATTATTTTTTATTATACAGAGATAATGATAATGTAATGTTTTTTCAGTAAACCACATAAATGAGCACTCATAATACTCTAAGGGCAAACTGGAAATAAATACGTGAGAGTTGTTTCTATTGGCGTAAATGCCTCTTGCAGAAAGGCCTTGCCACAAATATGTAGAAGCCTCACAGCTCCAGTGAACCGGCTTCAATCTTGACTGCCAGTGCTCTCCTTGTATGGGATTCTTCAGGGGGCCTTGTTTCTTCCCACTTCACAAAAATGTGACAGGTTAAGTTGGCCCTCATGTGTCGTAGTGTCTGGGGGGAGTTGAAGGGAATGTGGGGAGAATAAAATGGGGTGAATATCAGTGGTTGCTTGATGGCCACCATGTTCAAAGTGGGCAGTAAAACATGTTTCTGTGGGGTGCCACACTTTGACTGTGACTCTAAGTTTTAGTTCAATATGTGACTATTCCAGTGAAATCTAATTGGTTTCACATCTTCTAAAACATCGTCTGTCCAGTTCCCTCCACAGATGCTGCCTGACCCATTGCTTTCTTACATCTGCACTTTTTTTATTCCCTCCTTGAAACAATTATAATCTTGGATTCATCAATGAACAGTGTTGATCAGATCCTAACCTGCTCTTACCATTCACACAACTCTTTTCACACAAGCACAAGAAACTGCAGATGCTGGAATCTTGAGCAAAACATAAAGTGCTGGAGGAATTCAGCGAGCCAGGCAGCATCTGGGGAGGGAATGGGTAAATTATATTTTGGGCCAGGGCATTTTTTCATCACACTGAGTTCAGACAGGCTGTCTATTTTCTATCCAGGTGGTGCCTGACCCACTAGGTTACTCCAGCATTTTGTGTTTTGTTCTGTTTACAAGTTCCTCCATATCTTTCTATATTATCTCCTCCAGTACCCCAATTCTGAAATTCAATGCATCCATTTCCACCCATCCACCCCTGGAGGCTACAAGTTCAGCTGCATGGAGCTTAAACCCTCCTCACATGCCATCTATTTCTTGTATCCTCATAACCCATTATCTCATTGAACACCAACATTTGTTTGATATTATTCCTGTAAAGCTTTGGGCCATCATCCATTGTTGAACTACATAAATGCAAGCTATTGTTGTGGAGATGATCTCTGATTATATTTATATCTCTTCTTCTTGGAAATTCATGGATAGTTAATTTCAGACCCATAAATGGAGCACCCAGAATTGGGATTGATTATAGCATAATATAAAACACATTTTATCACTTTAATGCATACATTAGATGGAAATTAATCTTATACAGTTACCTTTGGTTAAGTTTTATTATTATTGTCACATGTGTCAGTAGGATAAAAAGCTTTTGTTTGCATGCTATTCAATCAAATCAGATAACAGTAAACATGAATAAAATCAAGCCAAACTCAAGCACATAGTACAAGCACAAAGTGCAGAATACAGTTTCTCAACATTGTCGGGTAACAGTTCCAGAGAAAAAGACCAATGTCCACAGTGAGATAGGTTGGACAATTGGAATTGTCCTTGAGCTTATGGAAGGACTGTTCAGAAATCTGATAACAGTGGGAAGAAACTGTTCCTGAGACTGGTGGAGTGCCCTTCCAATCTTTTATATCTTCAATGCAATGGTAGCAGGGAGAAGTAATGACCTTTATGAAACAGGTCTTTGATTACATTGACTGCTTTCATAAGGCAGCATGGAGTGTCGATGGAGTCAGTGGTGGGGAGTCTGGTCTGTGTGAAGAATTGGGCTACATCCATCATTCTCTGCAATTTCTTGTGGTCTTGGGCAGAGCCATTCCAAAACCAAGCTGTGATGTACCTCAGCGGTATGCTTTCTACAGTGCATCTGTTGGAATTTGTTAGAGTCGTTGGAGACATGCTGAGTTTTCTCAATCCCTTGAGGAAGTAGAGGCATGGTGTGCTTTCCTGGCTGTTGATTCAATGTGGTTAGTCCACGACAAATCGTTGGTAACATTTATGCCGAGGAACTTGAAGCTCTTAACAATATCAGGACATAATCATCTTGAAAATCTTCAGATATTTCATTTTCATATAAGCCAAGTTTAATAACTTTTTTTTGTTTTGAACCAATGTCATTTGGTCACAGGAAATATTTTATGTTGATTAAACAAAGGTTGACTTGAATAAGTATCTAAGAGTAGAGGATTCACTAAAAATAGCCAGGTCTGGCTTGGCAGTGTTCAAAATTATTGATATCCTTTGCTTCTTCAGATATCAACATGATTTTTCTCTTCCCCTGGTTCTACACTGACACGTGCTATATCCTTATCAATATAAAACTGATCTTGGATGTGTGTGTGTATGTGTGTGTTTGTGTGTAATCACATCTTCATGAAAAAACAACGCGGTTAAGATAACATTTTTACATCAAAATGTTCAAAAACCAGAAAACTTGAAAAAATAAAATAAATAAATAAAAATAAAACCGGCTTGCTTTGGCTGATGACATGATGACGTCACAATGGGTCTGCGCATTATGTTTCACGCGCTGCGATTGACGTCGCCCGGCCGCTCGCTGCCATCCCGTTATTCAAAAGAGACGCACAAAGAGCAAGCAAGTCGGGCCGTGGACTGAGACCAAAGATCATTGCTGAAGACTCTTCCCCCCCCCTCCCCCAGGCCTCGCTCTGGCGCCTGCAGCTGGAGCATGGAGCTGGAACTGGAGCTGGAGCTGGAGCTGGAGTGAGGGGGTATTGCATTCGGGAACCAGCCCTCCCCTGTGACGCCGCGTGCACCCCCCACCCATCAAACTCTACACCCCCTCCTCACTGCCCCCTCCCACTCCCTCTCTGCCCTCCTGCCCCCTCTGCCTCCTGCCCTTTCCCTCTGTCCCCTACCCTCCCTCTGCCCCTACCCGCTCTCTGCCCCTGCCTCCTATCTTCCTCAGCCCCTGCCCTCCCCTCTCCCCCTGCCTCCTCTCTCCCTCTGCCCCTGCCCTCCCTCTACCACTGCCCTCTCTCTGCCCCTGCCTTGGCCCCCTCTCCCTCTGCCCCTGCCCTCTCTCTCCTCCTCTGCCCATGTCCTCTTTCCCCCTCTGCCCCTGTCCATTGTCTCCCCATGGCCTCTCTATCCCTCTGCCCCTGCCCTCCCTCTGCCCCTGCCCTCCATCTGCCCCTGCCCTCCTTCTGCCCCTGCCCTCCTTCTGCCCCTGCCCTCCTTCTGCCGTCCCTCTGCCCTGGCCCTCCACATTTTCAAAGCAACCTCATTTTCAAACCAACCACCATTAACAAACCAACCACCATTTTCAAAGCAACTGCATTTTCAAAGCAACCACCATTTTCATTTTCAAAGCAACCACATTTCCAAAGCAACCACCATTTTCATTTTCAAAACAACCATATTTTCAGAGCAACCACCATTTTCATTTTCAAAGCAACCATCATTTTCATTTTCAAAGCATCCATCATTTACAAAGCAACCACATTTTCAAAGCAACCACCATTTTCATTTTTGTTTGTTTACTTTTGTTAGAAGTAAGTACAAAAGTGTGGTACTTGAGTACCTAATACATTCATACATATTTCCATTCTTGTACAACTTCATACTTTTGATTTAATAATAAAAGAACAGTGAGAGAAAAAATAAATAAAGAGTGTCCGAATAGATAGTCAAGCGAGTAGAAACAGAAAGCAAAAGAAATAAAGGATAGAGATGAGAAGTTAAAAGATTGAAAGAAAAGGAGAAAGTAAATAGATAGTCAAGCGAGTAGAAACAGAAAGCAAAATAAATGTTTCATGGGAAGGATGTAGAAGAGAAATGGAGGACATTTAAAGGGGAAATTGTAATACATAATCTTTATGTCCCTGTTAGGTTGAAAGGAAATAGTAAAAATTGGAAAGAGCCATGGTTTTCAAGGGAAATTAGACACTTGTTTCGAAAAAAGAGAGCTATCTACAATAATTATAGGAGGCATGGAGTAAATGAGGTGCTAGAGGAGTATAAAGAATGTAAAAAGAATCTTAAGAAAGAAATTAGGAAGGCTAAAAGAAGATATGAGGTTGCTTTGGCAAGAAAGGTGAAAGTAAATCCAAAGGGTTTCTACAGCTATATTAATAGCAAAAGGATAACGAGGGATAAAATTGGACCATTAGAGAACCAGAATGGACAGCTATCTGCAGAGCCAAAAGAGATGGGGGAGATATATTAAAATTGGATAAGTAAGTATGCAGATGATACTAAGATAGGTGGTGTTGTGGATAATGAAGTAGATTTTCAAAGTCTACAGAGAGATTTGGGCCATTTGGAAAAGTGGGCTGAAAGATGGCAGATGGAGTTTAATGCTGTTAAGTGTGAAGTGCTACATCTTGGCAGGACAAATGAAAATAGGACGTACATGGTAAATGGTAGGGAATTGAGGAATGCTGTGGAACAGAGGGATCTAGGAATAACTGTGCATAGTTCCCTGAAGGTGGAATCGCATGTAGATAGGGTGGTAAAGAAAGCCTTTGGTGTGCTGGCCTTTATAAATCAGAGCATTGAATATAGGAGTAGGGAAGTAATGTTAAAATTGTACAAGGCATTGGTAAGACCAATTCTGGAGTATGGTGTACAATTTTGGTCGCCTAGTTATAGGAAGGATGTCAACAAAATAGAGAGAGTACAGAGGATATTTACTAGAATGTTGCCAGGGTTCCAGCAACTATGTTACAGAGAAAGCTTGAACAAGTTAGGTCTTTATTCTTTGGAGCGCAGAAGGTTAAGGGGGGACTTGATTGAGGTCTTTAAAATGATGAAAGGGATAGACAGAGTTGACGTGGATAAGCTTTTCCCATTGAGGGTAGGGAAGATTCAAACAAGAGGGCATGACATGAGAATTAAGGAACAGAAGTTTAGGGGTAACGTGAGGGGGAACCTCTTTACTCAGAGGGTGGTGGCTGTGTGGAATGAGCTTCCAGCAGAGGTGGTGGAGGCAGGATCGATTTTAACATTTAATAGTAAAGTGGATAGGTATATGGACGTGAAGGGAATGGAGGGGTATGGTCTGAGTGCAGGTAGATGGGACTAGGGGAAAACAAATGGTCGGCACGGACTGGAAGGGCCGAGAGGGCCTGTCTCCGTGCTGTAATTGTTATATGGTTATATGGTTATATAAAGAAAAGAAAGATTAGGAGAGATCTACCTATCTCGTATTTTTTTTTTTTGCCCATCCGTCATCCGGTTCTAAACCATTTAATTTCTAAGGTTATGTTATGTTGCACCATATGCTTGTAAAAAGTTGATAAAAGGAGACCAAATCTTTAAGAATAGGTCTACTTTGCCTAGTAGGAGGAATCTCATTTCTTCAAGATGTAGCGTTTCAGACATGTTTGAAATCCACATTTTGAATGTTGGCGTGGTTGCGTTTTTCCAAAATTTGAGTATAGGTTTTTTTGCTGTTATTAGACCGTAATTAAGAAAAGCTTCTTGGAATACCGTTAGTGTACTTCCCTCTTCCATTGATTCTAAGATAATCAGTTCTGTATTGGGGTTCAATTTTGTGTTAAATAGTTTTGTAAAAATTCCAAAAATATCATTCCAAAATTTATACATTTTTGTACAAGAGACAAAGGAATGTGCTATAGTGGCATTTTGAGTTATACATTTGTCGCAGATGGGGGAAACATTTGAAAATATTTTATTCAGTCTAGTTTTCGAATAATAAAATCTATGTAAAATTTTAAATTGAATTAGGTTGTGTCTTACATTCATTGAGCATTTGTTTACATATAATAAATTTTTATCCCATCTATCGTTCGGAATTTTTATCAATAACTCTTGTTCCCAGTCCCTTCTAATTGCCTCTGTCGTTGGTGTTTCTATATTTAGAATTATATTATATAAGTAAGATATTAAATTGCTTGATTCTGCCTTTCTATTCATTCCTTCCTCCAATAAATCTGGGGTTGAAGTTTGATATCCTTGTATATATTTTTTCAAATAATCTTGAATTTGAAGGTATTTGAAATACTGATTGTTTTTCAAATTATATTTTAGTTGTAATTGTTGGAATGATAAAAATTTTCCCATTTCATACATATCTACCATCATTTTGATTCCTATTCTTTCCCAATGGATAAACGTTTTATCAATAATGGATGGTTTGAATGAAGGATTATTAGCTATTGGAGAAAGAAGCGATAATTTTCTCAATTTTAAAGTTAGTTTTATTTGTTTCCAAATTCCAAAGCAACCACATTTTCAAAGCAACCACCATTTTCATTTTCAAGTCCAAAAACAGCTTTTTCATTTTCAATAAGCCAAAAACAGCTTTTGCATTTTCATTAATGCAAAAACACTTTTGCATTTTCAAACCAAAAAACATTTTTGCATTTTCAAACCAAAAAACACTTTTGCATTTTCAAACCAAAAACAGCTTTTGCATTTTCAAACCATAAACACATTTGCAGTTTCAAACCAAAAAACACTTTTGCATATTCAAACAACATTTTCAAACCACATTAAGGGCACTCACAGGTCAGTAAAATCACTCAGTTTAGTGGGCATGTGTTCAGTGTTATTCACAGCTCAGACTTTTTCATCGATGGGAAAAATCCTCTTGGCCTGCGCAACGGAGGGGGACTCTGAGTACGATGGCTGAAATCACAGTGGTAGCGTTTTTTCTAAAATCAATATGCAGTGCAAACAAGAAGTGGTCAAGATCAGAGTTGAATTATATAGACATCAAGGGGAGTGGTCAGTGTGTGGGGGTGGTTAGTGTGTGTGTGTGCGTGTGGAGGGGGGGAGGGTGGTTAGTGTGTGTGTGACACCACAGGACGCTCCCCCCCCCCCCACAACTGCGCGTTGAGGGTACGGGACCCAACAGGTCCCCCTTGGTCTATATCTCTTAAAAAGGAACCATTGCTAAATGCATCCAATCCATGATTTAATTTGCTAGTTATGTGGATAACTCACACTTGTCAGTTGTACTCGTCCCTTTCCTCTGCAAACCCTTGGCAAAGTGTTTACTTTCTATTCGAGTAGGTGGTCATTCCCTGCATGGATTGTGAAGATAACAATACCTCCAACTTTAAGAAAACACAAAAGGAAAATAGATCAGGTGTTGGAAATATGAAGAGAGATTAAGGGAGATGCCTAGAAGGTATGGCAGTGGCTGTGGGGATGGAGACAGAGTTAATGCTTCAGATCAATGATCTTTGAACAGAGTTGAGAACAGTTTAGAAATTCAATGATAGACACAAAATACTGGAGTAACTCAGCGGGACAGGCAGCATCTCTGGATTCAATGACATGAAACAGGTGTTCCATTCTCTAAATATGCTGCCTGGCTATATGAAACTTCTCCTTTAACATGAACTTGTCATACACCCTAAAGAGTAAAATGAAATTATACACCAACAAAACAGCAATCTACCAAAAATGTAGAAACAAAGAACTGCAGATGCTGATTGATACACAAAAGGACACAAAGTGATGGAGTACTGGATATCCAAGTTGCTAACCATTTTAACTCTCCATCCCAATCCCACACTGACCTTTCTGTCCTGGTCTCCTCCATTGCCAGTGCAAGGTCACACACAAACTGGAAGAAGAGCGCTTCATAATCCGCTTGGGTGGCTTGCAACCCAATGGTATGAACATTGAATTGTACAATTTTAGGTAGCCCCTCCATTTTCTCCCCCAAAGCCCCCCTCCCTCTCTCTTTGCTCTATCTTCCTCTCCTGTGCCCCACATGGATGCCCACCTATTTCACCTCTCCATTCACCCCTCCCCTCTCCTGCCAATTTCCTCCCACTGGCTTTACAATTTGTAACTCGTCAAACCTGTCTCACATCTTCCTTCCTTTCTTATCTTTGGGTTTTGTTCCAACCAGCTGCCTATCGAGACCTCCCTCACTCACCTGTGTCGGCCTATTACCTGCCACGCAGGTCCTGCCTCCCCTTTTCAAGCTTTCTTCTCTCCCCTCTACAATCAGTCGGAAGAAGGGACTGGACCTGAAACATCACCTATCCATGTTCTCCAGGGATGCTGCCTGACCCGTCGAGTTACTCTACACTTGGTGTCCTTTTGTGCAATCTACTAAAGCTTTGTTATGAAAGTGGAGCAGCACAGTGGTTCAACTGGTAAAGCCCCTTCCTCATAGCTCCAGAGACTCAGGTTCTTTCCTGACTTTGGGTGATGTCTTCTTGGAATTTGCAGGTTCTCCCTGTTTCCTCTGGGTTCTCCAGTTTCCTCCCACATCCTAAAGACATGCGGGGTTCTAGTTTAATTGGCCTCTGCAAAATTTCCCCTAACGTGCTGGGAGTGGATGAGAAAGAGAGATAACATAGAACTCCTGTGAGCAGGTGATTGAAAATCGGCATGGACTCAGAAGGGCCTGTTTCCATGCTGTATCTCTAAACCAAACTAATTGTATTCTATCAAGCTCTGAGAAATGAGTGCAGCACTCCAAGTGCTTAATCAGAGATTTATATGACTGATATAATTGCGACTCCATTGTGCTGCAGCGCCCTTGGGATACTCGTCTGCTCTAATATGGCTGAGTTTAATCAGTGAGCCTGTGACAGATGGCAAGCTGCAAGCTCAGTGGTGTCCAGGTCCAGCTCGGATGTGGATGGTTTTCTGTTTCACTCACAGGAGTTCTGTAAAACTTTCACTTGGAGCTTGCCCGCATCTTCATAGCTATACAGAATGCAAAAATACGTACAAGTTCAGTGAACAGCCTGATCTGACATAGCTGGTTCAGGTACCAGATAAAAGTTGGGTATCAAGTACTTTCAGATGCTCATTTTGTTGACTGAGCAAAACTGTTATATATACAAGGGAGAGAAAGGAACATAAATGATGGAGTATCCAGTTGCAATACAAAGTGATTTCATGAAGTAGAATCCCAATTTAGCTTCTGCCACAAGTACACTTGCAGCTGTTTAAGATTGCTACATTGCATCTCGGCAAAGTGCAATTTGTTGCACATGAGAGTTAGGCTCTGAAGGCTCCACAAGGATGCGCAAGATGTCACTTGGTTTCGCAATGTTCCTCTTTCTATCAAGGCTGCAGCTGGCACCACTCGTACACTGGGTGAAATGTTAACCACTGCTGCTCATTTATAATCAGTCGATTTCACAAGGTTGGGACCTGTTTCTAGGTAGATTCTGTGTTTATCATACTTGTAAGATCAATATGACAGCGAATTTGCAGTGTAGGAAAGGACTGCAGATGCTGGTTTAAATCAAAGATAGACACAAAATGCTGGAGTAACTCAGCGGGACAAGCAGCATCTCTGGAGAGAAGGAATGGGTGACATTTCAAGTCGAGACCCTACTTCAGACTGATGTCAGGGGAGTGGGAGGTACAGAGATAAGGAAGTGTATTGATAAGGAAGTGTAAGGTGTGAAAACAGGTCAAAGGGCATGGAGTTCAAGGAAAATGTAAAATAGATCATTGTTAATTGGGAGAAGGTAACAACAAAGCAAACAGAGATAAAATGTAGTTGGAGACAGTAAGACTGGTCGGAGAACTGGAAAATGGGAGGGGGGATGGAGAGAGAGGGAAAGCAAGGGTTACTTGAAGTTAGAAAAGCTAATGTTCATACCACTGGGTGTAAGCCGCCCAAGCAAAATATGAGGTGCTGATCCTTCAATTTGCGCTGGGCCTCACTCTGACAATGGAGGAGGCCCAGGACAGAAAGGTCAGAGTGGGAATGAGAGGGGGAGCCAAAGTGATTAGCAACCGGTGCAGTGGAACAGACAAAATGTGTAGGAAGGAACTGTAGATGCGACAACATGTGTAGGAATGTGTAGTAAATTTGCCTTTATTGCTGCAACTAAGGTACCATATTTCATCCATTTTCTTGCAGTGAATATTTAGCTTTATTTCCCACCCAATGAAAACACAATGTGCTTTGTTATTCATGCTAACCCATTCTTAATTCCTACCCTATCTCTGAAAGTACGCTCAATAAGATATCTAGGAATAACCAGCGTATCCTTGAGAGAGTCAGTTAAGGGGAGAATATTTCTATCACCAGCAAAGTTTGAGCTGGCAATGCTACCACTCATTGATGTTGCTCTAACTGATGAGACTTTTATTAGTCGAGCAAATGTATTACGTGTGTGGAGAAGTTCAAAGCCCAGAACCAGAGCACATCAAACACTTTCTGCATTATTGCCAGGCAACTGAAGATGTGATTTACTTTTACCTTAGCCTCTGGCATATCATTCCACCAGGGGCACTGCACAATTAGCAGCCCCACCAACTGTCTGACAGTTTTTTTGTCTCTTTTTGTTATTTTTAGTGTGTTTAAAAAGTTTGTGTAAATGTTCCCCAGTTTGTTTTATGTTGGGGGATAAGGAGGGGGTTGAGGGAAACTTTTTTTTCATTCTCTTACCTGGCCGGAAATGCGATTATTTTCAGGATGGTATCTCCAGCCGCTTTGCGGCCTAACATCCTGGAGCCGAGGCCTGCTCGGACTGACTATGAGCCCCACGGCGGGGCGTGGACTTAACATCAGAGCCAATGCCTTGCCTGGGATTGCTCCAACCGCAGCCTGCGGACTTTACCACCGAGATTTTGCAGTCTTGAGTAGAGACCGTAGATATCCAACGACGCAGAAATTTTGACCAGACCCGACGCGGGATCCGATCTCTCGCTGACATCCCCCAGATGCGGGAGCTTTTTCGCCCCGATGCGGAAGGCCCAAATGGCGCCAGCTATGGGAGTCAAGATCGTCCCGTCAACGGAAGGCTTGAGGCCCCCGACCACAGGAGAACAAAGAAGGGAAGAGATTAAACTTTTATTCGCCTTCCATCACAGTGGGGAATGTGGAGGAGTCACTGTGGTAGATGTTTATGTTAAAATGTATTTTGTGTTTTTTTTTTGTAAAATATATTTTTATTAGAAGTAAATACATATTAAGAAGGAATAACATAAAATCAAAAAGAAGAAACACATTATTCATCACATAAGGAAGAGAAAAGAATCAAGATACCCGAGAGTTTACTGCACACTTATTGCAAAAGGTTTTATCTCTGGAACAAAAGCCTTTACTAGCCCGAGCACACAGAGTAATGAGACGTTATACAAAGCAAGATGCCCCTCCAAGACAAATGATAGTAAAAGTCCAGTATGATCGTGTCCTGGAGGAGATGATGAACAAAATTGTAAAAAGTAGAAATCTTACATATGAAGATGATCGATCTGCATTTACCAAGACTATCCAGCAGAGGTCTCCAAGAAACGAAATGCGTTCAAGGAGACCAAAGGAATTTTGAGGGAAGTGAAGAATCTGAAGTACAGTCTGAGGTACCCAGCCACCCTGAGAATTACTTACAACCAGGAAGAACTTTATTTCAAAAACCCAGCGGATGCAATGAGCTTTGCCCAAGGGATTAAGGAGCGAGAGGTAGACTGAATGAAAACTTCAAAGATGAACTATACCAACAATTAAATTGTACTTTCAAGATTGGAATGGACTATGGACTTGTTTCATCTAAAGAAGATGGAGAAGGATGCGGATGGGAGATTCGGGGAGATATGGATTGGAGACTCTCCTATGGATACTAATAATTAGAATAGTAACACTACTAATATTAATAACTAACACATACTAAAATTAATACTGTGGTATTATTATTAATTAAAGCTAATAACTACCAATTAATGATTAACAACTAATTATAGCTGATTTACTTAGAATTAAGTAATTAGTAAATATAAATACACAAAATATAAACTTTGACTTTATTTATCCCCCATGGTACTTTTTTATTTATTTATTTATTTTTTCTATATTTTTCTTCCCTTTTTCTTATTTTTTATTATTACTTTATTTTTTATATTTTCTTATTATTATAGCTTTTAATAAGTATTAAGTATAGATATTATCATATACTTGACTGATGGATTTTGTACACATCAGAGTTTAATACTCCCGGTTAAATATTTTTATGGAATAACAATTTTAATGAATCATGGAGATGGATAAGTTAGTAACATCGACTATGGAAGTCTGTAGATTGCTAGCCATGGTAGTATGGCTAACACTAACTACACCAATATTAGATGTAGTTTTTTTTCTCTCTTTGTGCACCCTATTAATCTCTTAATCTATCCTTTTTTAAATATTATTTCTTGTTATTATTATTTTATATTTGAATGGAGTTATAAATTAATGCAAAGGAGGTATATACGTGAGAGATACTCAAGGGTCTTGAAATATATCTATTCGGAGTTCGGGTGTAAAGTCGGGTATGTCGAGCTGAACCATTTGCCCTATTATATATTCCTTTAGATAAAAGATGCAAGACTTACAAACGAATATGGGGAATGGAGGAATAACGTTTTGTAGTTGGAATGTTAAAGGTGTTAACGAACCAATTAAGAGATGTAAAGTATTATCACATTTAAAAGCACTTAAAGTAGATGTGGTATTCATCCAAGAGACACATCTAAAAAAAGAGGCAGAACATAGATTAAAGGCTAAATGGATTGACGAAGTGTATCATTCTTCTTTCACACACAAACCCAGAGGTGTAGCAATATTAATTCGTAAAGGCACTTCATTTAAACATACTTCAACAATAACTGATAGTGATGGTAGATATATTATTGTAATAGGAGAATTATACACACAAAAAATGATTTTTTGTCAATGTATACGGCCCAAATTTTGACAGCCCGCTGTTTTTAAAAAAAAAATTTAATACTATCCCGGAATTATCACAACACAACCTAATAATTGGAGGAGATTTAAATTGTACACTAGATCCTTATTTTGGACAGATCATCAAAACAACGGAAATGTAAATCGCATCCCAGTGATCTAATAAATGCATATACAGATACTACTAATATTAAAGATGTTTGGAGAATGCAAAACCCAGCTGGACGAGAATACTCATTTTACTCATCTGTGCATAAAACTTATTCAAGAATAGATTATTTTTGGTAGATTTAAAACATCCCACTCACTTATAATTCAAAATATCATAAAATATTATAATTTCAGATCATGCACCTTTAACGTTTATGATGAAAATAACTGGTAAAATGGAAAAACAGGGACAATGGAGATTTAACCCACAAATTTTAAAAGACAAAATAACTCAAGAATACATCACAAAACAGATCAAAATTTTCTTTGAAATAAATAATACGCCAGAAATATCTTCGTCCCTATTATGGGAAACTTTTAAAGCGTATCTTCGGGGAATTATGATATCCTCTCAAGCATTTTATAATAAAGAGAATTGGAGGGAACAACAGGCATTGGAAAAGGAGATCAAACAATTAGACACAGAAAATGCTGTTAACCCAACCATGATAAAACGTAATAAAATCTTTGCATTGAAATATAAATTAAATAAAATACAGTCAGACCAAGTTGTAAAACTATACCAATATACTAAACAAATACAATTTGAATTCGGAGATAAACAACAAAAATTATTAGCTCGTCAATTACGAAAATTGGAGGGAGAAAAATTAATCCATAGGATTAAATCAGACAAAGGGGAATTATTAGTACAAACTAAAGATATAAATGAGAGATTTTTGCAATATTATAAAAATTTATATTCAGCCAAAACGACAGAAAATCGGATAGGAGTAGAAACATTAAAAAAAAATTGTAATCTAAAAGGACTGGATTCAGAAAATAGAGAATCACTAAATGCTGAAATAACTACTAAAGAAATTGAAGAAGCTATTAGGTCATTAAAAAATGGTAAAACTCCAGGGCCGGATGGTATTGGATCAGAATTTTATAAAACATTCCATGATATGATAGCTCCACGTTTGAAGACACTTTATGAACACATTTATGCACAACAGAAGTTACCAGAAACATTAAATGAATCTATTATAACACTCATACCTAAATCAGATAAAAATCTGGATGATCCAGGGTCGTATAGAGCCATAGCTCTTTTAAATACTGATCAAAAAATATTAACCAAAATATTAGCACAAAGACTAAATACAGTGATTAATAAAGTAATTCATTCAGATCAAACAGGATTTATACCAAAACGATACTCATCAAACAACCTGAGAAGATTATTCAATATTATATACTCAAAAAGAAACATTAATAAAGATTTATCAATTATTTCATTGGATGCAGAGAAAGCTTTTGATCAGGTTGAATGGTCTTATTTATTTTCGGTTATGGAAACTTTTCAGTTGGGAGAGAATTTTAAAACATGGGTTAAGCTACTATATACCAAGCCAACAGCTAGAATATTAATAAATCAAATGTTAACAACTAAATTTAATTTATTCCGAGGCTGTAGACAAGGTTGTCCTCTATCTCCACTACTGTTCGCACTGGCAATTGAACCATTAGCACAACGCGTGAGATTACATCCTGAAATATACGGGTATGAAACCAAAGAAACTGAAAATAAAATTTCTTTATACGCAGATGATGTATTACTTTATATTACAAAGCCGGAAATTAGTATTCCTAACTTATTAGATTTAATAACTCAATTTGGATTGATTTCAGGATATATAATTAATTGGAATAAAAGTGAACTTATGCCAATAATGGGAAATAACTTACATATATTACAACAATATCCTTTTAAGATAGCAAATGAAAAAATCAAATATCTTGGAATTCATGTAACAAAAAGATATGATTCTTTATTTAAATCTAATTTCCCACCCCTATTGAATAAACTACTTAAGAATATCCTATATTGGAAAACATTACCTATTTCAATGCTAGGTAGAATTAATGCGATAAAAATGATTTTTCTTCCGCAATTATTATACCTGTTTCAACTGATCCCGATATATCTTCCTAAATTTTTTTTTAAGAAAGTGGACTATAGTTACCAACTTTATTTGGGATTATAAGAGCCATAGAATAAATAAAACACATCTATGTAAATCAAAAATCAATGGAGGTTTTGCATTGCCTAATTTTATGTTTTATTACTGGGCAGTTAATATTAAAAATATGAATTTTTGGTTGGAAGAAGTAGATAAACAACCAAACTGGTTAAAAATGGAAAAGGAAGATTGTTCACCTTTCAAAATTAGCTCGATTTTATTTGCTAATATTAAAATACATAAGAAACGTTTTCGAGTAGGTGGCAGAGTATGGTGGCTGATTAGACAGAGAGCTCCATACAGTCGGATAAATAAACCTCCCCTAAATTCAAAGTAAGCAAGTATTTAAGTTTTAATGAGTACAGTATGAGTGGGGGAGTCAATGCAAAGAGCAGAAAGTTGCAAGAAAAGATGCTAGAAAAGCAATAAACAGAAGGTCAGGCCCGAAGCGACACAGACGAAGCCAAAAACAAACAGGCTGGTGGAGACGATGCAACAGGGGCCCTCCATGAGGGATTAGAAAGCATAAGTACACAACTCAGCAACTTGAGAAGAGAATTAAAAGCGGACTTCATATCATTCAAAGACGATTTCAAGCGGGACATGAGAGAAGAGCTGGCTGAATTTAAACATGAAATGAATCTTCAGATGGCAGCGAATGCACAAGCAATACAAGACCAAAAAAAACCGGAAGCCGACACTCGAATAGAGGAGCTGGAAACATGGAGTGTCGCTGCAAACACCATACTCCAAGAAACACTGAAAGACCAGAAGTTACTTGTCGTCAAATTGAACGATCTGGAGTCCAGATCCCGAAGAAATAATGTGCAGATATACGGTGCCAGAGGGTGCGGAAGGTAGCTCAGTACCTCAGTTTGTAGAGAAACTGCTCAGAAGTGAAATGCCAATCCCTGAAATGACAGATTTACAGATTCAACGAGCACACAGATCCCTGGTACAGAAACCAAGCTCCAGTTCCCCTCCAAGATCCATAATTGTCCACTTTCTCCAGTTTAAAGTTAAAGAGATGGTTCTCAAACAGGCATGGCAAAAGAAGATCCAACTTGGAGAATGAATGCTGTTACGATCTCAGAAGAAGAATGGCATCATATGTGGGTAACACTACAAACATCCACCAATTCACAAAATTGGAGAGAATTTAATTGGAAAAAATTGATTTGTTTCTTTATTACGCCTAACATAAAAAGCAAGCAAATTCTAAGGCAGCAAACATGCTGGAGGCAATGTGGCCAAACAGACGCAAACCATGCACATATCTTCTGGAGTTGCCCAAAAATAGAACCATTTTGGGACAGAGTGAATTCAGAATTAACGGAGGTATTAGGATATATAGTCTGCAAGAAGTGTTCCATTTTATACCTGGGTAATATAAATACAGAGGATCATCACTGGCTGTCTGCGGCCCACTCCATCAGAGTTCCTCCCTGTGTTAGCTGGCGTAGCACCTGCAGCCCTGCGCAGAGAGCACCTAACCCACAGCCTGGTGAACAAAGCCTCAATGGACCCAAATCATACCCTACACAACCTTGCCCAGTACTCCAACCCGGATCGTCAACGCCTGCCCTCCTGGCGTCCCTTCTCTCGTCATGCTGCATCTCTTCGTAGCTCCGATTTCAACATGCTAAGAGCATGGAGAGCCTGCTGGCAGGACACCCAACATCCCGCCCAAATGACCGTCTACCCAAACACACTGTTGCCACCTGGTGCAGAACTGGTCCGCAGAGAGTGGGTTACACTGAATCGTCTGCGAACTGGTGTTGGGCGTTTCAATCATAACATGAAACGTTGGGGACTGCGCCCATCAGCAGCCTGTACTTGTGGACACCCCGACCAGACCGCACACCATGTAATCCACGACTGTCCCACCCTCAGCCCACCAGATACCACTACCATCGACCTGACCAACCCCAATCCTGACACAGTGAACTGGCTGCGACGCCTGAATCAAACTGTGTAACTGACTCATATGCAAGAAGAAGAAGAATACAGTGGTGCTGAAGGAAGACCATTACTTAGTTAAAATCCTACTCACAGCTGGCAGAAAGGCCATTACAAGAAACTGGCTTGCAGCGGACACACCCAGACTTAGACAATGGTTAGACATAGTACAGGAAATATTTGTCATGGAGAAAATGACATATTCTCTAAGAGTGAAAGAAGACAAATTTAAAAGAAAATGGGAAACATGGATTAGGTATAGAAATAAAGACATCAACACTGTATAATTTTATAGACAATAATGTAAGTTATTGGAAAATGTTTTAATATGAAAATAGTTCTGTATACTGCATCAGTAATTGTAAACTGAACCCCCCGCTACACTGTTGTACGTTTCATTGTAATGTTGTATGTTTCGTTGTTATATTTGTGTTTTATTTGTGTATACATAAAAGCAATAAAAACTAAAGTAAAAAAAAAAGAAACTTTATAGAGGAAATCCAATAATAGAAAGTGGCATACATATTTGGAAACAATTAAAGATAACATTTAAAATTAGAAAGTATACCACTTGCTCTTCCCATTGTAAATAACATTACTTTTAAACCTTCAATGATGGATAAAGGTTTTTTAAAATGGAAGAACTATGGAATAAATAAGATGGGTGATCTCTACAGGGAAAGTTTATTCCTTTCATTTCAGGAATTACAACAAAATTACGGATTACACTCAAAAGAGTACTTTAGATATTTACAAATTAGAGACTATGTTAAATCAAACACACAGGATTTTAGAAATAGAAAGACAGAAATTTTAGATGAATGTCTAAATAAATATCCGAATACAGAAAAATTAATATCATATATTTATAATATTTTACTGGAAAATGATTTACCAAAGTCGGAAATATATAGGCAAGCATGGGAAAACGAATTTAGGACAAACAATTAGTGTAGAAGAATGGAATGAAAGTTTACAACATATACACCACTGCTCATTAAATGCCAGACACTCCTTGATACAATTTAAAGTTTGATATAGATTACACTTTTCAAAATCCAAATTAAACAGAATTTTTTTAAATGTTTCTGCTATATGTGATAAATGTCAGCATTTAGAAGCTAATCTAACGCATTCATTCACAAAATGTATAAACATTACTAATTTTTGGATAGAAACGTTTAAGATAATCTCAAAGGTAGTTAATGCAAATCTGACTCCAGACTCAAAATATATTATATTAGGAATATTAGAAACGGATCAACTACTAACAACACAGCAAATATTTTTTAGTGGTTATAGTTTAATAATTGGTAAAAAACTAATACTATTTTTTTGGAAAGGTCCTACATCCCCCACAATCAAAATGTGGATTACAGAAATGTCGGAGACACTTCATCTGGAAAGATTAAGACTTGTCCTTTTGGACAAGCTAGATCAATTCAGAGGAATATGGTCTCCATTTATTGAATACTTAAAGGGTCAAGGTGGTCCGGTTCGAGGGCCTGACTGAAGCGTGAATGAAGGAATAGATGAAGAACTATATACAATAGACCACGGATATATCTCCAATGAAGAATATCTTGCTTAATACTCCACTCATTTTATCGATTTTCTACTTCTATTTTATTTATTTTTATTATTTCTCTTTACTATTTTCTTTCTGTTACAAAATAATAAAAAGTATAGAAGTATAAATAAGAACGACTGTAAACTTTAAAAATATTAAGAACGTATTTCGTGTTTTCCATTGCTTTATATTTGTATGACTGACTTGACAAATGAAATTCCTTGTATGTTGCAAAACAAACTTGGCTAATAAAGTATTATTGTATTGTATTGTATTGCGAAGAGGAGAGATTTTTCAGTCTTCAAAATAGTAAAAAAAAAGATGTCTGACTCCTAAAATGTCATCTTGGTGCTGACTTTGCTCATTTGACATCAATACTGGTGGTAGAAGTGACGTTTCGTGCCACTCCTAATGCACCACAAATGGCTGATTGGATGATGACCTTTGTAACCAGGTGAATCTGTTCATTATCAGTCCCCTGTTGAGCCCAAGGTTCCATATGCATCATTCACCTAAACTAGAAAGGCTGGGGGGAGGGACTCGGGTAGAGGGGGCTAGGGTCAGGGTGTGGGGCAAGAGGCAGAGAAGGGAAGCACTCAGATCCAAAATGTAGGCGAGAAAGATGAAAAAGATAATAGACCGAGAATAAGGGATGGTGGGTTTCTAAAATGTGTATATTTTAATGCTAGGAGCATTGTAAGTAAGGTGGACGAACTTAGAGCCTGGATTGACACCTGGAAATATGATGTTGTGGCAATCAGTGAAACATGGTTGCAGGAGGGCTGTGATTGGAAACTAAATATTCCAGGATTTCGTTGCTTCAGGTGTGATAGAATTGAAGGGACCAGAGGGGGAGGTGTTGCTTGCTTGTCAGAGAAGATATTACAGCAGTGCTTTGGCAGGATAGATTAGAGGGCTCGTCTAGGGAGGCTATTTGGGTGGAACTGAGAAGTGGGAACGGTGTAGCAACACTTTTAGGGGTGTATTATAGACCGCCAAATGGGGAGCGTGAATTGGAAGAGCAAATATGTAAGGAGATAGCAGATATTAGTAGTAAAGACAAGGTAGTGATTGTGGGAGATTTCAATTTTCCAAAAATAGACTGGGAAACACATTCTGTAAATGGGCTGGATGGTTTGGAGTTTGTAAAATGTGTGCAGGATAGTTTTTTTGCAGCAGTACATAGAGGTTCGACCAGAGAAGGGGCAGTGCTGGACCTCCTGTTAGGAAATGAGGCAGGTCAGGTGACGGAGGTATGCGTTGGTGAGCACTTCGGGACCAGTGATCACAATACCATTAGTTTCAATATAATTATGGAGAGAGTCAGAACTGGACCTAGGGTAGAGATTTTTTGATTGGAGAAAGGCTAACTTTGAGGGAATGCGTAAGGATTTTAAAGGAGTGAATTGGGACACTTTGTTTCATGGGAAGGATGTAGAAGAGAAATAGAGGACATTTAAAGGGGAAATTGTAAGAGTACAGAATCTTTATGTCCCTGTTAGGTTGAAAGGAAATAGTAAAAATTGGAAAAAGCCATGGTTTTCAAGGGAAATTGGACACTTGTTTCGAAAAAAGAGAGATATCTACAATAATTATAGGAGGCATGGAGTAAATGAGGTGCTAGAGGAGTATAAAGAATGTAAAAAGAATCTTAAGAAAGAAATTAGGAAGGCTAAAAGAAGATATGAGGTTGCTTTGGCAAGAAAGGTGAAAGTAAACCCAAAGGGTTTCTACAGCTATATTAATAGCAAAAGGATAACGAGGGATAAAATTGGACCATTAGAGAACCAGAATGGACAGCTATCTGCAGAGCCAAAAGAGATGGGGGAGATATTGAACAATTTCTTTTCTTCGGTATTCACCAAGGAGAAGGATATTGAACTCGGTGAGTTAAGGGGAAAGAGTAGAGTAGCTATGGAAACTATGAGATTCAAAGAGGAGGAAGTACTGACACTTTTGAAAAATATAAAAGTGGATAAGTCTCCAGGTCCTGACAGGATATTCCTTCTTGAATTTCTTGAAGCGGTAACTAGGGAAATTGATGAGGGTAAAGCAGTGGATGTTGTCTATATGGATTTCAGTAAGGCCTTTGACAAAGTTCCCCATGGAAGGTTGGTTAAGAAGGTTCAATCTTTGGGTGTTAATGGCGGAGTAGCAAGATGGATTCAACAGTGGCTGAATGGGAGATGTCAGAGAGTAATGGTGGATGGCTGTTTGTCAGGTTGGAAGCCGGTGACCAGTGGGGTGCCTCAGGGATCTGTGTTGGGTCCACTGTTGTTTGTCATGTACATCAATGATCTGGATGATGGGGTGGAAAATTGGATAAGTAAGTATGCAGATGATACTAAGATAGGTGGTGTTGTGGATAATGAAGTAGATTTTCAAAGTCTACAGAGAGATTTGGGCCATTTGGAAAAGTGGGCTGAAAGATGGCAGATGGAGTTTAATGCTGATAAATGTGAAGTGCTACATCTTGGCAGGACAAATCAAAATAGGACGTACATGGTAAATGGTAGGGAATTGAGGAATGTTGTGGAACAGAGGGATCTAGGAATAACTGTGCATAGTTCCCTGAAGGTGGAATCGCATGTAGATGGGGTGGTAAAGAAAGCCTTTGGTGTGCTGGCCTTTATAAATCAGAGCATTGAATATAGGAGTAGGGAAGTAATGTTAAAATTGTACAAGGTATTGGTAAGACCAATTCTGGAGTATGGTGTACAATTTTGGTCGCCTAGTTATAGGAAGGATGTCAACAAAATAGAGAGAGTAACAGAGGAGATTTACTAGAATGTTGCCAGGGTTCCAGCAACTATGTTACAGAGAAAGGTTGAACAAGTTAGGTCTTTATTCTTTGGAGCGCAGAAGGTTAAGGGGGGACTTGATTGAGGTCTTTAAAATGATGAAAGGGATAGACAGAGTTGACATGGATACGTTTTTCCCATTGAGGGTAGGGAAGATTCAAACAAGAGGGCATGACATGAGAATTAAGGGACAGAGGTTTCGGGGTAACGTGAGGGGGAACTTCTTTACTCAGAGGGTGGTGGCTGTGTGGAATGAGCTTCCAGCAGAAGTGGTGGAGGCAGGATCGATTTTAACATTTAATAGTAAAGTGGATAGGTATATGGACGTGAAGGGAATGGAGGGGTATGGTCTGAGTGCAGGTAGATGGGACTAGGGGAAAACAAATGGTCAGCACGGACTGGAAGGGCCGAGAGGGCCTGTTTCCGTGCTGTAATTGTTATATGGTTATATGGTTATATTCCTCAGTATTGGGATTGCATGTTCAGTATTGGGATTGCTAACTCCTAGCCTAACTGAAGCTGTTTTTTTTTCCATCTCCCATCTATAACTTTCCCACTGCAGTAGATTTCCAAAAACTGCTACGCCATACTGTCACTGAGAAAAAATTGTGAATATCACCAGATGTTGAATTGGAGTCTTCATTTAACTCATTTTCTGATTCAATTGTGCACCTCTGAAATGTTCTGTGAATTTACTGCAACGCACTAATTAATAAAAGTCACCGGTTTCTCTTGTCTCTTTGGGAGGGAAGGAAGCCCTAGAAAAGTGTTCAACTTGGACGAATGATCTTTTGCCACGTCTCACTGCAGTTCATCACATCCCCCCCCCCCCCCCCCCCCCCCCCCCCCCCCCTCCCACCTATCTTTCCTGTGAAGGAATTGCCCAGAAAATCATTACACTTACATTTAAAAAGACATAATTCACACCAACTGAATCTCAAGGCTGCGTGCTCAGCCCCCTGGTTTACTCTATACCCATGAACATTTGGCAAATGATATTGCAGAAGAGCCCGTACATAAGAACGAGCATTTGGATGAGTGGCAGGATGGGTTTTCCATCTGGTGCAGGGCTAGAGGCATCTTCTGTTGTGTGGAAACTAGGTTTGTGTCTGCTTTGGCGATTTACGAACTGTTCCAGTTAGGAACAGTTCTCAGGAACAAAACCCAGCAATAACCTGGAGAGGACCCGTATCTTCAACTCTCTGAGCTGCCTAGTTCTGTTAAATGTTATTTGGTACGTTAAATTTTCATACTGCCAATACAGCTCTTCATAGCAATAGTAATCACATTTTTTGCAGTTAAAGGCCTGTCTCACGGTGCGAGTTGAGGGACCCCAAGTTTTCACTCAAGGTAATCACGTACAATTAACGTAGCGGGAACGTCGGAACTCGAGCGCGCAACTTAGCGACTCGTGGCGCTAACGGCATGTACCCGTGAAACTTGTTAACTCGTGAAAAAATTCAAACATGTTTGTGGTTTTCCACGAGTCAAATTTACTGTTCAAGTTAAAAATTGAAACATTTAAACTCGTTGTAATAACGTAGTGGCCCATGCGTTTACCTTAGTGACTCATGAGTCTACCGTGGGCACTCTTTAACTCAGCGGGCAGGCAGCATCTCTGGAGAGAAGGAATGGGTGACGGGATGACATCTCCAAATTTCTGCTGCATCTTTGTGCTCCATCTCAGATGGTAAAGCTGCAACTTTAAACTGACATATGACAATCTTAACTCTTCACATTTTACAGGTTTGGATGCGAAATCAGTGATATTCTGGGCCATTCTCCGTCACATATTGAGAGAGGAACGGGGAGCGGGGAACCATGGTGGATGTCTAAAGGATGTAGCTCCAGTGCACTGCCCCACACACTGACCCTTGACAGAAGCCCAGGGACTGCTCAGAACAGACAAGTCCACCCTCTTTAATCTGACTCCCTTCCTCGTCCATTCTGCTGGATCCCTTCCTCAAATCCTACCGGGAACAGTTGGGCATCCCAGTTGAAAGGTGCAGCAGTACAGAGCGGTGTCCAGGGCATTTGGTGCCATCTCTGTGACACACACAGGTAGACAAGAAAGCGTCAGGGGCATGGGGGTGGTGGTGATGGGCAGACACGGACTGTGGGAAAGTCTCTGTGTGGAGGCTGATCCTGTCTTGATTTAGATTGTGCTGCTTGGAATTATTACTTTCAATCTCTGTATTACCCTCTTGATTTCACATTGTTTGTTACACCAAGGTTTGGAAAGCTCACAATGTGTTCTGTGCTTCCAGTGATTGTGATTGAACTGTAACATTGCAGTTTCATCAGCTCAATAAACGAGCATCAAAATAAAAAGGATCTTGATGTGAATGACTTTGTGTGTATGTCTCCCCGTGACCTGCGTGGGTTTTCTCCGAGATCTTCAGCTTCCTCCCACACTCCAAAGATGTTCAGGTTTGCAGGTTAATTGGCTTGTAAAAGTTGTCCCTAGTTTGGGTAGGATAGTGTTAATGTGCAGGGATCGTTGGTCGGCACAGACCCGGTGGGCTAAAGGGCCTGTTTCCTCGCTGTATTCTCTAAAGTATTTAAATAGACAAGGCAGGGAAAGGATAAGGACCTAATTTGAGCAAATGCAATTAGTGCGGATGGGTAAAAAGAATGTGAAGGGATGGTTCTGTGCTGTTTGACTCAGTTATTCTATTATCAGGCAATGACCATCTCCAACAAAAGAGATTGGTAACACTTTTTGAACAACATTCACTGACAGTCCCTGATCCAATGATATGAGCTCCACCAAGGTTGGGAGTCTCTCCCTGCTGCAGCCTTCTTCCACCTTCTCAACTGCCGGCCAAACACCATCCCCGGCCAGTTCCACTGAGGTCATCTTCCTGGGCCGCGCTTTGTCAGGGACCTCCCCCTCCACCTTCCTGCCATGAGGCCAGCTTACAGGATCTAAGGCACACGCATATTTCTCCACTATAAGGTGGCAATCCTCAGAGAAGTCCCAGCCTCACAAACAACTCAACACAATAAATAATGTAAAGCAGCCTGGGGCAAGATGGTTTGTCCATGATTTAAATTTTAAACGTCATCCCGTCACCCATTCCTTCTCTCCAGAGATGCTGCCTGCCCGCTGAGTGACCATACTGAGGGAATTCCCACGTATATGAAACAGAGAGTAATGTGAGTTCTACATGGCTCTGCCCGACTTTTGAGAATGGATTTGGTGGTTTGTACCCACTCCCCCTCCCTGCTCACTCACCCACCCACCAAGCTAGCCAGCCGGACCCCTCCTCGTTACAGCGGCAGAAGCGACATTTCCAAGAGAATGGGGCAGAGTTGGGGCAGCGCTGGGATGGGAGCAGGGCAGATGAGGCACACCAAAGGAACAAACAAGTTGATGGCTGCAAGGGGCAGGCGGCAGTGGTCTTGTGCCCCAGCGAGCTAGACCGCACTTCCCCCTGCTAATGCACACACAGAAAGCGAGAGATGGGAGCAGAGAATGATCCCAGCCTAGCTCTAGCACTGGACAGTGCGCATTTTTACCTTTGTAGGTCATATCAATAGATGCGGCCCCGCTGAATTCTATTTTTAACTCAAAGCTGCAGGATGGAGTTCTTTTTACACTGTTGCTTCGCCGCCACCGCCTCCTTGCTGCACAACGGCAGCGAGTGCGGGGCCGAGATCCTGTTGCTTCGCTGCCACCACCTCCTTGCTGCAGAGGCTGTCTAGTGTGAGCCATGTTGGGACCGGAGCTGTAGATGTGGCAACAGTGCCAGCCGGAAGAATCTCTCTGAATTTCTGAGAATCTCTCTGAACTTAATCTCAACATTGAAGTTTCATACTTTTTAAGCATAAAGATAACAATGGGGGATTAAATACGATTTCAATGGTGTAACATTTTGCATGTTGTACTAATGGCTCTGTAACATTACATTTATAATGGAAGCACAACGCAAATGACAAGAATCCCCCTGTGTAATCAAATGCCATTGTTGGGAATCTAAACACACCAAACAACCTTCTTTTATCACTGCCAAGTAGCACCTAGATGGAAGCCTCGCCAGCAGCCTGTGTGTTATTTCAACTCTTTTTATTATTTTTAGTGTGTCTAAAATGTATGTTTTAATGTTACTCAGTATGTTTTGTGTGGGGGTGGGGTGGCGAATAGGGGGAAACCGTTTTCAGTCACTTACCTTGATGGAGATGTGATTTTTTTTCCATGTCACATCTCCGTCCCCCCCTGCGGCCTAACAACTGGATTAGTGCGGTCTTTCCTGGAGACTGGCCCAGAACTTCAAGCCGCGAGTGCAGCGTGGATTTACCATCGCGGAGCAGGTGATCCTTTGCCGAGGATTGTTGTGGAGGTGCTCCGACCATGGAGCCTGTGAACTTTAACACCATGAAGCCGCGGTCTCTGGTAAGAAATGGCCGACTTGGGAGCTCCATGCCGTGGAGTGTACCAATTCGTGCCAACGCCGGAGTTTTGATCATCCCGACGAGAGGGCTTGAACAGTGGACCGTCGGAAACGTCCCCTTTCAAAGGCCCCTGGGTGAACAAAGAAGAAGATGACTGAACTTCATTGCCTTCCATCACAGTGAGGAATGTTGGTTCCACTGTGGTGGATGTTTATGTTAAACTTTACTTCGGAGTCACGTGAGTGACTACGTGAATAGAAGCCCGTACAGCCGTTGGTGCGTCATGACGTCAGACGCTGGTGCAGTCGGGCGGGGGGAGCAGCAGCGCTCCTCCGAGCAGTAAGTTTAAACCGCGGGTTACATGGAAAGCTGGAGAATTCAGCGGGTGCAGCGGCATCTAAGGGAGCGAAGGAGATGGGCGACGTTTCGGGTCGAGACCCTTCTTCAGACTTCACCCTCCATTCTCCAGCAGTTTTCGTTAACAAGTTGAAACGAGGTAAGGTTTGTTGAAATACTTTACCACAGGTCTTTTTCTGCAACGGTTGGGAGTTTTTGTAGATATGTTGCAGAAAGGGAAGAAAGGGGGCAGTGGAGGCTTGTCAGTAGGGTGGAAGGCCACTGGCAAGTCTCTGTGGCCCGTAAATGAGTCGGGCCTGGAGGTTATACCCTCCATAGGAGAGTCCGTTTGCTCACGGCTCTCCCACGTCGAGATTCTATTTCAAAAGAATGCTCGACAGGGACCAGCTCCGTGGGGAGGAGTGGTGCCCAAGCCAGGCTGATGGAGAGCTTGTGCTAGCAGCAGCACCTGTTTCAGGGTTGCAGAACTATCCTGCCTGTGAGGAGGATGTTCCAGCTCCGTGAGGAGGAGTGATGCCCAAGCCAGGCTGATGGAGAGCTTGTGCTAGCAGCACCTGTTTCAGGGCTGCAGAACTATCCTGCCTGTGAGGAGGATGTTCCAGCTCCGTGAGGAGGAGTGATGCCCAAGCCAGGCTGATGGAGAGCTTGTGCTAGCAGCACCTGTTTCAGGGCTGCAGAACTATCCTGCCTGTGAGGAGGATGTTCTATCAGGGCAGTTTGCTGACACTGTTTCTATGCTGGGGGAGAGCAAGGTGTTCGATTGGAGGTAATTCCGAACATTGCTGGGAAGTTTGCTGAGTGTAGAGAGGCAGGAAAGGCGATTGATGTAGAATTGGCCGAAGCCATTCAGTATATGCTCTCCCACCAGTTACAGGAGCTAGCTATGGATGAAGTAGCAAAAAACTATAAAGCTCCTGTTAATTGTGATCTCCTGAAGGTACCGGTGGTTAATCACCAAATTTGCATAGATGGGTTTGCCTGCTAGGGCCCAGGAGATGAAGTTTTAAAAAAAAAAAAAAAAAAAAAAAAAAAAAAAAGTGCTTAAACTGTTGTAACTGGGACTCCTTTGTAATGCATTTTGAAATTAATAATGTCGGGAGGGCCGCTATTAGGCCAGTGCTAAACCGAATTTGGCGAGTTGTGCAAACCGACCAGTGTACCACCACGAAATCTGTTGTTTGGTGGTAACCTTGCAAAAAGGGTCAAAGACTGTTATGAGGTTGTTATAACCATGGCCCTCATTAAGCCAGCTGGAAGCAAGGCAAAAAATGTTCTCTACAAGAAGTCGAGGACAACAAGGCCGCAAGGAAAGATGCTGGTAAGGAATATAACATTTGACAGACGATGAATTAACTGATGTTCCTGTTCAAATTGGGGAAGGTTAAAATTGTTCTCAAACAATGGCAGCAGTTGACATCAGATTTGTTCATACTTAGTGTATTGAAGGCAGTCGTTTACATAAGAAGGGGTAATTGAGCCTTCTGTCTATCAAAGTCAACAATTTCTGTCAAGTATATTTCCCAGATCGAAAAAGACTGGGGGATGTAGAATTATTCTGGATTTATCGAATTTGAACAAATTTGTTTGTTATAGGCATTTCAAAATGGAGAACTTTACCACGTGCAAACATCTAGTGTCCAAAGGGTATTAAATGGCAACCATTGATTTAAAGAATGCGTATTACGCAGTGTCTATTCATGGTGATGATAGAAGATATTTGAAATTTATTTGGATGACTGAGCTGTGGCAATTCAGGACATTGCCGAATGGATTAACTTCAGCTCCTAGATTATTTACTAAATTGGTAAAACCTGTGTTAGCATTGCTTAGAGCTCAGGGGCATGTGGTAATGGCCTATTTAGGTGATTTTCAGGTTGTTGAAAAGACTCATGCTGAAACTCAATCATCAGTTTCAGTTGTTAAAATCACTTTTGAACAAATGGGATTTGTTATTCACCCAGGTAAATCTAAATTATCACCAGTCCAAATTATTGATTATCTGGGAACAACGGCCTTCGATTAGACAAGTAGCCAGTTTTATTGGGAAGTTGTTGCAGCCTTTCCAGCTGTGCAGTATTGTCCTCTGCATTATCAACAATTACAACCATCAAAGGAACAGGCACTGAGAATACAAAGGGGCTATTTTTGATAGGCCTATGCAGTTGTCAGCTGGGGCGATTGCTGACATACAATGGTGGATAGTACATGTTTCAAAAAATTTAAGGAAGGTTTCGTGGAATCACCGTCACTGATATTACAGACTGATGTGAGTGCACTGGGTTGGGGTGCAACAGATATGTCTTCTAGTTGTGGAGGCAGATGGAATGTGGATGAGACATCGCTTCCTCAATTAAGAGGGATTGATTATTTAGAGTTGTTGGGCACCTGGTATGGGCTCAAAGCTTATTGTTCTACAAGGAGGGATCTGCATGTGCAGCTCAGATTCACAACACCACAGCAGTGGCATATGTAAACCACATGGGTGGAGTTAAGTCACAGTCTTGTGATAGACTGGCTAACAGATTTGGAGCTGGTGTATTGACCAAAATATCTGGCTTTCAGCACTTTATTTGCCAGGAAGAGGTCACGTCAGTTAATGACAACATTGAATGGATGTTAAATCAGGATGTGTTTAACCAAATGATTGATCAGTATGCATCGCCAGATATTGACTTGTTTGCATCTCGATTAAATCATCAGTTACCTAGATATGTTTCATGGTAACCAGATTCTGGGGCAGTAGCAGTGGATGCATTTTCGCTGCATTGGGGGAGGAATGTTTGTGTATGTATTTCCTTCATTCTGTCTCATCAGCAGATGTTTGCAAAAGATCAAGGAGGACACCGCTTCAGGGGTATTGGTAGTGCCAAATTGGCCTACACGAGCATGGTTTCCCGTTGTATTACAAATGGCTAGGGAGCCTTACATGCTTATGCCCAAGAATAAAAATATACTGGTAAATCCAGTCACTGGGGATCAACATCCTTTATAGGATCGTATTGATCTGTTAATTTGCAGATTTTAAGGAGGCCATACCTGGGGAGAGGACTGTCTCATCGGACGGTGGATGTTCTCACGTCGGCCTGCAGGGATAGTACACAGCAGCAATATATCACCTATATAAGGAAGTGGGAGCAATTCTGCCTACAGCAGGATATTGTATATCACACGGCAGGGATCACGGATGTATTGGAGTTTGTCAACTCTTTATTTTGACCAAAAAATTAAGTTACAGTGCAATTAATTCAGCCAGAAGTGCTCTGTCTTCTTATTTACCTATGAATGCAGAATTGCATACAGTAGGGACACATCCGTTAGTTCACGATTCATGAAGGGAGTTTTCAATTCTAATCCTCCTAAACTCAGGTATGCCGGTATTTGCAATGTGAGTGAGGTTTTTATGCTTCTTCGCCAGTGGGCTCCGGTTACAAGCCTATCTATAGCCAAATTAACTATGAAGGTGGTCATGCTTCTGGTGTTGGTTTCAGCCCAACGTGTACAAACATTGCAAAAGCTACGGCTAGAAAGAATGCATGTGTCGGCTTATGCCATTATATTTTATGTCTATGATTTGCTTAAACATAATAAAAGAGGCATGACAGGATGTAAGATGGTGTTTTCAGCATACCCCGCAGATGATCGCTTCTGTATAGTCTCACATTTATCTCTTTACATTGAGATTACTAAACCTCTGAGAGGAATAGAGTTGGCTTTGTTTATTAGTCACAAAAAACCACACAGTAAGGTGTCGGTGCAAACTATTTCAAGGTCCTCGCGGCCACAGGATGGTCCAGTGAGCTAACTTTTCAGAGGTTTTGTCACAAGCCGATTTCAAGGCTCGGGGTGTTTGCTGATTCTGGTGTCAGTACTGTTACATTTTTCCCCTGAGTTAGAGGGGTTTGTTATGATTTGTTTGTAAATAAACTGTTATTTAATTTAACAAATGTACTACTGATGCATGATTGATTGTTAACGACTTTTGAGTCAATCCAGGCAGTGTGAACGTCGGATTTGAGTCTGCGGCGTAAATTCACAGTGCTTTGAACTCTTCACGTAGTCACTCACGTGACTCCGAAGTAAAATAGTAAGATTAAACGAGAACTTACCAGTTTGAAGTTTGATCTTTATTTTATGAGGAGTCGAGTTGAGGGACTACGTGCCCTCCGCTCCCACCCTCATAGATCTCATCTGGTAGTTCTAGTTTTATCATCTTACCGTTATACTTCGGTCATTGTTAGCTGTGAATTCATTCCGCTGCTTTGAAGATTGACGCACCAACGGCTGTACGGGCTTCTATTCACGTAGTCCCTCAACTCGACTCCTCATAAAATAAAGATCAAACTTCAAACTGGTAAGTTCTCGTTTAATCTTACTATTTATTGTGTATTGCGTTCTTTTTACTGCATGGCTGTATGGTAACTCAAATATCACTGTACCTTAATCGGTGCATGTGACAATAAATGTGAACTTGAACTTGACCTTGCTTTGTGAGATCTATCTGAAGGCAATGGTGTGCATTCATGCAACTATCTTTGTCTTAGATTTGAGACAGATTCTCATTTGTATTAACTAACTGCTATCCCTATTGCATAACTCCTGAAAGATGTCCCAAGCCTAACAATCCCTTGCAGTCTTCAGCCTATACAGACTTTCCCCGTGTTCCTTCCATTACCCCCCTCCAATCCATCCTCCTCTCTACCCTTCTCTGCAGCCTAAGACATACTTGCATTCTAACTTTGCCGAAGACTGGTGATCACAAATGCTTTAGATGGTATGGATATGGTACACATTAGATTCTGTCATTCACAGAACTATTAAATCGGTATTCATGTCATAATGTCATAAGTGATAGGAGCAGAATTAGTCCATCCAGCTCATCAAGTCTACTCCGCCATCCAATCATGGCTGATCTATCTCTTCCTCCTAACCCTATTCTCCTGCCTTCTCCCCATAACCCCTGACACCCACACGATTCATGAATCTATCTATCTCTGCCTTAAAAATATCCATTGACTTTTGGATCAGCAAAGAATTCCACATATTCACCACCCTCTGACTAAAGCATGGTGGATGGGATCAGGTCCAATTCTGTGCCCGCTCTCCCCGCTCCAATGCTTGCCTGACAAACCCACTGTAAATCAATTCCAACCCCAGCATTGGCAGCCAAGATCACTTTATTTTTAAATAAAGGAGTTGCTTATGGGCATATTCATGTCCATGTAATGGAACACATTGTAAAACAACCAGTTAAAAAGAGAAGTGTAAAATGAAAAGATTAGTTTTTCGGCCTCATATAAATCTTGCATAACTGCGGACATAACATAATAAATATTGCCAGGAGAGTTACAGAAAACATGCTCACAATTGTGCTTGGCGCAGTTGATTTAACCCACAGGCAATGATAGTCATTATCCATTAAATGATAGACAGGCAGAATCTGAAATTCTGAAGATGAATTCCAGATTCATACACATAATAGCAATCATTTAAATTTGTTAACAACTTGGAGATAACATTGAGTAAGCCATAGAAATCAAATGCAGAGATTATATACCCAATTAATTCATTGTTAACTAAAATAGTGGCAGGATGTCTACCTCAGTGCATTACCATGTCTGCTATGATATTGAATAGCTGCATTCATAAATACTGTTTACTGCTATGTACTACATCAACATAGCCTCTTTCTTCAGTAGGGAAGGTGCACTTTGACTGCTGAGGTCATGGATTAGGGTTTTGTACAGCCATCGAGAATAGGATGGAAGGGGCACTATGCTTGTCTGATGCTTCATTGTAGGTCCTGCTTGACAAATGGACCAAGTAAGAGATGCTGCCATGTCAGAAACACTCCCAGCATTTGGTCAAAAGACAATGGCACGAGAAAGCTGCATAGATCAAAGTATACGGAGCATAATTCTTTGGTCATGGAATGGGGCATGAAATCTATGGATCCAACATCTAACAAGGAGGGGCCTGATCTATTTGGGAGAGAGGTGGGAGAATAATTGTGCTCAGGAAATAGGGAGAGGACAGAGATCAATAAAGAGGATTGAGGAGACACCGGAGATCGGGAGGTCTTGAGCTGGTGTCTCCTTATCCATCTAAAACCTATCTTTACAATGAGCCAGTAATCAAAATACCAGAAGTTGTGACAAAAGATTTTTAGTAAATGCCAAGGGCATCACAATGGCACAGCTGGTTTAGCTGATGCGTCACCATGACAGAGACCCATGTTCAATCCTGACCACCGGTGCTGTCAGTGTGGAGATTTCCTGTGACCGCATGGGTTTCATCCGATTGTTCTGGTTTCCTCCCACATGCTAACAACGTGTGGTTTAGTAGGTTCATTGCATTGTGTAAAAATTGCTCCTGGTGTGTAGGGAGTGGATGCAAAAGTGGGATCATGTACAAGTAGTGTGATCGGGTGATGGATGGTCGATGTGGACTTGTTGGGACAAAGTGCCTGTTTACATTGCTGTATCTTTCACTACTCATTATTCTGTGGTGAAATATTTGTAGTATTAGTTCAGAGTTAATAGTAATATTTATGGAATAACTGATACTAGCATACTCTTTTTCCCTCCAGCCTTCTAAACTACGAGCTGCGTATTGTGAATATTCACAACCCACCTCAGGGGATCAATCCATTTATGATTCAACAAAACACAGCTTCTGGTGACTCACCAACTCATTTACCCTCTGCACTATCCTCATAGCTGTGAGGTCTTACTTCTCGCTTGCTATAAACAATTGTAATTGCGGCATCCCCTTTGATCTAACACTATGTTTTGCGCCCAAGGGAAATAGTCATAAAATATTCAAAAGTCAGTTAAAGTCCCTTGGAAAGATTTGAGGAAAGCTGAGAGTTTTAGAGAGGGGTCCAAGAAGGGGATGGGGGTTTAGCAGAGCATTGATCAGTGAGGGGCACATCCGAATGAGTGGGGGTCCCTGGCTCAGACAGGAACATGGTGCCGGTGGGATTGGGGGTGATAGTGGGTCGTGAAACCTATTATTTATTTAGAAGGTAATGATGGATGAGATAACGATGGATGATGCAGTAGCACTTGAAGCATTGGAAATAATAACACCGACTATGTCCCCAAAAAATCCTCCAGATCTCTGGAGCAACAAGGCAATTGACATTGGCGTCCTCTCCCACTCTGATGTCACTAACATTGAAGCCCTAGTTAGACTCATGTTTGGTAGTCAACAATGTTCACAAGCCCAATACCAGGCTCCCGAAACAGATCTCCATTCTGAACTTTATCTTATCGGCCTGTCCCACTTACGCAACTTTTTCGGCTACTGCCAGCACCCGTCATAGGTCGTTGCAGGTCGCTTGAAAATTCAGCGGCGACCAAAAAGACACTACAAATCTTTGGGCGACTGAGGAGACTACTCACAACCATACAGGCGACACCCTGGCGACATGTCGCGGGGTGAAGCCTGTATGGTCATGAGTATTCGCCCAAAGAGTCGTACCTTGTTCTGGTCGCCGCTGGATTTTCAACATGTTGAAATTTTTCGGCGACCTGCAACGACCTATGATGGGAGCCGGCAGTCACCGAAAAAGTCGCATAAGTGGGACAGGCCCATAAGGAAGAGATTACCAGATGAATAGAGTAAAAGATTTAATGATGTTCAAAGCCCCCTTGATACTGCCACCAGGTCATGAGAAGAGCTTCAAAGTCATGGGCCAAGGGTAAATGAAAGCCCTGTACCATCACAAAAATCACCCTACTGGGCACCTCTTGCCCCATATCTGACAGTCCGTTGTTCTTCATTGGCCTCATCATTGACGTAGAACCAAAGGAACTGAAGTGGAAGAAAGTCAACTCTGATTATGAGAGAACATCTATGTGTGTGTGTGTGAGATGGGGAAATGTGCAAGGTTTCATGAAACCAGCAAATGAGTGTGCTTATAATCAAAATCAAAACGCTGCAGATGTTAGAAATGGGAAATAAAAGCAAAAGATGCTGGAATTTCTAGGCCAGATCTGTGGAGAAAGAAACAAGAGCTGATGGATGAGGCCCATGACCTTTCATCCGAACTGTTAGGAAAACAAAACTGTCTGCTTATCCAACTAAGAACATAATACAGTCTGATTAATAATCTGAGATATGTGCAGCTTACATATAGATACAGGGTGGAAACACGCCCTTCGGCACACCAGGTCCACACCGACTAAACTAAACAAAAAAAAAGTAGTCAATTTATAAATATTTAGTCTATGCTACTAATGATTAAGTGTGATTTCAACTCCGCCAGTACAATCTATATTGGAGGTAACACCAGTAATGCCTGGAGCTCTTCAGACTTCAGCTTACCCTTTCACTAGAATCACTAATTGTCATTTAAATTGATTAGAAAATTAGCAGTAATATCTGGAGGCTGGAAGATTCAAGCCATTCATTTACACACAATCAAATCCCAAATGCTTTAGAGAAGATTTTGAAGATGGCTGCCAATTTCTAATTAATATTTTTTACAGTAGCTTTCGATCTCCAGGTCCTTTTCTAGACAGTAATAATAATGCCTCAATTCTGATGCAATCTGTATTTCAGATTGATGGGAAGTGATGAATTTCCACGTAGTTTTTCTCCTCATCGTCATTCTATGTGTCAGCCGGGGGTTGAAATGCAACAGGCTGCTGTAGACTGCATCAGGAAGGTATTATTAGTGCTGTCAGGACATGAGGCAGTGGCCTGAATGCTTTACTGCCTTCAATTACATGCCAATCAGACAGAAACCTTGACAAACAGTTCAAAGGGAGGACTGTTTTGTCTATGTCGCTGAAGGTAACTAGAGGGAAGTCAGAAGAATTGGGTGGGGGGAGGGTTATGGATCATGTGCAGGCAGAGGAGATTAGTTTACCTTGGCATCACGGTGGCGCAGCAGTAGAGTTGCTAACTTGAAGCGCCAGAGACCCGGGTTCGATCCTGACTACGGGTGCTGTCTGTGTGGAATTTCTACATTCTCTCCGTGAACTGCGTCGGTTTTCCCCAGGAGCTCCGGTTTCCTCCCACACTCCAAAGATGTACAGGTTTGTAGGTTAATTGGCATGGTAAAATTGTAAATAGTCCCTAGTGTGTTTAGATTAGTGTTAATCTGCAGGGATCGCTGTTCGGCACTGACTCAGTGGGCCGGAGGATCTGTTTCCACGCTGTATCTCTAAGCTAATCTAAACTAAACTAAATCATGATTCGCACGGACATTACGGGTTGAAGTGCCAGTTCCTGTGCTGTGCTGTTCTATGGTCCTTGTTCTATAAGAGAGGTACTTCCTTTTTATAGGGTACATTTAACAATCTTCTGCCTCTTTGTAGGGTACGTTCAATAATCTTTAGTTATGGGCACACGCATGGGCCTAAGCTATGCCTGCCTCTTTGTAGGGTACGTCGAACAATCTTTGTTCGAGGAGCACCATGGCCCTATCCCCGAACTCTACCTCCGCTACATCGATGATTGCTTTGACTCCTGCACCCATACACAACTCACTGACTTCATCAATTTCACCACTAACTTCCATCTGGCACTCAAATACACCTGGTCCATTTCCCTACCATTTCTAGACCTCACTATCTCCATCGCAGGTGATAGACTACTGACTGACATCCACTATAAACCCACTGACTCCCATGGCTATCTGGACTACACTTTTTCCCACCCTGCTTCCTGTAAGGATTCCATCCCCTACTCCCAATTCCTCCGTCTATGCCAAGTCAGCACCCAGTATGATGTGTTCCAAAACAGGGCATCGGAGATGTCCTCATTCTTCAAGGAACGGGGGTTTCCCTCTTCTACTATAGATGAGGCTTTCACCTGGATCTCTGCTATACCCCGTAACTCTGCTCTCACTCCCCATTCCCTTACTTATAACAAGGGCAGAGTCCCCCTTGTCCTCACCTTCCACCCTACCAGCCGTCACATACAATAAATAATCCTCCAACATTTTTGCCACCTCCAACGGGATTCCACCACTGGCCACATTCCCATCTCCTCCCCTGTCTGCATTCCATAGAGGCTGCTCCCTCCTTAATTCCCTGGTCAATTCGTCCCTTCCCACCCAAACTAGCCCCTTCTCTGGCACTTTCCCTTGCAATTGCAGGAAATGCTACACTTGTTGCTTTACCTCCCCCCTTGACTCCATTCAAGGACCCAAGCAGTCTTTCCAGGTGTGGCAGCGGTTCACCTGCACCTCCTTCAACCTCATCTATTGCATTCGCTGCTCTAGGTGTCAGCTGCTCTACATCGGCGAGACCAAGCGTAGGCTTGGCGATCGCTTCGCCCAACACCTCCGCTCGGTTCGCAATAACCAACCTGATCTCCCGGTTGCTCAGCACTTCAACTCCTCCTCCCATTCCGAATCCGACCTTTCTGTCCTGGGCCTCCTCCATCGTCAGAGAGAAGCCCACTGTAAATTGGAGGAGCAGCACCTCATAGTTTGCTTGGGCAGTTTACACCTCAGCGGTATGAACATTGACCTCTCCAATTTCAGGTTGTCCCTGCTTTCTCCTCCCCTTCCCAGCTCTCCCTCAGCCCACTGTCTCCGCCTCTTCCTTTCTTCTTCCCCCCCCCTGCCCTCACAACAGTCTGAAGAAGGGTCTTGACCCAAAACGTTGCCTATTTCCTTCACTCCATAGATGCTGCCTCACCCGCTGAGTTTCTCCAGCATTATATCATTACCTTTCCCTGAAGAGCTAACTTCAGGGCAATCAAAAAGCAGGGGAGTTATCCCAGTGACCTGACTGATATTTATCCCTCACTTAACATAACTCGTACAGATTATCTCGTAATTATCACATTGCTTCTTCCGATAACCTCTGCTGTTGGGAAAATTGGCTGCAACATTCCCTACAGTCCAACAATGATTGCTCTTTTAAAAAGTATTTGATGGGTTATAAAGTGCTGTGGGACATTTTAAGGTAGTAAAAGGCATTTAGAACCGAAAACCAGTCAGCAGAGGCTAATCTCCACAAGATAATGCAATGCCATTGCATCAGACACATGTGCAAAATCTATCCACTCAATCATTTTCAAATTGTTTTGGACTTTGCATTTCATCTTTCTTCCTTGGCGACAGGTCGTGAAGGGACTAAGAGTACCTGACCACAATTTCAAATGCAGTTTCATATGCAAAATTATACAAACCATTGATTGAGGGGCTGCAAGGCAGCAAGCAATGTGCTTATGATATTAATATAATATTATTACATCAGTCAGTAGGTGTACACTGGGAAAAAATAGGTCAGTTTGTCTAACATCAATTGTGTGCGGATATGACTGAAATTTAACCAGGAGTGTTCGTAGGAATGGGGGCAGTTAGTGAAAGAATTAAACTAAGAAATATCTCAGTATTTAGAAGCAAAATCCATCCTAGAAGACACAAATTGCCGGAGTAACTCAACGGGACAGGCAGCATCTCTGGATAGCAGGAATGGGTGACATTTCAGGTCGAGACCCTTTTTCAGACTGAATCAGGGGAGGGGGAGATAGAGAGATAAGGAAATGTAAGATGTGAAAACAAGACAAAGGCGGCTCTCCAGCGCTGCTCCAGCAGCGGCCCGGCTTCGGCGCTCCGGCGGCTCCCCAGCAGTGCTCCAGCAGCGGCCCGGCTTCGGCGCTCCGGCGGCTCTCCAGCGGTGCTCCAGCAGCGGCCCGGCTTCGGCGCTCCGGCGGCTCCCCAGCAGTGCTCCAGCAGCGGCCCGGCTTCGGCGCTCCGGCGGCTCTCCAGCGGTGCTCCAGCAGCGGCCCGGCTTCGGCACTCCGGCAGTTGCTTCAGCGGTGCTCCAGCAGCGCCCCGGCTTCGGGGCTTCAGCGGCTCTCCAGCGGTGCTCCAGCAGCGGCCCGGTTTCGGGGCTTCGGCGCTCCAGCGGCTCTCCAGCGGTGCTCCAGCGGCGGCCCGGCTTCAGAGCTCCGGCGGCTCCAGCGTTCCCGTGGTCGATCCTGATTGGGAGCTGTGGTGGTGTTCCAGCATTCCGGCAACGGCGGCGGTGACGGCCTGGCTTCGGAGGCTCGGCCGCGGGCCTGGTGGACGATGACATCGGAGGCCTGGATTGCCTCAGTACAGAGGGGGAACATGTAGGGGAAAAAGACAAAGACTTTAAGACTTTTGCCTTCCACCACAGTGAGGAGGTGCCTGGTGAACTCACTGTGGTGGATGTTAAATATGTGTTTATTGTGTGTTCTGTTTTAATTTATTACATGTTATGACTGCAAGGTAACAAATTTCGTTCAGACCGAAAGGTCTGAATGACAATAAAGGAATCTGAATCTGAATCTGAATCTGAAGCTCTAGGAAAATAGTAATATATAACGAGAACTTACCAGTTTGAAGTTTGATCTTGATTTTATGAGGAGTTACGTTGGTGATTACATGCCCGCTATGCCCAACCCTCTCTCATAAAAGATCATTTGGTAGTTCTCGAGTCACGCATCTTACTATGTCACTTCGGTATTTGTTATTTGTGATTTCATACTGCTGCTTTGAAGATTGACCTATGGCCTGACGGGTCTTCTTCACGTTATCACCAACGTAACTCCTCATAAAATCAAGATCAAACTTCAAACTGGTAAGTTCTCATTTAATCTTACTATTTTACTTTGGAGTCAAGTGAGTGATTCCGTGAAGACTTCAAAGCTTTGTGATTTCATGCCGCAGATCGAAATCTCGGCGTCTCACTGCATCGATTGACTCAGGATGAGTGAATAATCAAAATGCATAGCATTATATTGATTCACATGTATTAATGGTTTATGTTATAAATAAATCAATATCAACCCCTGTAACTCAGGGGAGGCTAAAGTGGACACAACCAGAATGAGCAAAACCCTGGGTCAGTAACCGGCCTATGGACATTTTTTAAAAAAACAATTTAGTTCATCATCCTGCGGTCACGAGGATATGGTCGCTGGGCATGTCCATTGCCTTGGCTGTTGACGTTGATGCTGACCTGGTGGAATGAGATATACAATCATCAGTGTTAATACCTGCATAACCCAGAACCTGCTGCAGCCACCTTGAAATATTCTTAACCAACTTCCTTTGTATAGTTGTATGTTGATTAATAAACAATGCTGATTCCACACTTCTTAGGATTCTGGTGGCCTTGATAACATAGACGTGAGACCGTGGGCTACCCGAAAAATGATCTTAAATCATGCCACCCCTGGTCTGGTCTGCTTGTGTAGACCAGAATGTAAAATGTAATGGCACCTACAGCCAATTCCATCCTATCTAGCCACAGCGTTTGCAATGTTTGCCATTGTTGTGCTGATATAAGTGTCATGACTAAGGATGTAGCTGGAAGTAATGGTGAAGTAATGGTCACACATTTTCAATAACCAACTGCATAATCTTGTAATGGGAGAACTTGTGTCAAGATCTTTATAACAACTCGATATCTAAGTTGAACCCAACAGAGTAGTTCCCTTTTGTTGCAGCTGTAGTGTCTCTCTAACTGAATTATTGTCAAATACTTTTTAAGAATGAACTGGAAAATGTCAGTAATCTGTACCGTATTAAAAGTAACATTAACATTTAAACAAACTCGCTTCTGATCCTCCTCAATAGGAATGTATTGCTTTTTTGGGTGCTATCCCTGCACTCTGCAGTGAGCACATTCATGGCTTGATGTGACAACCTGAGTCATAAGTCAATCCATTCAAAATGTGTAAGTCAATAATTGTTTTATTGTGCAAAGGCCGGTCTCCTGAACCACAGTTTGAACCAGCAAGTTTTTGTTTTTTGGAATAACCGTATACCGTTGTGCCATTATGCCTGATGACGCAGGCAACATGGCTGCTTAGCCAGTCCGACAGTACGAACCCAAGCAAGGTCTTTCTGATTGTTTTAAGACCCAGCTAATGAGGCAAAAAATGGAGGAAACCATAAAAGAACATTCCTCCTTTTGTAGCGAGAATGTATTTCTCCACACTGTTGTGCCACATATTTTAGCAATCAGTGAATAAACATGCACCAACATGTCGATATTCAATGTAATATTGAACCATACTTTCATAATACTTTGAGATCCAATACCTATTCTGTGTTGTCATCGAACTGAACTGGATGATACACCAGAGGCAAGAGAGATTTTGGTAATTATTACAGGATACTTTTACTTGATTACCATGTGACTAACATATGCCACCATCGTAGAGCAACTTGAATTTGAGTATGTAGAATATGTATATTCTCTCAATAGCCCCTTACACATGGGGTGCATCTAGTATATATATTTAGTTGATACCAACAATTGAAAAATTGGTAACTCATGCAATCTCCAATACCTCCAAGTAGAGATGGCATTCGGAACTTCTCATCTTAGTCCTTAACATCAATTTGTAATAACTGAGTTCGACCACACTACTGTAGTGAGTTTCAAGTTCAAGTTCAAGTTCAAATGATTTATTGTCATGTTCAGCAATGCTGAATACTGTTACTTCATCATTGTGACTGAGGTAGCTTCGGCTGACAATAACATAAGGTTGTTAACAATGGTCTAATTGCTACTTACACAATATCAGTTCCTTGACTTGCTTGGCTGAAACACAGCTGCTATATTGCCAATTACTCTTGATGAAAATAACTCAGTTTTATAACAGATTGCTATAACTCCAATCTCTTGCCACAGGGTTATAATGTCTTGTCAAGGCTAATAATAATTAAAGGTAAATCCCAATGACCAACAAACAGTTTATCCCATACCGCAAAGCTTTACTATTATAGAACAGTTATATTGTCTTTGATAACCTCTGTAATGGGATTTGCATAGCATGGATATCTGATCCTTATGAATCTGTTATTAGTCAGAAAAAATAAGTTTTCATATTTGGAAATTTCATATGCCCAACACTCTCCATTCTTCATAATAACATGCCACTCCTGTCTTATTCCATGGGTGGTTTGCATGAGAACTTTTGCCCAATTTCCAAACCTTAATTAAAAAAAAAATAACCCTGGCCATAATCCAAACTTGCTTGGAATGCTCCGACTGTGCCTCAACCAGATATTTTTACCCTTTGTGTGTTGTACAAAACAAATGTAAATATTACAACATGTGAACGGTGCACGACCCATATTTTGGAAGTGCTAGACCCATTTTATTGAGTAGGATTGGTAAGGTGCATGGAATTTCTGAGCTATCATGCTGCCCCCAGCTCCAGTGAACCGCTTACTGCCGATGAGCACCTGGGGTGCATTCTGAAACGATGACCTTTGCCCGCCGTTGGCCTAATTGATTTGTCTGCCAAGCTTTCTTCCCCTGTTGAATAACAGACTCAGCGGCTGGCTCTCACATCCCCCTGTTGGCGCTGTTCACTGCCGGCACATGTGTGCTTTAGTATGTTCTATTGACTTCTTTAGAGCCTGGAGTCAGTTATATCTTGACCTTTTGCTCTTCCCTCCTCAGAGAGGGTGATTCGTAGGTAGCCCTAAACAGGCGCTGCCACAGGCCGCAGGATACCAATACTGATAAGAACCCATTGAACTTAACAAAAATAGAATATTCTGCTGGAATGGCAACTTTGTTGTCAGGAAAAAGGTACCTCTGACACATGCCCTTCATCCCTTGGGGTGTGCCCCACGGCCACACCCTGAGACTCAGTGTCAGCAGGATACGGACCCATCTTGGTCTCTGCCTCCAAGAGGGAGACCTCTGTAACACTGTATGTACCAGTTGCTATATTTGGGATAGTAGTTTCAAACGCACTATCCAGCCTCAGTGAGGAATTCATCCCCCAACTCCATGGGCCTTGCTATCCAGCCCCGGTGGAGAATCATCTGACTCCATGGGCGTAGCAGATTATGTGTGAACTTGAGCAACCCTGTCCCAGGCGTTGCTGGCGCCGCCTTTCGCAAAGGCCGGTGCTTTTTGACATGAAACAGCCCTGCAACAGGCGTTGCTGGCACGGCTCACCCGTAGGCTGGCACTTTCACACATGAAGCAGCCCTGTCAGGTGCTGCTGGCGTGGCCTGTCCCATAGGCCCGCACTATTACACGTTAAGCAGCCCTATCCCAGGCACTGCTGGCACGGTCTTTCCCATAGGCCCGTACTATTACAGTGTAAGCTCACTAAATCAACATTTTTAGTGTACAGCTTTATCTGTGAAGGTTTAAAACAATTCACTGCAACTTGTGCTAAACAACAAGGATTACATTGTCAGAGACATATAACAATAACTTTTTATGACTTTAACTTTGCCTTTAGCTTTTAACTTCAAGAAAAACACTACAACATACATACATTTTATTATTAAGGGAAACCCTTTGTAGCCCGACTCACCTGAGTCCAAATAGGGCTGAATGAGTCACATTTAATTCCTTGCGTGGGCACCAAAGTCTGTGAGCCACTGACCCCACTGTCAGTAACTCTAGCGTTACTTCCTTGCCGTTTTACGGCATCCCCGCAGGCTGGGAGCCACTGACTACACTGTCAGCATCTGGCTTGAATTTCTTGCCGTTTTACAGCATCCCCGCAGGCTGGGTGCCGCTGACTGCTTTGTTAGTGGCTCCTTATCTCGCAACCCGATCTATTTTCCGGTTATCCGCTTTGCGGTTGGACTGGGTATCCCTTTAGTCCATAACCGGCACACTGGTCAGGCTGCGAAACTGGCAGGAAAACCTCTGTGAAAAAAGGCTCCTGCCTGAAAAAACCTGGTAAGTAAAAACGAACTTACCTCTAGGTTTAACTCACGTGACTCCGAAGTAAAATGTAGAATATATCATTGTTAGCTAGGAGAAGGTAACAACAAAGCAAACAGAGATAAAATGTACATGACAGTCAGACTAGTCGGGGAACTGGGAAGGGGGGAGGGATGGAGAGAGAGGGAAGGCAAAGGTGACTTGAAGTTAGAGGTCAATATTCATACCACTGATCATAATCTCTCAGATTCCAACCTACTAGGTTGCATAGACAATAGGTGCAGGAGTAGGCCATTCGGCCCTTCAGCCATTCAATGTGATCATGGCTGATCATCCACAATCAGTACCCCGTTCCTGCATTCTCCACATATCCCCTGACTCCGCTATCTTTAAGAGCCCTATCTAGCTCTCTCTTAAAAGTATCCAGAGAACCGTCCTCCACCGCCCTCTGAGGCAGAGAATTCCACAGACTCACAACTCTCTGTTTTTCTTTGTCTTTGTTCTAAATGGCTTACCCTTTATTCTTAAACTGTGGCTCCTGGTTCTGGACTCCCCCAATATCGGGAACATGTTTCCTGCATCTAGCATGTCCAAACCTTAACAATCTTATATGTTTCAATAAGATTCCCTCTCATCCTTCTAAACTCCAGAGTGTAGAAGCCAAGCCGCTCCATTGTCTCAGCGTATGACAGTCCCGCCATCCCGGGAATTAACCTCCCGCAGCGTCAGGAAGCGCAGAGCAGCTCAGGGCCTCTATAGACCGCATCTTGGCTGCTTCCAGATGACCTTCGTGGCAAAATCTGGCCGCTATTGGGCACCCTGGAGCAGGCACGTTGTTCCACAAGAGCTGCCGGCAGTTCCCGCCGACGCTTGCAGAGGTTTCTGGTGGTCAGCCCAGCCAGCATCATCGCTTATACCACCAGACTGGTGGCAGAGGGGGCTGGTGCTATTATCACCGCTGCTGGGGAGCTGCAGCCAGGCGATGTCGCCCGCCCTGTGCGTTCCCGGGAAATGCTGGTCGTCAGTGATTTCTTCAGCAGCCAGCCATATTCATCATGTCTTCGCGTGGGATCGGCGCACCGGGGGTCGTTTCCTCATGGACACCGGGGCGGAGGTGAGTGTGCTGCCTCCGTCCATCACTGACATCCGGGCGGGCAAATGTGGCACACTCCTCCCTGCAGCGAACGGGAGCCCAATTCATACTTACGAGGTCCGCACCATTTCCCTCAACTTCGGCCAAAGCTGCTTTTTGTGGGAGTTTGTCATCGCTGACGTTTCCCAGCCCATGCTGGGTGCTGACTTCCTTTGAGCGTATTCACTCCTCGTGGATGTCATGCAGCAGCACCTGGGGCATTCCATCATGCTGGAGCCAGTCTCCCTCCATGTTGGTGACACGGTTGCACGCCCTGATGGTCCCCTGTCTTCCGTGCATGGGACTTTCGCGCGCATCCTAGCGGATTTCCCCGACAACCTTGAACCCCACATCTGCTCCTCTGCCCCCAAGCATGGGGTGGAGCACCACATTCCTACTGCCGGACCGCCCGTGGATACCTGGGAACGTCGTCTCGTGCTGGACAAGCTCCGTCTAGCTCGGGAGGAGTTCCTCCTGATGGAGTCGATGGGCATCGTGCGCCCCTCCGATAGCCCATCACTGCTCCACATGGTTGCCAAGGCAAGTGAGGGCTGGTGCCCATGTGGGGATTACCGTTATCTGAATGATGCGACCGTCGCCGATAGGTACCCAGTCCCGCACAAACATGACTTCCATGTTCACCTGGCCGGAGCAGCGGTGTTCTCCAAGGTGGACCTCATGCTAGGGTACAACCAGATTCCGGTCCACCCCGACGATATCCCTAAGACAGCCATTATTACACCGTTTGGGCTGTTTGAATTTTTGCGGATGCCGTTCGGGTTGAGGAACGCCGCGCAGGCCTTCCAGCGGCTTATGGACTGTGCGTGCTGTGGCCTGGACTTCGTTTTTCTGTACTTGGACGACATACTCGTGGCCAGCCGCTCACGGCAGGAGCATTGCATCCACCTCCGGCAGCTGTGTCAGCGCCTCAGCAATTACGGGTTGGCTATCAACGCGTCCAAGTGCCGTTTTGGGGTGACGGCCGTCGACTTCAGCCACCGTGTAACTGCACATGGGGTGGTACCTCTGACTGCCAGGGTGGATGCTGTCCGCCAGATCCCCCATCCGACCACCGTTAAGGGCCTGCAGGAATTGGTGGGGATGTTCGCATTTTACCACCGCTTCTTGCCGGTGGAAGCCGGAATCATGCGTCTGCTTTTCCACCTCATCGCTGGTCATCGCAAGGAGGTCGAGTGGTCCGACAAAGCAGTGGCAGCGTTCGAGCATGCTAAATAGGCCCTGGTTGGGGCCACGATGCTCGTGCATCCAGGGGAAGACTTCGTGGATGCTTCTGAGGTGGCGGTCGGGGCAGTGCTGGAGCAGCTCATTGATGAATGCTGGCGACCACTTGCTTTCTTCAGCAGGCAACTCAGTGGTGCTCAGCCATTACAGCACTTTCGACCATGAGTTCCTCGCCCTGTAACTCGCCGTACACCACTTTTGGTACTTCCTGGAGGGGAGGCCTTCACTGCCTTCTTGGATCACAAGCCGCTCACATTCGCATTTGCCAAGGTTTCTGACCCGTGGTCTGCGCGTCAGCAGAGGCAGTTGGCGAATGTGTCGGAGTACACCACCTGAATCCACTTCGTGGAGGGCAAGTACAACAGGCCGATGCCTTATCGCGACCCGCCAACTCAAGGCTGCACTGAAGGCATGGCTCACTGACCAGGACTGTGTGGACGCTCGTCCACATTCGTCCTTGACATGGGGGTTCGGCGTGAGACCATTTCGGTTGCGTGGCTGAAGCCGGTGCATGTTGACATTGATCAGCTGCTGCTGGTCGCGCGGCCCTGCCTGCGAGGACGTCCTCTGTTTAGGGTACATCCTCCAGTGGCTGCTCCATCCCCTCCGCCTGTGGGTCGGTTTCCCGGCATTCCAGGCTGGTTGCCGCGTGCGCCCTCCTGTCCGTTTCATGCCTCCGGTTCTTGGGGGGGGGGGAAGGGGCGGTCCTGTGGCGGTCTCTGGATATTAGACCACTCCTTGGGTCATCCCCCTTGGCATTTCAGGGACAGGGACGAAGGACTGCCCACAGGCTTCCAGTTTCTGCTCTGGGGTTTGCTGGGAGTTTTTCATCCCTCCGGTGGAACTCGTGGTGAGTGGATGCTCACAACCCTCATTAAAGAACCTTTAATGAGGGTTTTCTGACCGCGTCTAGGCCATTACAATAATTCATTTAAAATACATTTAAAAGACATCTTCATGAATAGGAAATGTTTAAAGGGATATGGGCCAAATGGAGGTTAACTATCTTAGATGGGACAATATGGTTGACGTAAAGGGCTTGTTTCCATGCTGTGTGACTATGTCTCCAAGAGAAAAGTCTGTGCAAAAACTAACACGTTAGTGCAAACACAATTAAAAATAAAGACAAGTCTATAGTACAAGAGGTTTCCCATGGTGTTCTGTTGTTGAGATAAGACTAGGATTGTGTGGGTTGGATCAGGAACATGGTAGTTTAGGAAAGTTGCTGTTCCGGAATCTGCTCCGGGACTTCAGGCTTCTATACCTCCTGCCCAAGCATTGATACATTATTAATGTCTTGGGTAAATGGGAAACAGATTCCTCATTTATCATAGATGAAACCAGTGCAAATAACTCATGACCATGCTGTGATTCTCAACAAATCAACCTGTTTGTTATTAAACCAAGGATGTGTCTGATTAAAATAAACAAGGAAAAAAGTACGAATCATAAAGAGACTCAAACCTGAATCGCTTTGTTTTAATATAACGGCACAGCTAGAACATCATGAAATTAATTGTGCATTATAATGACTTGCATGCAATTTCCTGCAGTTTTTAAATTAAGATTTTATGATACTGGTAGGATGTGAAATCAGACTACCTGGTTGTCTTCACATGGAGCTATCTGGATGCACTGGAGATGTGTGAATCAACCATTTGGATTGTAATTCAGGGCTGAAACAGCATGAAATGCTTTTACTATTTTATGCACTAAAACATCCATAATGTACTAACATTTGTAAAATGATTTTTACTTGAGTCGTTCGTAGCTTTCACAATTTCTAGAACATAGAACATAGAAAAGCACAGCATGGAACAGGCCATCGGACCACATTGCCAGTGCTGAACATAATGCAAGATAAATTAACCTCATCTGCATTTCTAAACAGTGATCATCTAGACATGATCCATACCCCTCCATTCCCTGCATATCCATGTGCCTACCTAAAAGCCTCTTAAATGCTACCGTTGTATCTGCCTTCACCTGGCAGTGTGTTCCAGGCATCCACCATCCTCTGTGTAAAAAACCTGCTCTAAGCTTCTCCATTAAACTATTTCAAAGGTTCCCTCTCATCTTAAAGCTATGACCTCTAGTCTTTGACATTTCCACCCTGGGAAAAAGGTTCTGAGCGTCTATCCGATGTCTCACCTTTTGTTCATTAGGGAAATATAGAAGGGAAGATCATGTGTGGTTAACTACAATGGCAAATCTTGATACTGTGGCTGTTTTGAATAGAACCACTTGTGCTTAGCTTTTCTAATCATACTAAGATCTATTTTAAATTCTATTTTATTGCTTTTTTAAATGATTTCAATTTTAGCAGTTCTGAGAGATATATGCCATGAACACATCAATATTGAGTCATACAGCATAGTACCAGACCCTTTAACCCAACATGCCACGTCGACGTGTGGTCAGCGGACGAAGAGAGCATGGGGGGACCACCGTGAGGGAGGGGGAAAGAACAATGGACAATGAAGTGAGATCGGGGTTGAGGGAGGGAGAACAATCGACAATGGAGAAGCCAGAGTGGGCGTACCACTGTGTGTGTGGGGTGGCGGGGGGGGGGGGGGGGGGGGGGGGGGGGGGGGGGGTTGGTGGTGGAGAACAAAGTAGGAGCCGGCATACTTTTTGACTATGTCAGCACCATAGGTGGCCGCTATTTGTATACCTTGGGTATGCAAGCAAGGAATTTCACTGTGCCTTGGCACATGTGACAATAAAGTTTTCAATTCCATTCCATTCCATGTCCATATCAACCATCGATTATCTTACAAGTTGTCACGTGGAAAGGCTAGGCGTGTATCCACTGAAGATCAGAAGTGACTTAATTGAAACATATTAGTTCCCGAGAGGTATTGACAAGGTGAATGTAGTGAGGTTGTATTATTTTGCGAGAAAATCTTTAATCACTGATTAAAAAGGTTCACTCAAGACGGGTTGCCAGTTTAAGATAGAGATGATAGGATTTTTTCTCTCCCCTTTTGCTACAAATCATTGAAGCTCTGTTCCTTAAAGGGAGGTGGAAGCAGAGTCTTTGAATATTTTGAAGGCAGTGTCTGGTAAATTCATGGTTGAGCAACAGAGTGAAAGATTGCTAGGATTGGATGGAAACGTGGAGATGAGGTTACAGTCAAATTAATCATTATCTTATTAAATAGTGGAACTGTCTCGAGGGGCTGAGTGGCCTACTCTTATTCTTAATTTATATGTTCATATGTTTCGCTATCTTACTTCATCAAAACACTCAATCAAATTAATTAAGCATGATTTGCTTTTAACAGATCACTGCCGTCTTGCCTGTATTTATCCACATTTATCCAAGTGGCTGTTAATTTTGTTCTGTTTTGATTAACTTCACATTTTCTTATGTTTCTTGAATTCTAATGGAAACAGCAGCTTTGGAAAAAAGTACAAGTCCAATGTAAATACAGTACAACTCACCACATTGTAGGAATTTTAAGGGCCTGGTCTATTATTTTGCTGCCATTTCCACAAGATGCACTGTTCAAGTTTGGGTAGAGATACTGTTCGATGTTGGGCAGGGGTAGGCCAGCATATTATCAGGAGTGCTCTGTCTGTTGGTCCAGAACAGATGACAGCAGTACGGTACAGTGGCACAGCGGTATAGTTGCTGCCTTATTGCGCCAGGGTTCCGGTTCGATCCTGACTATGAGTGCTGTCTGGAAGGAGTTTGTAAGTTCTACCCATGACCTGTGTGGATTTTCTCCAGGAGCTCCAGTTTCCTCCCACATTCCAAAGACATACAGGTTTGTAGGCTTATTTGCTTGGTAAAATTGTAAATTGTCGCTTAGTGTGCGGGGATCACTGGTCAGCGTGGACAGCGTGGACAGTGGGCCGAAGGGCCTGTTTCTGTGCCGTCTCTCGAAAGTCAACTAAACATAGAAACATAGAAAATAGGTGCAGGAGTAGGCCATTTGGCCCTTCGAGCCTGCACGGCCATTCAATATGATCATGGCTGATCATCCAACTCAGTATCCTGTACCTGCCTTCTCTCCATACCACCTGATCCCCCTAGCTATAAGGGCCACATCAAACTCCCTCTTAAATAAAGCCAATAAACTGGCATCAACTACTTTTTGTGGCAGAGAATTCCACAGATTCACCACTGTTTGTGTGAAAACAAAATGTTCTCATCTCGGTCCTAAAAGACTTCCCCCTTAACCTTAAACTGTGACCCCTTGTTCTGGGCTTCCCCAACATCGGGAACAATCTTCCTGCATCTAGACTGTCCAACCCCTTAAGAATGTTGGAAGTTTCTATAAGATCCTCCCTCAATCTCCTAAATTCTAGCGAGTACATGCCGAGTCTATTCAGTCTTTCTTCATTTGAAAGTCCTGACATCCCAGGAATCAGTCTGGTGAACCTTCTCTGTACTCCCTCTATGGCAAGAATGACTTTCCTCAGATTAAGAGACCAAACCTGTACGCAATACTCCAGATGTGGTCTCACCAAGGCCCTGTACAACTGCAATAAAACCACCCTGTTCCTATACTCAAATCCTTTTGCTATGAATGCTAACATACCATTCGCTTTCTTCACTGCCTGCTGCACCTGCATGCCTACTTTCAATGACTGGTGTACCATGACACCCAGGTCTCATTGCATCTCCCCTTTTCCTAATCGGCCACCATTCAGATAAAAGTCTACTTTCCTGTTCTTGCCACCAAAGTGGATAACCTCACATTTATCCACATCATACTGCATCTGCCATGCATTTGCCCACTCACCCGACCTATCCATGTCACCTTGCAGCCTCCAAGCATCCTCCTCACAGCTAACACTAATGCATCCACTATTTCTGGGGATACTTCCTTAAGCACTCTGGGATGCAGCATATCTGGCCCTGGAGATTTATTGGCCTTTAATCCGTTCAATTTACCTAACACCACTTCCAGACTAACCTGGATTTCACTCAGTTCCTCAATCTCATTTGACCCCCGGTCCCCTGTTACTTCTGGCAGATTATTTATGTCTTCCTTAGTGAAGACAGAACCAAAGTAGTTATTCAATTGATCTGCCAGGTTCTTGTTCCCCATGATCAATTCACCAGTTTCTGACTGCAAGGGACCTACATTTGTTTTAACTAACCTTTTTCTCTTCACATATCTATAAAAACATTTGTAGTCAGTTTTTATGTTCCCTGCCAGTTTTCTTTCATAATCTATTTTCCCTTTCCTAATTAAGCCCTTTGTCCTCCTCTGCTGGACTCTGAGTTTCTCCCAGTCCACTGGTAGGCTGCTTTTTCTGGCTAATTTGTATGCTTCATCTTTTGTTTTGATACTATCCCTGATTTCCCTTGTTATCCACCGATGCACTACCTTCCCTGATTTATTCTTTTGCCAAACTGGGATGAACAATTGTTGTAGTTCATCCATGCAGTCTTTAAATGCCTTCCAATGCATATCCACCATCAACCCTTTAAGAATCAATTGCCAGTCTATCTTGGCCAATTCACGTCTCATACCCTCTAAGTTACCTTTCTTTAAGTTCAGAACCCTTGTTTCTGAATTAACAATGTCACTCTCCATCCTAATGAAGAACTCAACTATATTATGGTCACTCTTGCCCAAGGGACCGCACACAAAAAGACTGCTAACTAACCCTTCCTCATTACTCAATACCCAGTCTAAAATAGCCTGCTCTCTCAATGGTTCCTCTACACCCCTGCACCACTATCCTGCATACATTCCATGAAATCCGGTTCCTCAGCACCCCTGCCAATTTGATTCACCCAATCTATATGTAGGTTAGAGTCACCCATTATAACTGTTTTACCTTTGTTGCATGCATTTCTCATTTCCTGTTTGATGCCATCCCCAACTCCACTACTACTGTTAGGTGGCCTGTACACAACTCCCACTAGAGTTTTCTGCCCCTTAGTGTTTCGTAGCTCTGCCCATATCAATTCCACATCCTCCAAGCTAATGTCTATCCTTTCTAATGCGTTAATCTCCTCTCTAACCAGCAACGCTACCCCACCTCCTTTTCTTTTCTGTCTATCCCTCCTGAATGTTCAGCTCCCATCCTTGGTCACCCTGAAGCCAGGTCCCCGTGATCCCAGCTATATCATATTCATTAATAACTATCTGCACATTTAACTCATCCACCTTATTACGAACGCTCCTTGCATTGAGACACAAATCCTTCAGGCTTGTTTTTACAACACTCTTACCCCTTATACAATTATGTTGAAAAGTGGCCCTTTTTGATTTTTGCCCTGGATTTGTCTCTGCCACTTTTAATTTTCACCCTGCTACCTATTACTTCTACCTTCATTTTACACCCCTCTGTCTCTCTGCTCATGCTCCCATCTCCCTGCCCATTAGTTTAAATCCTCCCCGACAGCACTAACAAACGCTCCCCCAAGGATATTGGTTTCATTCCAGCCCAGGTGCAGAACGTCCTGTATTGGTCCCACCTCCCCCAGAACTGGTTCCAATGCCCTAGAAATTTGAATCCCTCCCCCTTGCACCATTTTTCAAGCCATGTATTCATATGAAATATCCTCCTATTTCTGTAATAATATTTTTATTAGAAGTAATCCATCATAACAACGGTATAACAACTTTTCAAATACACAACCAACTTATTTCAATAAGTATACGAATGTTATGAGTAATTCTTATAAACTTCTATTTTTTTAGAAAGTAGAAAAAGAAAAGAATAGATTTTAATCAATAAGACTAGTGATTAAATAATAATTTTGTTTATATTGAAAGAGAAGAGAGAGAGAGGAAAAAAATATGTATATATTCTTGTTATATGTATTTAATTAAAAGTATTATATATATATTAAACAAAAGAGAGATTATAGTATACATCTTAATAGTGAATAACACAATTTCAAATAGCGATATCAATAGAGACATGTATACAAATCAAAAAGAAAAAACAGAAAGTTATTTTCATCTGATCCTGCCGGGTACCCATTGAGTTGTAATGCCAAGAACAGCTACCCTTTCAAATATTCTGTATATGGAGACCATATCTGTTCAAAGAGTTTGTATTTGTCCATTAGGACAAATCTGATTCTTTCCAAATGCAACTTCTCCAACATTTCCACTGTCCACATTTTAATTGTGGGGGATAATGTTCCCTTCCAAAATTTCAATATTAATTTTTTCCCTATTATCAAACAGTAATCCAAGAAATTTCTTTGGTTTACTGTTAATATTAGATTTGAATCCGGAACTCCTAATATTATTAATTTTGGATCTGGGTCCAGTTTAATTTTAAGAACTTCAGAGTTCTTCAGAGAACTTCAGAGAACTTTAAGAACTTCGCTAAAGATTTCTGTCCAATAATAATTAAGTTTTATACATGTTACAAAACTATGTGTTAAATTAGCTTCCAAGTTCTGACATTTATCACAAATAGAAGAAATGTTAGGATAAATTCTATTTAATTTCGTTTTTGAATAATGTAATCTGTGTAATACCTTAAATTGTATCAATATATGTCTAGCATTTAATGAGCAGCGATGTATACATTGTAGGCTTTCTTCCCAAGTTTCCTTCGTTATAGATAAACCTATTTAATTTTCCCATGTTTGTCGATATATTTCCGAAGTTGTGATTTCCATATCCAAAATAGTATTATATATATACGCTATTAATTTTTCTGTATTTGGGTGTTTATTAAACAATTCATCTAATAATCCTGGTTTTCTATTTTTATAGTCTTGCGTATTTGACTTAATATAGTTTCTAATTTGTAAATACCTAAATATGTTATTTGACTACAATCCATAGATATCCTGTAACTCTTGAAATGAAAGAAATTTTCCTTTCTTGTAAACGTGTTCTGTCCTTTTAATTCCTAAATCATTCCAGTGTTTAAACCCTTTGTCCAATACAGAGGGCCTAAACAAGGGATTATTCATAATTGGCAAACAAAGTGACAAATTATCCATATGTAGGGTCTTAACTATTTGTTTCCAAATACGTCTATTGCTATGAATTATAGGGTTGTCACCATACATTTTTTTGTGTACTTCCCTTGGTGCAAAAAGAATAGAACCTACATCAAAAGGCAAACAGTCTTCCTTTTCCATCTTTAGCCAGCTTGGTTCATAACCTAAATTTACCAACCGAAAATTCATATTCTTAATCTGAACTGCCCAGAAATAATATAACAAATTTGGTAGTGCCAGTCCACCATTTATTTTAGATTTACATAGATGTTTTTTACTTATTCGATGGTTTTTATAGTCCCAAATAAAACTATTAACCAAAGTATCTACTTTTTAAAAAAACATTTTAGGGAGATATAAAGGGATGGCTTGAAATAAATATAACAATTGTGGTAAAAAAAATCATTTTTATAGCATTTATTCTACCGATCATTGATATAGGTAGTGTTTTCCAATATAAAATATATATTTTTTACTTTATTTAATAATTGAGGGTAATTATATTTAAATAGACAGTTATACGATTTAGGTACATTAATTCCTAGATATTTGAGTTTATCCGTGACTATTTTAAGTGGGAATTGTTCTAATATATTTAATTGTATTCCAGTTATAGGCACAATTTCACTTTTATTCCAATTAATTCTATACCCGGAAAATGTACTAAACATAGTTATAACATTAAATAGATTGGGAATACTAATCTCTGGTTTTGTAGTATAAATTAAGATGTCATCTGCGTATAGAGATATTTTATTCGTTGTAGTTTTGATATTATATCCATGTATTTCTGGTTCTGATCTAATCATTTCAGCTAATGGTTCTATTACCAGAGCAAATAGTAATAGTGATAATGGGCATCCTTGTCTACAACCCCTAAAGAGATTAAATTTTGCTGATAGTATTTGATTTGTTAATATTCTTGCAGTTGGATTCGAGTATATGATTTTTACCCATGTGGAAAATCTATCCCCCAATTGAAATTTCTGCATTATTTTAAATTAATATGGCCATTTAACCTGATCAAATGCCTTTTCAGCATCTAAGGATATGACAGCTAGTTCAATATCATTCGCTCTTTTTGAGTACATGACATTGAATAGACGTCTCAGATTATAGGATGAATAGCGTTTTGGAATAAAACCTGTTTGGTCATGATGTATTAATTTATTAATCACTAAACTTAGCCTCCGAGATAAAATTTTAGTTAGTATTTTTTGATCAGTATTTAAAAGAGCTATTGCTCTGTATGATCCAGGGTCTTCCAAATCTTTATCAGCTTTAGGGATAAGTGTGATTGTAGACTCATTTAATGATTCTGGTAACTTTCCTTGTTCATAAGCATATTTATATATTGCATGTAAACGTGGAGAGATCAGATCATGAAACTTCTTATAAAATTCAACACTTAAGCCATCAGGGCCTGCGGCTTTTCCATTATTTAATGGTCCAATTGATTCTTCAATATCTTTTACTGATATATCAGCATTTAACAAGTCTCTACCTTCCTGATCTAAACTGTTAATATGACATTATTGTAGGAATGTTTCCATTCCATCTGATTGTCCTGCTAATTTAGATGAGTAAAGATTTTGATAATATTGTAAAAATGTATCATTGATATCTTTTGGTAAAGTCAATATTTCTCCTTGTTCAGATCTAATTTTATATATCATTTTCTCCTCATCTAATTTTCTAAGCTGACATGCCAGTAATTTTTGTGGTTTATCCCCAAATTCAAAGTGTACTTGTTTAGTCTGTTGAAAAAGTTTAATAATCTGATTTGAGTATATTTTATTTAGCTTATATTTTAATGATGCAATTTTATTACTTAGCCCCTTAGAAGGGGATATTGCATTTTCAATATCTAATTGTGGTATTTCATTTTCCAATTTTAGTTGAGTCTTTCGATTTTCCTTATTAAAGTATGCGTGTGCTGATATTATCGCACCACGCATAAATGCTTTAAATGTATCCCAGAGCAGCGATGGTGAAATATCCTCCTATTTCTACTCTGATTAGCACGTGGCACTGGTAGTAATCCAGAGATTATTACCTTTGAGGTCCTACTTTTAAGTTTATCTCCTAGCTCCCTAAATTCACCTTGTAGGACCTCATCCCATTTTTTACCATTATCGTTGGTGCCAATGTGCACAACGACAACTGGCTGTTTACCCTCCCCCTCCAGAATATTCTGCAGCCACTCAGAGACATCGCTGACCCTTGCACCAGGGAGGCAACATACCATCCTGGAGTCTCGTTTCAGGCCGCAGAAGTGCCTATCTATTCCCCTTACAATTGAATCCCCTATTACTATAGCCCTTCCAACTCTTTTTCCTCTCCTCCTGTGCTGCAGAGCCACCCACGGTGCCATGAACTTGGCTATCGGTGCCTTCCCCTGAAGAGCCATCTCCACCAACAGTATCCAAAATGATATATCTGTTTAGGAGGGAGATGACCGCAGGGGACTCCTGCACTACCTGCCTACTGCTACACTGGTTAGTGGCCACCCGTTCCCTTTCTTTCCGCTTAACTATTACCTGCGGTGTGCCCAACTCACTGTACGTGCTATTCACAACTTTCTCAGAATTGTGGATGCTAAAAAGCACTGTACCCTTAACTCACTGAACCCTAAACTCACTGAACCCTTAACTAAAAAGAACGACCAGAAAGTAGAAATACAAACCTGGGGTTACTCCCAATCAGCTGCTTCCTCTTGTCCACTTCCACCAATTTTTGAAGTGTGATGGAACGTTGCAGAGTGGGCATCCCAACCGCTCCTGGGCCTCTGTGGAACAAAGCCCCGCGCTCCATTTTTTTAAACCTACCGCCCGGATGCTGCACCAGCCGCTCCAACCACTCCTGGGCCTCTAAACTAAACAGGAATTTCCGTGTTAATCCATACACATGCAAGTGCTTATTAATTTAGTTGTGAACATTAAATTTCCCCACCATCTCCTGAATTTTATATTTGGTTAGAGAATAGCTGTAAATCTTTACCTTCAAATGTGATGTTGTTGTCTTTTTCTTTGATGCATGAACAGCAACTCATCACATTTGAAGGGAAAGATTTTTCTCTGATACATGTTGGGTGTAGAGTATGTTACTAAAATGAAATCCAGGACTACATAAGCACCAGCATCCTCTTTGCCAGAAGGAGAAACGTTGTTTCAAACACGACAGCTAATTTAACTTGTTCCTGGATCTAACAAGAGAAATTTGACTCCTCTCCTCTGTAAATGCGTTGCTAAATGAAAACAGAAGTTGGCTCTATGTAATGATGTGTCATTAGGAAAATTATTTTGATGATTATGGAGCATTGTACAGTAGCCACTATGAAAATTCATGTAGTTTTGTATGACAGATGGCAATCAGACTGAGATAATTACACAATAATTCAGATCAGTAAATGGAACAAGTGAAATGAAATGATTGCATATTGAGGTTGTGAACATGATCTGTGCTCACACTGTATCCAGAATTGTGACAGTGCATTGAGATACATCATACAGGCCAATAACTTACAAGAACATATTCCATCGACCTTTCACAAGATTGATGGAACATGAGCACCAGGTGTGTTTACACTTTCCCCATTTCAAACTGCCACTATCAGCATGGGTAAGGCAATATGTGGACAATATCACAGAATGGTGGCATCTAGATTTAACCAGTCTCCAAAAATCATTGCAGAATTGTGTACAATCTTGCGTCTACACTTGAATTAATGACAGAATTCCTTCTGCTGCTGAATGCAGCTACAGTATTTTCTTCAAATTGAATATAAAACAAAGAACTAGATCATTTTAGTAGCTTACCCATTGCTTCTTTGGGATAGAAACATAGAAACATAGAAATTAGGTGCAGGAGTAGGCCATTCAGCCCTTCGAGCCTGCACCGCCATTCAATATGATCATGGCTGATCATCCAACTCAGTATCCCGTACCTGCCTTCTCTCCATACCCTCTGATCCCCTTAGCCACAAGGGCCACATCCAACTCACTCGTAAATATAGCCAATGAACTGGCCTCAACTACCCTCTGTGGCAGAGAGTTCCAGAGACTCACCACTCTCTGTGTGAAAAAAGTCTTTCTCATCTCGGTCTTAAAGGATTTCCCCCTTATCCTTAAGCTGTGACCCCTTGTCCTGGACTTCCCCAACATCGGGAACAATCTTCCTGCATCTAGCCTGTCCAACCCCTTAAGAATTTTGTAAGTTTCTGACAAAAATGTTCTGCTTTCCTCAGGAATGAATGTAGCAAGAAGGGCATTGTCTCTGCTATCTGTCTCTTTCCTCCAGCTGCCCCATCAGCAGAAATCAAGAAAAGGCCTCTTGGTAATCTGGTAAATTGCAAAATGAATTATCCTGGCACAGATCTTTATGCCCTCCTTCGTACTTCATTAACTTCGTAAAGCCCTCCTTCTTGCAAAGCATGTTGTTGGTCTAAGAAGCTTAGCAGCAAAGATAACAAAAAGGTGTTTGAAACCAACTATTAGAAAATCAGCCACTTTCAGCAAAGGCGTTTCCGTGCTTGTCCAGGGGGTGGTGTGGGGGGGAGAGTGTTTGGGGTAAGGGGGAGTGGGAGGGGTAAGGGGTGGTGGGGGAGGGGGAGGGGGTTGTGTGGGCTCAGTGGCTCCCGGCCCTGGCTCCAACCGCACTCACCGGCTCCAGGACCCACATCGGCTTCTGGCTCGAAGTGGTGGTCGCCGCCTCCGCTCGCAGATCACAGAACACAGCCTCGTTCACAGAACACAGACTCCACTCGCAGACCACAGAGGAGCCCCCGCTAGCAGAACAGAGGAGCTCCCGCTTGCAGAACACAGTCCCCGCTCGCAAAACACAGCCCCCGCTCGCAGAACACAGAACACAGCCCCCACTCACAGAACACAGCCCCTGCTAGATGAACACAGCTCCCGCACGCAGAGCACAGCCCCCGCTCGAACTTTGCTCACTACGTTCCTTCAGCTTTATTCTCGCGGCCGGTGATTGATAGAGGGTGCCGGAAGGGGCGTCACCGTCCTGGCAAATAACAGACCAATAACATTTTAAATATTTCACCGATCGGAACAAAACTTGGTGCGCTTGGAGCAGAGGAGAACGGTGGCTTAAAAATGGTACCCTATATCGCTAGGATTGTTAAGCCACCTTTGCACAAATTTAAAAACAACGCAGACCGCAAGTGGTCAAGATGAGAGTTTTAGCAATAGGATAGATAGATAGATAGATAGATAGATAGATAGATAGATAGATAGATAGATAGATAGATAGATAGATAGATAGATAGATAGATAGATAGATAGATAGATAGATAGATAGATAGATAGATAGATAGATAGATAGATAGATAGATAGATAGATAGATAGATAGATAGATAGATAGTTTGTAGGTTATGCAGTAAAAACATCCACCTCCACTATGATGGGTGAGCCGCTCCACAATGTAAAGTGCCTCATGTTTTATTATCACTTGGCATTAAGATGCATGTCGCACCCAGAAGGGATGTGAGAAAGTCAGAATGCAAAAATATGCCGCAGGTAGGATTATTCAAGGCAAGGTATGTTGGGTATTTAACGCTGTATTTGTCTTTTACTCTAAGTGACATGAGGCAACTTAATGCTGAAACAGCGCAGCAAAAAGAAAAGATCATTGTCATTCTGTATCCCAGCATCAACATCCCTCACCGTAATAAATGCAGACATTTTACAAAAGTAAACAGGAACATATCTGGATTGCTCTGACACCAGTAAAAGGTCTCATAGAGATTCTCCAAGCAGCCTGATTCAAAGTTACAAAAGACCTCCGGCTATCAGGAAATTCATCCTGAAGTGAGACATTGTGAAGACTTGCAGGCAGAGACAGGAGTCTCTGGATGTTAATCTAACCTTGCCTTCAGGAGAATCGGGCAGGATGACGCCAGGTCCTGATTTCAATCTGTAGTTAACATCAACAGAAATAAGACTCAATCCATTGTAAAATTTGTTCGACTCCAAACTGAGTCACAGACATTAAACAAGGCCAAAATGATAATGAACTAAGTTAGCACAATTTTATTGGAGGTGTAACTTAATATAAAATAGTGGAGAGAAGAACTTAATAGTACCTTGCGCAGTGTGAGTATAAAATGTTACTTATTGTTATTGACAGGCTTTTACGAGCTGCAAGATTGCAGAGAAACACATTGTACTTGATGCCCCCATAAGTTTAATTTCCCATTTACTTTAAATAAGCCTTTAAGTTATTGCGAACAGGAAGTTGCAGGAATACAAGCCATAGAAATATGGTATTTAGCTTAAAGGTAGACACAAAAAGCTGGAATAACTCAGTGGGTCAGACAGCATCCCTGGAGAAAAGGAAGGTATTTAGCATGCTTGAATTAAGAAAAAAACAATCCTTATGAACAAAGAGTCACAGTCATAGAGTCATACAGCACGGAAAAAGGCCGTTTGGTCCAAATTGGCCATACCAACCAAGATAGCCCATCTAAGCTAGTCTAATTTGCCCACGTTTGGCCATATCCCTCTAAATCTTTCTTATTCATATACCTGTCCGTGTTCTTTTTAATGCTGTTATAGTATCTGGCTCAAATACCTTCTATGCCAGCTTGTTCCATATACACACCACCCTTTAAATGAAAACGTTGCCCCTCAGATTCCTATTAAGTCTTGCCCTTCTCACCTTAAAGCTATGTACTCTGTTTTGTGATTCCCCTACCTTGGGTAAAAGACTCAGAGAGAACTATGGTGGAGGTACACCATAATTTCCCCTCATTACCTCTTTGCCACGGTGTGCTTACTGTATGCTGCTCCTGCTGGGTGTGCTAGAGTTTCAAGGTAGATGTCAGAGGCAAGGCAGATATGACAGTGGATCCCAAGACAGAACTAAAGATGCATAACATTTGAGCACTACACTCCAACAGTGTTCAGAGATCTAGTGCATGTAAGGGCCATCTTTCAAAATGCGGAGGTTTTACAGCTAGGGATGCAGAGATTGATGGCTTTCTTAGGGAAAGATACAATGCCTGGACAGCCCTGCCCATAGAGTTTGTTCACTGTCATCTTGAACTTCCTAATCTCCTTGTCATGCCACTGTTTTCAGTTTGCCACATCTTATTCAAGCAAAGGAGAACTTGTCCCCTTTTCAGGAGCATGGTTGATAACTTGCTTTGTAGGGAATGTAGCCTTCCAGTGGATCCGGGCTGCTAGATTACCAGAACCAGGTAACAGGAAGCAAAGATCCTAGAGCGAATCTTATATATATCTATATATATATAAATATAATTGCCTTGATGGGTGCACACAAGCAGTTGTGAACAATGGGATTAGATGAATTACAGAGTGCAAGTTTAATACAAAAATCAATTCAAAAACAGGACATGAGCCATTTAAAAAGAAAAAAATAAAAACATTTAAAACACACAAATTGTTCCCCCACAACACTGATTACTGCAAGTTTAATACAAGAATCAATTCAAACACAGGACATGTGCCATTTAAAAAGAACATTTTAAAAACATTTAAAACTTTTAAAAACACGCAAACTGTTCCCCCGCAATGCTGATTGCACTGCGAGAGGCAAAACTGAAGTCAAGTCGGGGTTACTGAAATGGCGGAAGTTACGCTCTGGTGCATACTACACGTCAGCCCATTGGATTTTGTAGGAGTGGACCATCTTGCTCCGCTCTAAGATCTTTGACAGGAATCTAGGATCATTATTCAGTTGCGGTAGCTGTAATAAGTGGGGTGTCAGAGGGATGGTGCTGGGGCCTTGGTTATTTACAACCCTTGCTAATAACTTAGATGAGTGGTCTGTTGAGTGTGTTGTTACAAAATTTGCTGAAACTACAAGGTGTGGAGAGATGCAAAAAGACTGCAAAGGAATATAGAAAGCGAATGGATAAAAGGTTGACAAGTAGAACACACCTAGTGTATGGAATCTGATTTTGATCTCCTTTAAGGAGGTTTATAATTTCATGGAGGTAATTTGTAGATGCTTCACATGCTTAATTCTTGCAAAAATCTTGTGAAGATTGGATTGATTGGAAGGAAAATATTGTTAAAATATATCAGATTCTGGGAAAGTTTGACAAGGTAGATGCTGAGGGGATATTTCCCCTCGTGAGGGAATCTGGAACTAAAGGGTGTTGCTTTAGAATAACTTAATGCAGATAGGCTGTGTTGCACCTAACACTTTTGCCTAGCAATACACTACTTCCAGGTCAAAGGTTCCTACCAAGATGGCAAAACCACAGACATGGAGGATACACATGAGAACTCTAGAATAAACATGAGACAACTCACCAAGAACCTGGATTGGAGGACTTTAGATATGGGGTGAAGAGATTGAATGTGCTGGGCTTGTTTTCCTTGAGTGAAGGAGGTTGATTGGTGGCCTGATAGAGGGATATAACACAATATGAGGCATGGAAAAGCAACAGTTATGTTACCTTTCCCCCATGTTAAAGATATCAAAAGAAAAGGGTTGACGTTTAAGTTATGAGATTAGAGTGGTGAAAAGGTTGGCACTGTGCAGGGGAGGTAATATCTTACAAATGTGAAGAGGGTTGATGAGTGTAGGACAGTGGATGTTGTATATATAGAGTTTAGTAAAGATTTCAACAACCATTTTTAATGGTGGGCTGATCCAGAAAATTAATGTACATGTGATCCGTGGAGACTTAATTAACTGAACTCAAAATTGGCTTCATCATCGAGGCTAGTGGTGGAAGGGTGTTATTCTGGCTGAGGGTCTGTGACCAGTGGTGCTCTGTAGGGATCTACAGATGTATATTGTTTGTGACATATACCTGATTTGGATGAAAATGTAGGTGAGCTGATTGGTAAGTCTACAGAAGATATAAACATTGACAGACTTATGGAGATTGAGGAAAGTTCTCAAAGTATTCAGCAGGATATAGACTAGTTGGAAATATGGGCAGAGAAATGGCAGAAGGAGTTTAACCTGAACAAGTATTAGGTGTTGCACTTTGGGATGACAAATTTAAGAAGAAAGCATGTCAGGACCCTTAGGAGCATTGATCCACAGAGAAACCTTAGAGTGCAAGTGTAGCTCCCTGAAAGAAGCAACACAAATAGCCTAGGTGGAAAAGAAGGCATACTGCATGCTTTCCTATTGGGCAGAGTGTTGAGTATAAAAGTCAGAAGTCACATTGCAGCTTTATAAAACTTTGCTTAGGCCACATTTGGAGTGTTATAGGCAGTTCTGGTTGCTGCACTACAGGAAGAATGTGGAGGCTTTGCAGGAGGCGTTAACTAGGATGCTCCCTGGATTTGGGGGTATTAGCTACAGGAGAAGTTGGACAAAATTGTGTTATTTTCTTTGGTGCGTTGGGAGCTTTACGGGTGACCTCATAGAACTTTATAAAATTTTGAGAGGCACAAATAAGGTAAATATTCAACATAATTTTCCCTGGGTGGAAATGTCAAATAATAGAACGCATTGCTTTATAGTAAGAAGGGGAAAGTTTAAAGGAAATTTACAAGGCTTTTTTTGTGCATAGAGAGTGGTAGAAATGTGTTCTCAACTGAAACACAGAAACATGCTTTCAACTGAAGTGCTGGAAGCAGATACAACAGCAAAATATCAGAATCTTTGAGACAGGCATGTGAACCAGCAGGAAATAGGGATATGGACTATGTGCAGGCAGAGCACAGTTTAAATTGGCATCATGGTCGGCATATGCATGATGGGCTGAAGGGCTTGTTGCTGTGCAGTACTATTCTATGTTCTATGCATGAATGAAGGAAAGCAGAAAGAATGGTTGAGTGGCAAAGATGCCTGGATTGGGGGGCATTAACCACAAGGAGAGGATAGACAAACCTGATGAAAATATTTATTTGTCCCAAATTTTTTACAGCAAAGAAACTAAAGTGTTGCAGGAAATTCATTGTCATTGATTTTATTATCCATCCTGATAGTTGCAGGAGAAACTAACCTTGATTTAAGTAGCATTAGAGATAATCATAGTGAATTGACAGACAATGTCAAATTTGTCAATATCTGCAGAGATTCAAATAGTGCCTCAAAGCCATCTTGGCTCTTATTATGGAAGATTGTTTATGGATTTTCTTTTAACTTACAACCAAGTAGGGAGATATTTACGGATATAAAAATTAAAACCAAATGCTAACTGTGATGATGATGTCGTGGATAATGATATAGGCTGAAATAGTATGTTATTTCCAGTATATCAAATATACTCAGGGAAATATTGTCCTGTTGAACTTGCAAAGTGAACACTTCGTAATTGACTCGATAATGCCGACTGTAGTCTTCAGAAGTTTGATCAATGAATGTTCATGATCATGGTTTTTCATTGGCAAAGTAGACAACAAATGTTCCCATCGCTTACTTGTCAATAACTTAATAACTCTCTATTAGATTTACACCAAATGCAAAGACGATTTTATCTTATTTGACCTTTTTGAATAACCATGTTGGCTGGGGTCTATCTATGTCCAGTAATTGAATTACAATGCACTAATCAAATACCAGAAAACAAGTGCAGCTCTGTGTTTATTGATCTTGACATTTGCATGTTTTTTTTTTTAATGACCAGTACCCAGGGGAAGGAAATAAAAGTGAGATTTGATATTCCAATTACAAGCTGGATGGCCTTTTCAAAAGATCCTGTTAAGTCAAACAATGTGCACGTAGTCAGGTTTGCATTATGCAACGTTTTGTGTCTATAGTGTGATAATTAAAAATAGTTTTAGGGTTTAAGACGAGAATCTAAATCAACACGTATAATTTATATGAATGATGGTACAGCTTTTATTGAACAAATAACCAATACGTACGCTTTTAATCAATGTAATCACTGTCGTGCAAGTGGTGAGACTGCTTTGGTCTTCAATAAATATAAAAATTGGGCAGAGTTAATAAATCTCAATCCATATTTGATTTTTCTTCAGGCAATAATGAAAGATTTAGGAATGGGCATGAAGAGGAATACCAATCTTCATCGAACAGAGAACTTGCATATAATAAGCTCCACTGCCTGGTGCGCTCTTAACCTGGTATCCTGATAGCTGCCTCGATTAGTTCGCTACATATTTTGTTGATTTTGCTTCTTATAAGATCATAAGTAATAGGAGCAGAATTAAGCCATTTGGCCCATCAAGTCTATGCCATTCAATCATGGCTGATCTATCTCTCCTTCCTAGCCCCATTCTCCTGCCTTCTCACCATAACTTCTGACACCTGTACCAATCAAGAATCTGCCTGAGGCCCGGGGAGCCGTTGGTGCGAGAGGGTGGCATTCCCTGCGCTGTGAGTATAAATCTAGCGCGGGACTTGCTTTCCACAGAGGCCCGGGGAGCCGTTGGTGCGAGAGGGTGGAGTTACCTGCGCTGTGAGTATAAATCTAGCGCGGGGCTTGCTTTCCACAGAGGCCCGGGGAGTCGTTGGTGCGAGAGGTGGAGGCGCTGTGAGTATAAATCTAGCGCGGGCTTGCTTTCCACAGAGGCCCGGGGAGTCGTTGGTGCGAGAGGGTGTAGTTACCTGCGCTGTGAGTATAAATCTGCAACATTCCATCTTCCAGAGAGAGAATCTGGTGGAAGCCTCTGATTGGTTGACGAGGACCAGAGGAAGCAGCTGATTGGGTGCAACCCGGGGTTTACATTTTTACATTTCATTAATACATTAACTGGGAGTTAAGGATTCTGGGAGTTAGGGGTTCAGTATTTATTAGTAATGTTTAAAGGATAATGTTTTGTGTTTAATAAAAATAAAAAATAAAAAAATATATATATAATACAGATTATATATAGACAGAGGCCCAGGAGCGGTTGCAGTGGGAGGAGCCCAAATCCGTAACGTTCCATTCGCAGCTCGCAGTTCAAAACTTCCAGCTCGCAGTTGAGGAAGCCGCTGATTGGTGGAAGACGACTCGAGGGAGCAGCTGATTGGCAGTCAGATCCCTGCTGATTTCTTTCAGCTAAAATCATTGCATTGTATTGTACATTGTATTGTATTGTATCCAGGGTAATGGGGAGGATGAGTGCCAGGGCAGTTTACTGTTCTGGATGTCAGATGTGGGAGGTCATGCAGTCAGATAGCGCTCCAGACGTCCACATCTGCGCCAGGTGCGTCAAAATGACGCTCCAAATGGACCATATTCGGTACATGGAGCAGCAGCTCGATGACCTCCGTCTGGTCAGGGAGAGTGAGGAAGCCATAGAGAGGAGCTACAGACAGGTGGTCACTCCAAAACCACAGGAGGCAGAAAAATGGGTCACAGTTAGGAGAGGCAAGGGGCAGAGGCAGGGACTAGAGAGTACCCTGGTGGCTGTACACCTTGGCAATAAGTACTCCTGTTTGAGTGCTGTTGGGGGGCACTGCCTACCTGGGGGTAGCAACAGCGACCGGGCCTCCAGTACAAAGACCGGCCCTGTTGCTCAGAAAGGTAAGGAAAAGAAGAGGAGGGCAGCAGTAATAGGGGACTCTATAGTTAGGGGGTCAGATAGGCGATTCTGTGGACGCTGTCAGGAGACCCGGATGGTAGTTTGCCTCCCTGGTGCCAGGGTCTGGGTTGTGACTGAACGTGTCCAAGATATCTTGAAATGGGAGGGAGAGGAGCCAGACGTCGTGGTACATATAGGTACCAATGACATAGGTAGAAAAAGAGAGGAGGTCCTGAAAGGAGAATTTAGGGAGTTAGGAAGAGTGTTAAGGAGAAGGACCGCAAAGGTAACAATCTCAGGATTGCTGCCTGTGCCACGCGACAGTGAGACTAGGAATGGAGCAAGGTGGAGGATAAATGCGTGGCTAAAGGACTGGTGCAGAGCGCAGAGATTCAAGTTTCTGGATCATTGGGACCTCTTTTGGGGAAGGTGTGACCTGTACAAAAAGGACGGGTTGCACTTGAACCCGAGGGGAACCAATATCCTGGCGGGGAGATTTGCAAAGGCTACTGGGGAGACTTTAAACTAGATCGGTTGGGGGGAGGGACTCAAATAGAGAAGGCAAATAGTCAGTTTGTGAGGCAGGAGGCAGAGAAGAGAAGCAGTCAGACGCAACACGTAGGGAGGAAAGAAGAAATAAATAACAAACAGAGAGTAAGAAGTGGAGGGTTTCTTAAACGTGTGAGCAGAGTGACAGAGGGGTATAAAATGAGGATTGGAACAGTAGGTAGCAAGGTGAAAAGTGGCAGGAAAACAAATCCAGGGCAAAAATCTAAAAGGGCCACTTTTCAACATAATTGTAAAAGGGCCAAGAGTGTTGTAAAAACAAGCCTGAAGGCTTTGTGTCTCAATGCGAGGAGCATTCGTAATAAAGTGGATGAGTTGAATGTGCAGATAGCTATTAATAATTATGATATAGTTGGGATCACGGAGACATGGCTCCAGGGTGACCAGGGCTGGGAGCTGAACATCCAGGGATATTCAATATTCAGGAAGGATAGACAGAGAGGAAAAGGAGGTGGGGTAGCATTGCTGGTTAGAGTGGAGATCAACACAACAGAAAGGAATGACATTAGCTTGGAGGATGTGGAAACGATATGGGTGGAGCTGCGAAACACTAAGGGGCAGAAAACGCTAGTGGGTGTTGTGTACAGGCCACCTAACAGTAGTAGTGGAGTTGGGGATGGCATCAAACAGGAAATTAGAAATGCGTGCAACGAAGGAAAAACCGTTATAATGGGTGACTTCAATCTACATATAGATTGGGTGAATCAAATTGGCAGGGGTGCTGAGGAAGAGGATTTCTTGGAATGTATGCGGGATAGTTTTCTAAACCAACATGTGGAGGAACCAACGAGAGAGCAGGCTATTCTAGACTGGATATTGAGTAATGAGGAAGGGTTAGTTAGCAGCCTTGTTGTACGTGGCCCCTTGGGCAAGAGTGACCATAATATGGTTGAGTTCTTCATTAGGATGGAGAGCGACATTGTTAATTCAGAAACACGGGTCCTGAACTTAAAGAAAGGTAACTTTGAAGGTATGAGACGTGAATTGGCCAAGATCAACTGGCAATTGATTCCTGAAGGGTTGACGGTGGATATGCAATGGAAGGCATTTAAAGACTGCATGGATGAACTACAACAATTGTTCTTCCCAGTATGGCAAAAGAATAAATCAGGGAAGGTGGCGCATCTGTGGATAACGAGGGAAATCATGGATAGTATCAAAGAAAAAGATGAAGCGTACAAATTAGCCAGAAAACGCAGCCTACCAGAGGACTGGGAAAAATTCAGAGACCAACAGAGGAGGACAAAGGGCTTAATTAGGAAAGGAAAAATGGAGTATGAAAGAAAACTGGCAGGAAACATAAAAACTGACTGCAAAAGTTTTTATCGATATGTGAAGCGCAAATGATTAGTTAAAACCAATGTATGTCCCTTGCAGTCAGAAACGGGTGAATTGATCATGGGGAACAAGGACATGGCAGTCCAATTGAATAACTACTTTGGTTCTGTCTTCACTAAGGAAGACATAAATAAATTGCCGGAAATAGCAGGGGATCACGGGACAAATGAGATGGAGGAAATGAGTGAAATTCAGGTTAGCCGGAAAGTGGTGTTGGGAAAATTGAATGGATTAAAGGCTGATAAATCCCCAGGGCCAGATAGGCTGCATCCCAGGGAACTTAAGGAAGTAGCCCAGAAATAGCACATACCTTAGTGATAATTTTTCAAAACTCTTTAGATTCTGGAGTAGTTCCTGAGGATTGGAGGGTAGCTAATGTAACCCCACTTTTTAAAAAGGGAGGGAGAGAGAAAACGGGGAATTACAGACCAGTTAGTCTAACATCGGTAGTAGGGAAACTGCTAGAGTCAATTATTAAAGATGGGATAGCAGCGCCTTTGGAAAGTGGTGAAATCATTGGACAAAGTCAGCATGGATTTACTAAGGGTTAATCATGTCTGACGAATCTTATTGAATTTTTTGAGGATGTAACTAGTAGAGTGGATAAGGGAGAAGCAGTGGATGTGTTGTATCTGGACTTTCAGAAGGCTTTCGACAAGGTCCCACACAAGAGATTGGTATACAAACTTAAAGCACACGGTATTGGTGGTTCAGTATTGATGTGGATAGAGAACTGGCTGGCAGACAGGAAGCAAAGAGTAGGAGTGAACGGGTCCTTTTCAGGATGGCAGACAGTGACTAGTGGGGTGCCGCAAGGCTCAGTACTGGGACCCCAGCTATTTACAATATACATTAATGATTTGGACGAGGGAATTAAATGCAACATCTCGAAGTTTGCGGATGACACGAAGCTGGGGGGCAGTGTTAGCTGTGAGGAGGATGCTAGGAGGCTGCAGGATGACTTGGATAGACTGGGTGAGTGGGCAAATGCATGGCAGATGCAGTATAATGTGGATAAATGTGAGGTTATCCACTTTGGTGGCAAAAACAGGAAGGTAGACTATTATTTGAATAGTGACAGATTAGGAAAAGGGGAGATGCAGCGAGACCTGGGTGTCATGGTACACCAGTCATTGAAAGTAGGCATGCAGGTGCAGCGGGCTGTGAAGAAAGCGAATGGTATATTGGCATTCATAGCAAAAGGATTTGCATACAAGAGCAGGGAGGTTCTACTGCAGTTTTACAGGGTCTTGGTGAGGCCACACCTGGAGTTTTGCGTACAGTTTTGGTCTCCTAATCTCAGGAACATTCTTGCCATAGAGGGAGTACAGAGAAGGTTCACCAGACTGATTCCTGGGATGGCACGACTTCCATATGAAGAAAGACTGGATAGACTTGGCTTGTACTCGCTGGAATTTAGACGATTGAGGGGTGATCTCATAGAGACTTACAAAAATCTTAAGGGGTTGGACAGGCTAGATGCAGGAAGATTGTTCCCGATGTTGGGGAAGTCCAGGACAAGGGGTCACAGTTTAAGGATAAGGGGGAAGTCTTTTAGGACCGAGATGAGAAAATCGTTTTTCACACAGAGAGTAGTGAATCTGTGGAATTCTCTGCCACAGAAGATAGTTGAGGCCAGTTTGTTGGCCATATTTAAGAGGGAGTTGGATGTGGCCCTTGTGGCTGAAGGGATCAGGGGGTATGGAGAGAAGACAGATACAGGATACTGAGTTGGATGATCAGCCATGATTATATTGAATGGCGGTGCAGGCTCGAAGGGCCGAATGGCCTACTCCTACACCTAATTTCTATGTTTCTAGGTTTCTATGTCTACAGTATCCCCTTAGGCTGTGGGCCGAGCATCAAAAATGTGTTTAGATATCAGTTTTCCTGACCCAGGTCACCGAACTACATGAAAATTTCCACAGATTTAGATGAAATATAATTGAGAAGGATGTTATAACTCGCCATTGCCCTAAGTTGCACATTAGTTAATTGAACTAATTAGAAAATGAGATCGGGAAAGTAAACGCCATCTAGTGGCCAATGCCCATATTACACCATGGGCAGCCTATTTCCGTGTTGCAGTCCATTTAAACTATATATTATTATACCTATATATATTTGTATATAACTTGTAAATATGACTGTAATCATATATGATTAAGTATAATTAGATTATATAAAATTAATATGATGAATATAATTGTGAGTGTTTTTTTAATGACACTGTCGCAGAGGTCCTGCTCCAGAACCAGCCTAAATAATGGGTGAGGGCAGTTCTTGTGGGTTCCTCCCTTTACTGAACCGCAGTGTGCAGAGTGGGGGGTCTCGGCCATAGTGGGACTGTGGCAGTTCCAGGCTGGGGGACAGTCCTGCAAGGCATCTTCCAGTCGCTTTAATAGGATATTTAATGAGAATGCAGCAGAGGTCCTAGGTTTTAAGGGCTCATGAACCTGCCTAATTAAAGGGTCAGGACAGATCCTCTGGGTTCCCCCTTTTACTGAACCCCACTGACTGCCATTGTGGGGAGAGTGGGGGTAACAGCCATAGTGGGACTGGGGAAGTGCCAGGCTGGGTGACAGACCTGGAAGAGACCTGTCTTATTTCTGATGTAAATGTCACATCCTGGCCAAGAATCGAATGCTCTGATGTTTACTCAATGAGTATTCATTTTAAGCTACAATGAGCTTATATTTATGTTAGAGACCCCCCGATGGGCCTTTGCAAATGAGGGCTATTACCTTTGACCTAAAAGAACCCTAAAAGTGTTGCATTGTTTATCTCTAGTTTGTGTGTGTGTCTGTGTATACCTTTCAAACGTGTGTCTGTGGATGTGTGGATGTAAGTGTGTATGTACGTGTGGATGGATGTTTGTGTGCATGTATGTGTGGGTGGATGTGTGGATGTGTGTGTGGATGTGTAGATGTATGTCTGCGTGCAAATGGATGTGTGGATGTGTGTGTGTAGATGTATGTATGCACGTATGTGTGTGTTTGCATGCATGGAAGTGTGCGCACGGATGGATGTGTGTGTTGATGTGTGTATGTATGTATGTATGTGTGGATGGGTGGGTGGACTGTTGCACTGTCATTCACCAGCAAGCCATTATCATAAGTACTTCACTCATTGTTTAAATAATTTGATCAAATAAACAGTGAAACGATCGACATTAAAATAAAACTTTATATAATCATTTATTTCCCAAAATTATTTAGTTTACATTACATGTGATCTTCATCAGAATATTCAGTGATAACTTTGGTGTATCTCTCGTAGCATGATTTATGGTATCTCGCTTCAAGAGTTACAAGGTCTCTTTCTCTTATGTGTAACAGCAATGCCTCATCTTTCATTATGGTTGCAGCAGTCATTAAATGGCCACCTTGTTTTGTTTCACATTGCATTAATCTCTCCACTTTTCTTTTTCCTGTGTTTTTTTCTCTTGTGTACTTTGAACCTTTACAAATGATGCACTGCACTGGTAGGACATGCCTGCGGTCAGTGTGCTTGACAGTTGCTGTTTGTTGACTATGACATGTCATGGATCGAAGCAGTCTCTTTGGGACCGGCTCATCTGCTCATGTTCACCATCAGGAACTGCCTCTTGAGGTGATTCACCTGCTTCAGGCTATTCAGCGTCTTGAAATTGAAAAAGGAAAAAGAAAACAGAAAAGGAATGAAAAGTAAAATAAATCAACATCCTCAAATATATCTTTTCATTTTTCAAAGTAACATCAAATGACCATAAATTAAATTAATTGTTGTTTGAGTCCTATCATTACCTTTCTTCCTTCTAAACCTTGCTATAGCTCGATTTATTTTTGTTATGTTGCAGAAGTGACGGAAGCACTCGGCATGATAACCCGGGATACACTGCTGCCTCCTAATAATAGAAGATAATATGTGGCAGGGAGTATTTTACATCTCTTTCAGTATTTCATTTTTTATATTATGTAAGACAATATCGACATATCAATGAGGAAATTTTACTTCGGAGTCACGTGAGTGACTACGTGAAGAAACTCCGCCTGGCGCTAGAACGGCATTACGTCGATGCTGACGGCAGAAGCAAGAGCTGCAGAGCGCAGCTCCTCGCAGCGGCCGGAACGGACCCGCAGGTAAGTGCAAGGAAAAGAGGGGACGTTCTAAAAAAGACGTTACGCTGGTAGAACCAGCAAAAGTGAAAGTAAAATTTAAAATCAGAGTCACGCTGGCGTACTGATTTAGCCAGATAATAAAAAAGAAAAATGGAGAAGTCTCAAAGGAAAATTTTTGCGGGTAAAAAAGATCGTCCCGGGGTGAAGCTAAAGAGTCGGGGACAAGAGTTTAGTGCGGATCCGGTTCCGATACCGGTGGCCGCTGATTCACCCGTTAGTGAGACTATAATTTCTCCAGAAATGCAAACCACGGAGGAAAATGTTCCTAGAAAAAGTAAAAAGAAATCCGTGAGGCCCGTGGTTTCTGATAATGACTCTGATAATGAAAGTCCTCCGGATAATAAAGCTATGGCTTAAAATGGAACATATGGAGAAAGTACTCCAAAATATAATGAGACAAGGGTCACAGTACCCAGAAGTTTCCCAAAATGACCCTGAGGGGTTTGAATATCCAGAATATGGCTATGTGCCAAATTGGGAATTTGAAACTCCAGACCCAGGATTAAGGGCGGAGGAAGTCTCATTGGATATAATTCCAAGTGTATCAGGGCTGCAAAAGTCAGACCCTGCAAGTGGTGATGTGGATTATGAGTGCACACCACGAATAAAAAAGAAGAGGCCAGATGTGCCTGATATGGCAAAAGATTTTGCTATACCTGAAGGAAGTGGTGAGGCTAGGGAAGAAAACCTAGCTGCCAGTATTAATTATATGGTATCTCACCAACTTCAAGATTCTGTGATGGTTGAAACAGCAGAATTATATAAAACACCGGAAAATTGCATCTCATTGAAGGTACCTATGGTTAATCCGTCTATATGGATGCCTATGACTCCAGGCATGAGAGGACAAGAAATAAGATTTCAAAGAATCCTCAAACTGATTTCAGCTGCCATTACTGCTTTTGGAAGGCAAATGGAAGGGTCGGAAATGGTTAAAATCCAAAAAGATACTTTGGGCTTATTGTGCAATTCCTTCTATGAAATTAATTGTATGAGGAAAATTGTGATTCGGCCCATATTTCATCCAAGGTTTGCAGGTCTGTGTCGATCAAGTGGTGTTCAAGCTCCTGGTTATCTATTTGGAGAGAACCTGCCTAAGCAAACAAGAGAAAAATGGATGAAGAGGCTAAATCTATTAGCCACATGAGACCTTTCGTTTTGGACAAAAAAGGTATTTTTCGTCAAGAAGGGGATTTGATTTTGGAAACAGAGGCAGGAATATGATAAGAAAATATTACGATCTGACACAGCCTAATGTTCACCGTATATGGGGAGAAGGAGACCACCACATTCATATGGAGAGGTACAAAAAAATGTATTCAATTCTTAAAGAAACTGTGGACAAATCTCCAGTTGGAGGGAGATTACAAATGTTTTATGATGAATGGCTTGCCATCACATCTGATCGGTTTATTTTACAAACAGTTTCAGGAGCTACTATAACATTTATAAGAAAGGTGTTAACTCTCCGGTACAAAATAAACCAGCTTATGGTTTCATGTTTTCTGCAATTGAAGAGGCAGAAATTAATATGGAAATTGACAAATTGTTTAAAAAAGGTGTTATTGAAAAAACTGTTGAACATAAACATCAATTTGTGTCAAATATATTTCCAAGAAATAAAAAAGATGGTGGTTGCAGAATTATTCTGGACCTTACAAACTTTAATACATTTGTCGAGTATAAACATTTTAAGATGGAAACATTCAACACTACAAGACATTTAATATCAGCAGGTTGTTATATGGCTACAATTGATTTAAAGGATGCGTACTATTCAGTACCGATACACCAGTTCTTTCGAAGGTATTTAAAATTTAATTGGCTGGGACAGCTGTGGCAATTTAAACCTTTACCAAATGGGTTAAGTTCAGCTCCCAGGCTCTTTACAAATCTGTTGAAACCAGCTTTAGCACAATTAAGAGCACAAAAGCACATCATTATGGCTTATCTGGATGACATTTTAATCATCAATAGTAATCAGGAATCAGCTGAAAAATCAGTTTCAGCAACTAAAACTTTATTTGAGGAAGTTAGGTTTCTTGATTTCATCCAATTAAGTCCCAGCTGCAGCCAACACAGTCAATGAACTATTTGTGGGTTTGTGATTAACTCAGTTACTATGTTAGTAACTTTGCCAACAGATAAGATTGATGATATTTTAATGACCTGTAGGGGTTTCATTCACAAACCTTATCCCTCCATCCGGGAAGTAGCAAAGGTTATTGCTAAATAAGTAGCAGCATTTCCTGCAGTAGAATTTGGTCCATTACATTACCAAAACCTTCAAAGGGACAAAATAAGAGCTCTAAAAAAGAGAGCAGGCCATTTTGATAGGCCCATGCAATTAACAAAAGAAGCTTTATTGGAATTGCAATGGTGGATTGAAAATGTCCCACAAGCTGTTAAAAAACATTCTGATACAACACACTGAAGTAATTTTACAAACAGATGCTAGTGTTCTCGGAATGGGGGGCGACAGATTCATTTACCAGCTGTGGGGGCAGATGGACTGTCCAAGTGGAAATGTTTCTCCAAACATATGGTATTAACTATTTAGAATTATTGGGGGTGTTTTATGGGTTAAAAGCCTATTGTTCTACAAAAAAGAATCTGCATGTGCTGATACAATTAGACAATAAAACAGCTGTTGCATATATTAATCACATGGGTGGAGTCAGATCGGTATCATGTGATTGTCTGGTCAATCAGATATGGCAGTGGTGTATTAAGCGCCAAATTTGGATTTCGGCAAATTATATCCCAGGTAAAGACAATGTTGTGGCAGACAATAGATCAAGGGTGTTTAAAGACAACACAGAATGGTTGTTGGACCCAGTAATTTTCAGTAAAATTGTGATTCAATATGGGTTACCAGACATTGATCTGTTTTGCATCAAGATTAAATCATCAATTGCCTAAATATGTGTCTTGGGAACCAGATCCAGATGCAGTAGCAGTAGATGCTTTTTCACTACATTGGGGGAATATGTTCTTTTAATGCTTTTCCGCCATTTGCTCTGGTTCAGCAATGTCTGAAGAAAATAGAACAAGATTCTGCCACAGGATTATTGGTGATTCCAAATTGGCCGACACAACCATGGTTCCCATTGATGTTAAACATGATTAAAGAACCATATATGTCAATTCCTAGCAGCAGTGATTTATTAATAAAACCGTAACCAAAGAAATTCATCCATTACATGCTTATATGAATTTGTTAATCTGCAGGTTTTGACCAGACCACTACTATATCCTATCATACTGTGAATATTGCAAAACATATTGGCGTTCCTTGCCGAGTTGCATTTTGAACAGCACTTAAATTATAGTGCCATTAATAGTGCACGTAGTGCCTTATCATCTTATTTAGGACAAATCTCTGACCAGAAATCAATTGGATCACAACCATTAATATCCAGATTTATGAAAGGAATCTTTAACAAAAATCCACCCAAACCAAGATATACAGAAATTTGGGATGTCAGCATTGTACTTACTTTACTTAGGCAATGGACTCCAATCGAAGTTTTATCATTGGAAAAGTTAACATTTAAATTAGTAATGTTAATGGCATTGGTTTCAGCTCAAAGGGTGCAAACATTACAAATGCTACGTTTAGACTGTATGCATGTGGCTGCAGATAACATTGTGTTTTATGTTTACGATCTGATCAAACAAAGCAGACCAGGGAGAACTGGAGCAAAGGTAATGTTTCAAGCTTACCCTATTGATCCAACGTTGTGTGTTAGTTAAACATTTGAATCAATATATAAAAGTTACCAAAACTCTTCGAGGTGATGAAAAAACATTAATGATTATGCTTAAGAAACCACACACAAATGTTTCAGTGCAAACAATTTCAAGGTGGTTAAAACAGGTGTTACTTTTAGCAGGAGTAGACACTGATGTGTTCACATCTCACTCCACCAGGGCAGCAGCTACGTCCGCGGCGAAGTTACAGGACGTACCACTCGAACACATTTTTAGAAACCGCAGGTGGTGTAAAGAAGAAACTTCGTCAAAGTTCTACAATAAACCTGTTCACACAATGACAGGCTTTGGGAAACGCGGTGTTGGGTTTCACTATAATCACCTGCTTTGTTTCACTATCGATTGATATTATCAATTATGTTATCACTTATATCTTTTATCACTTTGTAATAGTTTCCCAGATGTATAAAGGGGGTTATTATATGTTCTTTTATCATTAAAAGATTTATGGAAAGAACTAAAACTGTCTGGTAAAAGGTTTTTTACTCATGTATGTGTTGACCTAGCCGGGGACTGTCGTATGGAAGAATTCTACGACATAGAAAACACAGAAGCTTCAAAATCTTCACGTAGTCACTCACGTGACTCCGAAGTAAAATAGTAAGATTAAACGAGAACTTACCAGTTCGAAGTTTGATCGTTATTTTATAAGTAACGATGAGGGATTACGTGCCCTCCACTCCCCACCCTCATAAAATAAATGATCATCTGGTAGTTTTAAATCTACGATGAGCCTTACTATCTTACTCCGACTATTGTGTTCTGTGTTTTTCATGCCGCTGCTTTGAAGTATGCCGTTCTAGCGCCAGACGGGGCTTCTTCACGTAATCCCTCATCGGTACTCCTCATAAAATAACGATCAAACTTCGAACTGGTAAGTTCTCGTTTAATCTTACTATTTAAACATGTATGCATGTCCAGGTATATGGGATGGCAAGTCTTCAAATTATCAAATTAGTGTTCATTAAAGCACAGTGCATGTCCACACAAAAAACGTTTGTGTGGACAGGCTCAGAAGTGGAGGGCAGAAGTTGCAGGGAAAAATAAATCTCATATTACTTAGGTCTGCATGGACTTCTATTCATAAAATGTCAACCTCTATTTAATGTCAATGAGACTTGCACTGTCATTTACTACCATTGATAAGTTAGTTCAAGTTCAAGTGGAAGGTCAGGCAGAGGCTACAGAATTAAAAATCTCAAGTCATTAAGTCTGCATGGACTTCAATTCACAAAAATTTCAACCTCTCCTTAATGTTAACGAGAATAACAATAGGTTACTACCATAGAAAAATTAGTTAAAGTTCACATAAACCAATTAATTTCTACAAAAACATCAACTATTTCTGACCATAATTCACTCCAATGGAAGCCTATAAAGTGCGATTAATATCCCTCCATTTTTCTCCCGTGGTCGGGGCCTGGAAATTGGCCGCTACGGACGGCACTATGTACAGCCTCTCCCCCCCCCCCCCCCCCCCCCCACGGAGGTGATCCAAATACACCCCGCGTTTGCTTCTTAATTGAGACCGCGACCCACTATGTTAAGTACATAGGCCCCGTGGGCTGAGGACTTTTTCCCGGTAAGATATCGCAGGCAGCTCCGAGATTTATGTTAAATAAGCAGAGTGACTTGGACAGGTTGGGTAAGTGGGCAGATGAATGGCAGGTGCAGTTTAATGTGGATAAATGTGAGGTTATCCACTTTGGTGGCAAAACAGGAAGGCAGATTATTATCTGAAGTGTCCAGTTGGGAAAAGGGGGGAAAAGGGGAAGTACAACGAGATCTGGGGGGTCCTTGGTGATCAGTCACTGAAAGTAAAGCATGCAGGTACAGCAGGCAGTGAAGAAAGCGAATGGCATGTTGGCCTTCATAACAAGAGGAGTTGATTCTAGGGGCAAAGCGGTCTTTCTGCACTTGTACAGGGCTCTAGTGAGACACACCTGGAGTATTGTGTGCAGTTTTGATCTCCAAATTGAGGACGGGCATTCTTGCTATTGAGGAAGGGCAGCGTAGGTTCACGAGGTTAATTCCCAAGATGGCGGGACTGGCATATGTTGATTGAATGGAGTGACTGGGCTTGCATACACTGGAATTTAGAAGGGTGAGGGGGAATCTTATTGAAACATGTAAGATTATTAAAGGATTGGATGTGCTAGAGGCAGGAAACATGTTCCCAATGTTGGGGAGTCCAGAACCAGGGGCCACAGTTTAAGAATAAGGGGTAGGCCATTTAGAAGAAAAAATTATCACCCAGAGAGTTGTTAATCTATGGAATTCTCAGCCTCGGAAGGCAGTGGAGGCCAATTCTCTAGATGCTGTCAAGAGAGAGTTAAATAGAGCTCTTAAGATAGCAGAGTCAAGGGATATGGGGAGGAAGGCAGGAATGAGGTACTGATTGTAGATGATCAGCCATGATCACAGTGAATGGCGGTGCTGGTCGAAGGGCTGAATGGCCTACTCCTGCACCTATTGTCTATTGTCTATTGATCATTGTCTATAATTTACAGAAGTCAATTAACCTAGGTGATGCTGGCTGAAAAGAAGGAGGCTAATGCTTGTGATTACAACAGATCTATTGGACACCATGAGATGAATGAGAAAATACGTTGGAAGTGAGAGATACAAAAACACTGCAGTTATTGGAAATCTAAAAGTAAAAGTAAAAGAAAACTGGCAGTACAAGGTAGAAACAAGGAACTGCCGATGCTGGTTTATACCAAAGATAGACACAAAGTGCTCGGGTATCTCAATGGGTCAGACAACATCTCTGGAGAAAAAGAATGGGTGACATTTTGGGTCAGGACCTTTCTTCAAACTTTATTCAGTTGCAAACTAGCAAGGCTGGTTATCTGAAATTGCTGATGATTTTATGTTGGTGATTCTTGTGAGCTTTAATTTGTTTAGTTAGAAAATAAGGAGGTGTTCCTTGAGCAGGTTAAGATAAGAAGGTAAAGTGGAAGTAGGATAGAAAATTAAGGGTGATTTAAATAATGTGTTTTATGTTTATTATCCTTCCGGGAAGTAGCAAAGGTTATTGCTAAATAAGTAGCAGCATTTCCTGCAGTAGAATTTGGTCCATTACATTACCAAACCTTCAAAGGGACAAAATAAGAGCTCTAAAAAAGAGAGCAGGCCATTTTGATAGGCCCATGCAATTAACAAAAGAAGCTTTATTGGAATTGCAATGGTGGATTGAAAATGTCCCACAAGCTGCTAAAAACATTCTGATACAACAGCCTGAAGTAATTTTACAAACAGATGCTAGTGTTCTCGGATGGGGGGCGACAGATTCATTTACCAGCTGTGGGGGCAGATGGACTGTCCAAGAGGAAATGTTTCTCCAAACATATGGTATTAACTATTTAGAATTATTGGGGGTGTTTTATGGGTTAAAAGCCTATTGTTCTACAAAAAAGAATCTGCATGTGCTGATACAATTAGACAATAAAACAGCTGTTGCATATATTAATCACATGGGTGGAGTCAGATCGGTATCATGTGATTGTCTGGTCAATCAGATATGGCAGTGGTGTATTAAGCGCCAAATTTGGATTTCGGCAAATTATATCCCAGGTAAAGACAATGTGGTGGCAGACAATAGATCAAGGGTGTTTAAAGACAACACAGAATGGATGTTGGACCCAGTAATTTTCAGTAAAATTGTGATTCAATATGGGTTACCAGACATTGATCTGTTTGCATCAAGATTAAATCATCAATTGCCTAAATATGTGTCTTGGGAACCAGATCCAGATGCACTAGCAGTAGATGCTTTTTCACTGCATTGGGGGAATATGTTCTTTTATGCTTTTCCGCCATTTGCTCTGGTTCAGCATGTCTGAAGAAAATAGAACAAGATTCTGCCACAGGATTATTGGTGATTTCCAAATTGGCCGACACAACCATGGTTCCCATTGATGTTAAACATGATTAAAGAACCATATATGTCAATTCCTAGCAGCAGTGATTTATTAATAAAACCGGTAACCAAAGAAATTCATCCATTACATGCTTATATGAATTTGTTAATCTTGCAGGTTTTGACCAGACCACTACTATATCCTATCATACTGTGAATATTGCAAACATATTGGCGTTCCTTGCCGAGTTGCATTTTGAACAGCACTTAAATTATAGTGCCATTAATAGTGCACGTAGTGCCTTATCATCTTATTTAGGACAAATCTCTGACCAGAAATCAATTGGATCACAACCATTAAATATCCAGATTTATGAAAGGAATCTTTAACAAAAATCCACCCAAACCAAGATATACAGAAATTTGGGATGTTCAGCATTGTACTTACTTTACTTAGGCAATGGACTCCAATCGAAGTTTTTATCATTGGAAAAGTTAACATTTAAATTAGTAATGTTAATGGCATTGGTTTCAGCTCAAAGGGTGCAAACATTACAAATGCTACGTTTAGACTGTATGCATGTGGCTGCAGATAACATTGTGTTTTATGTTTACGATCTGATCAAACAAAGCAGACCAGGGAGAACTGGAGCAAAGGTAATGTTTCAAGCTTACCCTATTGATCCAACGTTGTGTGTAGTTAAACATTTGAATCAATATATAAAAGTTACCAAAACTCTTCGAGGTGATGAAAAAAACATTAATGATTATGCTTAAGAAACCACACACAAATGTTTCAGTGCAAACAATTTCAAGGTGGTTAAAACAGGTGTTACTTTTAGCAGGAGTAGACACTGATGTGTTCACATCTCACTCCACCAGGGCAGCAGCTACGTCCGCGGCGAAGTTACAGGACGTACCACTCGAACACATTTTAGAAACCGCAGGTGGTGTAAAGAAGAAACTTCGTCAAAGTTCTACAATAAACCTGTTCACACAATGACAGGCTTTGGAAACGCGGTGTTGGGTTCACTATAATCACCTGCTTTGTTTCACTATCGATTGATATTATCAATTATGTTATCACTTATATCTTTTATCACTTTGTAATAGTTTCCCCAGATGTATAAAGGGGGTTATTATATGTTCTTTTATCATTAAAAGATTTATGGAAAGAACTAAAACTGGTCTGGTAAAAGGTTTTTTACTCATGTATGTGTTGACCTAGCCGGACTGTCGTATGGAAGAATTCTACGACATAGAAAACACAGAAGCTTCAAAATCTTCACGTAGTCACTCACGTGACTCCGAAGTAAAATAGTAAGATTAAACGAGAACTTACCAGTTCGAAGTTTGATCGTTATTTTATAAGTAACGATGAGGGATTACGTGCCCTCCACTCCCCACCCTCATAAAATAAATGATCATCTGGTAGTTTTAAATCTACGATGAGCCTTACTATCTTACTCCGACTATTGTGTTCTGTGTTTTTCATGCCGCTGCTTTGAAGTATGCCGTTCTAGCGCCAGACGGGGCTTCTTCACGTAATCCCTCATCGGTACTCCTCATAAAATAACGATCAAACTTCGAACTGGTAAGTTCTCGTTTAATCTTACTATTAAACATGTATGCATGTCCAGGTATATGGGATGGCAAGTCTTCAAATTATCAAATTAGTGTTCATTAAAGCACAGTGCATGTCCACACAAAAAACGTTTGTGTGGACAGGCTCAGAAGTGGAGGGGCAGAAGTTGCAGGGAAAAATAAATCTCATATTACTTAGGTCTGCATGGACTTCTATTCATAAAATGTCAACCTCTATTTAATGTCAATGAGACTTGCACTGTCATTTACTACCATTGATAAGTTAGTTCAAGTTCAAGTGGAAGGTCAGGCAGAGGCTACAGAATTAAAAATCTCATAGTCATTAAGTCTGCATGGACTTCAATTCACAAAATTTCAACCTCTCCTTAATGTTAACGAGAATAACAATAGGTTACTACCATAGAAAAATTAGTTAAAGTTCACATAAACCAATTAATTTCTACAAAAACATCAACTATTTCTGACCATAATTCACTCCAATGGAAGCCTATAAAGTGCGATTAATATCCCTCCATTTTTCTCCCGTGGTCGGGGCCTGGAAATTGGCCGCTACGGACGGCACTATGTACAGCCTCTCCCCCCCCCCCCCCCCACGGAGGTGATCCAAATACACCCCGCGTTTGCTTCTTAATTGAGACCGCGACTCCACTATGTTAAGTACATAGGCCCCGTGGGCTGAGGACTTTTTCCCGGTAAGATATCGCAGGCAGCTCCGAGATTATATGTTAAATAAGCAGAGTGACTTGGACAGGTTGGGTAAGTGGGCAGATGAATGGCAGGTGCAGTTTAATGTGGATAAATGTGAGGTTATCCACTTTGGTGGCAAAACAGGAAGGCAGATTATTATCTGAAGTGTCCAGTTGGGAAAAGGGGAAAAGGGGAAGTACAACGAGATCTGGGGGGCCCTTGGTGATCAGTCACTGAAAGTAAGCATGCAGGTACAGCAGGCAGTGAAGAAAACGAATGGCATGTTGGCCTTCATAACAAGAGGAGTTGATTCTAGGGGCAAAGAGGTCTTTCTGCACTTGTACAGGGCCCTAGTGAGACCACACCTGGAGTATTGTGTGCAGTTTTGATCTCCAAATTTGAGGAAGGGCATTCTAGCTATTGAGGAAGGGCAGCGTAGGTTCACGAGGTTAATTCCCAAGATGGCGGGACTGTCATATGTTGATTGAATGGAGTGACTGGCTTGCATACACTGGAATTTAGAAGGGTGAGGGGGAATCTTATTGAAACATGTAAGATTATTAAAGGATTGGATGTGCTAGAGGCAGGAAACATGTTCCCAATGTTGGGGAGTCCAGAACCAGGGGCCACAGTTTAAGAATAAGGGGTAGGCCATTTAGAAGAAAAAAATTATCACCCAGAGAGTTGTTAATCTATGGAATTCTCAGCCTCGGAAGGCAGTGGAGGCCAATTCTCTAGATGCTGTCAAGAGAGAGTTAAATAGAGCTCTTAAAAATAGCAGAGTCAAGGGATATGGGGAGAAGGCAGGAATGAGGTACTGATTGTAGATGATCAGCCATGATCACAGTGAATGGCGGTGCTGGTCGAAGGGCTGAATGGCCTACTCCTGCACCTATTGTCTATTGTCTATTGATCATTGTCTATAATTTACAGAAGTCAATTAACCTAGGTGATGCTGGCTGAAAGAAGGAGGCTAATGCTTGTGATTACAACAGATCTATTGGACACCATGAGATGAATGAGAAAATACGTTGGAAGTGAGAGATACAAAACACTGCAGTTATTGGAAATCTAAAAGTAAAAGTAAAAGAAAACTGGCAGTACAAGGTAGAAACAAGGAACTGCCGATGCTGGTTTATACCAAAGATAGACACAAAGTGCTCGGGTATCTCAATGGGTCAGACAACATCTCTGGAGAAAAAGAATGGGTGACATTTTGGGTCAGGACCTTTCTTCAAACTTTATTCAGTTGCAAACTAGCAAGGCTGGTTATCTGAAATTGCTGATGATTTATGTTGGTGATTCTTGTGAGCTTTAATTTGTTTAGTTAGAAAATAAGGAGGTGTTCCTTGAGCAGGTTAAGATAAGAAGGTAAAGTGGAAGTAGGATAGAAAATTAAGGGTGATTTAAATAATGTGTTTTATGTTTATTATCCTTCCGGGAAGTAGCAAAGGTTATTGCTAAATAAGTAGCAGCATTTCCTGCAGTAGAATTTGGTCCATTACATTACCAAAACCTTCAAAGGGACAAAATAAGAGCTCTAAAAAAGAGAGCAGGCCATTTTGATAGGCCCATGCAATTAACAAAAGAAGCTTTATTGGAATTGCAATGGTGGATTGAAAATGTCCCACAAGCTGCTAAAAACATTCTGATACAACAGCCTGAAGTAATTTTACAAACAGATGCTAGTGTTCTCGGATGGGGGGCGACAGATTCATTTACCAGCTGTGGGGGCAGATGGACTGTCCAAGAGGAAATGTTTCTCCAAACATATGGTATTAACTATTTAGAATTATTGGGGGTGTTTTATGGGTTAAAAGCCTATTGTTCTACAAAAAAGAATCTGCATGTGCTGATACAATTAGACAATAAAACAGCTGTTGCATATATTAATCACATGGGTGGAGTCAGATCGGTATCATGTGATTGTCTGGTCAATCAGATATGGCAGTGGTGTATTAAGCGCCAAATTTGGATTTTCGGCAAATTATATCCCAGGTAAAGACAATGTGGTGGCAGACAATAGATCAAGGGTGTTTAAAGACAACACAGAATGGATGTTGGACCCAGTAATTTTCAGTAAAATTGTGATTCAATATGGGTTACCAGACATTGATCTGTTTGCATCAAGATTAAATCATCAATTGCCTAAATATGTGTCTTGGGAACCAGATCCAGATGCAGTAGCAGTAGATGCTTTTTCACTACATTGGGGGAATATGTTCTTTTATGCTTTTCCGCCATTTGCTCTGGTTCAGCAATGTCTGAAGAAAATAGAACAAGATTCTGCCACAGGATTATTGGTGATTCCAAATTGGCCGACACAACCATGGTTCCCATTGATGTTAAACATGATTAAAGAACCATATATGTCAATTCCTAGCAGCAGTGATTTATTAATAAAACCGGTAACCAAAGAAATTCATCCATTACATGCTTATATGAATTTGTTAATCTGCAGGTTTTGACCAGACCACTACTATATCCTATCATACTGTGAATATTGCAAACATATTGGCGTTCCTTGCCGAGTTGCATTTTGAACAGCACTTAAATTATAGTGCCATTAATAGTGCACGTAGTGCCTTATCATCTTATTTAGGACAAATCTCTGACCAGAAATCAATTGGATCACAACCATTAATATCCAGATTTATGAAAGGAATCTTTAACAAAAATCCACCCAAACCAAGATATACAGAAATTTGGGATGTCAGCATTGTATTTACTTTACTTAGGCAATGGACTCCAATCGAAGTTTTATCATTGGAAAAGTTAACATTTAAATTAGTAATGTTAATGGCATTGGTTTCAGCTCAAAGGGTGCAAACATTACAAATGCTACGTTTAGACTGTATGCATGTGGCTGCAGATAACATTGTGTTTTATGTTTACGATCTGATCAAACAAAGCAGACCAGGGAGAACTGGAGCAAAGGTAATGTTTCAAGCTTACCCTATTGATCCAACGTTGTGTGTAGTTAAACATTTGAATCAATATATAAAAGTTACCAAAACTCTTCGAGGTGATGAAAAAACATTAATGATTATGCTTAAGAAACCACACACAAATGTTTCAGTGCAAACAATTTCAAGGTGGTTAAAACAGGTGTTACTTTTAGCAGGAGTAGACACTGATGTGTTCACATCTCACTCCACCAGGGCAGCAGCTACGTCCGCGGCGAAGTTACAGGACGTACCACTCGAACACATTTTAGAAACCGCAGGTGGTGTAAAGAAGAAACTTCGTCAAAGTTCTACAATAAACCTGTTCACACAATGACAGGCTTTGGAAACGCGGTGTTGGGTTCACTATAATCACCTGCTTTGTTTCACTATCGATTGATATTATCAATTATGTTATCACTTATATCTTTTATCACTTTGTAATAGTTTTCCCCAGATGCATAAAGGGGGTTATTATATGTTCTTTTATCATTTAAAAGATTTATGGAAAGAACTAAAACTGGTCTGGTAAAAGGTTTTTTACTCATGTATGTGTTGACCTAGCCGGACTGTCGTATGGAAGAATTCTACGACATAGAAAACACAGAAGCTTCAAAATCTTCACGTAGTCACTCACGTGACTCCGAAGTAAAATAGTAAGATTAAACGAGAACTTACCAGTTCGAAGTTTGATCGTTATTTTATAAGTAACGATGAGGGATTACGTGCCCTCCACTCCCCACCCTCATAAAATAAATGATCATCTGGTAGTTTTAAATCTACGATGAGCCTTACTATCTTACTCCGACTATTGTGTTCTGTGTTTTTCATGCCGCTGCTTTGAAGTATGCCGTTCTAGCGCCAGACGGGGCTTCTTCACGTAATCCCTCATCGGTACTCCTCATAAAATAACGATCAAACTTCGAACTGGTAAGTTCTCGTTTAATCTTACTATTAAACATGTATGCATGTCCAGGTATATGGGATGGCAAGTCTTCAAATTATCAAATTAGTGTTCATTAAAGCACAGTGCATGTCCACACAAAAAACGTTTGTGTGGACAGGCTCAGAAGTGGAGGGGCAGAAGTTGCAGGGAAAAATAAATCTCATATTACTTAGGTCTGCATGGACTTCTATTCATAAAATGTCAACCTCTATTTAATGTCAATGAGACTTGCACTGTCATTTACTACCATTGATAAGTTAGTTCAAGTTCAAGTGGAAGGTCAGGCAGAGGCTACAGAATTAAAAATCTCATAGACATTAAGTCTGCATGGACTTCAATTCACAAAATTTCAACCTCTCCTTAATGTTAACGAGAATAACAATAGGTTACTACCATAGAAAAAATTAGTTAAAGTTCACATAAACCAATTAATTTCTACAAAAACATCAACTATTTTCTGACCATAATTCACTCCAATGGAAGCCTATAAAGTGCGATTAATATCCCTCCATTTTTCTCCCGTGGTCGGGGCCTGGAAATTGGCCGCTACGGACGGCACTATGTACAGCCTCTCCCCCCCCCCCCCCCCCCCCCACGGAGGTGATCCAAATACACCCCGCGTTTGCTTCTTAATTGAGACCGCGACTCCACTATGTTAAGTACATAGGCCCCGTGGGCTGAGGACTTTTTCCCGGTAAGATATCGCAGGCAGCTCCGAGATTATATGTTAAATAAAACTTATTAGACTTCAACAAGCTGGCATTAGTGAAAATGTTTCATTTACTGTGTTATGGATACACATAGTTTAGGCGCTCAACTTCATGAATGAATGAATGAATAAAAGAGTGAATAAATGAATGAAAGAATTAATGAGTGAATGTACAGCCTCCAAATCTCATTTTTTCACATTATAAAAGGGTGCAATTAAATTAATTAAAGTCCATACAGATTTATTTTCATAAATTCAGACTTTAGATCTTACCTTTCTGTTCAAGTTGATTCCTGGCTGGCTTCTTTGTGTTACAGCACCTTAGCAGCGACTTTACTTTCAAGGCTTTGTTCCACTTCAATCCACTTAGCAGCACATTCTTCAGACTTAATGCTTTTCTCACTAAATTCAATTACCTTGCTGCAAGTTTCCACAACATGTATTCCACAGAACAACAAGGATCCTTCATCGGAATCTCCAGTAAAACTGGCATCAGTAGAAGTACAGTCAGCCATGTTGTGTGCTCCCTGCCTAGCTACCCTGCAACAAAGCGCGTGACTGGCCAACTGGCAATACAACTCAATGTTAAACGTGCTTTGATTGGACTAAAATACCGGAACATTTCCCGGTTTTCTCTAATTTAATAAAACATGTGCAAGTCTGGTTCCTGGCGAGTTTCAGGGGATGATTTATATAATACTGATACACAATATGTGAAAATTTCATGTAGTTCTGTGTCTTCGGTCACGAAACATTAGAATAAAGCTCCTTGGCCCACAACCTACCTCTTTAATTCGGACAATCACTTTGGAAGCTTGTTACTTTCCTATGCCCTGAAATCAAGATTCTCACCATCCAAAGGGAAGCCATGGCTCAGAGATGATACAGTCAAAGTCATGACCTCCAATAAGGCCCTATGAAAGCTATCCATTGACCTTCCCATGCAATGATGCCTGACGGGCCTGGAGACAGCTTGTTGTACAGCCACCAGAGAGAATCAAGAGGACTGTGGTATGCTGCATGCTCTTGTATCTCCAACTCATTGTTTATGCAATTTGGTAGGAACATGCCAATTCCACCAAGCTGCACGCACAATTTGATCAAGATGGAAGAGTATGTTGGGAATATTCAAGGAATACATCGCTGTTGTATATGATAGTCAATGTACCTGTTGTAGATATCGGTGAATAGTTTGTCTCCTGAGAAGGAAACAGAAGGATCAAGAAAGCTGAGAGTGGTTTGGAAATTGTTCACGTGAATTGAGTGTAGAGTGGAAATTAATGGCAAAAATTAGTTAATTTGACAAGTTCTGCACAGATGCAGGAGGCAGTACTGATGTAGCCTTCAATGTAATGGAGAAAGAGTTGGTGCGTGGCAGTTGGATCGACTTGGAACTAAGACTGCTTCACATAGCTAATAAATGGCTACCTTTTTGATTTAAAGGAAGTGGGTGGAATCAAAAGATAAATTATCAAGGGTGAGAACAAGTTTGACCAGGGAGAGAAGAGTGTTAGTAGAGGGGAACTGGTTGCATCTATCTTCTAGAAAGAAGATGAGTGCCTTAAGAACTTGCTGATGGGGAACAGAAGTGTATTGGAACTAGATGTCCATGGAAAAGATGAGGCGGTTCAGACCGATGAATTGGAAGTTGTTGAATGGAGAGTGTGTGGGATGTCTCGGATATATGTGGGAAGGAACTGGACAAGAGAGGACATGTTGGTGGGTCATGGTCCAGACAAAGGTGTGAGGATGTCAAAGAACTGATGTCTAGGCTCTGTAAGGTATTGGTCATTCAATCAGTTCACAATAGCATCACCATTATATACAGGTTTGATAACAAGGTTGAGATTGGTGTAGAGAGAGAGCGGAAAGGTGTGCGTGCAGAGGTGAAGGGGTTGGAGTGGGAGGGAAGTGGAGGTCAAGATGGTTGATGTCAAATCAGCAGTTCAAAAAGAAAAAGTTGAGAGAGAGTACAAGGAGGGTACGTCCAAGAGGAGGAGAGGTGTTGGAGGCAGGAGAAATAAGGCGGGGGCGGGGGGGGGTGGGTAAATTAATTTCTGAGGAAGTCTCATTCAAACCAAATCACGAAAAGAAAGACCAATCACTCACACTGAGTATGCGGATAACAGTTGGGAGAAATAACTTCAGTCCCAAATATCTGTCACGTAACATTCTTCCTCCATGGAATTACGTGCCTTTGCTTGTATATTCCAAACATGTCATATTTGTCAAACTCACTGATGAGAATAATCACTTGTAGCATCTACTTAGAATTTCCTTGCCACACTCTATGGCACATTCTAATAAATATGAGTTTTATTGATTCCAATTTGTTAAATAGCCAGTAGTACTTTGCAGATACAATGATAATAACACATTTGGACAGGCATTAACATCTTTGTTTTTCACTGTTAATTTGCCTTATCATTTTGTCTCATACAGAATAATTTCTGCAAAGCTTTTGATGAATGAAAATGTTGAAGTTAATTATTGACTAATTAAATAGCATTGCATCTGGACAGATGCAATTGTTGACAATTTTGGTCTGTATACACTGCTGCGTGTATACAGACCTGCGTTTCATCCGTAGTCAGGATCGAACCGGGTCTCTGGCGCTGCAAAGGCTGTTGAATTGCTACTGGAGTTAGCAACACTAGTTCTCCCTTCTCCACTGGTCCATGCAGACATCTCAGCAGTGATAATCTAATGAATCATGGTCTGGTCCCCCTCAGCCTGGATGTATGGGTTCCATTCTCACTCGGGCTGCCCTCCAGGGATATACATGGTTATTAAACAGTGGCGAACCACGCACCCCCTCTCCTGCATTGCCCCAGGAGGTCGATTTGTGAGCGGCGTCTCACTACCGTCCCCATCCCCTCCTGAGTGTCCCATCCCTGTCCGGAGGCGGCTGGAGATGTCCGGGGTGACCCTGGACTGACGGGACATTGGCCCAGAGCAGTGGCGGCCCCAGGTTTACAGCCAGCATGGAGATGAGGCGCTAACTCCAGCTCAACTCTGCTCCAAATCCCAAGGAACCGGTTCCCCAATGGGCCGGACCGTCAGCTGCACCTCTCGCCTTCTCCAGTGGCTGTTGGTTAACCCCTCGGTGCCGGCGAAAGCCAAGCACCAGTCATCAACGGGGATACACACAAAATGCTGCAGTAACTCAACGGGTCAGGCAACATCTCTGGAGAAGGGTCTCGACCTGAAATGTCACATATTCCTTTTCTCCAAAGATGTTGCCTGTTCCGCTGAGTTACTCCAGCATGTTGTGTCTACCTTCGATGTAAACCAGCATCTGCAGTTCCTTCCTACAGAGCGACGCCTATCCATGGGTAAAGGCAAGGTGGCGGGGAGAGGGATGGGGAGACGGATGGGGAGACGGATGGGGAGACATATGGGGTGATGGGTGGGGAGACGGATAGGGTGACGGGTGGGGAGACGGATGGGGAGAAGGATGGGGAGATGGGGAGAGTGGTGAGTCTCTGGAACTCTCTGCCACAGAGGGTAGTTGAGGCCAGTTCATTGGCTATATTTAAGAGCGAGTTGGATGTGGCCCTTGTGGCTAAGGGGATCAGAGGGTATGGAGAGAAGGCAGGTACGGGATACTGAGTTGGATGATCAGCCATGATCATATTGAATGGCGGTGCAGGCTCGAAGGGCTGAATGGCCTACTCCTGCACCTAATTTCTATGTTTCTATGTTTCTATGGATGGGGAGACAGATGGGAAGACAGATGGGGAGAGGATGGGGAGTGGGATGGGGAGCCGGATGGGGAGAGGGATGGGGAGAGAGATGGGAAAAGAGATGGGGAGAGAGGGACTCGCTATCGCGGCTTCACTGCAGGTCCCAGACACCCCGTGTCCACAAGAACTACCCAGCGCCAGCATAATCCCAACTCCCCCCCCCCCCCCCCCCCCAATCCCTACACCCCGGACTGGAGAGAGAGACTGGGAGACATTGCCCCCCTCTGCACCAACGTGCAAACCCTGGCACTCCCTGCAGAATGTTAAAATAAACACATCTGTGAGCAAAACACAAACATGCACGTCTTTCACCCCCCTTCTCTCTCCCACACCTCTCACCGTCTCTCTACCGGTCCAGTCTCACCCCCTGTCTCCCACTCGCATCTGCCCCCTCTCTCTTGCTGTTACACCCCATTCTCCCGCTACCTGGCATCCCTGTTCACTTTTTTATTCTCAAATTAACTTTGACAAATCCCATGATTCCTTGCGTTTTTTCAGAAAACCGAACTCGCTTATTTGTTTTGATTTTAGGGATGCAGCATGGAAACAAGCCCTTCAGTCCAGCAAGTACGTGCCGACCAGCAATCACCCTGTACTCTTGTCTATCCTAATCACTAGGGGCAATTACAATTTACGTTAATGATTTAGATGAAGGGATTAAAAGTAACATTAGCAAATTTGCAGATGACACAAAGCTGGGTGGCAGTGTGAACTGTGCGGGGGATGCTATGAGGATGCAGGGTGACTTGGACAGGTTGGGTAAGTGGGCAGATGAATGGCAGGTGCAGTTTAATGTGGATAAATGTGAGGTTATCCACTTTGGTGGCAAAACAGGAAGGCAGATTATTATCTGAAGTGTCCAGTTGGGAAAAGGGGAAAAGGGGAAGTACAACGAGATCTGGGGGGCCCTTGGTGATCAGTCACTGAAAGTAAGCATGCAGGTACAGCAGGCAGTGAAGAAAACGAATGGCATGTTGGCCTTCATAACAAGAGGAGTTGATTCTAGGGGCAAAGAGGTCTTTCTGCACTTGTACAGGGCCCTAGTGAGACCACACCTGGAGTATTGTGTGCAGTTTTGATCTCCAAATTTGAGGAAGGGCATTCTAGCTATTGAGGAAGGGCAGCGTAGGTTCACGAGGTTAATTCCCAAGATGGCGGGACTGGCATATGTTGATTGAATGGAGTGACTGGGCTTGCATACACTGGAATTTAGAAGGGTGAGGGGGAATCTTATTGAAACATGTAAGATTATTAAAGGATTGGATGTGCTAGAGGCAGGAAACATGTTCCCAATGTTGGGGAGTCCAGAACCAGGGGCCACAGTTTAAGAATAAGGGGTAGGCCATTTAGAAGAAAAAAATTATCACCCAGAGAGTTGTTAATCTATGGAATTCTCAGCCTCGGAAGGCAGTGGAGGCCAATTCTCTAGATGCTGTCAAGAGAGAGTTAAATAGAGCTCTTAAAGATAGCAGAGTCAAGGGATATGGGGAGAAGGCAGGAATGAGGTACTGATTGTAGATGATCAGCCATGATCACAGTGAATGGCGGTGCTGGTCGAAGGGCTGAATGGCCTACTCCTGCACCTATTGTCTATTGTCTATTGATCATTGTCTATAATTTACAGAAGTCAATTAACCTAGGTGATGCTGGCTGAAAGAAGGAGGCTAATGCTTGTGATTACAACAGATCTATTGGACACCATGATATGAATGAGAAAATACGTTGGAAGTGAGAGATACAAAACACTGCAGTTATTGGAAATCTAAAAGTAAAAGTAAAAGAAAACTGGCAGTACAAGGTACTCCGATGCTGGTTTATACCAAAGATAGACACAAAGTGCTCGGGTATCTCAATGGGTCAGACAACATCTCTGGAGAAAAAGAATGGGTGACATTTTGGGTCAGGACCTTTCTTCAAACTTTATTCAGTTGCAAACTAGCAAGGCTGGTTATCTGAAATTGCTGATGATTTATGTTGGTGATTCTTGTGAGCTTTAATTTGTTTAGTTAGAAAATAAGGAGGTGTTCCTTGAGCAGGTTAAGATAAGAAGGTAAAGTGGAAGTAGGATAGAAAATTAAGGGTGATTTAAATAATGTGTTTTATGTTTATTATCCTTCATGAAGCCAAATGAATTGTTAAAAATGCATCTAGATTTTTATGATTTGTTGTTATGATATTCAACAGTGGCTGAAGGGAGATGTCAGAGAGTAATGGTTGAGAGTAATGGCAGAGGTCCTGACAGATATTTTCCTTCTTGAATGAAGCGGTAACTAGGGAAATTGATGAGGTAAAGCAGTGGATGTTGTCTATATGGATTTCAGTAAGGCCTTTGACAAAGTTCCCCATGGAATTGGTTAAGAAGGTTCAATCTTTGGGTGTTAATGGCGGAGTAGCAAGATGGATTCAACAGTGGCTGAATGGGAGATGTCAGAGAGTAATGGTGGATGGCTGTTTGTCAGGTTGGAAGCCGGTGACCAGTGGGGTGCCTCAGGGATCTGTTTTGGGTCCACTGTTGTTTGTCATGTACATCAATGATCTGGATGATGGGGTGGAAAATTGGATAAGTAAGTATGCAGATGATACTAAGATAGGTGGTATTGTGGATAATGAAGTAGATTCTCAAAGTCTACAGAGAGATTTGGGCCATTTGGAAAAGTGGGCTGAAAGATGGCAGATGGAGTTTAATGCTGATAAGTGTGAAGTGCTACATCTTGGCAGGACAAATCAAAATAGGATGTACATGGTAAATGGTAGGGAATTGAGGAATGCTGTGGAACAGAGGGATCTAGGAATAACTGTGCATTGTTCCCTGAAGGTGGAATCGCATGTAGATAGGGTGGTAAAGAAAGCCTTTGGTGTGCTGGCCTTTATAAATCAGAGCATTGAAATATAAGAGTAGGGAAGTAATGTTAAAATTGTACAAGGCATTGGTAAGACCAATTCTGGAGTATGGTGTACAATTTTGGTCGCCTAGTTATAGGAAGGATGTCAACAAAATAGAGAGAGTACAGAGGAGATTTACTAGAATGTTGCCTGGGTTCCAGCAACTATGTTACAGAGAAAGGTTGAACAAGTTAGGTCTTTATTCTTTGGAGCGCAGAAGGTTAAGGGTGGACTTGATTGAGGTCTTTAAAATGATGAAAGGGATAGACAGAGTTGACGTGGATAAGCTTTTCCCATTGAGGGTAAGGATGATTCAAATAAGAGGACATGACATGAGAATTAAGGGACAGAAGTTTAGGGGTAACGTGAGGGGGAACTTCTTTACTCAGTTGCTGTGCTGTGTGGAATGAGCTTCCAGCAGAGGTGGTGGAGGCAGGATCGATTTAACATTTAAAAGTAAAGTGGATAGGTATATGGACGTGAAGGAAATGGAGGGGTATGGTCTGAGAGCAGGTAGATGGGACTAGGGGAAAACAAATGGTCGGCACGGACTGGAAGGGCCGAGAGGGCCTTGTCTCCGTGCTGTAATTGTTATATGGTATATGGTTATATGGGAACCTAGAAACAATGTGCATTTATCCTGAAAAAGTATTGGTTGGCCATCTTCTTTTATTACCATAGTTACTTACATCTGAGTGTTTGTCAGATCATCACATCATGTCCATGGCAAACTGGTTAGGCTGCTTCCGCTTTAAGTTCTATAACTATCTAGATGCACTCATGGTCACCACTGGTGCCTGACACATGCATGGCATTGTCCACGGCATTGTCCACGGCATTGTCCACAGGTGAGGTTGGTCTAATACCACGAGGGCTGTTGACCAGATACCATAATCTTTAGATGAACAGATATTTTAATCAGAAAAATTGACGTTGAAAATATAACATTGCTTTACAGAGCTTTACCTTTGATAGACAGATTCATATAAGAATGTTCTGTTAATAATTAATGTGAGAATCTTCTGTTTTAGATCCAATAATTGCATGAGATGTGGTAAGGAGTGATACCCGTACCTTTGAGTCATCATAATTGGGCCAATCGTGTGTTGTAAATGTGCATGATTATAACTTTTTTTTTCACAACAAATAACTACATTTCTGTACTTTCTTAATAACCATTCATTACCCCTTTTGCATAATTATAGTCCTTTAGTTATTTGACTTTTATTGTTGGATATTTGTAACAGCTAATCATTTGGCACTAAATTTCCTGTCTGACTTGCATTTATGTGTCCGTTTTGCGAGAACTTGTGAACCAAAGCAAGAATAACTCCTCCTTCCCAGCAGGTAATTGAATGATAGAGAATGCAATCTCCTTGATATATGCATCTTCAAATAGACGTGACTTGATGTCATCCAAGTGTTATTCTTCAGTCTTTTCAATGATCAAATTGGCAACACTTAACATGAGAAATAAATGCAGCTTTGAACTGCTTTTTTTGTATACAATCCAAATATTAAAAAAAATTAAAAAACATAATTTAAAATTGTTATGATCTTAAATTGACCCAATCTGATTTACCCTAGTATCTGCCCTAGTGGATCATTTGTTCAAAATATACACCATTTCACGATTCATTCTCAAGACATAGTTTAATGGCTAAAATTTTTTCCACAAATCTATGATGGACCTGGATTGACTTTAGATTCTGAAATCAAAGATGGAAAAGGATTGAATAAACTGGATGGTTGCTTCTCACCAAATGAAACCTTTTATCAGTTATGTTGATAAGGCTTGAAATTTTCAACACAAAAGTACAAATGCTGAATGACTTTAGCAAGTTAATCAGCATCTGTGGGAAGAGAAAGGGCAGAAAGTGCTTGAGTAACTTAGCGGATCAGGCAGCAACTCTGGAGAACATGGATTGGTGAGGCTTTAGTTTGGGTCCCTTCTTCAGACTCATTGGAGAATTAAATGGAACATAGAAGAAAAGTAAGTTAACAATTCATGTGGAAGAATCTTCATCAGAACAGTTAGTGTGGTTGTAGAGAGCAGTTAAGAACATGCCATTGATTGTGAATATCATGATACATTTAGAATACTGCTTTGAGAAACTATTAATTTATTGATCCTAGGTGGGTCTGAATTGTGGAGAGTGAAATCTGATTGAAATCCATGAGCTGGATGATCTGAAGCCATTCGCTGAAGAAAAAAATGTAGCTGTGGACGCGAGTACTGCCGAGGGCCTTATCAAAGACACAGGAAATCTAAACCACTGAGGGTGAATAGTGTGATAGAAATTAATTGAGAAAATATCAGAGGGAGGAGACAGACTTCAAGGTAGGCATATCCGGCAATGAAGTTACAGTGAATTAAACATGGAAACTAATATAACTGCAGATGCTGGTATCTAAAATAAAAACAAAAATTCCTGTAAAAGCGTCATTCAGTCATGCAGCATCCGTAGAAAGTGAAATCAGTTAATCTGTTGGGTTGAAGAGACCTTCATCAGAACGTCTGTGATTTAAAAATTGATCAATAACAATGACTGCACTTTCTGCTTATTGATGAATGCACTGGTTATAAAGACACTAGACAATAGACAATAGGTGCAGGAGTAGGCCATTCGGCCCTTCGAGCCAGCACCGCCATTCAATGTGATCACGGCTGATCATCCCCAATCAGTACCCTGTTCCTGCCTTTTCCCCATATCCCCTGACTCCACTAGCTTTAAGAGCCCTATCCAGCTCTCTCTTGAAAACAGCCAGAGAACCTGCCTCCACCGCCCTCTGAGGCAGAGAATTCCACACACTCAACTCTCTGTGAGAAAAAGTGTTTCCTCGTCTCTGTTCTAAATTACTTACCCCTTATTCTTAAACTGTGGCCCCTGGTTCTGGAGAGGTTGCTTTGAGAACAACCACAGCAGAAAAACTCCCACAACTTACAATCTTTCCTGGCCTTGATTTTCCAAACAAATTTCTGTATTTACTATTGGTTCTGAAATGCCCTAAACAATGCAGAACTAAACCTGTGAGAAATTTGCTGAAATATACATGAACAGATTTCTGTACTGTCATTTGGAACTGGAGTGCTTGCATTTGATCTTGGATAGCTACATCAGGTAAACATTGTGTCTACCTTCGGTGTAAACCAGCATCTGCAGTTCCTCCCCAAACATATTTCCATAATCATTTTCCTGTCAAACAGTGGATATCCGAGTGCACACCAAATTAAGCATGAAATTTTTTGACACCAGTAGCCTATAATAGATGCATCATGTTCATGAATACTATTCACATGTTGAGAACTTCAAATGGTGCTGCCAATGGAAGCTCATGCAATCTACTTTATTGATATTATCTGCTGACCAGATACATGGCCAGGGTGACTGCTTGGATAGACTGGATGTGGAGATGATGCTTCCACTAGTGGGAGGGTCTAGGACGAGGTTGGAGCCTCAGAATTAAAGGATGTTCTTTTAGGAAGGAGATGAGGAGAAATGTATCTAGTCAGAGGGTGGTGAATCTGTGGAATTCTTTGCCACAGAAGGCTGAGGACATCAAGTCAGTGGATAGATTCTTGATTGGTACAGGTGTCAGAGGTTATGGGGAGAAGGCAGGAGAATGGGGTTAGGAGGGAGAGATGGATCAACCATGATTGACTGGCGGAGTAGACTCGATGAGCCGAATGGCCTAATTCTATTATTCTTTATGACCTTATGACTGCTGCATTGATGATTGATACATTTCTGGGCTCAACCTTCTCATGTCAATTAATTGGGTAGAATTCAGACTTAGTACTAGAATGCAACCTGCTATTCTTTCATGATAGCTGTACTTACATAGAAACATAGAAAATCGGTGCAGGAGTAGGCCATTCGGCCCTTTTAGCCTGCACCGCCATTCAATATGATCATGGCTGATCATCCAACTCAGTATCCTGTACCTGCCTTCTCTCCATACCCCCTAATCCCTTTAGCCACAAGGGCCATATCTAACTCCCTCTTAAATATAGCCAATGAACTGGCCTCAACTACCATCTGTGGCAGAGAATTCCAGAGACTCACCACTCTCTGTGTGAAAAATGTTTTCCTCATCTTGGTCCTAAAGGAATTCCCCCTTATCCTTAGACCGTGACCCCTTGTTCTGGACCTCCCCAACATCGGGAACAATCTTCCTGCATCTAGCCTATCCAACCCCTTAAGAATTTTGTAAGTTTCTATAAGATCCCCCTCAGTCTTCTAAATTCTAGCGAGTACAAGCCGAGTCTATCCAGTCTTTCCTCATATGAAAGTCCTGATATCCCAGGAATCAGTCTGGTGAACCTTCTCTGTACCCCCTCTATGGCAAGAATGTCTTTCCTCATTATTGTTGAAAATACTTTGACAAACCATTGGGAATCTTAGTAGAAATATTTTTGTGGGTAATTAATGCTGGACATCAAACAATTTATTACATTAATTAATTTATTTACTAGTAATCGGTGTACAGTTCTATTGGTATTTTGGTTGCAAGAAAAACATAGTAGCATCAGGGTGTAATTTAAAGCAAAACTCTTGATGTGGGATTGACAATGCTTATTTTGCACTTTCTGTTATTTAAGAGATAACACTCCGAGTCAAAGGCTGTAGTTTAGAACTTAATAACTTTGCAAAGTGCTGGAGTAACATCAGTAACTGAGTTTCTCTAGCTCTTTGTATCATTTGTTAAACAGCATCTGCAGTTCCTTGCGCCTACATTACTCAGTCAATGGAAGTCTTAGATTTGCCAATTATTTATAAAGGCACCATTAGTAATTTTCTAAAGTGGTGTGAATACTGAGCTATAGTCATGTAGTTATACAGCGTTGAAATATGCCAACTTGCCCACACTGGCCAACATGTCTCATCTATACTAGTCCCACCTGCGTTTGGCCCATATCCCTCTAGACATGTACCTGTCTAAATATTTCTTAAACACTATGATAATACCTGCCTCAACTATCACCTCCGGCAAGTCCTTCCATACACTCACCACTATTAATGTAAAAAAGTTTCTCCTCGGGTACCTATAAAATCTTGACCCCCCTCATCTTAAACCAATGTCCTCTGGTTCTTGATTTCCCAACTCTGGGCAAGAGACTCTGTATGTTTACTTGATCTATTGGTGTAACTTTGAGCAGCCTTGGTGCAAATTTTTTATTGACTTTTCAAATGCACGTGAAATCCCAGTGATGCTGTTATATTTCGTTAATGCCGTTTATTATACAAATTACATTAATCTGACCAGAGTGAATACTTCAGACAAGCCAGTTGCTTCCATGAGGCTAGACTAGGGAGTAAGAAGTTAATTGAAAAAGAAAAAAAAACCACTGTTAATGCTGGAAATCTGCAATAAATGCACAAAATGCTGGAAATATTCAACAGGACAAGCAGACAGTTCTGTGGAGGTAGAAACCATAGCTAATTCTTCAGGACACATTTCATCAGAACTGGAAACAAGATATTACCATTAATTTAACACATAATAATGGGGTGGGTAGTCAAGCGATATGGGAGAAGGCAGGTACGGGGTACTGATTGTGGATGGTCACATTGAATGGTGGTGCTGGCTCGAAGGGCCTAATGGCCTACTCCTGCACCTATTGTCTATCGCCTATTGTCTATTGAAAGAGCAGAAGGGGAAGGTCTGTGTTAATGAAGTTAGTACTGTTGAATGTAGAAATGAATAATAATGAGCCAAGAACATCGTAATAAAGATAAATAAATTATAGGTCTATGGTGATGTGAAGCCAACAGAGGAATTAAAGTCAGCAGCTGCTATCTGATAAAATTGGAGTACAAGAGAGATGTTGAACTCAATATTAAGTCCTAAAAGCTGCAAAGTGCTTGACTGAAAAATGAATTGTTTTTCTTTGAGCTTCATTAGTGCTGAATAGATGGCTGAGGTCACAGATGTCAGAGTGGGAGGAGGGTGGAGAATTAAAATGACAAACAACTGAGGGTGTTCAACATAAAGATTAACCAATTTGCTTTTGGTTTTCCCACTGGTTAACAAGTAAGTTGATTTAGTATAATTCAGTGATACTGATCTCTCTATAGATTTTCTAAGACAGCACCAAATGTAGAGTGGCCCCAGTTGTTTTACAGTCAATCAGATTGTAAATTTAATAGGTATAGGTGCTATCAACTTGCAAACCAGGCCATTAATCAATATATTTTTGCCACTGTTTTTTTTTTTAAACTATGAAGTCTCCAATGTGCTGTCATAACACCCTAGTGGCTGATACATGGAAGGACCAAGAGTAAACTAAATATGTTTTCAACATATCATTATTTTTAACAAAGTAACCTTCCCTATAATATTCTCATCAGTGTCCCTCCGGTGAAGGTAATGACTATTGCTGGATGAAATTCTAGGGATACAAGCAGTCAGTTTTCTCCCATGAAGTTAATGTGTGTGATGGGCCATTCAATTTATGATCAGAAGGGCCCAGCTTGATTCCATTCTCTCCCTCTCTCCTCATCTCGTTTCTCCCCCCTCTCTTCCCTTTACCTCACCCTAATGCACACCATTTTATCATCTATCCCACCTGTCTCCCCATTTCTCCTTCACCCCAGCCCCATCCACCTCTATCCTTTCCTCTGGATTCACATTTCACGTATTTTCTCTCCTTATCTTACAGCCTTTTGTCTTTTCATCTCTGGCCTTTGTGCATCTATCTGCTAATCAACCCCCCCTCATCTGTATCAACCTATTATTTGCCAAGCCTCTGGCCCACCCACCCTCTTTTCTCTTCTTCATCTCCATTCGTTTTCCACAGAGATGCTGCCGGTCCCGCTGAGTTACTCCAGTATTTTGTGTCTATCTTCAGTGTAAAGCAGCGTCTGCAGTTCCTTCCTACACACGCTCTTTTCTGTCTTTTTTTCCCCGGCCAGAATTAGTCTGAAGAAAGATCCTGACCCAAAACGTCACCTACCCATGCCCACCAGATATGCTGCCTGACTCATTGAATTACTCGAGCACTTTGTGTATGTATCTTTGATTCTATCCTCAATTTACATCTGCATACACTCTCATTGAAATGTACCGAACAGTGAAAGGCCTGGATAGAGTGGATGTGGAGAGGATATTTCCACTAGTGGGAGAATCAAGGCCATAGCCTCAGAATAAAAGGATGTACCTGTAGAAATTATATGATGAAGAATTTCTTTAGTCAGAGGGTGTTGTAACTGTGGAATTCATTGGCACAAAAGCCCATAGAGGCCAGTTAATGGATATTTTTAAGGCAGAATTTGACAGATTCCTGATTAGTATGGGTGTCAGGGGTTATGGGGTGAAGGCAGGAGAATTGGGCTGAGAGACAAAGATAGATCAGCCATGATTGAAATGCAGGGTCGACTTGATGGGCCAAATGGTCTAATTCTGCTTCTATAACTTATGAATCCGTTAATTCTTGAGGCACCGAGAGCTCATCTCACAGTTATCTCTCCAACTCTTAATTTGCCATTCTCTGTCCCCTCCCCCTCCCATGTGCTTTCCATACAGTCAATGCCATCTGAGTAGAAAACCGAAATCACCGAAGGTGGTGCTGGCTGGTTCCAAGAAACCCCCAACTTTCATGGACGGATTGGGAACACAACACTAATTGGAAGATTGGCAGTGTCTATGTGCATTTCGGTGCTCCATTATACTTATTTTAGCAATAGTTTTAACGTAATACATTTACTTTTGGAGCAGAATAGTTAGTCCCTATGATATTGTTTGATTCAAGGGGAACATTGATAATCATATATGCTCATGGCTATTGAAAATCCTTTGATCCTCTACATTGAGAGTGTGGTGCAATTTCTCCTCTGCTGCATGTCTGATTTTGAATTTCTACAGATTCTGAGGGCTCATTTAAATTCAATATGTTTATGCCGTCTGCACGCTCATGATGAACAGTGCTGTTACTCTGTCAACTTTCCTAGCCTTTTCTCTCAGTATTATGTTGAATCAGTTCATTGTTCCCTCCTAAATATTTGCACTTTTTGTTTCTTTGGTTATTTCACGCAGCTTCCTTTGTTTTCTCCTCACTGTAACATTTGGATTTGTTGCACTGATTTTAAGCAATTCATGTCATTATTGTAGACTCAAAAAGCTGGAGTAACTCAGCGGGATAGGCAGCATCTCTGGAGAGAAGGAATGGGTGACGTTTCGGGTCGAGACCTATTCCTTCTCTCCAAAGATGCTGCCTGTCCCGCTGAGTTACTCTTGCTTTTTGTGTCTATCTTCGGTTTAAACCAGCATATACAGTTCCTTCTTACACATTACTGTAGATGGTTCATTTGGAAATAACATGTTCTCATCAAGTTGGAGGTAATTGGATGCCTGAGAATATAAGCTATGTATGCAGTACATATTAAAATATATATGCATATATGTCTACATCTATCTATATATCACTAAAACTCACATCTTGTTTGTTTCTATGTCTGTATGTGTGTCCGTCTGTCTGTGTGGGCTGTGCTCCTGGAACTATGCCAAAGTGGTACATGATAGCGCTACAATTTTTGGCCCAACTTACTAACCATTGTCCTGGTGTGTGGTGTATCTAATTTTGTTCAGATTGATTTTTTTTTTTAATGACTTTATTTATTAGCGGTACTGTCAGTTACATCAGTGTACATCCCTTGTATTGTATTACATTCATTGTAGCCCTTAATTTTTATTTTTTTATTTTAAAGCTTTAGAAAAGAGAGAATAGAGAGAAAAATAGCAGCATAGATAGTAGAAAAGTGAAAAAGAGATGTGAAAGTGCCAAAGCGTGACAGAGGGAAAGGAAACCCTTGAAGAGTTAGAAACGGGAATTAAGAGATAGACCCTGGAGAGGAAAAAAAGAAAAAAGAAAAAGGGAAAAATAGAGAAAGAAAAAAGAAAAGCCAGTTACTTTATTATAAACATCTCGCAAAAGGAATCTACCAACTCGACAGTTTTTCTTCCCCCTTTACCAAGACCCGACACCGGTACTTTTTTGAGGTATTCTTGCACCTTATCCTTGTAATAGATTTATAAATGCAGACCACGTCTTATAAAAACAGTTTGATTTTCCTGCTAGTCGGAGTCTCATATCTTCCAAGTGTAGTGTTTCGAACATAGTTGAGATCCACATATTGACTGTTGGTACCGGAGAATTTTTCCAGAATTTTAAGATTAGCTTTTTTCCAGTTATTAAGCCATATTCAAGTAGAGTCTTTTGAAACACATTTAATTCGGGCAATCTTCCGATATCCCGAAGATTATCCAGTCTGCATCCAGGGTCAGTTTTATTTTAAATATTTTTGTGAAAATTTCAAAAATATCAGTCCAAAATGTTTGAATTTTTGTACAAAAGACAAATGAGTGTGCTATATTAGCTTCTTGACATTGACATTGATCACATATAGGTGAAACGTTGGGAAAAAGTTTACTTATTTTAGTTTTTGAATAGTAAAATCTGTGTAGGATTTTAAATTGTATTAAGGTGTGTCTTACATTAATTGAACATTTCTGCACGTTTAATAAATATTCTTCCCACCTTTCTTTGGGAAATTTTATACTTAATTATTTTTCCCAGTCTCTCCTGATACCATCTGTTGTTGGTATTTCTGCATTTAGAATAATATTATATATATAAATGATATTAGGTTTGCTGATTCTGCCTTTGTATCATTACCTCTTCCAGTAAATCTGGAGACATATTGTGATAGCCTTGTGCGTATTTTTTCAGATAGTCACAGATTTGGAAATATTTAAAATACTGATTGTTTCCCAAATTGTATTTTAGTTGTATTTGTTTAAATGATAATAGTTTTCCTGATTCATACACATCTCCGAAAATTTTAATTTCAGCTCTTTCCCATTGTGCTGTATATAATTGGATTATTGTTGTAATTTATATTATTCATCGATATTGGAGAGAGAAGGATTGCTCCAATGTTATAAGGAGAGCAATCCTCTCTCTCCATAATCGTCCAATCCGATTGTTGGGGAGAGTTATCCAGCAATTGGATCATGTTTCTGATATTTACAGACCAGTAGTAATACATAAAGTTGGGGAGTGCTAATCCCCATACTTCTTTGGGTTTATTCAGATGAGCGCTTTGTATTCTGTGGGATTTATAATCACAAATAAAATTTGTGATATCTGAGTCCAGTTTTAAAAAAAAAACTTTTTGGGTAAATATATTGGGATAGGTTGGAACAGGTATAAAATTTGTGGTAGAAAAATCATTTTTATGGCATTTATTCAGCCTATTAAGGACATCGGAAGCGTTTTCCAAAATTTAATCAAGTTACATAGTTATATAGTTACATATCTTGATATCTTCTAGTAATTTTGATGCCCAAGTATCTAAATTTTTCCGTAGCTATTTTGAAAGGATATTGTGAAAGATGCGTAGAGTCTTTCGGTTTTATTGACATGATTTCACTTTTATTCCAATTTATTCTATATCCTGAAAATGATCCGAAGTCCTCTATTAATTTTAAAATATTTGGTATAGTAATGTGAGGTTTTGTGATGTACAATAGTACGTCGTCAGCGTATAGTGACATTTTATTATTGGAATATTTTGTTTTATATCCATGGATATTCGGATGAGTTCTGATTCTTTCCGCTAGGGGTTCAATTATGAGGGTAAATAACAATGGTGATAATGAACATTCTTGTCTGTTTCCCCTTGACAAATGAAATTTTGTAGATAAATCATATATAAATTATAGACAATAAATTATAAATTATTACAGATTCTCGTAAAATTGTGCAAATCACTCGGCAAGGTCAATATTTCCCCTTTGTCTGATTTAATCTTTAAAATTGTGTGATCCTTTTCTAGTTTTTTTAACTGACGTGCCAAATGTTTATGGGGCTTATCCCCAAATTCAAAGTGTTCCTGTCTTGTAATTTGTAATAATCTTATGATTTTCTCTGATAATAATTTATTTAATTTGAATTTCAGTATTATTATTCTATTATGTTTATCCATAGTGGAGTCTTTAGCGTTTTCTATGTCCAGTTGTCTAATTTGTTCTTCTAGTTGTCTTTGTTCATTCTTATTTTTCTTATTTTGAAAAGCTTGATATGAAATTATCACGCCTCGAATAAATGCTTTAAAAGATTCCCATAATAATGTAGGTGATAATTCTGTCGTGTCGTTTATTTCGAAGAAAAGGTGCATTTGCTCTTTTAAATATGTACTCCCTTGCGGGTCTTTTAAAATTTGTGGATTGTACCTCCAAAACAATTTGTTCTTAGTCATTCCTTCCATTTAAAAAAAAAAAGTTATTGGGGAGTGATCTGAGATCGTATTTGTGTGGTATTTTGGTTTAGAAGTGTGGGGTATTAGTTTTGTATCCACCAAAATATAATCTATTCGTGAATATGTCTTGTGTACCATAGAATAGAATGAGTAATCCCTGCTGGTCAGATTTGCAATCCTCCAGACATCTGTTATGTTTGTGTTTTCTATGTATGTGTTTAGAAGTTCGCTAGTTTTGGATTTCGTAATACCTCTTTGTTTTTGATTGGATTTATCTAAGTAAGCGTCTAAGACACAGTTAAAGTCTCCACTGATTATGACATTTTGGTAGTTATATTCTGCAATTATATTCAAGATTTTATTGAAAAAGTATGGGTTGTCAAAGTTCAGATTGATGGTATAATTTACAAGTTATTCACATTTTAAACTTTACAATATCCAGTTTGACAAAAATCACTTGAACTTGCACTGACAGTTAGCAGCTATGATGTCACAATGGGATCTCATTTACATAAACTACCCATCAGGAGTGTTCCACCCCACAATAAAATCACAATGGGATATCATTTACTTAAAAAAAAAATAGCAGCTTCCACCTCACAATGACGTCAAGGGGGGTAGGGAGGGGAGAGCGTTTATGGAGGGAGGGAGGCAGTGACTGAGAGTAGGGGAAAGGAGAGGGGAGGGAATGGGAGAGGGGAGGAGGAGAGTGAAAAGAAGAGGGAAGGTGAAGAGGAGGGGGAGAGAGTGCTGGGGTATATGGGGAAATGAGCCACGCCTGCGCAGTTGGGGGCTATGAGTGAGTGGTGGAATATTGTATGGGGGAACGGGTTGCATTGGGGGCACATTTTAAACTTTGCAAAACCCCACTTTGACAAAATTCACTTGTATGCACTGACAGTTAGCAGCTTATGACGTCACAATGGGTTCCCGAATCTCATTTACATAAAAGTTTGCTCTTTAAAAAGAAATCCGTTACCATGTTAATAAAGTCAGGACTCCCAGTGCAATGAGAGATTTGTTATATTATTGTAAGGAGAGAGAGGAAGTGGGGGAGGGGGTGAGGAGAGGATTGTTGTTTAATGTTAATTAAACAGATAGAGGGAGAGGAGGGGCTAGGCAGGGGAGAGGGGTTATGGAGGGAGGGAGAGAGTGACTGAGGGTAGGGGAAAGGAGAGGGAGGGAGAGGTGAGGGAATGAGTGGGGGAGGGGAGGAGGAGAGGGGAAAGAAGATGGGGGTTAAGAGGAGGGGGGGAGAGTGCTGGGGATATGAGCCATGCCTGCACAGTTGGGGGCTATGGGTGAGTGGTTGAATATTGCATTAGGGGAACGTGTTGCGCAGGGGGAATGGGTGAGTGGTGGAATATTGCGTATGGGGTACGGGGCCCAACAGGTCCCACTTGGCCTAGTATATCTATATAATATATATAACTTTATATATATATATATATATATATGCATGTGTATGTGTATACTGTATATATACATATATACACATATACGTAAAGGGGGGGGGGGGGGGGCGCTACGGACAGGAGAACCCCTGGGCGATGAAGGCATCGGGGGGGATGGCAAAGAGGAGGGTGAGGAAGCCGGAGAAAGCGGGACCGCAGCCGGAAGACGGACAGGAGAAGGACGAGGGGGGGACCCCAGAGGAATGGGCAAGGCACTAGGCCAAGAAAGTGGCAGTGGGGGGGGGGGGGGGGGGGGGGGGGGGGGGCATACAGAGCCGCCGGGGGAGGGAGAGGCTCATTCACGAGCCAGAGATGCTGGCGGGACTGGCGGTACACCTTGCCATCGTGGTTGACAAGGTACGAATGAGGGGAGTCGGCAGAACCGACGACCACGGCCAGCTTGGAGTGGCCAGAAATGGACCTCATATGGACGACCTGGCCGGGGAGAAGAGGGCGGACGACACGGCAGGACCTGTCGTGGGAACGCTTCTGTATATCGTGTTAATGGGCAGTGCGTTTCCGGACCAAGGCAGGTTTAAGAACAGAGGGAGACAGGGAATGCTGAGATACTGGGACCGTGGGCCGCGTGACACGGGATATGAGGCACTGAGCCGGGGAACCCAGAACATGATCGCGGGAGATGTTGCGGAGGTTCAGCAGGGCCAGGTAGATGTCGGAGCGGGATAGGCGGCAATGTTCCAACAATCCTTTAGCACTGCGGACCGCGCGCTCGGCCAGGCCGTTGTTCTGCGGGTATTCCAGGCTGCTGGTGTAGTGACGAAAGTTCCATCATTCGGCAAAAGCACGGAACTCGGTGCTTGTGAACTGGCTGCCGTTGTCCGACTGCAGGCTGACGGGGACCCGAAGGTGGCAATGTGGCGGCGTAGCTTCTCGATGACCGCGGAGGAAGAGAGGGAGTGAAGCTCGTCAACTTCAAACCAGCTTAAGTAAGAGTCGACAAGCACCAGGATGTGCTTTCCGTGCCATTCGAAGATGTCAGTTGCTAGCGCAGACCAGGGCAGGTTAGGAGCTGGCTGCTGCAGGAGTGGCTGCTGCTGTTGCTGCGGAGCGAGGCTGTTGCAGGTAGGGCACGCGGAGACTCTATCCCGGAAGTAGCGAGGCATGTCAGGCCAGAAGAACTGACTCTGAGCGATGGAAAGGGTCACTTCGGCCCCGGGATGGCCACGATGAGCGGTTTCAAAGTATTGTTCTTGGAGTGCTGCGGGCACCACTACCTTGTGCCCCTTCACAATCACATCATCACGCAGCACCAACTCGTCACAAACCAGGCCCAGGCAGTGTCCTTTTTCACCAGGTCCCTCAGAGGGGCGCTCAGTTCACTCAGATTGGGGATGAACTTTCCCAGACAGGCAGAAGCCATCACGGCACAGGGAGGGGGTACTGGGACTAAGAAAATAAAACCTGATAAACTGGAGGCGTGGGTTCGCATCCCACTTCTGACACCATGTAAAGAAGGTTCAAGGACACCATTGGATCTTTACTACTTTAATGAACGAACATTATTGCCCTAGCTGTACGTGGTCTGCCACGATCACTAGAGAGAGAGCTAGGGGTGTGAAGATTACAATTATACTAACTGGTGGGGGAGTGGTTAGCATGGACATCGTCACTATCAATTAAAGGTGTATACACATATCATCTACACGTACACACATATATATATGTATGTGCATGTGTGTATGCATGTTGTGTACAGTATATATAAACAACACAAAAAAATCAAATTATATATGCGCACACACACACACACACACACACACACACACACACACACACACACACACACACACACACACACACACACACACACACATATATATATATATATATATATATATATATATATATATATATATATTTATATACTGAACTTTTCTGTGTTTGTTATATTGTATATAGAGTACTATTTTATATATTCTGTTGTGCTACTGCAAGTAAGAATGTCATACCATGTCTCCTCGGTACCCCGCAGCTCCGCCCTTGCTCCCCTGTTCCCCCTCTCCCTAGTTGCAACAGAAACATAGTCCCCCTAGTCTTTACCTTCCACCCCATCAGCCATCGCATACAACACATAATCCTCCCAAATTTCCGCCACCTCCAATGGGATCCCACCACTAGTTCCATTTTCCCATCTCTACTTCTTTCGGCCTTTCGCGGAGATCGCTCCCTCCGCAACTCCCTGGTTAACTCATCCCTTCCCACCCAAACCACCACCTCCCCTGGTACATTCCCCTGCAATCACAGAAGATGCAACACCTGTCGCTATACCTCCTCCCTCGACTCTGTCCAAGGACCCCAACAGTCATTTCAGGTTAGGCAGAGGTTCACTTGCACCTCTTCCAACCTCTTCTACTGTGTCCATTGTTCAAGATGTGGCCTGTTGTACATTGGCGAAACCAACCTCAGACTGGGCGATCGTTTCACGGAACACCTTTGCTCAGCCCGCCTGAACCTACCTGATCTCCCAGTTGCTGGACACTTTAATTCTCCTTCCCATCCCTACACAGACCTTTCGGTCCTAGATCTCCTCCATTGTCAGAGTGAGCCTAACACAAATTGGAGGAACAGCATCTCATATTTCGCTTGGGCGTCTTACAGCCCAGTTGTATGAGTATTGATTTCTCTCACTTCAGGTAGCTGCGGCATTCCCTCTCACTCTATCCCTCCCCCACCCAAGTCGCACTAGCTACTCATTTTCACCCCACAAACAGCTAACAATGGCCTGTTTTATTTATCATCATTACTTTTTTGCATATCTTTCATTCATTGTTCTTTATCTCTCCACATCACCATCTATATCTCTCACTTCCCTCATCCCTAACCAGTCTGAAGAATGGTCTCGACCGGAAACGTCACCCATACCTTCTCTCCGGAGATGTAGTCTGGCCCGCTGAGTTACTCCAGCTTTTTGTGTCTATCTAAGAATGTCATTGTTCTGTTTGGGACAAAACATCCTTGATATTGATAGGAGTTTCTGACAGATAATTAGAGCAGTGGTGGGGAGAGAGGTTTGTCTGTGCTTGAACAGGATCCCATGGAATTGTTCTTCCTCAGCTAACTGGCTTTTTTTAAAAGGTCACGAGTGGTTCTGAAAGAGGGATTGAAAGAGAATAGACAGAATAGAGAGAGGAAAACTGTTCCCCCAGGCAGACGGGTCCAGGTGATGCAGAATGATGGTGACTGCTGAGAGGACCATAAATGGCATAAGAAAAACATTTTCAATTTCTTGTGAGGTTGTAGTCTGGAATAAACTACGGTGGTGTGCAGTGGATGCAGATTCACTTGTAGTATTCAAAATGATCTACATATATATCTGAAAGGGCGCCACAGCGGTAGAGTTGTTGCCTTACAGCGGCAGAGTTGCTGCCTTACAGCGGCAGAGTGCCGGGTTTTATCCTGACTACGGGTGCTGTCTTTATGGAGTTTGTATGTTCTCCCCGTGACCGTGGTGGTTTTCTCCTAGATCTTCGGTTTCCTCCCACACTCCAAAGATGTACGGGTTTGTAGGTTAATTGGCTTGGTATAATTGTAAATTGTCCCTAGTATGTGTAGGGTAGTGCAGGTGTGCAGGGGTCGCTGGTCATTGCGGACATAAGCCTGTTTATGCGCTGTATCTCTAAACTGAACTAAAATAATTTGTAAGGCTTGGGGAGAGGGCAGTGAGGTGGGACCTTCTAAATTTCATTCAAATTGAAATATCATGAACTAGATGGGTCAATCTTGCTCATGATATTTCATGCTGTAAACATGCTCTAAACATTTTATGATTCGGTGAGGCTGCAGATGGATTTGGTTCAAAGTCCTTTGATTGAAGTAAAAAAAATCCATAGTGCATAACATGCACACTAATCTGGCCTTAATGCCTCATGTATCTTCCCTAGGCTCAATTAAACCTCATTGTCTAAGTACTTAGTAAAAGCATGTTGTCTCAGGGAAGCACAGAAGCATCTGATTAGAAAATTGAACTGTTAATGGGATAATTGGTCTTAAGGGTCCTATCATGGCTTTTTTCCAAAAGATATCAAGAGTGTCTTGTTTGACCTTCAGATCGATGTGAGCATTTGCTTTGTATGAAGGGGAAATCAGGTCAGGGAATATGATTTATCCCTAAGTGTTTTCTGATCTGGTTTGGTTATTTGCAATGTACAAAATCAATATTCAAACTCAACTTTACCGTCAGAAGCTTCGCTTGCTCTGGAGAGCTGTGCCCTCAAGCCATGAGAATAGCAGACATTATTCTGTTTAAACTCCAATTTGTAAATGTCAGTCACAACTATACACAAGTGGGCTCCCAATGTCAGGGCCAACATAAAAAAATTATGTAACTACTCAGGCTCCAGCAAATAATACAACTGTTGTCACGTTTGAGGAGATAGAAATAAGCAACGGAAATCTTGGTAAAGCTGCACAGAATCTAGGTTGGCCCCACTTGAGCACTGTACATCTTTTAGATGCCATTTTGTGAAAAGTATTCGGAGGCATGGACAAAGTGGCAGACACAAGCAAGATTTAATGGACAATGTCAATCTGGAAAGATTGAACATGCTGGTCTTACCATTGGAAAGGAAGGGGCTAAGTTGGGAAATGCTTTCACATTTTGGGGAAGCATCTTCAAATTTCACATTGTAAAAGGTTTCCGTTCAGTCTGCAAGGCTGACCCTGACGTTCTGGTATCGTGTCACTTTAATTTTTCATCCTACTCCCACACTGACCTCTTGTCTTCAGCCTCCTACACTCCTCTAACTAAACTCTAGGAACAATATTTCACCATCCAGCCTGGCATATTACAGCCCTCGAGACTTAATATTGAACGCAACATTATTTCAACATTTCTGAAATAAGCCACTCTTGCCCTGTATCACATATTTCCAGCTTTTGCAGGTTTAAAAAAAAAATTCTTCAGGTGATTTAAAATCTCATTCTACTCTTAGCTGTCCTACCCAGGATGGTATTCCCAGAGGTTTTATCTGCCTCTTTAAGGAAGCTTCTTCATCATTTAATTCATTCCATTTCTCCTGCCAATACCCCAACACATTCCCGTTCATTCTCTCTCTCCCTTCCCCTTTTCTTTGCTTGTAATTTGCTTTTCCTTTAAATGTTCCATTTGTGTAAAAAGCTCATTGATCTGAAATATTAACTATGTTTCTCTCCTCACATGTGCTGAGTATCTCTAGCATTTTCAGTTTCTATTTTTTTAGCCCGTGTTCAGTGGAAATCTCACACCCACATATAACCATATAACAATTACAGCACGGAAACAGGCCCTCTCGGCCCTTCCAGTCCGTTTCGACCATTTGTTTTCCCCTAGTCCCATCTACCTGCACTCAGACCATACCCCTCCATTCCCGTCCTGTCCATATACCTATCCACTTTACTTCTAAATGTTAAAATCGATCCTGCCTCCACCACTTCTGCTGGAAGCTCATTCCACACAGCCACCACCCTCTGAGTAAAGAAGATCCCCCTCACGTTACCCCTAAACTTCCGTCCCTCAATTCGCATGTCATGCCCTCTTGTTTGAATCTTCCCTACCCTTAATGGGAAAAGCTTATCCACGTCAACTCTGTCTATCCCTTTCATCATTTTAAAGACCTCAATCAAGTCCCCCCTTAACCTTCTGCGCTCCAAAGAATAAAGACCTAACTTGTTCAACCTTTCTCTGTAACATAGTTGCTGGATCCCAGGCAACATTCTAGTAAATCTCCTCTGTACTCTCTCTATTTTGTTGACATCCTTCCTATAATTAGGCGACCAAAATTGTACACCATACTCCAGAATTGGTCTCACCAATGCCTTGTACAATTTTAACATTACTTCCCTGCTCCTATATTCAATGCTCTGATTTATAAAGGCCAGCACACCAAAGGCTTTCTTTACCACCCCATCTATATGCGATTCCACCTTCAGAGAACTATGCACAGTTATTCCCAGATCTCTCTGTTCCACAACATTCCTCAATTCCCTACCATTTACCATGTACGTCCTATTTTGATTTGTCCTGCCAAGATGTAGCACTTCACACTTATCAACATTAAACTCCATCTACCAACTTTCAGCCCACTTTTGCATATGGCCCAAATCTCTCTGTAGACTTTGAAAATCTACTTCATTATCCACAACACCACCTATCTTAATATCATCTGCATACTTACTTATCCAATTTTCCACCCCATCATCCAGATCATTGATGTACATGACAAACAACAGTGGACCCAACACAGATCCCTGAGGCACCCCACTGGTCACCGGCTTCCAACCTGACAAACAGCCATCCACCATTACTCTCTGACATCTCCCATTCAGCCACTGTTGAATCCATCTTGCTACTCCGCCATTAACACCCAAAGATTGAACCTTCTTAACCAACCTTCCATGGGGAACTTTGTCAAAGGCCTTACTGAAATCCATATAGACAACATCCACTGCTTTACCCTCATCAATTTACCTAGTAACCGCCTCAGAAAATTCAAGGTTTGTCAAACATGACCTTCCAGGCACAAATCTATGTTGGATGTTCCTGATCAGACCCTGTTTATCCAGATGCTTATATATATTATCTCTAAGTATCCTTTCCATTAATTTACCCACCACTGACGTCAAACTAACAGATCTATAATTGCTAGGTTTATTCTTTGAACTCTTTTTAAACAATGGAACAACATGCGCAGTACGCCAATCCACCGGCACTATTCCCGTTTCTAATGACATTTGAAATATTTCTGTCATAGCTCCTGCTATTTCTACACTAATTTCCCTCAATGTCCTAGGGAATATCCTATCAACACCTGGAGATTTATCCACTTTTATATTTTTCAAAAGTGTCAGTACTTCCTCCTCTTTGAATCTCATAGTTTCCATAGCTACTTTACTTTTTTTCCTTACCTCACATAGTTCACTATCCTTCTCCTTGGTGAATAGCGAAGAAAAGAAATTGTTCAATATCTCCCCCATCTCTTTTGGCTCTGCAGATAGCTGTCCATTCTGTCTCTCTTTTTTCGAAACAAGTGTCCAATTTCCCTTGAAAACCATGGCTCTTTCCAATTTTTACTATTTCCTTTCACCCTAACAGGGACATAAAGATTCTGTACTCTTACAATTTCCCCTTTAAATGTCCTCCATTTCTCTTCTACATCCTTCCCATAAAACAGAGAGTCCCAATTCACTCCTTTTAAATCCTTACGCATTCCCTCAAAGTTAGCCTTTCTCCAATCAAAAATCTCCACCCTAGGTCCAGTTCTGACTCTCTCCATAATTATATTGAAACTAATGGTATTGTGATCACTGGTCCCGAAGTGCTCACCAACGCATCATTTTCTAACAGGAGGTCCAGCACTGCCCCTTCTCTGGTCGATACCTCTATGTACTGCTGCAAAAAAACTATCCTGCACACATTTTACAAACTCCAAACCATCCAGCCCATTTACAGAATTTGTTTCCCAGTCTATTTTTGGAAAATTGAAATCTCCCACAATCACTACCTTGTGCTTACTACTAATATCTGCTATCTCCTTACATATTTGCTCTTCCAATTCTCGCTCCCCATTTGGCGGTCTAGTACACCCCTAAAAGTGTTGCTACACCGTTCCCACTTCTCAGTTCTACCCAAATAGCCTCCCTAGACGAGCCCTCTAATCTATCCTGCCAAAGCACTGCTGTAATATCCTCTCTGACAAGCAATGCAACACCTCCACCTCTGGTCCCTCCAATTCTATCACACCTGAAGCAACTTAATCCTGGAATATTTAGTTTCCAATCACAACCGTCCTGCAACCATGTTTCACTTATTGCCACAACATCATATTTCCAGGTGTCAATCCAGGCTCTAAGTTCATCCACCTTTCTTACAATGCTCCTAGCATTAAAATATACACATTTTATAAACCCACCATCCCTTATTCTCTGTCTATTATCTTTTTCCTCTTTCTCGCCTACATTTTGGGTCCGAGTGCTTCCCTTCTCTGCCTCTTGCCCCACACCCTGTCCCCTAGCCCCCTCTACCTGAGTCCCTCCCCCCAGCCTTTCTAGTTTAAAGTCTCCCCTGTAGCCTTTGCAAATCTCCCTGCCAGGATATTGGTCCCCCTCGGGTTCAAGTGCAACCCGTCCTTTTTGTACAGATCATGCCTTCCCCAAAAGTGGTCCCAGTGATCAAGAAACTTGAATCCCTGCCCACTGCACCAGTCCCTCAGCCATGCATTTATCCTCCACCTCATTCCATTCCTACTCTCACTGTCACGCGGCACAGGCAGTAATAGTAAGATTAAACGAGAACTTACCAGTTTGAAGTTTGATCTTTATTTTATGAGGAGTAACGATGAGGGATTACGTGCCCTCCACTCCCCACCCTCATAAAATAAATGATCATCTGGTAGTTCTAAGTCTATGAGAAGCCTTACTATCTTACTCCGGCTATTATGTTCTGTGTTTTTCATGCCGCTGCTTTGAAGTATGCCGTTCCAGCGCCAGGCGGGGCTTCTTCACGTAATCCCTCATCGTTACTCCTCATAAAATAAAGATCAAACTTCAAACTGGTAAGTTCTCATTTAATCTTACTATTTTACTTCGGAGTCACGTGAGTGACTACGTGAAGATTTTGAAGCTTTCTGTGTTTTTCATGTCGTAGAATTTATTCCATACGACAGTCCGGCTCATTCAACACAGTGACGAGCGAATAACACATTTTTCCCCAAACATTGCCTCAAGTTATGTGATAAATTATTTCACATTATAAAGAATAAAAGTAATGCCCTTTCCATTGAAAGGCAAGTTTATCACAAAATATCAATTGATATATATATTTTGATGGTATGACAAAGCAACAATTATAGAGAACCCAACCCTCCGTGTCCAAACCAGACACCATGACTGGTTCCTTTTTACTTTAACATTAATTTACACCCTCCTGCGGCCTTGCATCTTTGCTCGAGCGGCTCATCCCGTGCCATTCCTGTGAAAGTATCTACTTCATTAACAGAGTGATTTTCCACCTTTCAGTGTCTAGTTCCACTGAGTGTATCCAATTTCTAACATCTAGAATACATCCCTCTAGAACCATCAGTTTTTACTGAACCTAATGTGGTTTTTGTGTGTAATAAGTAGTGCTGTCTCATTACCACAGAGACTCTTACCTACTTCAACATATTTCATCAATGTTCACACACACACACACACACACACACACACACATACAACTTAAGGCCGACAGGATATGCTTATAGGTTTACCTTGGTTTCAGCTCCTCTTGGTGTACTTTGTTTGGTAAATTCATAAACATATATGATAATGCAATCTGTATCCACATGCAATTATAACGTAACATTTGCAATGTTTGCACTCTTATATTGATACTAAAGTCATCAGCATTATTATTTTCAATGTTAACTTTTTTGAATCATTGATAGAGTTAGAGTCCATTGCCTAAGGCAATTCAGGATTATTTATCTCCCGATTTATATATTACAATTTTGGACAGATTATATATATATATATATATATATATATATATATATATATATATATATATATATATATACATATATATATATATATATATAATATATATATATATATATATATATATATATATATATATATATTTATATATATATATATATATATATATATATATATATATATATATTTATATTATATATATATATATATATATATATATATATATATATATATATATATATATTATATATATATATATATTATATATATATATATATATATATATATACACATATATATATATTTATATTAATACACATATATATCCCTTTCCATATCGGGATATTATGAATGCACCTGATAACTTCTTGGTTAGTATATTGTCCGTTAATAGGACGGTAACACTCTGAGCCCTATTATTGGCTCTATCAATTAGATACTCAGAAAAATGCAATCCACAAGGAACTCACATATATCTAATATGATAAAATAACTTTACTGTATACACAGACTTCCAATTTCTTATAACAAAATATTGTTTTTTAGACTTATTTCTGCAAATTGCAGGTATAACACTTCTTTTATACATAATTATTTTATTGTTATGTTGTTATATTAGTTAAACATTCATAGACTTCTTTGACCATCAGCTGTTGTAATGGTCTGGTCAACCTGCAGATAGTCAAATTCATATTTTCATGTCATGGATGCCTTTGTACAGCAATAAATTACTGCAGGGTTACACAAAACTGGAGAACCCAGCGGGTGCAGCAGCATCCAAAGAGCGAAAAGAGACAGGCAACGCCTCGGGTCGAGACCCTTCCTCAGACTTCAATAAATTACTGCAACTATGAATCATCACAAGTGGTTCAACATCACTCAATATTTATGAAACCATGAAGGATCCGTATTAGGCCACCAAAATGCCTCTGGCAGTGTCCTGCTACATTTTCATCAGACACTGCCCTATCAAACAAAATGAGGAACACAAAAGAACATCTTTTCCTCATGCAATTGAGAGAAAAGCATCCACCTTTCCTGTTCTTGATTTACCCACAAGAAACATTCGAAAGATCGGTGATTTAATCTGTATGCAACCAGATTAATCGTAAGTAATCCATATTAATGACAATATGTTTTTCTCCCAAATTTGTTGTCTCAGATACCATTGTCTCTTCCTTAGAGATAAACAGCTGGACTAAACTTTTAAAATATGCCACATCTGTTTACTCAGATAATCCCATGATTGTTATTTGACTTATCTTGTGTGTTTTAACATATGCCACAGCCGTGGTATTGTTCATCTTGATACGACATGGACACTTCCATAATAAAACAATCGATATTTAATCCATAACTCCTTATACTTCAATAATTAATACAAATGTTTGGAAAATTTCTTAGGACAATCCATTTATGCTCACCTGGTATTATTGTCCGCAGTCCCAACAAGATACGTATCAATTATTCTTATAAGAATAGATAATATTCTTATCTTTACCCAAACATTCACAGAAGCTGTACATCATCTGTAACACTTGCTTCAGTTTGCAACAGCTGTTAATCTTATAGTTGAAGCAACTTGTGAACCTTTTTTACATTACTTTAATAATGATAACGTATCATTTGATATTTGCATAAGCCTCTCACAAAGGCATACATATTCTTATAAGCTTCTGTATTCCTTCTTTTGGAACTTTATTTATTCTTTACCTAACCTAATGGAGGGACAAAGTATGTGAACAACAATGAGACATATTTGTATCATGGAACAATTTTCCCCCTCTTATGGTGCTGAATTACTTCTAAATTCAGAATAGTAATTTATGAATATTTTATTAATGCCTAAGTATACGCTTTATGTAATGGGTCAGGTCCTTGCCTCCCACCAGGTTTGTAATTGCAGCACTAATTTGCAGCTGACTCTTATAACCTTCCAATTTAAATGTAATCAAGATAACCCATGACCATGACCTCATTAGTGCAAGTGCTGATCTTTTATCAGCATAATTGTTCCTCCAGTATTCTGTTTAACAGCCTTGAACTGGTTTAATCCTTTGGACAATGTTTTAACTTGCACAGCTTGACCCATTTTAATTAATTTCAAGCACCTGTAATATTGATTAACAATTTGTTAATAGCAACTGTATTTCCATGTTCTAGATGTTTCCATTTTAATAAATGTTCTTACACTGTGAAAGTGTATATAAAATGATGTTTTGTATGGTTTATACCATCAAATCTTTACACTGAGGTAATTTTATAATATATATGTACGTACCCCTTCTTTATTGGAGTTACTTTTGAGTGCAAACCTAAAATCAAATTTTAAGGTTTTCTTATACAGGTGAACCAATCCTTCCTTAGTTATATTAAATTAATGATCATAATACACCTGTAATCCCCCACAATTGGAGATTTCATGAACTTATTTTGTAACAAGATGTTTGCACCTCTTCAATGTACTTCAAGCCTTCTTTTCCCAATTATATGGGTTTGGATAAGGCTATGTTGGATTATACCACTTCTGCCTTTGTTTTGATCCATTATCAAATCTTTCATTGGATCATAGTTTTTCCCCCAAGTTTAAAGATCGTTGCCTTTGTTTTGATCCATTATCAAATCTTTCATTGGATCATAGTTTTTCCCCCAAAGTTTAAAGATCAGTAGTCTGTTCTTTTGTAATCAATATCTTTGATTTATCATAAGGCAGGTTTATTCCATAATAATCAGGAGTTTAACATAACCTGATTTGTATTGATCTGCAAATCTAGAGTGCAGATTTGGTAAATTATATATATTTCTTCCCATTGAGCTCCACAAACTGATGGCAATTTATTTTATTTTAAAAGTATTAGTTATTTGCACAACGTTTTATTTTATTTTCTTTTTCTTTTTGAATAGTAATGCCATGCACCAGTTTGAAATACTTTGAAATTGTATTTCTTTATATCTCATATAATTTGAGACATGGATATCATAAACGGATTCACCGTTGATATCTTTATAAAACATAAAAGTTTTATCATATTCTGCTGTTTCAATCACTACAGCTTTGGTGAGGTTTTAGTTTCCATGTTTATTTTTCATGGCCTCACTCATCATTAGTTCTGCTGTTTTAACCATAACAGCTTTTAGTGAGAGACCAACTAATTTTTGGTTTCCATGGTAATTTTCCATGGCCTCACTCTTTATTCAGGTGTTGTGCATACACCTGTGTGTATATATATATATATGCATTTTTAGGGTCAGTTTTTCCATTTTATTTTTCACTGCCCTTGTTTCTCCTGAGTTTTTCCCCTCAAGGAGACTACCTTCAGAAATATCTGAGGTAGATATTCCCACCATATTTCATCATATTTTTTCCTTTTTATATGTGAAACCCCCTTAGGGTAGGTTAGGGAATATTTCCATTATTTTCCGTCTGAAGGCCTTTATTAACTTTTTAAATTATGGCCTTTCTGACTTATTTAACTTCCCCCCCCCCCCCCCCTGCCAAAAGTTTGTGGAGCATCTTAAACTCCCTAACGTATTTTTAACGGTCACCAGTATCGGAACCGGCTCCGTAATTAATCACTGGGTATTCCCCCGGGACGTTCTTTTTTAAAACTCTGTTGTATTATACAGAGTATTTTTGTTCTATTTTACTCTTTTATTTTATTTTTGTTTTTAAATTCATTTCAAATCCTGGTTCAATACACCAGGCACGGAGTTTTCCAGACCCTAAAAGTTTTTCAACTGCACTTACCTGCCGGTTCCGTACCTACCGCTGCCGACGAGCTAGCCTCTGCAGCTCTTCCTTCTGCCGTCAGCGTCGACGTAATGCCGTTCCAGCGCCAGGCGGGGCTTCTTCACGTAGTCACTCACGTGACTCCGAAGTAAAATCCTGAAATCGTTACCCTTTTGGTCCTTCTCCTTAACTTTCCCCCCAACTCCCTAAATTCTCCCTTCAGGACCTCATCTCTTTTTCTGCCTATGTCATTGGTACCTATGTGTACCACATAAAGTTGGAATATGTGTAGGAAAGAACTGCAGATGTTGGATTAAATCGAACGTAGACACAAACTGCTGGAGTAAGTCAGCAGGACAGGCAGCATCTCTGGAGAAAAGGAATGAGTTACGTTTTGGGTCAAGACCCTACTTCACACTTCTTCAGGAGTTGGAATAATTACATTATAGGTTAGAAGTTAATCTCATATAGTGTTTTCTTATAACGTAGATGGAGACCACTTGGTCCATAATGTCCATACTCTCCCATTTGTCTCATTCCTTCACTTATCTTGCTGTGAACTATTTTATTTCACATGCTCATCAAATTAAATTCGTCCTGCCACCTACAAACATTAGAAGTAATTACTAGAAGCCAATTACATGGATAGGATAGGTTCAGAGGAATTTGGGCTAAATGCTGGCAGGTGGAACTAGTGTAGCTGGGACATGTTGGCCGGTGTGGGCAAGTTGGGCCAAAGGGCCTATTTCCACGATGTATCACTCTATTGACGCTAAACCACATAATTCCCTACCAAATATAATTTTGACTCTAACTCCACGTGTTGCTTAGTTCCATGTTATTCAAAATAATCCCACATTGGCTCTGACTGAATAGCATCAATAAAGGTCGAAAACCGATATGACTCACAGTTTTCATTTCAAAACTGTCATAATTTTATTGCCTCGTTTTCCTGAGGCTGAATGTTCCCAATTTTCCTGAGTTCCCAACAATCACGAACAGGACATAATTATGACAGAACAATGAAACTTTCCTTAAGTACCAAGAGCCCGCCAGTTCCTTATAGTACGTTCCTTCTTTTTCCCTACTACTGGTGTGAGCAACTGGGCAGTAGTTCGCTGTTTCCCCTTTTCCTCCTTTCCTAAATAGTGGAACTTCAGATGCAATCTTCAATACTTAGAGCCTGTGGAACTTTGGAAGATGACAACTACAGCAACCAACGTCTTAGCCACAGCTTTTAAATTCCGAGGATGCAGGTCCTGGGAACTTAATTGAATTTCTGTTCTACTAATTTCTTCTAAATTTTATTTTAATGTCTCTGGTATTTACTTATCCCACAATGTAATTTCTCCTGTCTCAGTCAGTAAAGGACTGTGGCGCCAGGGAACTGCGCTGGATGCAGCAGTGACTACATTGGTACTTGTAGTACGGTGAACGTAAATATTCTATTTACAGTGGTCAGAAAGTCCAGGACCACATGGGGGCACTGTCCCTTGTTGTCAGGATGTATGTGTGGTGGCGCTGGCAATCTCAGGCTTGGCCCAGCAGTTTAGTCCTGATCTTCAAAGGAGGAGGCTTGGCGATCTCAGGCTTCACCCTGCAATTCACCCTTGTCACGAGAGGAGGCACTAGCAGTCTCAGGTTTATCCTGGCGGTTCAACTTTGGGTTTGAAGAGGCAGCGCTGGCGGTCTCTGGATTATCTTGGTGGCTCAGTCTTTGCCTCTGTATATGTGTGGGTGCAGTCCCTCGTTGTCCATGGACTGGAAGAGGCACTGGCATCTCTGGCTTGCCTCAACCTCTCAGACCGAGCCTCAGTACTAGAAGAGGTTCTGGTTGTCTAGGGCTTCTTCCCGGCAGCCATGTCTTTGTCACACAACTGCGTTGGTGGTCTTGGGTTTGTCCCTGTGACACAGTCTTCTTCAAACCTGCAGCAGGGGAACACAGCAGACAGGGAAGCACCCAACTTATCATCGTTTCTCCTTTCTTTTCTCCTATCCTTTCCCCTCTCCCTTCTCCCCTCTTGCTAGAATCCTTGGGTTTTATCAGGAGCGAGTGGCCAAAACAATATCAGCTAATTGGACCCAGCCATTATCAGTGATGCTGGGGATTGGCCTCTCCTGGCAAGTCAGCCAGTGATAGAGATCAGCGTGGCATTCGAGGGAGGGGGCGCTGTCACAGGACCTTCATTAATTTTTGCAATTTTTTAATTCATCTTTCTATAGATATTTTATAGTCGGACGCTACTCTCATATTCTACATTTTATTTTCTACTTTGTGCCTTGGGGCTTCTTTTTAAAAATTCGGAACTTAACGCAATTCTGAGGGGTCTGTCCCACTTACGCAAACTTTGTCGGCGACTGGCGGCACCCGTCATAGGTCGTTGAAAACCCAGCGGCGACCAGAACAAGGTACGACTCATTGGGCGACTACTCACGACAATACAGGCTTCATCCCGCGACATGTCGCCAGGGTGTCGCCTGTATGGTTGTGAGTAGTCTCCTAGTCACCCAAAGAGTCGTAGCGTCTTTCTGGTCGCAGCTGAAATTTCAACATCTTGAAACATTTTGGCAACCTATTACGGTTGCCGGCAGTCGCCGAAAAAGCTGCGTAAGTGAGACAGGCCCCTCAGGCTTACTGCTGTTTTGCCAAAATGATACACCTTCCCCATATGTTTACTCTGACTCTCGAATGCAATGGTTGGATGGCTTTTCCTTCTTTTTCCCCCTAAAGGCATATATATCTAGTTGTTTGCTAACACTAAACATGTTTGTAATAAATCACGTATCTAAGGAGCACTTTAGCAATTGAGAAGTCTACAATTTAAAGGCCAGCACCCCTTCAACAGAATGCTCCCTTTATTGTCCACTGTGTATTTCTGAGCAGTGATATATCATCATCAAACTCATTCTGCCGTGGTGTCTTTTTAAGAAACTATGATTAGAAGGTTGTTTAACTTGAATCCATAAGTGACATCAAATGTAAAGACAAGTCCATTAAACTATGATTAATGTATATTCTTCAGAGACTCTCTATGAAGTGACATACAAGGTGCTCATGGAACAAGGATTAAAATGAGTCGGAAGGAACTGCAGATGCTGGTTTAAAACCAAAGATAGACACAAAAAGCTGGAGTAACTCAATGGGACAGACAGCATCTCTGGAGAAAAGGAATAGGTGACTTTTCAGGTCGAGACCCTTCTACAGACTCCAGCTTTTTGTGTCTATCTAAGGATTAAAATGAAATCCCTTCCCATTTGAAATATATTCTTCTTGCTTTTCATATGAATTCACTTAGCTCTAAGTCTCTTTTCCTCAAAGCCATTTCCAGGCCATGACAAAAATAATATATAAACCTCAGAAGGAATATTTTAGATCTGCTGAGCTCTTTGGCTAATCACAGGCAGTGTGCTATAATAGATATCTCATTTAAAAATTCATCAAATATAAAAATGCTCACTGATAAATCCTCTTTTAACATGTTTTAAATGAGTAAAAGGTTGACATGCGGATTGTTTCAGCAATTGCCCATATCTTTGTTATTATTCCATGAATACCTGATGTTTGTGTATTATATTTTGCATGTTTAGGATCTATGCCTGTTGTAATTGCTTGCAATGAAGTTACCTCTTTTCTGTTCAGTTGTTGAATGCACCACTTCAAACAAGACAATTATTTAATTCAATAACTCTTGTGCTTTATATTGAATCAAAACTGGCCTGTGAGTAAAAGTAAGTAGGCTGATCTGACAGAAATTAATTTAACTGAACCATAAATGTTGTGTGAGAATTAAAACCTACTCTTACATAATAGACCAGCTCTTCTCAACATTATTGGATTGCATTACAGTTATTAGTGTTGAATTACCCCTTTACATTTCCTCTTACAATTCCAGTCACTTGGATGTATATCTATAACATTCAATTGCATTTATTTTTGTGGAAATGTTCATGGCAGACAAAAACATAGCATTCCAGTTGCTGTTAACAATAAGAAAGTGCAAGAATAAGCAGGGGTCTTTACTCAACTGAGTGAAACAGAAAGTGCTAGAGTAATGCAGTGGGTCAGGTGGCATCTGTAGAGGGAATGGAGAAGCAATGTTTTGGGCGGGGACCCTTCTTCAGACTAATTGTGGTCGAGGATTCCTGCAACTCAGCTGAGGTTTTGTTCATTTTCTAAGAAGTTTGGATGGATGACAAAATTGATGATCCAATTTTATATAGTCAATCTAATCATTCCATACATAATCAATTGATTAATAGTAATACTGTGATGAAGACAACCTTTACACTGCATTAAATCATAGCATGATATAGCTGTACAGTACAGTATAGTACAGATTCTTTTGCCCAATTTAACTCTGGTAAATTGGTACCTCTGTTAAGCAGGTAATATTTCTGATCTGTAGAAGGGTCATGGCATTCATAGTTTCTCCACTGCTTGACCTGCTGAGACTTTCCACTATTTTCTGCAAAAAAGGTATATTGTGCAGTGAGTTGTTAAGATTTAGAACATTGTACAATTCAATAGTAGGGTTTAAAAGGCAGTCAGGTAAATGTTTGGGAATGAAAAATTGCAGGGCATACTTTTGGGAATAATCTGGCGGGCTGAGGCAAGTGTGGTCGCTCCTTTAAAGGACATTTGCAGGCAGAATGGCCTCTTTTCTTGCTGCATTGTTCATGGGTTCTGTGACTGGATGAAATAATTTGCTGCTAAAAATAAATACATTTGGTTCTTGTCACCTGATTCTGTGTAATTTGCTGAGATCTTGCAGCATAATAGCAATAATTGATGACCCTTGCTTACACTGAGGAGGCATAGCAACCAATTAATCTACCAGCACAATATTATGATATGGAAAGGTATCAATGCACCTGGAAGACAGACAGTACCCGAGGCAACAGCACCAACTGATGAGTCACTGTTCACCTCAATCTAAACCAGTATCAGAACATAAGACAACAAGACATTGTAATTGCCCTGATGTTTTTTCCCCTGTAGGTGGAGGAACAGTTTCCTATTTGTTTTAGTAAAGTGCATCAAAGGCTAACATTTGACAAAAAAAGGAAACAAATAAAAATCAACCTTCCACAACATTAGTGGTAAGAATGCACGATGTGTGCAAATGCAGGAAGTACTGAAATCTGATTTTGAATAATAGTCTCTATCATTCTATTAAAAGAAAGACTCAAAGTGCTGGAGGAACTCACTGGCTCAGGCAGCATCTCTGGAGAACACTGATAGGTGATGTTTCGAGTCCTGAATTTCTTTGTAAATCAGCATCTGCAGTTTCCTGTATCTGCAACTATCATTACATTGTTGTGGCTTTGAATGAGCAACATGGAGACCAGAACTGAGGATGTAAAGGGTCTTGATTGAGCAGAAGCAGACATTCAGGAGAAGACCTGCTGGAAGATGCCCCTGGGAGAATCTCTCAGTAGAGCCTCTCTGAAACAAAAGTACACCAGGTTTTTTTTATATATCTAAACAACAAAGGTAACATAATTTAAATAGTGTAGGCAAGAACTACATATGCTGGTTTAAATCAAAGGTAGACACGAAATGCTGGAGTAACTTAGTGGGACAGGCAGCATCTCTGGAGAGAGGGAATGGGTGGTGTTTTGGTTTGAGACCCTTTGTCAGACACACCCCTGGTGGTGGGTTTGATGATAGGGTTGAAGAAGGTAAGCTTCTAAGGTCAACAATCAGCTCCTTGGTCTACTGACAATGAGAGCAAGGCTCTTCTTCCGGCACCATTCAACCATATGATCGATCTCTCTCCTATATTCTGATTCATCATAACCTGCAATTCATCCAACAACAGTGGTGTCTGTGACAAATTTAAAGATGGAATTGGAACTGTGTCTGGTTACACAGTCATAAGTATAGAGTGAGTAGAGCAGGGGGCTGAGCACACAGCCTTGAGGCACCCTTGTGCTGATGGTTATTGAGGAGGAAGTGTTGTTACCAATGTGTTACTGATTGTGATCTGTTGATGAAGTCGAAGATTCCGTTGCACAGAGACACAGTTCCCTGATCTTGGTAATAAATTCAGAGCAGATTTTCTTTTCCTTAACAAGGAATGTTATTCCAAATTTACAGTTTACAAAATACTGCATTCATCAAAACTGTCATTCAACAGTTTGCAAACACCGACCGTCAGATTACAACAATGTCAGTCATACTGTATGCACAACACACTCGATCACCTGCAGCAAACAGAAATCACAAAAGGCCTCCAAACTCCCCATTGACACTGCGTGCTCCTTCTCCAGGGACCCACAGGCACGGATGTAGGTCCGGAGAAGAGCAGGCAGGAAGGATGACTTGGGTAGAACCCTTGATTGCCCGCAAGCTAAGTTTAGAGGGGAAGATGGTGTTGAACGCCGAGCTGTAGTTAATGAACAACAGCCATGTGTTGTTGTTGCTCGTGGTTTGCTAGTTCGGAATGTAATCACAGCCAAGTCACCTAAATAATGCATGTGACTGAAAGTATTTGTGAGCTCTGCACTTTATTGATGACACTTGCTTCCCAGATCACAAATATCTGCCTCAGTCATATGAAAGAGTTAGTGCTTTTTACTTAGTCAGGGAGAAGAAGATTTTTTTGACACCCGTGACAATGCAGAGAGTCTCTAATGATTCATTCAGAGATAATGCATCATGGATTTTTGAGAAAATACATCTGTTCAATGGGCAAGAGCATTAACAATAAAGGCTCTCTGAGTGTACACAAAAAGCTGGAGAAACTCAGCGGGTGCAGCAGCATCTAAGGAGCGAAGGAGATAGGCGACGTTTCGGGTCGAGACCCTTCTTCAGACTCTTCAGACCACAATAAAGGCTCTCTGAGTATTGTGTCACAAGTTCATATTTTTAGAAAACTGATATGGTCAAATAGAATGGAGAAGCGTGTGTTTTAAAAAAAATAGTGTAGAGCTAGAATCACATTTCCCATCATCCACTCATTCCCCCACCTCCATGAATCCCCGAGGGCAAGGTTTGCTCAGAATCCACTTTCAGAGAGTAATATATACATTTATTAAAAATATAGAGAAATGTCAATAAGCCAGGTCACTTCCTCCACCTTTGGTATTTTCTTTGCGTACAAAACTGGGGAGTTATTTGGGATAACTTGTTTACAATTTCCAGTATTGTCACTTAAAAATTATGCTGTTGCTATGAAGGAATTTGATTTTACAAATTGTGCATGTAGACAATAATGATAATAAAAAGATGTTGACTGATTGCTGAATACAAATTAAAATTAAAGTGCTTTAAAACTTTAATTGAAACTAAATTTGGTTTACTTTAGTTTAGAGATACAGCGCCGAAACAGACCCTTCTGCCCAACAAGTCGAGTATGCACCGACCAACGATCCCCGTACATTAACACTATCCTACACACGCATAATAGGGACACATTTTCACATTTACCAAGCCAATTAACCTACTAACCTGTACGTCTTTGGAGTGTGGGAGGAAACCAAAGATCTCGGAGAAAACCCACGCGGGTCACTGAGAGAACGTACAAACTAAACTCCGTACAGACAGCACCTGTAGTTGAGATCGAACCCGGGTCTCAGGCGCTGCAAGCGCTGTAAAGGCAGCAACTCTACTGCTGTGGCACCAGGGCAGCACAATTATTATTTTTTTTGCACAAGCAGCACTGAAAAAGAAACTGACTGGCTTCCAAATTTCCAAGAATCACTGGGTACCTTTTATTACTGGAAGTCCACTGCTTGCTTAAGCCATTATTCTTCCAGAGTTCCCTGCGAAACTCTCTGCCAACCCAATGAAGTCACCCTCTCAAACTTCCTACTCCTGGTTCATCTCTGTATCACGGAGTCTGGCTTTAAAAGGTAGAGTTGTGGGATTTTTATCCTCTCCTTGCTTTCCCTAGTAAAACTGCACAAGATTTACAGGTTTCAAAACTGGGGCAAATGTTTGCAATAGATCATTTTGCTTTTTACTTCATTTCCTGAACAAAATAATTTGCAGTTGTTTATGAAGGAACTGCAGATGCTGAAAAATCAAAGGTGGACAAAAGTGCTGGAGAAACTCAGCGGGTGCGGCAGCATCTATGGAGCAAAGGAAATAGGCAATGTTTCGGGCTGAAACCCTTCTTCAGCAAACCCTGAAGAAGTCTTTCGGCCTGAAACGTTGCCTATTTCGTTCGCTCCATAAATGCTGCCGCCCCCGCTGAGTTTCTCCAGCACTTTTGTCTACCAAAGAATTTGCAGTGCTGGCTTTCATCTGCAATACAATATCATGATTCTACCATACATTAATTATTCAGACATCCCACATTGTGTGACAGCACTCTTTTTACCCCCAATTGTTACACAATGCTGCCCTATGGTTAATAAACTTTAGCTCTTCCCAGGACCTTGCTTGGAGGGATGTTACCTTCAATGTTCAGCGTATTGTAGTGGGACAAACTTTTCTGACAGATAGGTTTTACTTTAAGTCGAGTTTTCCCTCCAAAACATTCAGCTTTTGATTTTATCTCAGTCCAATGGGAGTCATCTCCAAAGATAATCGCACTCTACTGCCAGCTGAGAATAATGCCGGTGGCTTTCAGAAAGAAGAAAGAAAGACACGTTTAAATTGCTTCTTTCATGATTTCACGAATAAAAAAAAACACTTTACACCCAATGATACACTTATGAAGTGCTGTATTCTATAATTAACAAAGAGCACTGAGTAGTTGTGCGCAGTAAACTCTGACAAATAGTATTACGATAATGACCAGTAATCTGGCTTTAGTGTTGTTGTTTGTGAGATAAGAAATTGCCAGGGTGCAGAGATTTCACTTGCTATTTAGTGGCATGGAATCACTCACATCTATTTTGGAGGGCAAACTGAACCTTGACTTAACTTCTCTGAAATAGTGATAGGTCTCACATATTGTTATAATGCTTTTGTCATTGGAAAACATTGTGGTTCTCTGACTTGCCAGGAGCAATGCCAGAGGAGATCCACTGGTTGGGTTAGATGAATGCACCACTGATGAGATATTTCTTCTGGGCAGTTGATCCTGGGTGCTCATGCCTGTAAAGTTAGAGTGTAATGTAATTTGCTTCGGGAAGCTGGTTGCAGACAAGGTGCAATAAGCATTGCCATCCTCCATAAACTCTCTTGACTTTGACAGATGCTACTCATCAAATCCTGAGGCCACTCTCTTACTGAAGACATAATAACGATGAATGAAACAAAACAGAAAAGCAACTCAAAACCTCCGTAGGTGCCTTGGCAGGAGAACGGTTTTATTATTGGGTATTAGAATACTTACTTTGAACTTTTATTTTTGTTATTATTGCTTCCCTTTCAAAGGGCAAAAATTGCACATCTGGAATGAGCCAAATGTCAGATATTTCTCCAAGAAATTAAAACATAAATAATTTAAGAATGAATTACTCATCAGGAAATCCATGCAGAAGTGATCTCCTCAGCCTTGCCATTTTGCAGTTACTATTCAAGATTCTGAGCAAGCTACTGTTATGGAAATAATAGAGTACAGATTCATCTGTGAGGTACTTGCAGTGAACTGATGACTATGCTTTGGGGAGATTTCTCTGTCATCACTCACACAGTCTCAGTCAGAAGTCTGTGTATTTTAAAAGGGTTATGGGCCTGTCCCACTTAGGCGATTGCAGGAGACTATGCGGTCGCCACATGTTCGCGAGTGGTTGCCGGGTAGTCGCCTTCATGGGCGTGAGGAGTTCCCGCATTCTGGGAACTAGTCGGGGCCTCATTATGGCCACCGCAAATTTTTCAACATGTTGAAAAATTAGCAGGGACCATAATGATGCCGCCATGGAGAGTAGCGAGAATTCTCGTGCCGTAGATGCAGTGTCAATGCGTTGCCAGGAGGTCGAAGGTTGTCATAGGTTCTCCTAGGTTGTAGCCAGTGCTAACGGGTGAATTTAATTGGCTCGTTGGGAAAAAAAAATGTAAGCAGTAGTTTTCGGATCCAAGGATAACCGACCATTAATGTTAATGTCCGCCGAGCTTCACAGCTGTGTATCTCTGGGTTCTTAAAAGTTGTATGCACCCCTTCTCCACCCTTCACCCTCCCTCTTTAACCCTCTTTTAAAGGACCTACGTGACCCTTCCCATACACTGTGCTTTCACCATCTTAATTACAGCGCCAACCTTCATCGCGGTGTGTGTCGGTATCACATTGGCTTTACGTCGTGTGAATTTCACTCAGACAGCACTCCCCCCACTTGCCCTGTCCCCCGCCTGCATAACAGTCTGGTGTAGGAAGGATGTGTGTTTGACAGTCGCTGGCCTTCGCCTGAAAAATCACTAAGTGGGACAGGCCCATTACACTCTAAGCTACTATACTGGGCAAATTTGCACTGATCATTAGATGCTAGTTTCCCATGTAGCATCAAATTGTTGGCAGAGTTTCCGAAGTAGTGCATTTCTGAAAAGCAGTTGTTGAATGCGAGAAAATTAATCAAGAATGGCATTACAAATTAAACTGACAGAGTGTTATATTTGGAATGTTGCATTTCTTCGTCTGGTACATAAATAGATATGGTGGATAGACACAAAATGCAGGAGTAACTCAGCGGGACAGGCAGCATCTCTGGATAGAAGGAATGGGTGATATTTCGGGTCGAGACCCTTCTTCAGACTGAAGAAGTGTCTCGACCCGAAATGTCACTGATTCCTTCTCTCCAGAGATGCTGCCTGTCCCACTGCGTTACTCCTGCATTTTGTGTTTACCTTCGGCGTAAACCAACATCTGCAGTTCCTTCCTACACAATGCATAGGGTGGGATGTGGTCCCGTTTTCTTTCGCATACCAAATTTTATCTGCCTCTCTTGTATGTAAGAGCACTTCACAGTACAAGAATACAATGGTTCAAGAAAATAATAGTTCAATGGTACCTTATTGTCAGATGTATGTAGGTACAGTGAAATTCAGTTTTTTTGCATTCAGTTCAGTAAAAATCTTACAATACATCAACTCAATCATACTTTAGTACAAGAGTATAAGAACAATAGATTACACTGAGGCAGTACCTCCTTTCCATGTATATCAATGTGCCTATCTAAAAGGCTTTTAAACACTGCTATTGTATCTGCCTCCACCACCATTATGACATTTCAGTTTAAGATTAGGATTGGAGGTCAGTTCAAATGAAATGGAACTTTCTTTCCTATTATAACCAAAATCATTCAAAAGAATACTTTAAAATTAGTTTCTCAGATGGAAAAAAATTGCCTCAAAAGTGCATTTAATGTTTGAATGGGTAAATGTTTTGGTCAAGTATTTCACCTGCATAAGAATTCTTACCGTGATTGCTTCCTCATCATATTTTTTCCACTGCTTGAAATGTTTGACTTTTTAATGAGAGCCCACTTTTTATATATTCAGTGTTTATAATTCCCAAGAGCTAATTAAATGTGCCAAGCATTTCAGTTATTTTGATGTGACCTCAATTCACATTGCAGACTGTCAACCACACCATGGAATAATTACTTAGTCTATTAAAGTAAAATTAAAGATTCATTTAATCCTATGACGGACTTGAAATGCAAGTTGATGAAGAGATGAGCAATAGTGGGAGCTCACAAGATCCAGGCAAGGTTCCATTCTATATCTATTTTCTCTCACTTAAAGCCCTTAGATGTGTTACTAATACCCACCTCTAAGATGTTTCTTTGTTTCTACCCATCCATCCCAGCATCAGGATCAGAGCCATAGGATCAGCATCAGGATCAGCACAGCCATACTCAATATTTCAATTCTGTCCAATGTGTGCTTTCCCTCCCTGTTCTCCTCAGCGACCCCCAGATATTCAAACATTTCACATCGCCCCTGATGGCTTTTGGATAGCTGCCCTCATATGGTTCCATTCTAAACTATTCCATAGCACCTCCAGCCACAGTCATAAGATCATAAGATTGTAGGATCATAAGACATAGGAGCAGAATTAGGCTACTCGGCTACATACCGACGGAATGTAATACCGACACGTGCAAGGCAATGAATGTAGGGAAGTGAAATGGGGTAGAACATAGTCACTAAATGGCAGGGCACTCAGATTTCTTAATGAACAAAGGATGGGGGTTTAAATCCACATTCCCCTACAAGTGGCAACACAGGTGGGTAAATGGCATGACTGTCCTCATAAGTTAGGGCAAGAATATAAACGTTGGGTTGTTTAGTCGCAACTTTGCAAAGCACTGTTTAGGCTGGATTTGGAGTATTGTGCACAATTCTGGTCACCCACATCACAACCCCTGTGAGTTGTGGTGTGCCTCAGGGTTCGGTGCTGGGCCTGTTACTGTTTGTCATCTACATCAATGATTTCGATGAGAACATACTGAGCAATATTAGCAAGTTTGCTGATGATACAAAAGTGGGTGGTTTTGCAGATGGTGAAGATGGTTGTGAAAGATTGCAGCAGGATCTTAATCGATTGGCCAGGTGGGCTGAGGAATGTTTGATGGAATTTAATACAGATAAATGTGAGATGTTGCATTTTGGAACGTCCAACAAAGACAGGACCTACACAGTGAATGGTAGGCCTCTTGGGAGTGTTGTAGAGCAGAGGGATCTAGGCGTGCATGTGCATGGTTCCTAGAATGTCACGTCGCAGGTAGATAAGGTGGTGAAAAAGGCTTTTGGCACATTGGCCTTCATTAGTCAGAGTATTGAGTATAGAAGTTGGGAGGTTATGTCGCAGTTGTATCAGACGTTGGTGAGACTGCATTTAGAGTATTGTGTTCAGTTCTGGGCACCATGTTATAGGAAAGAATAGGCTAAGTGGGATCCGTTGGGTCCCATGTTCACATGGGAGGGATGGTCCCCCAATGCAATATTCCACCTCTCCACCAATTCCAATATTGGTGGTGAGTGGGGGGGCTTTATGGAGCACTAGTATGGGTGTTGTGGGTCGAAGAGACTGGTTTTCAGAGGGCTAGTATGGACATTGTGGGCCGATTTCAGGTAGAGTGCAGGTCACCAAACTCAATTTTTACAGCGTTTCAGGCATAGTGCAGGCCACCAAACTCAATTTCACAGCATTTCAGGCAGAGTGCAGGACACCAAACTGAATTTCACAGCAATTCAGGCAGTGTGCAGGCCACCAAACTCAATTTCACAGCGTTTCGGGCAGAGTGCAGGCCACCAAACTTAATTTCACAGCATTTCAGGCAGAGTGCAGACCACCAAACTCAATTTCACAGCATTTCAGGCAGAGTGCAGGCCACCAAACTCAATTTCACAGCATTTAAAGCAGAGTGCAGGCCACCAAATTGCCAAACAACTCATTGCATTGTCATTAAGGGCTAACAAATAATTTATTGCAAGTACATTGCAGACCCATAGTTCTGTTGATTCAAAGCTTAGAATCACAGTTGTGGACTCCCCCTCATGATCTTCCAGAGTGGCTGACTCATGTCCAGGCATCTGGGGTTTTATAGTCCTATCCCTCCCCCCCACCGACAGAAGGGCAGTTACCTTCATCATGGTGATTGACAGGCGAAAGGACCAATCAGCTGATCTCAAGATTTTTTAAACACTCATTACTTTTTTATTTTTCATCGATCGGAAAAATCCTCAGGCCTACCTCAGCGGAGGAGGACTGTGAATAAGATGGCCAAAAACCATTGCGATATATGGTAGCATTTTTTCTAAAATCAATATACAGCACAGACAGGAAGTTTCAAGAAGGAACTGCAGATGCTGGAAAATCGAAGGTAGACAAAAGTGCTGGAGAAACTCAGCGGGTGAGGCAGCAACTTTGGAGCAAAGGAAATAGCCAACGTTTCAGGCCGAAACCCTTCTTCAGACTGCCCAGACTGCACAGACAGTAAGTTGTCAAGATGAAACCTTTTAGTTATATAAATATTGTTAAGCTTGAAAGGGTTCAGAGAAGATTTATGAGGATGTTGCCAGGACTAGAGGGTGTGAGCTATAGGGAGAGATTGAGTAGGCTGGGTCTCAATTCCTTGGAGTGCAGGAGGATGAGGTGTGATCTTTTTGAGGTGTATAAAATCATGAGAGGAATAGATCAGGTAGATGCACAGAATCTCTCGCCCAGAGTAGGGGAATTCGAGGTTCAAGGTGAAGGGGAAAAGATTTAATAGGAATCTGAGGGGTAACGTTTTCACAGAAAGGGTGGTGGGTGTATGGAACAAGCTGCCTGAGGAGGTAGTTGAGGCAGTGACTATCCCAATGTTTAAGAAAGTTAGACAGGTACAGAGATAGGACAAGGTTGGAGGGATATGGACCAAGTGCAGGCAGGTGGGACTAGTGTAGCTGGGATATGTTGGCCGTTGTGGGCAAGTTGCGCCAAAGGGCCTGTTTCCCCACTCTATCACTCTATGACTCTATAGCAAGGATTCACTGGAGAGAATACATAGGAGATTCACTAAGATGCTGCCTTGATAGAAGGGCTTTAGTCATGGGAAGAGACTGGATAAGATGGGCTTGTTTACCTTGGAGGCTTGAGGGCAAACATTTTAGATGAGAGGAAGAGTTTTGACAGGGATCTGTGGGGAATGGTTTTTTTACCCAAAGAGTGGTTGATTTCTGGAAGTCATTGTTCGAGGTGATGTTGGAGTCAGATACAATCACTACTTTAAGTCATTTTGAAAGGCATTTAGATAGACCTTAAGCGTAACATAGAAGTGTAGGGAGCCAATGCGGGCAAATGGGATTAGTGAAATCGGCAAAATGACTGATGAATGTGGTGGGCTAAAGGACTTTTCTGTGCAGTGCCACTTGTGACTCTAGGATATCCAAAGAAACCAGACATGAGAAACAGCTCTAACATTACTTTGACTACAACCATTCAGCCAAGCCAAGGTAAGCACTGGAGACACAAAGAACTGCAGATGCTAGTTACAAAAAAAAAAACATATGCTGGAGTATCTCAACAAGTCAGGCAACATATTTGAAGGTCATGGTAGATGTCTTTAGAAAGGTCATGATACGAAACGCCTCAGTTTCATGTTCTCCAGAGAATGGATAGGTGACGATTTGGGCCGGGATCCTTCTGCAGACTGATTGTTGTGGTTGGAGGGTGAAAGAAAGGTGGAAGTGAGGAGGAGCAGGATAAAGCCAGAGGGAATCAGGTAATCAGGTCAGGTTTTTTTTTGATAGGCAGATGGTTGGATAAAAGGTGTAAGATGAGGATAGCAGAAGTGTAAATTGTCAAGCCTGAGGAAGAAATATCAATATAAGGGGAGAGGACTTGGAGTATTGTGTTAGGTTTTGGCCATTCTACTGTAATTTAATATGCCATTAAACCAGAAAGGCAGAGAAGATTTATGAGAATGTTGCCACGACTCAAGAGCCTGAGCTAAAGGGAGAAATTGAGCAGACTTTGTCCCTTGGAATGCAGAAGGTTGTGAGATGATGTCATAGAGCAGCATAAAATCATGAGGGGAATATATAGGGTGAATGCAAAGTCTTTTTTTCCAAGGTAAGGGAATCAAGAACTAGGGGGCAAAGATTTAATGTGAGAGGGGAAACCTTTAATTGGAACTTGAGAGGAAATCTTTTCACAGAAGATGGTGGGTATATGGAATGAGTTGCCAGAGGAAGCAGTTGAGGCAGACACAATAACATCATTTAAATGACTTTTGACAATTACGTGGATAGGTTTGAGGAATATGGGGCACACGAGGACAAATGGAATCAGCTTATAGTGCACTCAGAAAGTATTCAGACCCTTTCACTTTTTCCACGTATTATTACCTTACAACCTTATTCTAAAATGGATTAAATTCTTTTTTTTTTTAATCGATCTACACACAATACCCCATAATAAAAAAACGAAAACAGGTGTTTAGAAATTTTCGCAAAGGCATTAAAAAGAAATAACTGAAATATCACAGTTACATAAGTATTCAGACCCTTTACTCAGTACTTTGTTGAGGCACCTTTGGCAGCGATTACAGTCTCAAGTCTTCTTGGGTATGACGTTACAAGCTTGGCACGCCAGTATTTGGGTAATTTCTCCCATTCTTCTCTGCAGATCCTCTCAAACTCTCTCAGGTTGGATGGGGAGCATAGATGCACAGCTATTTTCAGATCTCTGATGTTCAATCGGGTTCCTCCGGGCTCTGGCCGGGTCACTCAAGGACATTCACAGACTTGTCACGAAGCCACTCCTGTGTGGTCTTGGCTGTGTGCTTCGGGTCCTCCGCTCTAGTCCGAAGTCCAGAACCCTCTGGAGCAGGTTTTCATCAAGGATCTCTCTGTACTTTGCTTCATTCATCTTTCCCTCCATCCTGACGAGTCTCCCAGTTTCTGCCGCTGAAAATTATCCCCACAGCATGATGCTTCTACCACCAAGCTTCACTGTACGTCTGTTATTGGCCAGGTGATGAGTGGTACCTGATTTCCTCCAGATGTGACGCTTGCCATTCAGGCCCAAGAGTTTAATCTTGGTTTCATCAGACACAGCACCAGAGAAAACAACCTTCTTGGCAAACCCCAAGCAGGCTGTCATGTGCCTTTTACTGAGGAGCGGCTTCCGTCCAGACACTCTACCATAAAGGCCTGATTGGTGGAGTGCCACAGATATATTTGTCCTTCTGGAAGGTTCTCCCATCTCCACAGAGGAACTGGAGCTCCGTCAGAGTGACCATCAGGTTCTTGGTCACCTCCCTGATCAAGGTCCTTCTCCCCTGATTGCTCAGTTTGGCAGGGCGGCCTGCTCTATGAAGAGTCCTGGTGGTTCCAATGTTCTTCCATTTAAGAATGACTGAGGCCACTGTGGTCTTCTGGACTTGCAATGCTGCAGAAATCATTTTATACCCTTACCCAGATCTGTGTTTCAACACAATCCTGTCTCAGATGTCTACGACCAATTCCTTTGTCTTCATGGCTTGGTTTATGCACTGTCAACTGGGTCCTTATATAGACAGGTGTGTGCCTTTCCAAATCATGTCCAATCATTTTAATTTACCACTGGTGGACTCCAATTAAGTTGTAGAAACATCTCAAGGGTAATCAATGGCAACAGGATGAACCTAAGCTCTTCTTCTTACATATGGCGCGCACAGCCTAAAGTTGCAGGGACAACTTGTTCTATTCGATCTTATTTGATTGTGCACACCGGGTTGATTGCATTCGTTGAAACAGGGTGGACCACATGAAGGTTGCAATCTTCCACCCTAAACTATGCTCAATTTTGAGTGTCATAGCAAAAGGTCTGAATACTTATGTAAATGTGATATTTCAGTTATTTCCTTTTAATTTGCTAAAATTTCTAAACACCCTTTCTCGCTTCTTCATTCTGATTTACGATTAAAAACATGAATTTAATCCATTTTAAAATAAGACTGTAATGTACCAAAATGTGGAAAAATTGAAGGGGTCTGAATACTTTCTGAATGCAATGTAGATGGGCATCACCATGAACGAATTGGGCCGAAGGGCATGTCTCCATGCTTTATGACTCTATAACTCTGAGCATTCTCTGTAAGTTTATGCAGATATTGGTTTTCCACAGTACATTCATCATGATTGACTTTTTAAGATGGATTATTATGTTTTTTTTTTAAATTGGCTAAGTCCCACTAAAACAGTCCGAAAATACAATAGCCTATGATTTATCTCTCCTTTTAAAAAATGTTGTGCAGCAACTATACTTAAACCTTAATGAAAATTCGAGTTTGACCTCATCTTTTGATCGGAAAATAAACAGCCTTTTAGATCCAAAAATGAGTTCTTTGCTTGCCCACTCGCTTGCTCCAAGGCAATAACTACTTGTTGTATTTGAATCAATTTAAACCTTTTCCAGTCTTTATTATTTCAATGGGTTTTTGACTCTAAACTAAGCTCCTCTGTTTAATTAACTTCATATTTTTTTATGGCTTCACCCCTGCATGTTTCTATCCACTCTTCCAGTCTAATGACCCTCCAAGATTTCTGCAGTGCTCCAAATCTGGCTCATTGTTCAACTGGTTTTAAAATGTAATCGCTCCTCCATTGGCAGCTGTGTCTTCAGCCCCCGTCCCAAAGCCCTGGAATTTTCTCTCTGATTTTTCTTTATTTTTCTACCTTCAATATTCGAGGAGAGAAGCCACCTTGCTGAAAAAATGCCAAAATGTCATTTTAACTAAAAACGACTTTTGAGTATGTACTTGTTTGAGAAGGTGGGACGTAGAGAGATTCAGGTATCCAATTGACTGAGCAAGAGGCAGAGTAGCGAATAAATGGAGCGGACATGCTGAGGCAGAGTGCAATGTTGAGCAAAAGTGCAACTTGAGGCTTTGGCTTGAGAGGCTTTTGTGAGAAGGGCTGAAGAAAAGAATGCTGCCCTATCAAGCCCGGATAGGAACAGCAGCAAGCAGGAAGTGTAGGTAGACACAAAAAGCTGGAGTAACTCAGCGGGACAGACAGTATCTCTGGAGAGAAGGAATGGGTGACATTTCGGGTCAAGACAAGTGTAAATAGGAGCTGTTGGAAATAAATACAGAAGGCATGCAGGATGACATGAGGTGCTGCAGCCACATGATGTGGGAGTTGGTGGACGCATTTGCAGCTAGTCTTGGTTACTTGGGGAATTCAGGCTCAAAATTGATAGTTTCAAACACAATTGTGCTTGAGAATTGGTCAAAAAAAGTCAAAGAGTCAAAAGAGTTTATTGTCATGTGTCCCTGACAGGACAATGAAATTCTTTCTTTGCATAGCACAACAGAACATAGTAGGCATTGACTTCAATTATATACGTAAATACACACATGAATGAATAAATTGATAAAGTGCAGGTTTTGTCCAAGCCACGTTGGCTGTGAATGAGTGATTACATTTTAAAACCAGTTGAACAATGAGCCAGATGTGGAGCACTGCAGAAATGGCTGTGGGGAAGTAGCTATTCCTGAACCGGGTCGTTGAAGTCCTCAGGCTCCTGTACCTTCTACCCGAGTGTTTCCCAATCAGAAACCTTGGATGAACTGTGAGATCCGCACTTTTCTGAAGACCAGACACCGGGCATTCAAGTTTGATGGTACAAAGGTCTACACGAAGTCCAGATACGACCTTGGTAAGGCCATCAAAAACGTCAAAAGGGAGTTCTGCTCCAAGCTGATGAGACAGATGTTCGGCAGCTGTGGCGGGGACTGAATGCTATCACCTCCTACAAGACGAAACCAGGAGGCAGCTTGGATGTCGGTGATACATCACTCCCTGATGAGCTCAATGCGTTTTACGCACGCTTTGATAGGGAGAACACCTATGTGCCTTCCCGAGCCCCCATTCGCTGTGATGGTATTTCAGTCTCAGTCACAGAGGCCGACGTCAGGAAATCCTTCAGAGGGGTGAACCCTCGAAAAGCGTCTGGACCTGATGGTATACCTGGTCATGTTCTAAAAACCTGTGCGGACCAACTGGCTGAGGTTCCCACCTGCTTCAAAAGGACATCAATAATGCCAGTGCCCATGAAGAGCAAGGTGACGTGCCTCAATGACTATCGACCAGTAGCACTAACACCTGTGGTGATGAAGTGCTTTGAGAGGTTGATCATGCCGAAAATCAACTCCTACCTCTGACAAAAACCTGGACCCACTGCAGTTCGCTTACCGCCACAACAGATCAACGGTGGAAGCAATCTCGCTGGTCCTCCACTCTGCTCTGGACCACTTGTAGTCTCTGGACAACAAAAACTCATATGTAAGGCTGTTATTCATTGACTACAGCTTGGCATTTAACACAATCATCCCCTCCAAGCTGGTTACCAAACTCGCAGAATTGGATCTCTGCGAATCCCTCTGCAATTGGATCCTCGACTTCCTCATTCATAGACCACAGTCTGTACATATTGGTGGAAATGTGTCAGACTCAATAACAATCAGCACGGGAGCACCTCAAGGCTGCGTGCTCAGTCCCCTGCTGAACTCACTCTATACTCATGACTGCGCAGCCGGTCATAGTGCGAACTCCATCATCAAGTTCGCTGACGACACCACTGTTGTGGGACGTATCACTGATGGGGATGAGTCAGAGTATAGAAGAGAGATCGAGCGACTGTCCATATGGTGCCAGCACAACAACCTGACCCTCAACACCAGCAAAACCAAGGAACTGATTGTGGACTTTGCAAGGAGTCCTGTTTATATCAATGGGTCGATGGTTGAAAGGGTCAAGTGCTTCAAATTCCGGGCCGTGCACATCTGTGAAGATCTTTCCTGGTCCGAGAACACAGATGCAATTATTAAGAAAGCTCATCGGTGCCTCTACTTCCTGAGAAGATTACGGAGAGTCGGTCTGTCAAGGAGGGCTTTCTCTAACTTCTACAGGTGCACAGTAGAGAGCTTGCTGACCGGTTGCATCGTGGCTTGGTTCGGCAACTTGAGCGCCCTGGAGAGGAAAAGACTACAAAAAGTAGTAAACACTGCCCAGTCCATCATCGGCTCTGACCTTCCTTCCATCGAGGAGATCTACCACAGTCGCTGCCTTAAAATGGCTGGCAGCATCATCAAGGACCCACACCACCCTGGCCACACACTCATCACCCTGCTACCTTGGCTTATCTGTAACTAAGATTTTCATAGTAATATAACTTTATTTTACTTATGTGCATACATTTATAGCACATGGTTATTTGACCATGCAGGGTTCAAGGCCCCGACCACGGGTGAACAAAGGAGAAAGATGACTGAACTTTATTCCCTTCCATCACAGTGAGGAATGTTGATTCAACTGTGGTGGATGTTTATGTTAAACTTCATTTTATGTGTCTGTGGGAGAGTGACATTGTTAATTCAGAAACAAGGGTTCTGAACTTAAAGAAAGGTAACTTTGAGTGTATGAGACGTGAATTGGCCAAGATAGACTGGCAAGTGATTCTTAAAGGGTTGACGGCGGATATGCAATGGAAGGCATTTAAAGACTGCATGGATGAACTACAACAATTGTTCATCCCAGTTTGGCAAAAGAATAAATCAGGGAAGGTAGTGCATCCGTGGATAACAAGGGAAATCAGGGATAGTATCAAAACTAAATATGAAGCATACAAATTAGCCTGAAAAAGCAGCCTACCAGAGGACTGGGAGAAATTCAGTCCAGCCGAGGAGGACAAAGTGCTTAATAAGGAAAGGGAAAATAGATTATGAAAGAAAACTGGCACGGAACATAAAAACTGACTACTAAAGTTTTTATAGATATGTGAAGAGAAAAAGGTTAGTAAAAACAAATGTAGGTCCCTTGCAGCCAGAAACTGGTGAATTGATCATGGGGAACAAGGACATGGCAGACCAATTGAATAACTACTTTGGTTCTGTCTTCACAAAGGAAGACATAAATAATCTTCCGGAAATAGCAGGGGACTGGAGGTCAAATGAGATGGAGGAACTGAGTGAAATCCAGGTTAGCCAGGAAGTGGTGTTAGGTAAATTGAATGGATTAAAGGCCGATAAATCCCCAGGGCCAGATAGGCTGCATCCCAGAGTACTTAAGGAAGTAGCCCCAGAAATAGTGGATGCATTAGTGATAATTTTTCAAAACTCTTTAGATTCTGGAGTAGTTCCTGAGGATTGGAAGGTAGCTAATGTAACCCCACTTTTTAAAAAGGGAAGGAGAGAGAAAACGGGGAATTACAGACCAATTAGTCTAACATCGGTAGTGGGGAAAATGCTAGAGTCAGTTATTAAAGATGGGATAGCAGCACATTTGGAAAGCTGTGAAATCATTGGACAAAGTCAGCATGGATTTATGAAAGGTAAATCATGTCTGACAAATCTTATAGAATTTTCTGAGGATGTAACTAGTAGAGTGGATAAGGGAGAACCTGTGGATGTGTTATATCTGGACTTTCAGAAGGCTTTCAACAAGGTCCCACATAAGAGATTAGCATACAAACTTAAAGCACACGGTATTGGGGGTTCAGTATTAATGTGGATAGAGAACTGGCTGGCAGACAGGAAGCAAAGAATAGGAGTAAACGGGTCATTTTCAGAATGGCAGGCAGTGACTAGTGGGGTACCGCAAGGCTCAGTGCTGGGACCCCAGCTATTTACAATATATATTAATGATCTGGATGAGGGAATTGAATGCAACATCTCCAAGTTTGCTGATGACATGAAGCTGGGGGGCAATGTTAGCTGTGAGGAGGATGCTAGGAGGGTGCAAGGTGACTTGGATAGGTTGGGTGAGTGGGCAAATGCATGGCAGATGCAGTATAATGTGGATAAATGTGAGGTTATCCACTTTGGCGGCAAAAACAGGAAGGTAGATTATTATCTGAATGGTGGCCGTTTAGGAAAAGGGGAGATGCAACGAGACCTGGGTGTCATGGTACACCAGTCATTGAAAGTAGGCATGCAGGTGCAGCAGGCTGTGAAGAAAGCGAATGGTATGTTGGCATTCATAGCAAAAGGATTTGAGTATAGGAGCAGGGAGGTTCTATTGCAGTTGTATAGGGTCTTGGTGAGGCCACACCTGGAGTATTGCGTACAGTTTTGGTCTCCTAATCTGAGGAAAGACATTCTTGCCATAGAGGGAGTACAGGGAAGATTCACCAGACTGATTCCTGGGATGGCAGAACTTCCATATGAAGAAAGACTTGATAGACTCGGCTTGTTCTCGCTGGAATTTAGGAGATTGAGGGGGGATCTTATAGAGACTTACAAAATTCTTAAGAGGTTGGACAGGCTAGATGCAGGAAGATTGTTCCTGATGTTGGGAAACTCCAGAACAAGGGGTCACAGTTTAAGGATAAGGGGGAAGTCTTTTAGGACCGAGATGAGAGTGGTGAGATTGGCTTTTTAAAGGGATCAGGCAGGTACAGGACTGAGTTGATGATCATGAAGTGGCGGCGCTGCGTGGCAGCTGCGGGCTCAATTTCTTTTTTTTTGTACTTTGGCTTATTGTGGCGAGCGTTTCGGGCTTCGGGCTTCGGTGCTCCAGCAAGCGGTGCTCCAGTAGCGGCCCGGCACACCGGGTGCTCCAGAGCGGCTTCAGCGGTTGCTTCAGCGGTGCTCCCAACCGGCGGCTGGGAGGGAGGACGATGATCGAAGGCCTGGATTGCCTCAGTACAGAGGGGGAACAAGTAGGGGAAAATGACAAGACTTTAAGACTTTTGCCTTCCACCACAGTGAGGAGAACTCACTGTGGTGGATGTGACTGCAAGGTAACAAAATTTCGTTGAAAGGTCTGAATGACAATGTCAATTCAATTCAATTCAAAGCCATGATCATATTTGAATGGCTGTGCAGGCTCGAAGGGCCGAATGGCCTATTCCTGATTTTCTATGATTCTATGATTCTACGATTCTATGTGCTGTGTGTATTTTTGCTTTTTTACTTAGTATGGTTGTATGGTAACTCAAATTTCACTGTACCGTAATTGGTACATGTGATAATTAAATTGAATCTTGAATCTTGTCCTCAGGGTAGATCATGTCAGGAATGGCAAAGGGAAGGAGATCAGAAATGCCATTTGCTTTCACCTTTAAATTTGTGGTGTTTTGAAGAGATTTACTCCTGTACATAATAACAGTTTCCTTATTGCTATTCTTGGGGTGAAGCCATGAGGATATATTTGCTCTAGAGGGGGTACAGTGAAGATTCCTGATTTGGGAAGTCCACTGTGTGACAACAGATTGAGTAGCCTTTATTAATAAGAGTGAATGAGAAGTGACTCACCGGAACCTACAACATTTCTAAAGGGCTTGAAGGATTGGGAGGATATTTCCCCAGATATGAAAGAGAGAACAATAAACAATAGGTGCAGGAGTAGGCCATTCGGCCCTTTGAGCCAGCACCGCAATTCAATTAGAACAAGGGGTCACTGTGTATATGTTGAGTGGTAACCCTCTTAGAACTGAAATGTGTAGAATTTTTTTCACTCAAATAGTGAGCGTTGCACCTTTACTGAACTGATTTATGAATGCTGAACTATAACCTTGCTTCTCAGTTTGTTTATCTTGTGTGATTCTGTGTTCCAGAAAGAGAGAGAGGAAAAAATAATGCTTACCTGAGCTTTGGCTAAATGGTTGCAGTGGAGGTGATCTCTGAGCAGGTTCTCATCTCCAGTTTCCCTGAGTAAGGAAGGGGAAAACAGCTGTAATCAGTCACGGAACCTGGAGGGACCAGAGACCTTCAGTCTAATGTGCCCACGTTGCCACTTTGGAAGAATTATCCCATTAATCCATTTGTCCTGCCCTTTTGCCTTGGTCTGTAATATTTCTTCCAGATCATTTACTGGCGCTGCAACTCGTTGATAGATACTGAATCACTTTATCTAGTGGTTCTGTTGATAATCTTAAATTTGGTGCTTCCTGCCACCCATCATCACCTCTGCTGAGTCTTGGCAGGAATAGCTTTAGTATTTTCTGCTTCGTTGCTGTAAAATAAACATACCTTCAGCATGACCTTCCGGTCCCAGGGTGGTTAATTTGTTAATTTGTCCCTGAAAGGGATCGGAAACTCCACTTGTTTTAACCCTTGTATTTGTCAAATGTTGAAGAGATTTACTGCTGAGCTTGATGTGTGTTAAAACATTTGTATTTCTTATTGCTACTCTCAAGATATTGAACATGCTCAGAAATGCACACAGCATCATAAATTAATTGAAGCATTAAAAAAAAAATCATTCTGGAGGAGGTCATAGGGCCCACCATGTTTGCGCTAGGCAAAAAAAAAATGCTACCTGGTCTAATCCCACCTTGCATCCTCTGTCCCATTGTTTTACAGCTCACAACTCCCCAAGCACATATCCAGGTAACCTTTTCAATGGAGGCCTCTGTCTCGTAATCTTTACGTCAATGAGTTTTACACCCCTGCACCCCCTGGGTGAAAACATTTTTTGTATCTTTCAGCAAACTGTTTTAAAATCTATCCCGCTAAGTTTTTTACCATTCATTCATAATTGTATACAGCTGAATTAAGTCTCCACCCATCCTCTCCTTTTCCAAACAAGCCTGGTTCATTTGTTCCTCCATGCCACTCAATATGCTTTCATTTACCCAGCATTCCCCTTGTGGCACCACCCCAAATGCATCACCTCACACTTCTCTGCCTGACTCAGCAGACCATCTGCATCTTGCTCCAGTCTAAAGTTTATCCTCACTGTAGCCCTATGTATGATGTCCTTAAAGAGGGGGGTCCTAGTGTTTTTAAAAGGAAATTCTATGACATAGGCATGAACCAACTTGAAATTATAACGCTATATTCCGCCACATTAAAATAAATATTCAGATTTTCTTCTCTGCAGCCGTAAATTTGTTTAGTGTCATTGTTTACACATTGATAATTGTCTCACAATGACATAACTGATGTGCTGCTCTGCAACCTTTTCTTTGTGACTAATTGCATCATTTTAGGCAGGTCATATCTGATGACTGCAATATAAACAGCTGATGTTATGTTGAAGCCCAGAAGAGTATCACAGTCACCTGAGATTAAACTGAATGTTGTCTCTTCGATTGAATATCATTTGTGATGGAAATATCTGCAATGGCTTAGTGTTATTTAGTTTTGTCTATTTAATTTTTTCACATATTGTATACGACATTGGTGAGACCGCATTTAGAGTATTGTGTTGTTCTGGGCACCATGTTATAGGAAATATATTGTCAAGCTTAAAAGGGTTCAGAGAAGATTTACAAGGATGTTGCCAGGACGAGAGGGTCTGAGCTATAGTGAGAGGTTGAATACGCTGGGTCTCCTTGGAGCGCAAGAGGATGAGGGGTGATCTAATAGAGGTGTATAAAATCATGAGAGGAATAGATCGGGTAGATGCACAGAATCTCTCGCCCACAGTAGGAGAATTGAGGACCAGAGAACATAGGTTCAAGGTGAAGGGGAAAAGATTTAATCGGAATCTATGGGGTAACGTTTTCATGCAAAGGTTGGTGGATGTCTGGAGAGGAGCTGCCAGAGGAGGTGCCAGAGGTGGTTTAGGCAGTTAAGGCTGGGACTATCCCCACGTTTGAGAAACAGTTAGACAGGTACATGGATAGGACAGGTTTGGAGTAATATGAACCAAGAGTAAGCAGTTGGGACATGTTGGCCGGTGTGGGCCGAAGGACCTGTTTCCAAACTGTATCACTCCATGTCTCTCGGACTCCATAGAGTGTACAATCAAAGGCATTTTTGTTGTGTGCTATCCTGTCAGCGAAAATACAATATATGGGCCGCAGAACTGGGGTGGCTGCAGCCCCTCCACTTTTTTTGGCGAGACATGCTTCATAACCCAAAATTATCCAGCCCACAGGTGTAATTGTCTCTTCTTCTGAGGACATCCGCCATCCAGAATCTCAGAACAAGCGCACAGTGAGCACGGCAAAACCATGACCAGCCGTGGCGGAAACCGACTGCCCCCCCAAAACCCTCCCTCCCCTCCGCTCAACGGCCAATCACACTGCGGTTCACAAGTCGAGATACAGGGCAGTGAACAAAGCGCTGTGATTAGTCACCGAAGGGAGGGTGAGCCCAGAGAGAGGGAGAGAGAGGGAGGGAGGGAGGGAGGGAGGGATGGAGGGAGGGTCGGTCCAAAGAGAGGGAGAGTCGGCCCGAGAGGGAGGGAGGGGGGGGAAGAGAGAGAGAGAGAGAGAGAGAGAGGACGGCCCTGAAAGGGAGGGAGAGAGAGAGGGGGGGGGGGGTAATGGGGGATATAGCCCCCCACTTTTTGAGTTGGGGAATGGCCTGTATTATCCCCCAGTTTTTGGAGGTCGAGCAACTACAAAAAATAATAATAAGCCATCCACTATGTACAGGTACAGGATAATGGGTACAACATATAGTGCAAGATAAAGTCCAATAAAGTCTACAGTTAGTTTGAAGATCTCCAATGAAGTAGATGGGAGGTCAGGACCACACTCGAGCTGGTGAGAGGATGGTTCATTTGTCTGATAAAAGCTGGGAAGTAACAATCAATAGATTTGGAGGAGAAAAGGGGGAGTTACTAGGATGAGATTGGTCTTTGACTATGTTTGTTGTCTTGATTATGTTGGTGGCCTTGCCAGGCAGCATGAAATATGGATTGTCAGTAGAATAGTAAGATTAAATGAGAACTTACCAGTTTGAAGTTTGATCTTTATTTTATGAGGAGTTATGATGAGGGACTACGTGAAGAACCCCGTCCAGCCGCATGTGCGTCAATCTTCAAAGCAGCGGTGTGAAATCACAGGTAATAGTGACTGAAGTATAATAGTAAGATAACAGAAGACTAGCATTACCAGATCACATTTATGAGGGTTGGGAGCGGAGGGCACGTAGTCCCTCATCGTAACTGCTCATAAAATAAAGATCAAACTTCACTGGTAAGTTCTCGTTTAATCTTACTATTTTACTTCGGAGTCACGTGAGTGACTACATGAAGCTATCAAGGCTCTGTGATTTCATGCCATGAGAAACGAGTCTACACAACCACAACTGCTTCATTGACAAATGAGGGAAAAACATTCATAATGCATACAATCATGACATAGATTTAAAACATGCTGATGCTGTTTAAATGAAGTAATAATAATATTCACATCTCTCATCCGGATGGAAAATATAACTAGAACGTCAAATAGAGTTGACAAATACCCCTGGTCTAGCAATGGGTTATTATAAAATGTGTGGAGATTCGTTCGTTGGACCTTGCTGCAACCTTAAGGATGTGGTCCAGCGGGACGTAAATACCCTTGCTGCTGATGTTGTAGCAGCCCTGGTGGAATGAGATCTGGAATTAGTATCTACTCCTGCATAAACCAAACTCTGTTTTATCATCTGGAGTGGCCTGAACAGGTACATTCTTCTAAGTTTTTGTGACTAACAAACATTGCTAATTCAGAGCCTCAAAGGCTCTTGGTGGCCTTGACGTTTTGTTGTATTTTCTGTGTGCTCACTTTACCAAAGATCCCCTGGCATGCCTTTAACTATTTTGAGACCTGACACGCCTTCTGCTCTGCTTAAGTAATTATAAACATAAAATATTATATATTATTATTTACAGATGTAATCATCTTGTACCGTCGCAATTTTGTAGCGACTGAACCTGCTGAGCTAAACCAGCGGCAGAAGGATAGCTACCTTCTGAGCTCCGGCCAAAGTTAAGGCTGTAGCTGGACCCCCCTGGTGAAATAGTGTTTACAAAATGTCAACATCCCATACGGCATTGTACTGGTCCTGGGAGACCTTGCGTTAAATATATCCTTACAAACTTGATATCCGGGGTGAACCTGACAGAGCGGGTCTCGTTTGCTGCAGCCAATTCAATGAGAAGGCACGGCACAGTTAATGGCCGTACAACTAAATTATTGACAAAAGATCATTTAACATGGACTCCAAAAGTCAGTAATCTATACCGTTTTCAATGTAACATGAGCATTAAACAAACTCTTTTCATCTCCTGGAAAAGAAAAGTCCTGCTTTTTGGTGCTATCCAAGCACTCTGAACACATAGAAGGATACATGTAACAACCCAAGCCATAAGGAAGTCTATTGAATCTGCAGAACATAATTAGATTTTATCATGCAATGGCTGATTTCCCAAGCCACAGGCTGAATCAGCAAAGTTATGTTTAAAATAACCATATAAGGTTGTATTATTATTTCCAACAAATCGGGAATCAAAGTTGCATAAGCCAATCACATAATAGGAACCTAAAGCGGGCTCTTAATGACTTTATTTGAAGCCCCGATTGATGAAGCAAAATGGAGGAAGACATAAAAGACTTTCCTTCTCCTTGTAGCGAGAATGTATCTTTCGCCACTATTATGCCACATATTTTGCAACTTGTGAATAAGCATGAAAACAAACATATCAAGAAATTTGGTGTTCCATTGAACCAGAGTTTCATAAATATGGTGTGATTCAACACCAATTCAGTGTTGTCATTGACCTAGACTTGATGATTCTCCTGTGGAAAACGAGATTATGTAACCATTACAGGAGTCTTTAATTGACTGCACCCACGTGACTAACATATGCCACCATCATAATGTATCAACATGAAGCTGAGCCTGCAGATATGCATATTCACTCAATCACTCTTTAACCTATACAATGCCCGTAGGGTCTATAGATAGTTGATACCAATAAGTGTAGAATTGGTAAGTCATGCAAATCTGCTCCACCTCCAAACTAGAGATGATATTCACAATTTCCCATCTTAGTGCCGTTAGCATCATTTTGCAATATAATGAAATATTTACTGAACAAACTACTGGAGCAATACTGAATACTGTTTGTCCATTAATATGACTTTGGTAGCTTCAGCTGGTAATAACAAAGTTATGGTAACAATGACCTACTTGGCACTTTACAGTTTACCATTTTGCTGGATGACAGTTCTCCCACTTGCACAGCTAAATCACATCTATTATATTGCCAATTAGTCTTAATGAATAGAAGGCTGCTTTATAACAACAAGGCGGTTACAGGATTCTATTGACTGCAATCTGTTGCCCAGGCCGGCGTCAAAGGCCAATTGAATAGCTAAAGGTAAATTCCAATGTTCAACAAGTCTATTTGATAACAACTTAATCTTAACTGGATAGAGGAGCCCAATTTCTCAAATATAGTTTGAGATTTAAACAGTGGATTTTAGCAAAATACAGCATTAAAATATCATCGAGACAATACATAACCAGTGTTTTTGAATTCTGAGTGGTCCTCTTTGAATGCTTTCTTGTCATCATTCTGATATATTGCCTTATCATAACAATGCCTCCTCCAAATATCCCCCATGATCACTGTAAATGGGATACACTATGAAATCAGTTGTTAATCAGCCATCTTTCATAATGAACAGGCCACGCCTGCCATCAATTTGTGTCTGCCGTGAACGGCAACTCTGGCCTGATTTCCGAGCCAGTCTTGCAAGACAAACCTGGCAATTATACTGAGCCTGCCTAATTCCAACCTGCTTGGAATGTTAGCATTGTCCAATTTTACATGGTTAGACCCCTCGAAGTAGATGATAATCTCTCATGATTTGTATAGTACAACCAAGTGTACATCTTACCAATTTGTAAGTGGTCCCTTAATTGTAGAGTAGCACGGGTAGAGGGCGTGGAACATCTGGCCAGCTTTCATGCTGCCACCAGTTTCAGTGAACCGCTTACTGTTGATGAAGACGTGGGGTGCGTTGTCGCCGAAACTATGAAGCCTTATTCGTTGTTGGTCTTACTTGGTCCAATAGCTTGTGCTTCGTCCTCTAGGTTTCGCCTATGAATAGGTCTTACCTGAATAGAAGATTTGGCGGCCGGCTCTAATGTCCCCCTGACAGCGGTGTTCACTGCATATGTGTTGGGATGGCAATCTTGCTGCCAGGCATGGTACCTCTGGTACGTGCCCTTCATCCCTTGGGCATGCTCCACGGCTATACCCTCAGACTCAGACTCAGAGAGAGTACAGAGGAGATTTACTAGAATGTTGCCTGTGTTCCAGCAACTATGTAACAGAGAAAGGTTGAACAAGTTAGGTCTTTATTCTTTGGAGCGCAGAAGGTTAAGGGGGGACTTAATTGAGGTCTTTAAAATGATGAAAGGGATAGACAGAGTTGACGTGGATAAGCTTTTCCCATTGAGGGTAGGGAAGATTCAAACAAGAGGGATGACATGAGAATTAAGGGACAGAAGTTTAGGGGTAACGTGAGGGGGAACTTCTTTACTCAGAGGGTGGTGGCTGTGTGGAATGAGCTTCGAGCAGAAGTGGTGGAGGCAGGATCGATTTTAACATTTAAAAGTAAAGTGGATAGGTATATGGACGGGAAGGGAATGGAGGGGTATGGTCTGAGTGCAAGTAGATGGGACTATGGGAAAACAAATGGTCGGCATGGATTGGAAGGGCCGAGAGGGCCTGTTTCCGTGCTGTAATTGTTATATGGTTATATGGACTCGGCATTAGATTACACTGACCCCGCATGCTCTCCTCTTATATGAGGGAGGCATTAAGCAGCCCTGCTACAAGGCGCTGCTGTCACGGCTTCAACAATACGCCGACTTTGCCATGGACTCGGCTTCAGACTAATACCGACCCAGCGGCGTACATGCCTTGAGGAATGCTGCTCTGAAATACCTACAACCTTAAGCAGCCCTGTTACAAGGCACTGTTGGCGCGGCCTCTCCCATAGGCCACACTGCCATAGACTTGGTATCCCCACTAAGCAGCCGTGTCTAAGGTGCTGCTGGCATGGCCTCTCCCATAGGCCAGTGAAGCAGCCCTGTGCAAAGGTGCTACTGGCGCGGGCTCTCACATTGACCCGCGCTGGCACAACTCCTGCTGTAGGAGTGTATCTAGATGGAGCCTCCTCTCTATTAGGAGCTCCATCCTGGCCAACCTCCAAAATTCTTCACATTCCCGGAGTGGAACCCTCCCGACATCCGGGCCGACCATTTTTGTCGGCTGTCCCCATATCCTGGGGACCACTGCGGTTTGGGAACTGCATTGCTGCTGGATTTCCCCTCCCCGGGAACCCCAGCGTCCATATACATACCCGTGGTAACCCTCCCGGCACCCGGGCTGACCGTTCAGGTCAGATTAACCCCATAACCTGGGGACTACTGTAGTCTGGGAACCGCATACTACTGGATTTCCCCTCCCCGGGAACCCAACGTCTAGAGTCACTGACCGTTCTTATCAGTGACCGTTCTTATCGTGAAACCCAACATTTGCCAGCTCCCCTCTTCGGACTAGGATTTCCCCACAGCCCTTAGCTGGCTCCCTCGTTGGCCGTCGCGAAGCCTCCGGCAAACCTCTGAAACCGAGGTTCTTGCAGGAGACCTAAAACAGGTAAAAACACAACTTACCTGAAGTTTAAACTTACCGCTGGAGGAGCTCTGCTGCTCCAACCGGTCCCCTGCACCAATGCGTCTGACGTAATGACGCACGTGCGGCTGGACGGGGTTCTTCATGTAGTCACTCACGTGACTCCGAAGTACAATGGAGGTTGCTTTGCATGATGTTTGGGGCTAGGGCCACAACTGTCTGCAATTTTCTGTCGAATAATATGGAGCTGTTCCCAAACCATGTTGGTGCATCTGTAGAATTGGTGAGAGTTGTTGAGGACATGCCAAATTTCCTTAACCTAAGGAAATAGATGCATTGGTATGATTTGATGTTACATCCGTTGGTTCGATGTGACATTCTATAGTACTATTGTGAAGAAATCTCCTGATGTGTATTCACTACAGAATTACAACAAATGTTACTGAAGGTTTATTGACTCCCTGTGTTGGCAGATATGCCTGCATCAATCAATAAATTGATTTACAGGTTTCATACATTCTCTTCTAACCATAGTTGAGAGTTCTGTGAAGAATAGTGAATAAGACTTGGGATCGTTAGTATTGTTGTTGATCATTGCACTGGCTTCAACCCTTACTACTTGCTTCAGCAGATTATATCTGTCATGATATTGCACGAATCATAAATAAAATAAAATTGACTGTAGAGATTTATTTTGGATAGGACTCAGACACAAATCCATTAAATTAATTTTCATGGGATTCCATGTCATTTCTTGCCATTGACAAAGTACACTACAATTGTTTTAATCCAATTATGTAGACTTATTGCCGAACATAATTAAAAAATGGCTGCTTTTTATTCCCACGCTACAGTTATTGGGCAAAGGCTCTTAAATTACAAATGCAATAGGGTAGCATGACAAAAAGATAACATCAGATTACAACTTTTAACAAACATTAAGACAGGTACACGGATAGCATAGATCTAGGCAGGCACGGGTTATTGATAGCGGACGATCAGCCATGATCATATTGAATGGCGGTTCTGGCTCGAAGGGCCGAATGGCCTCCTCCTGCACCTATTTTCTATGTTTCTATGTAGACTAGAGGGATATGTGCTAAACTCAGACAGGTTGGATCAAGGGGCCTGTTCTATGCAATATATTGGTGTAATTGGTGTAATTTTATGACTCATAACAGCGCAGAGATGAACCCATTCAGTTCTCTTTCTTGAACGTACAGATTTATAATGGGATATATTTTAATGGAGCAACAGTGATTGTGTACCCTTGTTGGTGACAAGAAGAGATTAAATGAACCAATAAAATTGGCCATTGCTTCTTCCTAGTGGATTGATGAGCTTCATTATTCTGTCCTATTATCTTTGAAAGGAAACATATTTAATATGTCCAATCTGCCTCAAACATTGAGGGATTTTTAAAAATTTGTGCAATTAAAGCAATTAAGGAAAAAGGCTTTCATTACATCATTAAGCAAAGTATTATAGAAAATTGGAAGGAGACAATTTGTTTGGCATTAAACAGAAAATGAATTGTGATCTCAGCAAAAGCAGAAGATAGAAGTTTTATTTTACATGAATTGAGCTTCTATTTGAAACTTTTATGAAGCAAGTTCATTTTTATGGCATTTATTTAGTTATTTTCCGATGATTTCTTCTTGGCAAATTTTCTTCTTGGCAAATTGATTGAAACCTGAACGGAAACCTCTGGGGACCTTGCACCCCACCCAAGGTTTCCGTGAGGTTCCCGGAGGTTTTGGTCACTCTCTCTAATGGTGGAAAGTGGTTTCCGCGTAGTCGAGGCTTCTTCTATGTTCCTGCGATTATTTCAAATAAACCAAAACCGGCCTCGACTAAAAATAGGTTGCCGTTTGGTTGAAGCCAGTGGAGTGGGGTTGCTATTTACTTACAGGAAGTCAAAGGCAATCTCCTTCGCTGACCGGCCATTTTGATTGGCTCATTGGAGTTTTCAGCAAAGATCCTGTAGGATCTTTGGTTTTCAGGACCTAGAAGATCCGCCGGAAGGTAAAATGCCCGCTAACTTTATTAAACTTCTTAAAACTGTCTCCACTCCATATCCCCCCCTTCTCCCCCCTTCTCCCCCCTTCTCCCCCTTCTCTCTCCCCTTCTCTCTCCCCTTCTCTCTCCCCTTCTCTCTGTCCTTCCCTGTCCTCCTCTGTCCTTCTCTCCCCTTCTCTCCCCTTCTCTGTCCTTCTCTTCCCTTCTCTCCCCTTCTCTTCCCTTCTCTCCCCTTCTCTCTCCCCTTCTCACTCCCCTTCTCTGTCCTTCTCTCTCCTTCTCTCTCCCCTTCTCTGTCCTTCTCTTCCCTTCTCTTCTTTCCCCTTCTCTCCCCTTCTCTCTCTCCTTCACTGACCTTCTCCCCCTTCTCTTCCCTTCTTTCCCCTTCTCTCCCTCCCTCCCGCGCTCTCTAAAGGACTTGCCATGCTCTGTGTCAGCTGTTTACCTTCCTCTTCACTGCGCAGACAGCGCTCCTCCGCTGTCCTTGGCCCCCACCTTCGCAATGTGTTTGTGTGTGTGTGCGTGTGTGCGACAGAGGTTTCCATTCAGATTTCCTAAGTGGGACAGGGGCATTCGGTAATAAGGATGGTATTGCAACCATCCTTTGCTACATCCACATGGTTATATTCTAATTGACCATCGTCAGGACGTTCCTCAATGCAGATTCCACTGCGACAGGAATGCTTCAAAAATTACAGGCTCTTTTGCCACAGGAGTAAAACAAGTAGAACAGATTAGCAGATTTACGATCCTGGAGGAACCAACTAAGTTTAGTTTAATTTAGTATGGAGATATGGAAACTATGGAAACTGGCCCTTCGACCCACTGAGTCCACGCTGACCAGCGATCACCCCATGGCCTGTTGTAGACGATAGCATGGTTGTGCACTCATGTCTTGTGGGATCGAGTGTGGCTCGCAAGTCTGATGTGCGAGTCACACACGCAGGAACAGGGGGGTGGGGGGGGGGGGGCACATGAAGGCCACTGTGGGATGATTTAAGATTGCTAACTACCACAACATCAAGCTGCCAACTAGGCTGAAAATCCAAAGACAGACAGGTTTGTAGGTTAATTGGCTTCTGTAAATTGTCCCTAGTGTGTAGCATAGCGTTAGTGTACGTTGGTTGGCACAGACTTGGTAGGCCGAAGGACCTGTTTCCGCACTGTATCTCTAAAATCTACATGAGGGATAAGATATAATGATGTACAGGAGTTACCTAAGAACTTGTGCTGTATCCCAGAGTAGGCACACTGCCCCGTGCTGATTTAGTGTATCATTGCAGCGTTGTTGTCATCGCACCCAAGTGCTGATTAACTAGAAATTCAGGGGTAAAAAACACAGATGTCCCTGCCTCTTATTGCAAGCAAGGGCTGCATACATCTCTTCTGAAGAGCAGCACATGTGTGATCAAGCTGGTGCTGAGTCACAAAATAGGCACTCTGCTCTGTCACTTGAGAGATGACCAGGCGGGCAGAAGCAATGGAGCAGCATCACCATGGAACCATGGTCTTCGATAAGAGGGTGGGATAAATAAAAATAGAAACTCCAAATTTTCTGACTCTACGTTATTTTTATTTTAAGTGTTGCACCTACTAAACTAATTTATTATTTCAAATGTGTTTCTAATGAGTTACACTTAAATGTTGCTAAGAATGTATCAAATGAGTCCTGTAAATCAGAGCAGTGCTATGGTTCGCAACCAACCTAATCAAGGACCGTTCACACCCAAGTCATTCCCTATTCTGCCTGCTCCCATCAGGCAAAAGATACAAGAGCACGAAACTACGTACCACCAGACTCAAGAGCAACTTCTTCCCCTCTGTTGTCAGACTTCTGAATGGTTCTTCCATCAGCCAAGGCAATGGTCCCGATTTTTATAACCAACCTCATGGCACACATTGCCCTTTTTCCCTGGAACTGTTCTGCTGCCCAACTACAACTGGTAGAGCAAAGAGAAAAATGAGAGAGTGCAGAATGAGGATCATCTATATTCTGTACTCTGTCAGTTCTATTGTCGCTCTACCAGTTGTACTTGTGTACGGCTTGATGTTATTCATGTGTAGTGTTCATGTATATCTGATTTGATTGGGTACATGTGACAATATTAAACCAATCCCATTACAAATACCAATAGCAATAATGGAGAACAGAGAACCAGGAAATTAATAAACTGTGGAGATCATGACAAAGTAATGTCTGAGGCAAGTGGTAGTCCAATGTTTAAGAATAGTAAGATTCAACGAGAACTTACCAGTTTGAAGTTTGATCTTTATTTTATGAGGAGTTACGAAGAGGGATTACGTGAAGACCCCACCAGCACGCATGCGCGACTTTCTTCAAAGCAGCGGTGTGAAATCACAGATAGTAGAGTTGACTAAAGATAGTAAGATAAGAGACCTAACATACCAGTTGACCTTTATAATAGAGGGTTGGGAGCGGAGGGCACGTAATCCCTCATGGTAACTCCTCATAAAATAAAGATCAAACTTCAAACTGGTAAGTTCTCATTTAATCTTACTATTTTACTTCGGAGTCACGTGAGTGACTACGTGAAGACTTCAAAGCACTGTGATTTCAAGCCCTGGAAAAGAGTCCATGCTCACACACTGCCATAATAACCAATGGAGGAAGTATGTTAACGTATTTCAGACATGAAACAGTGCTGGAAAACAATAATGTATTTATTAACAAATAATAATAATTACCCCTAACTTCGGGGAAAATTATAATACAGAACTCAAAATCGTGTCTGCAAATGTCTCCGGGGTGGCCACAGGTTTGTTATAAAACCGCTGGAAGGTTCTTTCATTAGACCAACCCGCCGTTGCAAGGATGTGGTCCATAGGAACTTCCATCATCCTTGCTGCTGATGTAGCTGCAGCCCTGGTGTAATGAGATTTAAAAACATCAGTGCTGCACCTAATACCACCCTAAGCCATCTTGAGATGGTCTGCACGGTTACTCTTTGATGAGGACGTTTATGGCTTATCAATAGAGCCATTTCCATGCCCCTGAGACTTTTGGTGACTATACAGGGTCACTATACATAGGCAACTATCTACGGGGTAAGCCAGGAACTCCAATTTGAGGTCAGATGATCCAGGCCTGTTCTGTTTAAGTAACTCATAAATGTGGAAGGTTACCTTATTTTGGGATGTTACCATGGCGTCCAGTCTTAGTTTGTGCAGAGACTGGACCCGCTGTGCCGTTACAAGAGCAATCAGCATCACCATTTTATATGTAAGTTTAGTTAGTGAAAGGGACGTAGCTGGTGCCCAATCACTGAGTAGGGTTAGGACAATGCCAATATCCCAGGTCTGGGAATATCGAGGCCTGGGGGGATTCGAGTTGAGAATACCCCTCATAAGTTTTGACACCAGATGGTGAGATCTGACTCCATGGTGTTCTAACCCCTGTCCCAGGTATGAGGATAGGGCTCTTCTAGCACAGTTGATGGCACTGTAGCTCAAGCCTTCATCGAAATGTAGGCTCGCCAAGAACTCCAGCACATCTGTAATGGTGGCTGTGTTGTAAGTAGTGTTTGTCCTGGTACAAAATATCTCCCATTTTTTGATATAGGTGAGGTAATGTTTCCTGGTGGACTCTCTGCATGATGCCGTGATGTTCATAGTTCGGTCCGACAGTCCAAATTCCAGGAGTGGTCTTTTCAAATCCTGCAAACCAATAGGTTCCTTCGGTCATGGCACGGGTGACTCTCCACTGCCACAGGATGTACCAGCAAACTCAGGCATTTGGAGATTGGAATACATGGTTCAGAGACCATGTCGAGTACCACAGGGAACCATGGCTGAGTAGGCCAATCAGGTACAACCAAAATACCCGATGCGGAGTCTTGTTGAATTTTTCACAAGACCCTACTGATGAGACAGAAAGGGGGAAATGCATAGAAAAACAAATCCCCCCAGTTTAGCGAGAAAGCGTCCATCGCTACTGCCCCAGGGTGTGGTTCCCATGCAACATATGTTGGTATCTGGTGATTAAGTCTGGATGCAAAAAGATTGACATCTGGCATTCCATACCGAGCTACAAAGTCAGTAAATACCTGGTGGTCCAAAATCCATTTGGCGTTGTCATTGAATTTGCGTGACCTGCTGACTGCCGCTGTATTGAGCTTACCCGGAAGGTAAGTAGCTGATATCCAAATGTTTCTTTCTATGCACCAGTGCCAGATTGAATTGGCCAATTCATCACAAGATATTGAATTAATTCCACCCATATGATTAATGTATGCCACCACGGTGGTATTATCAATTTGTAGGCGAACATTAAGATGGTGCATGTCTGAACAGTAAGCCCGAAGTCCGTGAATCGCTCCCAACATCTCTAGATGATTGATACCCAGTGTCTGAAGTAAGGTTAACTCGTGTGCATTCCATCTACCACCGCAACTGGAGGTGGTATTGGTTGCTCCCCAGCCGTGAGCGCTGGAGTCAGTTTGTAACAAAACTGAAAGGTTTGTGACTATGATGGGATTAGAGCAATGTCGAACATTGTTAATCCACCATCGCAATTCCAATTTTGCTTTGGCTGGCAACTGCATTGGCCTGTCAAAGTGGCCAGCATGGTGTTTGAGTGCTGCAATTTTGGCCCTCTGTAGATTTTGGTAATTTAACGGTCCAAATTGTGTGGCTGGAAAGGCAGCCACGAGCTTCCCAATTACCCTGGCTACTTGCCGAATAGATTACTGACGCAAACAAGGCTGTTGCATGCCTCTATCAAGTCAGTTGCTTTGTCCTTTGGCAAAGTGACAGACATATGAACAGAGTCAATCATGAACCCCAAATAGTCCATACACATAGAAGGCATTAACTTGCATTTGTCTGGATGGATGATAAACCCCAACTTTTAAAATAGGAGCTTGGTGCCTGAGACAGCCAATTTGGCCAACGCCATGTTTTTCCCCGCAATTAGGATGTCATCGAGATATGCCATGATAATATGTTTTTGTTTCCGAAGAAACGCCAAGGCCGGTTTCAATATTTTAGTAAACAGTCTGGGGGCTGATGTTAATCCATTAGGCAATGCTTTATACTGCCAGAGCTGCCCCATCCGGATACATTTCAAATATCTGAGGTGTTCTTTCTCTATTGGTACTGAATAGTATGCATCTTTTAGGTCAATGCAAGCCATGAAATACCTCTTGGAAACTAGTTGTTTGGCAGTAACAAACGTTTCCATTTTGAAGTGGGTGTACTGCACAAAAGTATTCAGTTGTGTCAAATCAATAATGATGCGGCATCCACCATCTTTTTTGTTTTTGGTGAAGATGTTTGATACAAACTCAAGAGATTCGTATTTGGTTTTCTCAATTACTCCTTTTGTATGTAGTCTTAACAGTTCCGCATGACCTTCCAATTTCTCTTTTTGTGAAAGCACAAACTTTTGGCTAGGTGAATGCTGAACCGGTAGGAAGAGTTTGTAAACAAATTCAATTTTGTATCCCTGAATACTTTGCAGTATGAAAGGAATCAGAAGTTATAGAACTCCATGCATCCCTAAACAAGTGAAGAAGTTACACATGCTATGTTCCGGCGGCAACCAGACCCACCTACCTCCATATTCTTCCCATCTACTGACCTGGCAAATGCTGTAATACCAGAGGACAGTAGTTTCAGGATTTTCTGCATTTTTACTTCCTGTCTCCTAATGCCAGGACTGATGCTTCCCCAGATGGGGTTATTTACCGTAGGCACGTTGAGGGAGATGCAATTCTCCGGAGCTAGATATTTGGCTGCCGTGTCGTTCATGGCCTGTTCCTGTAGTTGATTTGTTGTCAGGTAATTTATGCTGGCTGCCAGCTGTGGCTGCAACGGCAGTCCCTTCTGTGAAGGCATCGCGAACTTGGACACCATGCTGATTAGCTCCTGTTCTTGCACCCCTAGCAAGTTGGACGATTCTTTGGCCAAATCCCCCTGTTCAGAGTCAGCCCAGATCTGACTCCTTCTGCTCCCCTGCGAAGAGGGTGAGACATTTGGCAGCCCTGTAAAGGGTGCTGCCGTGGGTCTGCTAGGAGACCCACAGTGACCAGACTCCTGCTGGAGTAGGTCACGTTGGAGGAATTGCTCCATCATCCGCTCCATGCGGGATAATTGACCGCTGTCGCTTCCCGCAGGCGGTGAGTCTTCCAGCCCGGACCCTACCGAGTCAACGGGCTTGCCTGACTTCCGGGTGGCTTTGCCGCCAGTCCGAGGTGCTCCTATGGGCTGTTGCGGTGTCAAGTCGGGGGCTGCTGTTTGAACAATGAGCAGCTCTGGAGAAGCCGGCCGCTGCTGACTACCCGCGTTCCCGCGGTCCTCCGCAGCCAGTCTCGTAGCGGTCCGTTTGGACTTAGTTCATGACTTGTCCATGATGGGAGTACTCTGTAAGAAAAACCACAACAGAGTGCCCACAAAACGACCTCAGGATAGTAAATACTCACCTGCAGATCCGTTTTAAACTTACCGGTGGAGGAGCGACCCTCCTCCCTGCCTGTCGCTTCGCAATTCGTTCGACGATATGTCGCGCATGTATGCTGGCGGGGTCTTCACGTAGTCACTCACGTGACTCTGAAGTAAAATAACTGGATAAGTATGAAGCAAATTAAGCTGACGAAGAAGGGTGCATGTAGGTATATAGAAAATTAAACAATCACCTGGGCCAGGTGAGCTGAATGGCCTGATTGTCCCTCACTTACATTTGACATTAGGTTTGTTCGTGTGCGGACGTGGCGTCGAAGGATGAGATGCCGAAGCGAAGAAGTGGAAGTCAAATAACCTAACGGAAACAACGGCGAAAAGCCAAATAACCGAAATGGAGCAAGGCTGAAAAGACAAATAACCGAACGGATTCAAGGCCGAAAAACCAAATAACTGAAAGGGCGAGACACCTAAAAGCTAACTAACCAAACAGAAACAACATCGAAAAGCCAACTCACCGAAATGGTGGTACGCCTAAATGCCAAATAACCGAACGGACGCATCGCCGAAAAGCCAAATAAGGACATGACGTCGCCAGGGGACGGGACTTGTCAACGATTGGTCCAGACCCCCACGTCCATCACATCACTGGCCAGTGGAGATGGGAGTATGGGAGTCATTTTTAATATTCCTTCCCCACTTTTAGACTACCCTGTATATAAAGTAAAACCCATGTGTGATTAGAACTTTCGGTTGATTTAACAAAATAATAATCCAAATTGGCTCCATAGATATTTACACCAACTGTAACAATTATATTTTGACTACCACAATACATTTACATACACTACCATGCATCTTGAAGGCCAGTGGTCCTTTTGGCTGTGATTCGAGAAACCAGACGGAAAAAAAAAGACTTTTTAAAAATAATATCTAAGCTCCCTGTTGGTTCAGTAATATGAGTAACTGTGAATCAGCATGAGTTAGTGTCAGCATGCACGCCCTAGGGACGGGAAGTGTCCGCGCTGCGCTGCCTTGGGTCTTTATTCCCAGTAAGCAGAATTCTTCCAACTTCCGTAAACTCCCAGCTGAGGCGGAGGGCGTATATATTCAGGAAAGTCCAAAAGCAGGGAAGGAAAATTAAAAATGACCCCCACCCTCCCGTCTCCCCCGGCCAGTGATGTGATGGACGCGGGGGTCTGGACCATTCACTGTCAAGTCCCGCCCCCTTGGTTATTTGGCTTTTCAAGCTTGCATCTGTTTGGTTATTGGGCTTTTTGGCCTTGCGCCCTTTCGGTTATTTGGCTTTTCGGCATCGTTTCCATTCGGTTATTTGGCTTCCACTACTCCGCTTCGGCATCTCGTCCTTCAACGCCACGTCCGGGTACAAGGTTTGTTCTGCCCTATTCTGTTTATCAACAATGAACACTGTTAGTTCAGTTTAGTTTAGAGATAGAGCAGGCCCTTCAGCCCAGCAATCACCCCTACACTATTTCTATCCTACACACTAGGGACAATGTTTTTTTACAGAAGCCAATTAACCCACAAACCTCATTGCAATGTGGGAGGAAACCGGAGCACCCGAGAAAACTGGAGCACTCTCAAAAACTAAATTAAGTAAACTTTTTCCCAATGTCTCACCTATTTGTGATAAATGTCAATGTCAAGAAGCTACTATAGCTCATTTGTCTTTACAAAAATGTTGGACTGAAATCTTTGAAATTTTCGCAAAGGTATTTAAAATAAAACTGACTCCAAAGCAGACTGGATTATCTTTGGAACATCGGAAGATAGCCCTGAATTAAATGTGTTTCAAAAGAATCTATTTGAATATGGCTTAATAACTGGAAAAAAGCTCATCTTAAAATTCTGGAAAAATGCCCTTATACCAACAGTTAACAATGTGGATTTCAACTATGTTTGAAACACTACATTTGGAAGATATGAGACTCCGACTGGCAGGAAAATCAGACTGTTTCTTTCAGACGTGGTCTGCATTTATAAATCTACTACAAGGATAAGGTGCAAGAATACCTCAAAAAAGTACCGGTGTCGGGTCTTGGTAAAGGGGGAAGAAAAACTGCCGAGTTGGTAGATTCCTTTTGCGAGATGTTTATAATATAGTAACTGGCTTTTCTTTCCTTCGGGGGGGGGGGGGGGGGGGGATGAAGAAAGGAAGAGGAGCAGTGGGCTGAGGGAGAGCTGAGAAGGGGAGGAGAAAGTAGGAACTATCTGAAATTAGAGAAGTCAATGTTCATATCTCTGGGTTGCAAGCTGCCCAAGCGAAATATGAGGTGCTTCTCCTCCAATTTACGGTGGTCCTCACTCTGGCCATGGAGGAGGCCCAGGACAGAAAGTTCGGATTCGGAATGGGAGGAGGAGTTGAAGTGCTGAGCCACCAGGAGATCAGGTTGGTTATTGCGAACCGAGTGGAGGTGTTCGGCAAAGCGATCGCCAAGCCTGCGCTTGGTCTCACAGATGTAGAGCAGTTGACACCCAGAGAAGTGGATGCAATAGATGAGGTTGGAGGAGGTGCAGGTGAACCTCTGCCGCACCTGGAAAGACTGCTTTGGTCTTTCATTGGAGTCAAGGGGGGAGGTAAAGCGACAAGTGTAGCATTTCCTGCGGTTGCAAGGGAAAGTGCTCGCAGAGGGGGTGGTTTGGGTGGGAAGGGACGAATTGACCAGGGAGTTACGGAGGGAGCGGTCTCTGCGGAAAGCAGACAGGGAAGGAGATGGGAAGATGTGGCAAGTGGTAGGATCATGTTGGAGGTGGCGAAAATGTCGGAGGATTATTTGTTGTATGTGACGGCTGGTAGGGTGGAAGGTGAGGTCAAGGGGCTCTGCCCTTGTTACGAGTGGGGGGATGGGGAGTGAGAGCAGAGTCACAGGGTATAGAAGAGACCGTGGTGACAGCCTCATCTATAATAGAAGAGGGGAACCCCCGTTCCCTGAAGAATGAAGACATTTCTGATGCCCTGGTGTGGAACACCTCATTCTGGGTGCAGATGCGGTGTAGACAGAGGAATTGGGAGTAGGGGATGGAGTCCTTACAGGAAGCAGGTGGAAACAAGTGTAGTCCAGATACCCATGGGAGTCAGTGGGTTTATAGTAGATGTTGGTCTGTAGTCTATCACCTGAGATGGAGATAGTGAGGTCAAGAAATGGTAGGGAAAAGTTGGAAATGGTCCAGGTGTAAATTTTGCTAATGTAACATTTAATTTCAATATCCCCAAATGCGCTCTGTCAATTAGATCACTTGAAGATCTTGGTAAGTTTCTTCTTTTTGGTTTGGCAGACATCTATAAGAGATGTGATTACAGCCTGATTATCGAACTTGCTTCCAATGCAGCTTAAAAGACAGCTAAGATGCAATGAATGTATTTGATAGTTTGATGAAAGGCTATTCTTAGATTTTTTTTGCAATTATTTTTACAAGAGGCCAGTTCTCCAATTGTACTATTGAGTCGCAAAACTAAAATGCTGTGATTCAGTTTGAATATCGTCAGTGGTTGGGCTGCCTTTTGCCATTTGCACGCAGTGTGCCACTGGACAGGTGTCATGTAGGTTTCTGCCCTATCAGTGCCCCAGTGATGACCCCAGTCCCTATTCACTGTTCCTAGTGGTAATCCCAGTGACCCTGCACTGTCTCAGCGATAATCTCAGACCACTACTATCCACAGTGAGGATGCTGCCCCTTCGTTCCCACCAATGTTGAAACACCCTCCACTCCCCTTCATTCCCTGGGTAATGATTTTGCTTCCTCATATTCCATGCCACTCTTTTTAATGTCCTCAGAACCAGTTACTGTCTCTAATGATGACTCCAGTGCCCCTTCACTGTGCCCAGTGGTAAACCCAGTGCCCCTCCACTGTCTCCGGTGATGTCCCCAGTGCCCCCTCTGTCTCCAACGATGACCCCAGTGCCACGTCACTGTCCCCTGTGAGGACCCTAGTGCCCCTTCACCATCTCCAGCAATGAGCCCAGTGCCCCTTCATTGTCCTGTGCCTGTTTCCTGCACCTTTTCCTCCACCCACAATCGTCTGAAGAATGACTCTGACCCGAAACATCACCTATCCATGTTCTCCAGACGTGCTGCCTGACCCGCTGAGGTACTCCAGCACTTTATCTCTTTTTTGGTAAACCAGCATCTGCAGGACTTGTTTCGGCATTGAAGTGTGGAGCTTGATTTAATGTGTCGCAAAAGGCCGGTTGCACTAGTCATAATAAATGACTAGTCACAAGCATTTGGAATGGAAAGTATTGATGGGATGCACTCACTCATCTCGTCTTCAATAAAGGTGAATCTAATTCCCTAGACAATGGCACTATAGGATCACCTAACCAGAAGAACTAATACATTCAACAAAGTTGCTCACCCCAACCATCTTCAAAGACACTTAGGGATGGACAATAAAGACAGGGCTTGTCAACAATATCCACACCTAATGAATGGATACAAAATGGGAGGTAGACACAAAATGCTGGAGTGACTCAGTGAGACAGGCAGCATCTCTGGAGAAAAAGAATGGGTGGCGTTTCGGGTCGAGACCCTTCTTCAGGCCTATAAAATGGTCTATAAAACCTATAAAGATATAAAATGGGTAGATAATGGATGGAAAGTCTCAGTATGGAGTTATAGGAGATCTAATATACTTGGGTCACTTTCATAGTGAATCAGAATTAGTCATAGTGAATCAGAATTAGTCATTAGTTATAGTGAATCAGAATTAAAGGACGTTCTTTTAGGAAGGAGATGAGGAGGAATTTCTTTAGTCATGATCACATTGAATGGCGGTACTGGCTTGAAGAGCCGAATGGCCTACTCCTGCACCTATTGTCTATTGTCTATTGTCTATTGTCAGAGGATGGTGAATTTGTGGAATTCTTTGCCACAGAAGGCTTTGGAGGCAAAGTCCTTGGATATATTTAAGTGAAAGATGGATAGATTCTTGATTAGTACGGGTGTCAGAGGTTATGGGGAGAAGGCAGGAGAATGGGCTTGTGAGGGAGAGATAGATCAGCCATGATTGAATGGCAGAGTAGACTTGATGGGCCGAATGGCCTAATTCTACTCCTATCACTTATGATAGTTCTATAATCATCCAACTATCGTGTTCTCCAGTGCAACTCCCTAGGCATAAGCATTCTTATTTAGTTACAATAACATACACAAACAAAACGTTACTTATAAATCATTTTATTCCATGTAAAATAAATATATGCAACCAATTCAAGTTATTGGTAAAATTACAAAAGGATTTACACTTGTCAGCTCAATGGGAAAATTGCTAAATTAGGCACGAAAAATGAAAGCAATTGCAAAGGACGAAATTGATTTCATTCTTATGTAGAGCAACTTTGCAACTTTTGTACAATGTAATGCAGATTAATGTGTATTGGCAGAGCCAGGACTGAGACATAAATTATAATTGATTGCGCTGACTGTTTGTAATAAGACTGGATTTCTTGCTGGACCCCATTAAGTGCAGTTGAATGGATGACCTTTTAAGTGTAAATTTAAATAATGTTGCTTGTAGTATATGCTCAATAAGTATATGACTCGACATTTAGCTGAATTAATTTGAGGAAAGACCATTGCTCCAGCAGAGCCACTAGTGCAGATCAAACCGATGTTACCGCACTGCATTGCTACAATTGCATGATTAGGAATGGGAATGAACAATAGTCTTTTAAAATTCAGAATGGGCTGCATGACCTAGATTAGATTTCTTTACTCACACCTCCAACCATCAGATAATAATTTTAATTGGTGTTTAGGACGTTTCCTGGTGTGCTAAACTTGCATGTTAACTACAACCACAACAGGGGTAGTGACCTTTCTACTGTGACTGCTCCTTATTGCAGTGAAAGCTGGCAAGAGCCCGATAACAAATCCTGGAATTGCTTCTACTCACTCACAGCTTCAAAGGTAGCATCAAACATTAATTTGTTTCAATAACATTCAAAGGGATCCTGCTCTCTTCCAAAGGACTTCAAGAATGATATGGTTCTCTGAATGAAACATGTTGAAATCAAGCAGAGAATAATCATTCATCCAGTCACCCTGTATTTCCACCTGCTGAAGTGTTTGATGTGACAGAATTAACTTGTGATTTTTAAGATACAATAAACTTCCAACAGAATCGACAAATTGACAATTTTGATTCTGTGAGGATGAACTCATGACTTCCCACGGTGGTTTGCTGTTGGTGAGTCAACAGTAGTCACTGTTGCAATGTAGCGAAACAGCAAGCAATTTCCACACCACAACTTCCCCCAAACAGTATTGTGATAACGAGCAGATTATCTTCTTATGATGACCGGATTATCTTTCTATAATGACCAAATTAGCTGCTTTTAATGCTGTGTGAAGGGTAAAGGGCCTGTCCCACTTGGGTGACCTAATCCACGAGCTCTGGCGAGTTTGCCCTCGACTCATACTCGCATCATGGTTGACACGAGGTTGAAGGAGGTCTTCGTAACTCTCCTGCATGCTCGAGTGTGGTCTCCGCGTACTCGATGCCTCAGCTAGGACGCGGTGTTTTTTTCAATATGTTAAAAAATGCCTGTGAGTAAAAAAAGGTCGCCATGGGGAAAATCAATACTTTTCTTACTCGTAGGTTTAATCGTAGTAGGTTGGCATTTTAGTCGTAGGTAATTGAGGGTAGTCGAAGATAGTCGTAGATAGTCTTCATCATAGTCGAAGGGAGGTCGAAGGGAGGTCGAAGGAGATCGAAGGAGGTCATCTTCATTCTCCACTAGTCGGTCCAATTTTCCCGAAGTTAGTCGTAGCTAGTCTAAGCTGGTCTTCAACATAGTCGAAATAGGTCGAAGGAGGTCTTCTACATAATCGAAGGAGGTCTTCAACATGTCATTTTTTCAAACTTTTCTAAACTCGCCAATCAGGACGCACAAGTGGGACAGGCCCTTAAATATTGACTAGAGAGAACTCTTCTACTGACATGTGGTACCGCTGGATCTGTTGTGTGCATTGGAGAAGGGACAGAAGACCTTGATGTGATACCTCGTCTAAAAGACAAATGTTCTGACAATGCAGGACTCCCTTGGTATTGCATTGGGTGACCATTTGAGGTTTCAGGAAGTCAACAGCCTTTGGAATTTAGAAGCAAAAACTTAGTTTAGTTTAGTTTAGAGATACAGCATGGAAACAGGTCCCTCGGCCCATCGAGTCTGCGCCGACCAGCGATCCCCAGACACTATCCTAGGGACAATTTACAAATTTACCTAGCCAATTAACCTACAAACCTGTACGTCTTTGGAGTGTGGGAGGAAACCAGAGCACCCTGAGAAAACCCACACAGGTCAAGGCGAGAATATACAAACTCCATACAGACAGCACCCTTAGTCAGGTATCGAATCCGGGTCTCTGGCGCTGTAAGGCAGCAACTTTACCTCTGTGCCACCACGCCACCCTGAGATATAAGCTGCTGTTATCACGCAACTGAACTGTAGATAGGCTATTGCATGTTAGCCAATCAGAATGCTTAGTAATTATAACTCTGCCTAATTATATGCTTTATAGTGTAAGAACTCGCCTGCTGCCTGGCAGAGGCTGCAGTAGACTGAACGTGTGATGTACTTCATATGTGATGATGAACTAGACAATAAAGATGCTTATGCTTCAACCTGTGTGAGACTAAGGTATTTAAATGGTGTCAGAAAATCGGGTCTAGCCCGCGTCTGTTTACCGCGATTTATTTTTTATCAGTTTTTATTTGTGAGTGATTTTGACGACATGTCTAACTCTTGTCGAAAGCCAAGCCCGCTCGTGTTTGATTCTGATATAGCCGAGCACTGGTGAATGTTTGAGCGAGACTATGCTCATTACATCCGCATCGTTCACCGAAACGACCCCGATGACCTAAAGGCATCGCTACTGTTGAATCTAGCGTGTCCGGAAGCTATGATCCACACAGACTCCTTTAGATTTGCACCAGCACACTTCAACGTGAACGGTCTGGTAGTGGTGCCAGCCGAGACTATCGACAACCCAGCGGTCCTGCTGAGAAAGTTTAGAGAACTGTGTGACCTGCCATCGAATCGCATACTTGAGAGAACAAGGTTTTTTGCCCGACAGCAACAGGCTGACGAGCCTGTGGAACGATTTATCAGCAACCTGAGACATATCCGCTGACGGTGACGCTTTGGTGAGTTGACAAATGAGCTTGTGCGAGATAAAATAGTGGGAGGAATGAGCGACCGCAAGCTAAGAGCTGAATTGCTGCGGAACGCTGAACTGACTTTAGAGCAAGCCATTCATGCATGTCGAATGGCAGAAACTGTAGCTGATTTTGATAGCACATGTCCTCAACAGCAACATAATGTAAATCTAGCTAACTATTCGCCACAGAATTTTTTAACTGCGTCCCGCAAAGATCCAAATATATGCCTGCCACGAAATGCCCAAACTTCAACTATTTCCACTCCTGGGGGGTGCCAATTCTGTATTGCCCATGGGAAAGTCTGTCATAAATGTAAGAAACTCAACCACCTTGCTATTTGTTGTTGGTCCCGTGGGAGCACTGCTTCAAGGACAAATCTGCACCTGATTCAACAAGAGCCGTCTGATTCTCCCAAGAACAAGACGATGTTTCCCATGGGAATGATTCCGATAACACAGACACTGACTCTACCATACTCTCTCTAAACCTGCGCTCCCCAGGCAAACTGATTGATCCTGCGGTGACCATGATAATCAATAACAAATCTTAGAATGCCAAAGTCGACACTGGCTCCAGAGTAAATGTAATGTCACTCAAAGAGTTCAACAAGATAAGAACCACTGAACTCATGAAAAAGGTCTCCACCCTACATGCTTACGGGGGGGGGGGGGGGGGGGGGGGAGGGGAGTTCTTCACCCATTGGGTAAAGCTGATTTAAAGTGTACTGTCAACGAGCAGACAAAAAACCTAATCTTCTACATTGTCCAACCAAACTCAGAAACTTTGCTTGGCATCAATGCATGCCATGACCTGAGTCTGGTTTATTTTGGGCGTGCTGTCCACAAACTCTGTTTGACAGAGGAACCAACACAACAGATTCTATCCAACTATAAAGACTTATTTGACGACAAACTTGCAAACTGCCTATGATATACAAGATCACCGTAGATCACCGTAGGTCACCCCAATAGTTTGTGCACCTCACCGCGTCCCTCATGGCATGCGGGAGAAAATACACAACAAACTCAAGCATATGATCTCCATTGGAGTAATTGCCGAGGTCAGTGAGCCCTCGGACTGGGTCTCCACCATGGTCGTCACCACAAAAAAAGATAAGAAAGAATTACACATCTGCATCAATCCTAAAGATTTGAACACAGCAATTAAACGCCAACACTATCCGATGAGAACCACTGAGGATGTAGCGGCACAGATTGGTAATGCAATGGTATTCACAGTCCTCGATGCCAAAAGCTCTTTCTGGCAAATCCCGTTGGGCCGAGCATCATCTGCCCTAACAACGTTTGCCACACCATTCGGCCGCTACAGGTTTTTAAGAATGCCCTTTGTTATCAACTTTGCTAGCAAAGTCTTTCAGCGCGCAATGGAACAACTATTCGCAGAATATCCATGTGCCATCATTGTGGACGCCATCCTAGTATTTGGTCGCGATGTGACCGAGCATGATGCCAACCTGAAAAAGATATTGAACCGTGCCAGAGGCATTAATCTGAAATTCAACCCTCTGAAATGCAAGTTCAGAGTCTCCAAAGTCACATACGTCGGTCATGTGTTCACCAGCAATGGATTAAAACCTGATCCACTAAAGAATGCAGCCATCAACGAGCTGCCGGTCCAACACGACGTCACCAGCCTACAATGATTTCTCCACATGGTCAATTACTTGGGGCAAGTTTATTCCCAACCTCAGTTAACTTTCTCCTCCCTTATGACAACTCACCCACAAGGACAATGCATGGTCTTGGTACCCGCAACACCAAAGAGCTTTAGAGACTTTAAAATTACAGCTAGCCAGCGCTCCTACACTGGCATACTCCAATCTCAATCTGCCAGTCACTATCACCAGCGATGCATCCCAGTAATGGCTAGGGACAGCATGCCTACAAACATCCTTCGACGGTGACGTGATGCCCATTCTTACGCATCACGCACCATGACTGAAACCGAACAACGCTATGCTCAGATAGAGAAGGAACTGCTTGCCATGGTTTTCGCCTGTTCAAAAATTAAAGACTTTATCTTTGGCAAAACCTTCACAGTCGAAACAGACCATTAGCCGCAAGTCACCATCCTGAGCAAGCCTGTCCATGCTGCCCCAGCTCGACTACAGCGAATGATGATGCTGTTACAACGGTTTGACTTCTGCATCGTTTACAAAGAAGGTAAAGACATGCACATCGCAGACACGCTATCCAGAGCCATGCGCATCACCAGCGAATGACACCCGTTTGAACAGGACAAATTCTCTGCCCTGAAGGTCTCGTTCGTGCCCACTGATTGCCTGCGTCGCCTTGCCGAACACACAGCTGCAGAAAAAACCTCACAGCTGCTGACCTCCGTCATAAGAGGCGGCTGGCCAAACAAGCAGTCAAGCACCCAGTTTGAAATACGACCCTACTTCCTGGTCCTTGATGAACAAGTGTTACAGGACAGAATAATTGTCAAGGGTCACAAGGCGGTCATTCCCCCAACCTTGCGAAACGAGTGTTATGAGGAAATTTACGGAGGTCACCCTGACGCAGAAGCTACCCTAAAACGAGCCAAGCAAATGATCTACTGGCCCGGGATGACCAAGTACATACATGAGAAAACAGAATCGTGCGCGATCTGCAACAGTCAATCACCCCATCAGCAGAAGCAGCCCCTCCTATTCCAGCCAGCTCCCTCTCTACCATGGTCATCAGTGGCTGCCGATATCTTTGAATGGCACAGGAAACACTACCTTGTGTTAGTGGACTCATACTCTAACTGGTTTGAGATTGACTTTCAGCCAACAATCACTTCAGAAATAGTGATTCAAAAGCTGAAGATACACCTTTCTGTGCATGGGGTATCAGTTCGCCTTCAGACTGACAACGGAACTCAATTCACCAGCCAAAGGTTCAAAGACTTTGTAAAACAGTGGAATTTCCAACACGTCACCAGCAGCCCGGAATACCCACAGTCCAATGGACTTGCCGAGCATGCCGAGCGTGAAGCAACTCATGGAGCGTTCCTATCTAGCTAAGTCTGACGTCTACCTGGACCTGCTGAATCTGCGAAACATTGCAAGATATAACATTCTAGGCTCTGCAGCCCAGCGGCGGATGTCCCGCCGGACACGCCCTCCACTGCCTGCCTCTCAGCATAGCTACGACCAAAATTCTGCCCCCTGCCATAATACAAAAGCGTGTACAGTTTAATCGAGACACGCAGAAACGCTGTTATGATAAGACCAGCAAACCACTTAAACCACTTATACAAGGCCAAGTGATATGACTGCAAACAGATAAAGGACATACCAAACTGGGACACATTCACAGCCCCTCTGAGGAACCATGCTCATACCTGGACGAAGTCGATGGTGTCATCTATAGACGCAACCGTCAACATCTCCATCTTGTGAAGGAACAACGTCCGGCGTCGCAGGGTCCTGATGCCCCGCTGCTCAAGTTTAAACCAACACCTATTGCAGCCGTTCCAGCACCTACCGCTACCGTTCCACCCACACCCCGCATCGATCTGTCCCTGCGTCCCCTGGTGTAACCGACACCGCAGGATCCCCGCGACGATCCACCCCAGCTTCCCCTGCGGTCTCCCCACACAGACCCACGATTTACCTAACCCAGCCCCCAGCATTTCGGAGGAAAAGGTTGATGAGGCAACCCCACACCGTACATGATCTGGCGGGTTAGCAAGCCACCTATTAGATATGGCGATTATGTTTAACCCCATTATTATTTACTCGTTGTAGTTTGAAATGCCTTTGTTGCTTTTTCATTTATACAAGAAGAAATGTAGAATGGCTATTGCATGTTAGCCAATGAGAATGCTTAATAATTATAACTCTGCCTAATCATATGATTTATAGTGTAAGAACCCGCCTGCTGCCTGGCAGTGGCTGCAGCAGACTGAACGTGTGATGTACTGCTTATGTGATGATGAACTAGACAATAAAGATGCTTATGCTTCAACCTGTGTGAGACTAAGGTATTTACATGAACCATCTTACCGCAACTAGAAAGCAGTCCTGAACTATTATCTACCTCATTGCTGACCCTCGGAGTATCTATGATCGGATTTTACTGCCTTTATCTTGCACTAAACGTTATTCCCTTATCATGTATCTGTACGCTTTGAATGTCTCAATTGTAATCATGTATTGTCTTTCCTCTGACTGGTTAGCACGCAACAAAGTTTTTTTGTTTTAAAAATATATATTTTTATTGAATAGAGGTAAATACATCAGTGTACATCACATATATATTGTTACAATCATTGTACCCCATAATTTTATGGCTTTTAAGAAAAAAGAGTAGAAACAAAGAGAGTTGTGAAAGTGAAAGAGCGTGTCAAAGGGGGAAAAACCCTTGGTCAAAGAATTAGAGAAAGGGGATTAAAAGATAGACCCTATAAACGAAAAAGAAAAAAGAGAGAGAAAAAAAGAGAAAAAAAAGGAAAAAAAGGCAGTTACTATATTATATATATCACGTAAAAGGAATCTACCAACTCGATAGTTTTTCATCCCTCCTACATAGACCCGAGGTATTCTTGCACCCTATCTTTGTAGCAATTCTATGAATGCAGACCACGTCTGATAGAAACGATCTGATTTTCCTGCCAGGCGGATATCTCATATCTTCCAGATGTAATGTTTCAAACATAGTTGAAATCCACATATTTAATGTTGATATAGGAGCATTTTCCCAGAATTTTAAGATGAGCTTTTTTCCTATTATTAAGCCGTAATCAAATAGATTCTTTTGATACACATTTAACTCCGAACTAACTTTTGTCATTCCGAATATAATCCATTCTGGCTTTGGTGTCATTTTTATTTTAAACAGTTTTGTGAAGATTTCAAAGATTTCAATCCATGATTTGAATTTTTGTACAAAAAGTTGAATGAGTGCGCTATAGTAGCTTCTTGAAACTGGCATTTCGTAACAAAGTTTTTCACTGTACCTCGGTACACGTGACAATAAACCAAACTAAACTAAACTAAGTGAGTCAGGGATAGAATAATCTGCATTAACAAGTGTGATTTCTCCATGAGACTATATTGCTGAAGAATAACATTATCGTATCAAAATGGCCCATTGAATCCACAAATCATACTGCAGGGCAATCACATCGGCCCTGTTCCCTCCCAGCCAGCCCCAAATGTTTTCCGACATTGCCCAAAATTCCTTTCCATCAGGGTCAATTCCCTATTCACGAGCCCTGACTAACTTAGTTTCCATTGCAGTGAATTGCAGATCATTACCATTCATTATATTAAAGAGATGAGTTAGACTTTACTAACTGCTATCTCAAAATTTCCTGCCAATGTCAAGAATTTATAATGATGGGAGTCATCGAATCATTCATCACAGAAACAGGCCCTTTGGCTCCCCGAGCCTGCCCATCAACATTTGCATTAATCCAACACTGATCCTATTTATTCTTCCTATTTCCTATCAAATCTCCCCAGATTCTCCCACTCCCTACATGCTAGGGGCCATTTACAGTGCTCAATTAACCTACCAACCCACACATCTTTAGCATGTGAGAGGAAACCTGAGTATCCAGAGAAAATCTATATGGTCACAATGAGATTGTGCAAATTGGAATCTCCCTTGCTTCACACCATTTAGATAGAACTCTGCCGACTAGCTTACCTCCTCTTATATACTTATGTGTGTGTGTGTGTGTGTGTGTGTGTGTGTGTGTGTGTGTGTGTGTGTGTGTGTGTGTGTGTGTGTGTGTGTGTGTGTGTGTGTGTGTGTGTGTGTGTGTGTGTGTGTGTGTGTGTGTGTGTGTGTGTGTGTGTGTGAATATATATAATCTGTCCAAAGTTGAAATACAGAAGTTGGGAGATCAGCATAGTCCTGACTTGCCTTAGGCAATGGACTCCAATTCTATCAATGATTCAAAAAATTAACATTGAAAGTAATAATGCTCATGACTTTAGTATCAGCATAGGAGTGCAAACATTGCAAATGTGACGTTATATAATTGCATGTGGCTACAGATTACATTTTCTTATATGTTTATGAATTTACCAAACAAAGCAGACCAAGAAGAGCTGGAACCTTCTGAGCTGGTGTTATATATATATATATATATATATAATTTAAACATATGTTTTATATAAATATATGTTTATAACATTATATTTCACATGTTCTTGTGGTAAATTTCACCTGTTGATTGTCTGCCCGTTCTGCCAGTCCATTTATTTTTTTCTGCCTCTTTGGGCGTTGGTTACATTGCAGATTTTAAAATTCTTCCCTGCAGCCCTATTTTTTGTTAATATATACCACAAAAAAGTGGTGTTTTATTCTTCATTTTCACAAACCATTTCTAGATAAATTTGATGACCTGCAGATCTGACAACAAGGGATTGCAAATAACTTTTTGAAATATTTATGAATAATATAATTTGAATTTCCAATACTCTCGAGTTTGTGCAGTTATGGAGAATGAAGATGCAGAATCCTGGTGAAAAATTGGTTGTAGTTAGTTCTGTTGGTTTCCAGAGAAAAATCTACACTCCATTGCTTTACGACACAGTTGTATATTTGTTTTGATATTTCATTTAATGCACATTTTAATTTGATGAGGTTTTATACATAATAGCCTAAGGAAGATAATCTAGGATTAAGACTATTTTTATTAGAAATGTTAATGTGATTATGTTTTGGGTTATGATTCTGTAGGCAATTTGAATTATTGTGACTGAAAACTATTTGAGCATCCCTCACAGTGGAGGCTACATGAAATCAAATCATGAATGTCCATTAATGTCACAAACTGATAGCCTTTTCCAGGAAAACTATGCAGCCCGCTTTATTACGAGAAGCTTAAAAAAAATCTGCTTTGAACTGCATTAGCTAATAGCAGAACAAAATGCGATGGGTGTTTTGCAATCTTAGCTGTGACATTGCATTGGATCAAACAGAATTCACAACATTGAGAAAGACCATTCTGTCCAACTATCAATCCACGCCTTTGAGATTATTTCAGGTCACTCTCCAACATTATTTTAATTTATTTTTCCCTCTTACATTATTCTATATTCCTAAAAATTCATGTGAAGTCAGGGTAAGAACAGGAACAGGATCCAGTCTTTAAGCTTTAGACATATAGCGTGGAAATAGGCTCTTCAGCCGGCTGAATCCCCACCAACCTGTGATCACCCCGTGCACTAGCACTATATCCACACTTTACATTTTTTTCACCCGAAGCCAATTAACCTCCAAACCTGTATATTTTTGGAGTATGGGAGGAAACCAGAGCACCCTGAGAAAACTCATGCAGTCACAGGGAGAACGCACAAACTCTGTACAGACAGCACCCATAGTCAGTATCAAACCAGTGTGTCTGGTGCCCTAAGGCAGCAACTCTACTGCTGCACCACTGTGCCATCCCTAAATGAGTCCTGATGCGAGGTCTCTCGAAACTGAGATTTTGACCATCCCCCAGTCTTGACAGACGCTGCCTCCTCCAGCAGTATGTGTTTTTGCATTGGATCCGGCTTGGCTATGGTACCCTCTATACATGAATAGCTTATGTGTGAAAGGTTTAACAATGCAGTCTCATGGTCCCAAAATTGAGCCATCCTTAAATGCTGTGCAGAGTAGAGATCTCAAACATGGTTATGAGCTAGACTCCTTCTAAAGCAGCTTCCTTGGTGTATTCTGGAGTCATAACTCACTGCCTTACAGTAGGTCACTGGCACATAATGGAAGTAGACCAGGGAGAAATGACAATGAGGAGCAAAAGTGGAGAAAACTGAAAACCACAGTCCAAGTAAGAAAAAGCTTCAGATTTTTAAATGACTCTGCTCATGAAAGAGTATGGAGGCCGGTAATGTTAATGAGATGGCAGTACAGTATATTCTATTAAGTGCAGCCAATTAAAACGTGCCCTAATTGAAGTACAACATGAAGAATGGTATTGATAGGGGAAATGAAAGGAAGCCGTTTCCTTTTCATAAATGCAGAAGATGGCGCCATCATATTAAACCTACTCCATTCTGCAGCGATGTTATGAATGCACTACCACTCACGGGCTCTCTGCGTTTAGAGCTCTCTGAAAAATCTGTCAAGTTTAGATTAGTGTTATTTGTCGTTAAATATAAATTGCTGGAGGAACTTGGTGGGTCAGGCAGCATCAATGGAGGAAAATGATTGGTCCCCATTTCAAATCAAGATCTTGCATTAGGACCAAATGGAGTTAGCCATTCCTTTCCCTCCACAGTTGTTGGCTGACTCACCGAGTTCCTCCAGCGAGTTGTATTTTACTGCCACATTTCAGTTTCTGCAGTCTTTACGATCATTACATTTTTGCACATCTTTCATTCATTGTCCTTTATCTCTCTACATCATCATCTATATCTCTTATTTCCCTTATCCCTAACCAGTCTGAAGAAGGGTCTGGATCTGAATTTTATTTCGGAGTCACGTGAGTGACTACGTGAAGGAGGCCCGCCAGAGCGCCTGCGTGTCATTACGTCTGAACGTTTAGCGCACCGACAGGCTGGAGAGCGCAGCTCCACCAGCGGTAAGTAAAACACCTGCAGGTAAGTGTTTTAAACTTGCTGCGGATTTTGCTTAGGTCCCGTAAGGCTGGTTTCAGGAGCCAGCAGGAACATTTTCCTAAGGGGAAAAGTTAAAATTATGAAGTTAAGGCGAGTATATCGCCTAATAGAGTAACCCACCTGTGGTCAGTCCGCATGCGGAGGTGGATAGGGGTTGGAGGGAACAACATCCCGGGTCCATTCTGCTGCTACAACGCAATTACACTGCGTGTAATACACGGATGGGCAGGACATGGGGACCCAGCAGGCTGATGGAGCAAGGATTCATTGTATCCCCTTAACAACGGGTGAGAGATATTCCTGCTAACCATCTGCTCCACCCCGGATCCACAAACACTGAGCATTATTCTATGCTCACCAAGGCGTTTATTTCATTTTTAAAACAGGTGTACAAATGTAATAAAAGGACATTATGCAGAATTATTCTAAAACTCCCAAGCCATATCTGGGAGCCTGTTTCTAAAAAACTGGAGGCGACGCTGGAGTAATTAAGAGGGTGTGTGGATGGTGCAAGGAGCCCAGTCCAGACATCAAAAGGTGAAGTCCCCTCTTGGGAGAGGGGGAAAAAATTCACGCCATCGCTGGTCAGGTCAGTATCCAGTAATTACCCTTGTCAGGGTCACCGTAATGTCAAGGCATTTAATGAAATTATAGCTGATTAAGGCTGAGGTTGTGGCGGAGGAAGTTCTGCCAGCCTTGCTTGTTCTCAAAAGTAGAGGGGAAAAAACCCTCATGATGAACTTGTAGCTGCGGTCAACGGATGAAGACGGCTTTGAAGATGCCGACTTTAGAGTCACCGGCAGTTCAGCCAGCAGCAGCAACTCTGGTGCTTAAAGCACTGAGGCCACTCCTGTCGGGAGGCAGGCCAAGAGGAAATTGTCCAGGTCTGTCAACTCTGATGAGTGAGGCCAGAAGACTTTCCTAAAATGGACATTGGGGATGTCTGGACAACGTGGAACACCTCAGAGCCGAAATAATACAACCAGGTGGAGTTCCAGCCGGGGTTATACCCCAGAATCCCCAGCAGATTTCAGCAGCAATCTCTAGAATAGGAGCGAGTCTGCATGGGGACCCAGCACAGCAGCACCTTGTTTAGGGCTGTGTCTGTGACCTCCCATAAGCAGGAGCTGGGAGAGCCAGGGCAGTAGGAATCTGACCCTGAGGTTTGAAACCCAGCATACCAGCACCTCGTTTAGGGCTGTGTGTGATCTCCCATGAGCATCAGCCGGGAGAGCCAGGGCAGGAGGAAGCTGACATTGAAGTTTGGTGTCACTGCTTATGTGCATAAACCAAAGCACACGAGCCATGCTCCAGGTGTGCCGGATGTCGTCAGCAATTTACCATACCGGCGGGAACTGGTGAAGCCAGGGATGACAATCTGGCCAGCAAATTAATGGCCTCTCACCAGTTCCAGGACTTCATAATGGAAGAAACTTCACATATCAAACACCTGTTTCTGTGCATCGCTCTAAAGGAGTGCATCATGAGGGTGCATGAATTAAGGCTGCAGAGGTCCTAAAAAACTGGTTGGAGCAGGGCAATGGCATTTGGGCAAATGGCAAGGCCACTATCTAAACACAGCAGGATATGGATCCTGCTGTGTAATGCCCATTTGTTGGTTTAAATATTCACGAATAACTATCCAGCCTACGCTCAACCCACGGTTCACAGCCTTGTGCAGATCCTCTAATATCCAGGGTAAGACCTGGACGATGAGACAAAAATTGAGACCAGGATGCCACCTCAAAAACCATACCCTTTTCAGATTAGGAAGGGGTAAGTGAATATTGGACTGTATCCGGGGATCTCGAATAGGTATCTCGGAAGTACATCCACCCATACAAAATACACCTAGTTGGGTATTGGGGTTCAATACCACTAACTCTACAGGTGAATGATGCATATCAGCCTTAACAATTGTGTCCAATTACCCAGCCAAAAGAACGATGGTGGGTGTAGAGTCATTCTGGGCCTAAACATACTTAACCCTTAAGATCCAGTATAAACGGTTTAAAATTTAAAAACAATCAGTATTGTAACTGGGATAAAAAGGGTGTTATATGGCAGCCATAGATCTGAAAGATGCATAATATTCAGCTACCACACACCTGTTGAGAGGTTAGGTCCTCACCCATCTAATTAAACTTAGATTAGTACCAATTAGAATGATTGGCTATTTGATGTTCATCATTGGTTAATTGGCAGTACTTTGCCTACGGCCAAAACTGTAACTAATGTACTAGAGACATTCTGACTTAACAACCTTTAGTTTACAAACTGATGTAAGCTTCAGGATGAGTAGCCACTAATATCGAGTCTGGCTGTGGCGGCAGATAGAATGTGAAAGAAGCATTAGCCCTGCAGAGGCATGGGGTAAACTGCGTAGAATTGCTGGGTGCATTCTATGGCCTAAAGAATTCTGCTCAACAATGCATGTTTTGCATGTGCAGCTTCAGATTGATAATACCACTGCTGTTGCATATCAATCACATGGGTGGAATGAGGTCATTATTCTGTGACAATCTGCCTAACCTCATCTGGCACTGGTGCATTAGAAGAAACATCTGGGTCTCAGATATCTAACTATCAGGTAGAGATAATGTGAAAGTTGCAGACACCAGGTCATGTAAATTCTATGACAAACAAAAAATGGATGATGAATCCAAAAGTTTAAAAATGATTGTTAGCCAGTATGGATTGCCAGACATAGATCTGTTGCATCCGAGTTAAATTACCAGTTACCTAAATTCGGCATGGGAACCAAGTAATTTAATCAATGTCTCACCAAAATAGAGCACAACTATGCTTAGGCGTTTGGTAGTCCTAACTGGTCCACACAGCATGGTCCCATTGGTTCTGAGAGTGATGACACAGCATTCATGATTATCCCAATTACAGCAACTTGTTGGTTCACACTGGGACAGGAGGAGAGTTCCCCTTTACATGAGCATATTAATCTATTGATTTATATCTTCTGACCAGACTGTTCCAGGGACTCGGACTATCGAGTAGGACCTTCGATGTGATGACGATGGCTTGGAGAGATAGTACTAAAAAACGATATGTATCTCATATTAAGAAATGGGAGATGTCCTGTTTACAGTCAAATATATCTTATCATAAGTTGCAGGCATTGGGATGTGGCTGATGACCATCACTGTTTCAGAGCCTCTGAGACTCTTGATGACCTTGATATATTAGCTCAGATGTGTAATTACATATATTCCAAATATTGCAAAAAGTTATGACTGTACAGCATGCATTCGTCTGTAGATGATATTGTGTTTCATGCATATGATCTAATCAAACAGAGCAGGCCAGGGATGGCTGGAACCAAAATAAGCTTAAAATATACCCATTGATCTAAGACTATGTAATTACACATCTGAGCTAATATATCAAGGTCATCAAGAGTCTCAGAGGCTCTGAAACAGCGATGGTCATCAGCCACATAAAACCTCATACAAAGGTGTCAGTACAAACTATTTCTAGATGGCCGAAACAGGTTTGCATTATGCTGGAGTAGACACTGATTGCTTAAATCACTCCACCAGGGCGGCGTCAACATACACAGCAAGGGCACAGGACGTGCCATTGGACCAAATCCTCACCGCTGGAGAGTCCAGTTAAGGAACCTTTAGGATTTATGATAAACCTGTCCTCGCAATGCAAAGATTTGGGCATGCTGTTTTAGGTTCTGTTTGAGTTCTCCTTTGTAATTCCCCCTACGAAAGAGGGATTATTACTGTTCTTTTATTGTTTTAAAGCGTTCATTGTATAATTTAAACAGAGTTCAATACGTTTTTTATCTATCCTGTGTCAACCAAGGCAGTGTGTCGTATGGAACTGTGTCTACGGCATGAAATTACAGAGCTTTGAAATCTTCACGTAGTCACTCACGTGACTCCAAAGTAAAATAGTAAGATTAAATGAGAACTTACCAGTTTGAAGTTTGATATTTATTTATGAGGAGTTACGATGAGAGATTACGTGTCCTCTGCTCCCGACCCTCATAATCGCAAAGATCATCTGGTAGTTCTAGTCTTCTGAGTCTTACTATATCACTTTGTCTGTAGTTACTGTGATTTCACACCGCTGCTTTGAAGTATGATCCGCAGGCGCTCTGGTGGGCCTTCTACACGTAATCCCTCATCGTAACTCCACATAAAATAAAGATCAAACTTCAAACTGGTAAGTTCTCATTTAATCTTACTATTTTCACCCATTCCTTCTCTGCAGAGATGCTGCTTGTCTACTTCAGCTTTTTGTATCTATCTGCAGTCTCTTGTGTGTGTTATTGACATTGAAATTTGACATTTCTTAACTCATCTTGTTCCTATTTGCATCTTCTCTTCGTTTGTAAATAGACTCATGCCAGCCAATTTCAACATAGTATTTTTATTTTAACTCATCCAGAGTGTGTCGAACTGGCAATTTTATGTTGGGGTAAATTTCTCTTAGATTCCATAAATCACTGTTTAAAACATTTCTGCTGTTATTCCATTTCCTTGTCATTAAATTCTCCAATTGATTTTTTATAGTGCATTCTCATCTGCTTGTGTCCTGTAGTTTTAAAAGTTTTTTTTTTTCATTGCCATGCTTATAGTTTATCCAATTTAAATACTTATCTTTACCATTTTTGTAATTATATTGGTGGCTAAGGGCCCCTACCCCATCCCTCCTGTACTTACATCCTCCCGGTTGTTAATTTCTCATTACTGGACGCCTTGTTGGATCTTTTAACCCAATGGTTAAAAGAGAAAATTGGAAAACTGATGTTTGATGTTTGAAGCTCTTCTGCTGCATCCTCTTATACATTTATATATTAGCAACTATGTGAAATGAGTTCACAATCTGAAGTAATAATTTTTAATTATATATAAACAAGTAACTGCAGATACTTGTTTACAAAAGAGTACTGGGGTAACTCAGTGGCTCAGGCAGCATCTCTGAACAACATGTAATGTTTTTCATCAGGACTCCAGCACTTTGTGACTTCCTGTATATATACACACATATGGCAGTGATCACGCCAACACGCACACTCACAATATATATTTTATTTACAGTGGTAAGGAAGTCCAGGACTGCAGGGGGGCACTGTCCCTCACCATTAGAAAACAAGTGTGATGACATTGGTGATCTCAGGCTAGTCCCAGCGGCTTAGACCTGGTTTTCGAAGGAGAACGAATATCAGATAATTGGACACAGCTGTTGCTAATAACAGCCATTGACATGTATCTATCTATCTATCTATCTATCTATCTATCTATCTATCTATCTATCTATCTATCTATCTATCTATCTATCTATCTATCTATCTATCTATCTATCTATCTATCTATCTATCTATCTATCTATCTATCTGTCTATCTGTCTATCTGTCTATCTGTCTATCTGTCTATCCCTTTCTTTTAATCAATTACGGTGTTGGTTCAAACTTTTTTTAATCGTTATGATTTTTTCTTCTGATATTTATTCTGCTGTCTAATTAGTACATCCACTCTTTTTATTCTATCTTCAATCTTTCTCACAATGTTATTAGTTGCAATAGACAATAGACAATAGACAATAGGTGCAGGAGTAGGCCATTTGGCCCTTAGAGCCAGCACTGCCATTCAATGTGATCATGGCTGATCATCCCCAATCAGTACCTTGTTCCTGCCTTCTCCCCATATCCCCTGACTCTGATATTTTTAAGAGCCCTATCGAGCTCTTTGTTGAAAGTATCCAGAGAACTGGCATCCACTGCCCTCTGAGGCAGAGAATTCCACAGACTCACAACTCTCTGTGAGAAAAACTGTTTCCTCGTCTCTGTTCTAAATGGCTTACCCCTTATTCTTAAACTGTGGCCCCTGGTTCTGGATTGCCTCAACATCGGGAACATGTTTCCTGCTTCTAGCATGTCCATACCCCTTAACAATCTTATATGTTTCAATAAGATCTCCTCACATCCTTCTAAATTCCAGAGTGTACAATCCCAGCCACTCCATTCTCTCAGCATATGACAGTTCCGCCATCCCTGGAATTAACCTTATAAACCTACGCTGTACTCCCTCAATAGCAAGAATGTCCTTCCTAAAATTAGGGGACCAAAACTGCTCACAATACTCCAGGTGTGGTCTCACTAGGGTCCTGTACAACTGCAGAAGGACCTCTTTGCTCCTATATTCAACCCCTCTTGTTATAAAGGCCAACATGCCATTCGCTTTCTTCACTACCTGCTGTACCTGCATGCTTACTGGTTAACGGTTAGTTGTTTTTAATGCAGCTGTGTTTCAGCCGCATCTTGCTTTTTGTCACCTTATAGTCTTCAGTTCAGTGCTTCAGTTTGGATGCCAACTGCATTGTTAAACAGACTGTTTAAATCATTGTTAATAATTATTCCGTTCATATTCTGTTTCCTAGCTATTCTAGTTCCAGGTTGCTTGCATTGGTGATGGCTTTTAGCCTAATCATTGTCATCAAAAGGCCCTTCAGTCCACACTTCCATGCCAATGAAAAAGCTCGATCTAAGCCAATCCCATTTACCCACTTTGATCCATAAACCCTTCCTCTGTATATACCTGTCCATATGTCTTTTAAGTATTATTATAGTACCTACAGTATCTCAAATTTGGCAACTTGTTCCATAGACGTACCACTATCTGTGTGAAAAATAAGGTTGCCCCTCAGGTTCCTATTAAATCTTTTCTCTCTCGCCCTAAACTTACATCATTCAGTTCTTAATACTCCATCCCTTGAAAAATGACTGTGCCTTCATCCTATCTATTCCCATCATGATTTTATGCAGCTCAATTAGATCAGAAGGAGAGTCCTGACCTGAAATATCGTCTGTCCATTTCCATCCACAGATGCTGCCTGACCCCCTGAGTTTCACCAGCAAACTGTTTTTAGCTCAATATTCCAACATCTGGTGTCTTGTGTGTCTCTAGAAATATGAGGTAGATAAGAAAAATACCAACCTGGATTATTTTGTACCACATGGAAGCAAGATTGCAAATCTTCCATCCCATGACTTACAAAGGATACCTCTAGATCATGAGCATTATTTAGAGTGAATGAATGGTATCACAGGTTGATAGGGTGGTAAAGAAGTGTTGTGGGGTACGTTGGCTTTCATCAGTCAGGATATTGAGTATAGAAGTTGGAATGTTATATTACAGTTCTACAAGATGTTGGTGAGGCCGCGTTTGAGTGTAGTATTCAGTTTTGGTCACCCTGCTATAGGAAGAATGTTATTAAGTTGGTGAGAGTGCAGAGAAGATTTACGAGGATGTTGCCAGGACTCGAGGGCCTGAGCTATAGGGAGAGATTGGGCAGGCTAGGACTTTATTCCTTGGAAAGCAGGAGAATGAGGGGTGATCTAAAAGAGGAGTGTTGGATCCTGAGAGGAACTGATAGGGTGAATGCACAGTCTTTTACCAAGAGTAGAGGAATCAGAAACCAGAGGACATAGGTTTGAGATGAGAGGGGAAAGATTTAACCTGAGGGAGAACTTTTGTTACTCAGAGGAAGGTGGGCATATGGATGAGTTGCCAGAGGATGTAGCTGAGGAAGATACTATGATGGCATTTAAAGGACACCTTTTTTTTAATAACAAATTTTGATTTAAAACATTGATTACAAAATTGATACCAATTTATGTTTTTGATACCAAATACTCAATGAGGTTCTCCACAGTTATCCATGGCAATGAATTCCACAGTATCACCACCATCTAAAGAAATCCTCCTCATTGCCATTCTAAAGGTACACATCCTTTTATTTTGAGGCTCTGTCCGCTGGTCCCGGACTCTCCCATGTCGGAATAAATGGCATGGTAGAGGGGCTGGGGATTTTTGAGGGTATCAGAATATCAGTCCCTTTGAATCATTAGGTTATTTGCACAGGAATGAATGTTTTTTTTTTTTGCAGTGTTTAATAGGCACATAGCATCAAGCCCTTTTAACATGGTTCTCACTATGGTCCTGGTAAAGTGCTAATTCTGTATCTTTCGGCCTAATGGTCCAGGCCAACCAAGATGCCCTAAATAAGCTGATCCCATTTGCTCAGAATTGTCCCTCTAAATTTTACCTGTCCAGGTGTCTTTTAAATGCCATTATAGTATCTCCCTCAGACAGGATCTGCACTGAGAACTCCGACTGCAGCTTACTAGTTTTCATAATTAATTGTGAATGTGCAGATACTGGATGCTGCCACCCAGTTTATTGACTAATAACCATATAACCATATAACAATTACAGCACGGAAACAGGCCCTCTCGGCCCTTCCAGTCCGTGCCGACCATTTGTTTTCCCCTAGTCCCAATAAAGGAATACAATTTGTCTTGTTTTCAATTATTGCAAATTCCAAGTCATTACTATGGAATGATGCAGTATCAGTCAGATGCCAATGATCCATGCAATAGCTGTCTGGTACTTTGGACATTCTGTCTTTCACTGTGTTAGCTTTATTTTCTTTACAGCAAATTCATAGCTTGAATGTATTACTTTGTGCGAATGAGTTAATTCCATGCATATTATGTGCTGGCTATTTTGCTCAGAATTAGTCACCATATCTAGCAAATGTTTCTATGAAGGAAATAAGCTATAAAATTCTAATTTATTTTAAATGTCTGCCTTTTGATTACTTTGATTAATTTTTTGCCCACTGCACAAATACAATGGGATGAAATGTACCATGATATAACAAAGATTGCCTACAATACCGGTGGTGCAGGCCCTTCAATAGTCTGATCTGCCCACTGTGAATATCTTCAGTGTGAATCTGTTCAACATGGTCTCTGCATTTATTTCATGATTAATTGGACAGGATAGTCTTGTGGTCAGCCTCTTTAGAAACAATGTAATATTGTCATAGAGACACAATGGACTGCAGATGCTGGAAGCATTACAAGTCAGTGTGCAGGTACAGCGAGTGGACAGTGAACCTAATGGGCCTGTCCCACTTAGCAGATTTCTTTAGGCAACTACAGGTGACTAGTTTGTCACCACATGTTCGCCGGTGGTCGCCGAATGTAGTTTCCCTCAGTTGCGCAAAAGTCGTAGCATCTTTCTGGTCGCCACTAAATTTTCAACATGTTGAAATATTTTGGCGATAGTTGGGTTGACGTCAATGAGCGTAGCTTGACCTGCTGACGTTGATGCTGTCGTAGGTTGTCGCGAGGTTGATGTCAGTTTTTCTGCGACGTGCTACGACTATGACAGTCGCCGGCAGTCGCCTAGAAAATTGCCAAGTGGGGCAGGCCCATCACAGACTCACAGAAAACACAAGAGACTCCAGGTCCTGTCCAAAGATCAAAGTTCTGGAGGAACAGCATGTCAGGCAACTTCTGTGGAGGGAAATGGACAGAGGACATTTTGGGATGGGATCCTTCTTCAGGCAGATGAGGTTGGGAGAAACAAGAGAGGTAAGAGTGGGATAAAGCCTGACATGTGATAGATGGATACAGCTAAGCGGATTATCGGCAGATGAGGGGAGATAATGGCAAAGGCTAGAAAGGTAATGGAGCCAGTTGGATCTCAGATTAAGAGAGGAGGAGGATTAAAATGTAAATTCAGAGGGAGGTGTATGGGTTGAAGGCCACCGTAGGGAGAGTAAAGAGGGGGAATAAAAGGGATATGGGGGGATGGAGTAACGAGGGCTAGGATGAGCTGAAGGAATGAAAGGAACAGGGTGTTGGGAGCAATAGAAGAAAGGTGTGTGCATTAGGGTGGTGTTTATTTTGATACTACATTGATAATTAATGAATAACTATAATTCTAGTCTAATAACTGTTTTTCAAACAAAACTGATTAGTATGGATGGCAGAGGTTATGCGGAGAAGGGAGGAGAATGGGGTTAGGAGGGATAGATAGATCAGCCATGATTGAATGGCGGAGTAGACTTGATGGGCTGAATGGCCTAATTCTACTCCTGTTACTTATGATTCTTATGAAAACTGACCGTGATGTAGAGGGCATTCACTCTACAATAGGGCCATTAACACTCCAGTGGGGATATTCACTCTCCATTATGACCCTTCAAAATTCAAGATTCGAGAGAGTTTATTGTCATGTGTCCCAGATAGGACAATGATATTCCTGCTTTGCTTCAACACAACAGAATATAGTAGGCATAAATAAATACAGAACAGAACAGAACAGATCAGTGTGACCATATACCAATGAATAAACATAGCACATAAATAAACAGATAAAGTGCAATGGGCTATAAATGATCATAGTTTTGTTTGAGTTGAGTTTAATAGCCTGATGGCTGTGGGTAAGTAGTTATTCTGGAACCTCGATGTTGCAGATTTCAGGCTCCTGTACCTTCTACCTGAAAGCAGCGGGGAGATGAGTGAGTGGCCAGGATGAAGTGGATCCTTGATGATGCTGGCAGCCTTTTTGAGGCAGCGTTTACGATGGATCCCCTCGATGGTAGGGAAGTCAGCGCCGATAATGGACTGGGCAGTGTTGACAACTTTTTGTAGTCTTTTAAGTTCTTGGGCGCTCAAGTTGCTGAACCAAGCCACGATGCAACCGGTCAGCATGCTCTCTACTGTGCAACTGTAGAAGTTCGAGAAAGTCCACCTTGACAAACCGACTCTCCACAATTTCCTCAAGAGGGAGAGGCGCTGATGAGCTTTCTTTATAATTGCATCAGAGATAGGGCCCAGGAATTTGAAGCTCTTGACCCTCTCCACCATCGACCCGTTGATATAAACGGGACTGTGGGTCCCCATCCTACCCCTTCCAATGTCCACAATCAGTTCCTTGGTTTTGCTGGTGTTGAGAGCCAGGTTATTGTGCTGGCACCATTTGGTCAATCGGTCGATCTCCCTTCTATACTCTGACTCATCTCCATCAGTGTTACGTCCCACAACAGTGGTGTCGTCAGCGAACTTGATGATAGAGTTTGCACTATGACCGGCTACGCAGTCATGAGTATAGAGTGAGTATAGCAGGGGGCTGAGCACGCATCCTTGAGGTGCTCCCGTGCTGATTGTTATCGACGTTGACACATTTCCACCAATTCGAACAGACTGTGGTTTGTGAATGAGGAAGTTGAGGATCCAATTGCAGTTCTGAGAGTTTGGTAACCAGCTTGGAGGGGACAATTGTGTTAAATGCCGAGCTGTAGTCAATGAATAACAGCCTGGCATATGAGTTTTTGCTGTCCAAGTGGTCCAGAGCGGAGTGGAGAGCCAGCGAGATCACACCCAACATTGATCTGTTGTGGCGGTAAGCGAACTGCTGTGGGTTCAGATTTTTGTCGAGGTAGGAGTTGATTTGCACCATGATCAACCGACGTTAGTGCCACTGGTCGATAGTCGTTGAGTTGCCACCGGTATAATTGATGCCCTTTTAAAGCAGGTGGGAACCTCAGACCTCAGAAGTGAGAGGTTGAAAATGTCCGTAAAAACTCCAGCCAGTTGGTCTGCACAGGTTTTTATAACACGACCGGGTATGCCATCAGGACCAGGCACTTTCCGTAGGTTCATCCCTCTGAAAGATTTTCTGACATTGACCGTTGTGACCGTGACCAAAATACTATCACGGGGAATGGGGGCTCAGGAAGGCACATCAGTGTTCTCCCTATCAAAGCGTGCGTAAAATGCATTGAGCTTGTCGGAGAGTGATGTTTCACTGACATGTGTTCTGCCTCCTGATTTCGCCTTGTAGGTGGTGATTGCATTCAGGCTCCGCCACAGCTGCCGAACATCAGTCTCATCCTCCAGCTTGGAGCAGAAGTCCCTTTTGGCCTTTTTGATGGCCTTACTAAGGTCGTATCTGGTCTTCTTGTAGTCCTCAGTATCTTCAGACATGAATGCCCGGTGTCTGGACTTCAGAAGAGTGCGGATCTCATAGTTCATCTAAGGCTTCTGATTTGGAAACACTTGGAAGGTTTTTTTTGGGATGCAGTCCTCCACACTTTTCTTTATGAAGTCTGTACAATTGTGGTGTATTCATTCATGTCTGTTGCCGAGTCCATGAACATTGCCCAGTCTACAGACCCCCAAACAGTCCTGGAGTTGTTCCTCTGCCCTCCCCCCCCCCCCCCGACCAGCTCCGTACTCTGTATCCCAGTCCTCACCTCTGGGGGTGCGCTCTTTAATTGCTGTCTGTAGGCAGGATAAAGCAGCACCGCGGTATGGTTGGATTTACCGTAGTGAGGGCGAGGGATAGAGCGGTAGGCATTCTTGATGGTGGTGTAGCAGTTGTCGAGGGTGTTTGGTCCCCTGGTGCAGCAGGAGACATGTTGGTGGAAGTTAGGGGGGGATTTCTTGCGGTTTGCTTTGTTGAAGTCCCCAGCTACGGTGGAAAACGCCGCGGGGTAAGACGTCTGGTGTTTATTGACCATGGCATGTCGCTCCTCCAGTGCCAGACGGACGTCTGCTTGGGGTGGGATGTAGACCGCGGTCAAGATGTTGGAGGTGAATTCCCTCGGAAGGTAGAAGGGGCGGCACTTCACCGCCAGATGTTCAAGTTGTGCAGAGCAGGAGTTGGATAGGACTGCCACGTCTGAGCACCACGCAGAGTTGACCATGAGGCATCCTCTCCCTTTCCCAGACAGTGGATGGAAAACCCTTCAGGCTGGACCGCTGCGCCTGGGGAGTTGGGGGTGAGCCATGTCTCTGTGAAACAGAACACAGAGCATTCCCTCAGCTCCCTTTGATAAAGCAGCCTTGCCCTTGTCCTCCACTTTCAAGTGACTGTACGTTGGCCAGTAGGATAGTAGGGAGAGGGGGCCGAATCTTTGCTGAATCTCTACCGAATCTCTGCCGAATCTCTACCGAATCAGTCTTCCTTTGGAGTTTTTCTATCTCAGTGCCACTGCTGTATGACAAAAGCCAGAAGAATTGCATAATTCTGCTTGAAGCATGAGCTCGCTGTTCCCTTTGTATCAGAATTGTGATCATACTGTTTCAGGAGAGTCTTGATACGAGTCGATTTTGCAGCAAAGTTACATCGTTAGTTAGTCTTGAACATTCAGTCTGCATCAAGACTTCACGTGTTAGTAGCATGAGTTAAGGGGCTGTGCCACTGCGCCGACCTAATCTGCGAGTTTAGAAGAGGTTGCCCATGACTCAAACTCGCAGCATGGTTGACACTCGTGGTCCTAAGAGGTCCTATGTGGTCACTGGAACTCTCCTTCATGCTCGAGGGAAGTTCCCGCATACTCGCGGCCTCAAGGGGCTGTCCCACTGCGGTGACGTAATTGGCGAGTTTAGGAGAGTTTGAAAAAGTGTTATGTTGAATACCTCCTTCAACTATGTAGAAGACCTCCTTCGACCTCCTTCGACTATGTTGAAGACTAGCTTTGACTGACTCCGACTAGTTTCGGGAAATTGGACACCGAATAGTGGAGAGTGAAGACGACCTCATTCGATCTCCTTCGACGTCCCTTCGACTAAGTTGAAGACTATCTACGACTACCTTCGACTACCTTCGACTACCTTCGACTACCCTCGATTACCTATGAATAACATGCTGACTTACTACGTCTACTTCGACTAAACCTACGAGTAAAAAAAATATTGATTTTTTTCCATGGCAACCTTTTTTTATTCGCGGGAATTTTTCAACATTGAAAAATACGCCGCGACTTTGCAGACGCCTCGAGTATGCGGGGTGTACTCTCGAGCATGAAGGAGAGTTACAAAGACCTCGTAGAACCTCGTGTCGGCCATGCTGTGAGTATGTCAACGGAAAACTCTTCTAAACTCGCCAATTAGGTCGCTGCAGTGGGACAGCCCTTTCAGTTTGGTCGAGGAAAATTTTTCAGCATGTTGAGAAATTTTCCGCGAATGTAAAAATTGGTCGGCATGGTTCTTTTGAACTCGTAGTGAAGTAGAGTGGGGTCGCTATGTAGTACCGACCGGTAATGTAAAATGCCCGCAAAACTTTATTATAAATTATCTGGCTTCTTAAAAGTGTCTGCAGTCCTTCTCCCCCTTCTCACCCCTTCTTTCCCATTCTCACCCCTTCTCACCCCTTCTCTTCCCCTCTCTCCCCTTCTCTCCCCCCCACCCCCCGTGCTCTCTAAAGGACTTATTGTACACTGTGCAGCCATCTTTTACCTTTCTGTTCACCGCGGGTGTGAATTTCAGACAGCGCTCCCCCGCTCTCCCTGGCCCCCGCCTTTGTGATCTGTGTGTGTGTGTGTGTGTGTGTGTGTGTGTGTGTGTGTGTGTGTGTGTGTGTGTGTGTGTGTGTGTGTGTGTGTGTGTGTGTGTGTGTGTGCGTGTGTGTGTGTGTGTGTGTGTGTGTGTGTGCAGTCGGTCGATCCACCTCGCGGTTTCGTCGCTGACAGTCGATCCAGCTTGAGGTTTTTTCAGGCGAGTGCCCTCGAGCTTGAAGGTCACGTCAGTGGGACAGGCCCTTTATGCCTTGATAATAAACTTCTGCCTCTGCCTCTGACTATGCTGGGGCTCCATGTCATTACAAAGACGTTGCAATACATCAAGGTGCAGAGGGCTGTGTAAAAAATATATAAAAATATATGCCTTCTCGCGTATTTTTTATTTCTAAAACTACCATGTGTTTTCTACCATGTGATGCAATTTTCAATCAGCCAGCTAAAACCAGGCATATTTCTGCATTCTATGTAAATTTGTTGACGTTTAGGGATCATTTGCCATTGATATTTCCCTTGACCACTCCAAACCTGGCTCACTTAGCAACATGAGTCTAAAACATTTGGGTCCAATTTATGCATCAACATGGTTGCTGGCAAACTTCAATATACTAACAATCCAAACTTCAGGAATTAACTTTTCTGCAAAACTACCTGACATCTGTATCGGGTTGTGTGAGCTGCAGTCTATGAGCTCATTCATCTCCATGTTTATATTCAGTCAATTCTAATTCCAAAAATAAAATTGCATACGTCCTTTGTCACAGAACTAGAAAATGTTTGCTACGATGAATCTGTGGTGGGTCTGTACATTTGGTGTTATGGATTGGATAACGAACATGAGCTTTTTGAATCAGATCTTTTACCCCAAGTTATTTCAGCAATTTATACTTTTTTTGTTTTAACCGACACTATTAAAATAATTTTTTGATAATTTACTTCATTTTTTGTGATCTTTCTGTATGTAAGTTAGCTGGCACCAAACAACAGTATCCTCATTTCATTGTTAATTTATTGGCTGTGAAGCACTTAGGGAAGTCTGAACTGCAGGATAGATGCTATTTAAATGTAAATTTATTCTTTGATGAAATGCATAGATATGTTGCCCCAAAATAATACAATCCCCTGCAAACGCTGTTTCAAGGGAAGAAGGAACAATGAGAACAATGAAGATGGGCACAAGGATAGGAATGCACAGGATTAGGACATATAAATGTCTCATTCAGTTTAGTTTAATTTGGTTTAGAGATACAGCACGAAAACAGGCCCCTCAGCCCATCGAGTTAGTGCCGACCAGCGATCCCCGTACGCTAGCACTATCTTATGCACTAGGGACAATTTTAACAAAGCCAATCAACCTACAAACCTGAATGTTTTTAGAGCGTGGGATGAAACTGGAGCATCTGGAGAAAACCCACGTGTGAATGGAGAGAATGTACAAACTCGATACAGGCAACAGCCACAGTCAGGATCGAACCTGGGTCTCTGGCGCTTAAGGCAGCAACTCTACTGCTGCTTGACCGTGCCACCCCAGTTGTCAGGTTGACTGATTTATTTTTGTTCTCAAACAAAACTGATTAGTACGGGTGTCAGAGGTTATGGGGAGAAGACAGGAGAATGGGGTTAGAAGGGAGAGATAGATCGGCCATGATCAGACTTGATGGGCTGTATGGCCTAATTCTACTCCTGTCACTTATGATCTTATGATCGTATGAAAACTGACCATGATGTAGGGGCATTCACTCTACAGTAGAGTCATTCACACTCCAGTGGGGATATTCACTCTCCATTATGACCCTTCATGTGGTCTCTCTTCTGAATCTCCCCTCTCATTCCAGTACAGGATTTAGTTTTGTTTCAAAAGAGGGAAAATACTCCATAGCTTCTACACTTATTATGGTTGTATAAATCAAATTGTGAAAGATAGCTCAATAATTGCAGTCCTTTCTGAAAATTAAAACTATCTCTTGGTGAACAACAGTATATTTCAAAGGCAAGTAACAGCAGATAGAGAAATTGCTGAACATATATAAGAACATTTACAGTTTATGCATTTTGCAGTTGATGGGAAATATTACATACTTTAAGTTTTCCTTATGCTGTTTGTGCCAAGTTCACAATCTGGTTGATTTAGTTTCAGATTCATTGGATGCTGAAGCAAGAATTTGTTTCTCGGGAAATTGCAAGTTTATAAAAATGGGATTAATAACTCCCTAAGTCTTGTGCTGTAACTGGTGTGTGTTTTAGCACAGCCAAAATGATTGCTTTCCAGCTTTTAATGTCTTCCTTCATCAATCTCAACAGAGCCATTTAACTACTTGCAGCTTTATAGGACTTTAGTTAGTCCTCTGTTGGGGTATTGTGTGCAGTTCTGATCGCCCCATTTCAAGAAGAATGTGGGTGCTTTGGAGAGGGTGGAGACTATGTTTACCTTAATAAGACCTGGATTAAGTCATAAAGTCATAAGTGATAGGAGTAGGCCATTCGGCCCATTAAGTCTACTCCACCCTTCAATCATGGTTGATCTATCTCTCTCTCCTAATCCCATTCTCCTGCCTTCTCCCTATAAGATTAGAGGGCATTAGTTATAAAGAGAGGTTGGACAAACTTGGATTGTTTTCTCATGTCGGAAGCTGAGAGGAGACCTGCTAGAATTGTATTAAATTATGAGCGGCATAGATAGGGTAGAACCTTTTCCCAAGGTGGAAATGTCAAAGACTAGAGGGCAGAGCTTTATGATCAAAGGGGCAAAGTTTAATGGAGATGTGTAGGGCAGTTTTTTTACACAGAGAGTGGTGGTGTCTAGAAAGCACCATCGGGCATGGTAGTAGAGGCATTGGAGACTGAAGGGCTTGTTCCTGTGCTTACATTCTATATTCTATGTCAGCCACAGGATCAACTTGTGAATCAATCCATGGAGTAATGTACTTTTTGGTCCTGGATACCAGGAGGTAAAGGTTCAAACCTGAAGGTTCACTACCAGTTGAGGATAAAGTGCAACATATTTTTTTCGAAATGGTAGAAAACAGCTAAATACACACAGCATGACCAGTCAACACAATAAAGTGGATCAGCGGGTCAGGCAGCATCTCTGCAGAAACTGAGAAAGGGTTTTGACTTGAAACGTCTCCTATTCCTTTTCTGCAGAGACGCTGCCTGACATGCTGAGTTACTCCAGCATTTTGTGTCTATCTTTGGTGTAAACCAGCATCTGCAGTTCCTTCCTACATATGAAGAGGATCCGTTTAGATGGTAACACCCTTAGCTTAGAGTTAGGTGATTGTTAGTTCGTCCCACAACAGAGGCTTCAGTATTTACTCCAGCCTGAAAGTCCAGTACCATGCTGAGGGAGTGCTGCATTCTCAGGGGTGTAAGCCACAGACGAGAAGGCTGAACACATTTCTTGAGTGGATGGGGAAGATTCCTTGTTATTTAAAATGGCAGGGTCTCCTCCTTGATAAGTTCATAACATTATGAGTTGTAGGAGCAGAATTAGGCTATTCGACCCATCATGTCTATTCTGCAATTCAATCATGGCTGATATATCTATCCCTCTCAACCCCATTCTCCTACCTTCGCCCCTAACCCTGACACCCATACTAATCAAGAATATGCCAATCTCCTACGTAAAAATGTCCATTGACTTGGCAAAACCTGGCTGAAGGTAACCTGGTTGAAGTTGTAGAATCTGATTTGGTGACCACTTTGCAGTGCATGTGCATTCAGTCCACAGGCGAGAGAGACTCACAGAGCTATTTGTAGAGTCTCTGAGTATATTTAAGGCTGAGATGAACAATCAGTTAAGGAATTAAAGGTTATGTGAGAAGGGCAGGAAAGTGCATATCAGATCAGCCATGATCTTAGTGAATAGTGGAGTAGCCTTGAAGAGCTAAATAGACCACTCTTTTTCCTCCTTATAATGATCTTGTGGCCTTATATCTTAACAATAACTTAACTCAGAAAACTTGAGATGTCTTGCAAGTGCGACAAGGCAACAGAAGATAGACACAAAAAGCTAGAATAACTCGGGATGGACAGGCAGCATCTCTGGAGAAAAGGAATGGGTGACGTTTCGGGTCGAGACTCTTCTTCAGGTGATAAGGCAATGACTGTGCAATTTCCTTCCTTGTTGCTCTTCATATGTTAAGTTCAAAATTATTTTTTATTTCAAAATATACTTTATTCGAATGATAAATATATACAATACATTAACCTTGCGGAAAATCCATCCAACATTTTCGGAGGCTGTACAATAGATCAATACAGTTTAGACATTTCTTTCCCCCAAATTTCCACAAATCTGTCCCCCACTCATGCTACAGTGGCGTGGGATACCTTCCCTTATATTGAGGGGCGTCTCCACCATACCGTACCCCCCATGTCCAGCAGCGGAAGGGCGTTAGACTGTGGCCCTCCCCCACCGAGCCTTGGCGTTGGCTGCACTGAGCTTCAGTGCGTCCCTCAGCATGTACTCCTGCAGTCTGCAGCGGGCTAGTTCAAAATTATTTTGCTTTGACTGGTTGTGTACCTACCCCCTGGGAGTAGTAGTATTAGTGAAACTGTAAATCACAGGGTGGCTCTCACACCTGTACTTTGGCAGAGACTTTTGAACTCTCTCTGTATGGAATTCAGCTAATGTTTAGTGCACAGTAAAACAAAACCAGCAGGGATTTTGCAGTTTCATTCATAAACAACTTATGGCTAACATTAGTTCTCGTAGAGGGGTTACTATCCATGAGATCTTCATTTGATTGTTGGAAACAACTGGTTGTATAATGGGCAGGAACTTTCTGTGTGTCTCTCAGCTGATTATGCATTCATGAAAGCCCAGGTCCTGATTTGGGTTTCAGATCTGACTATTGCCTATGGATTTGTGTCAGAGAGTCAAATGGATCATATTTGAAGAAGGCACCAGAGTAAGTCACAAGAGACTGGTGCTAATGGCCAACAGACTGTTTATCAAATCTATATTACTAAAAGTCTGATCTTGACCACTTCCTGTTGTTCTGTATATTGATTTTAGAAAAAACACTGCCACTCATGGCTGTGATTTTTGGCCATCTTACTTAGAGCCCCCCTCCGCTTTGCAGGACAAGAAAATGTTTCCATCGATGAAAAATAAAAGAGTTATTAGTGTTTAAAAATTGTTGAGATTCTCTCTCCTGTCGATCATGCCACGAAGGCCACGCCCCTTCTGGTGGGAGGGGGAGGGACTATAAAACCCAGAAGTGTGGGCATGGCTGAGTCTCTGCAAGATGGAGGAGGGAGAGGTCATGATTCGCTGTCTTTAGTGGCCTTGCACCCTGCTTGAAATGTTATGAAACTGCACTTGAATTTGGTGGCCTTACACCCTGCTTGAAGTGGTAAGAAACTGCACTTGAATTTGGTAGCCTTGCACCCTGCTTGAAATGGAATTTCAAGGAATAGCCGTGAGTCAACTACCAGCCCACCAGCCGTGAGTAAGCTGCCTCATAACAGGCTTGAGTGGTGGCCCTCTGGAAAATAGTCCCTTCAGCCCACAACACCCATACTAGCGCTCCAGAAAGCCCCCCCACCACCCACTGGCCACCAATATTGGAATTGGTAGAGAGGTGGAATATTGCATTGGGGGACCATCCCTCCCGTGTGATGCTGGGACCCAACGGGTCCCACTTAGTCTAGTAACTTGTCTATAATTTTGTGATGCAGAGGAATCAATACTTTCAGAAATATTCAAGTCTTTCATTTTGAAAATCCAATTAGCCTTTGATCATATATGCATAGTTTTTCTAACACTGCAGAAAGAGGACAATAAATCCATTTATTCACAGTAGAACAACCTCATCAGTGCTGTTTTCCTGCTCTTTTCCTACATAACTCTTCAGAATTTGCTCTCATGCATCTGTTCAATTCCCTTTTGAAGACTATATTTTTCACTCCTCTTAAAGGATTCCACTGAATTATATCTTTTACTGTCTGTATTGTACTGTTTTTATAAGGGTTCTCCAAAGATATGCAAAAATGTCTCCATGAAGAGAGCTTTCATCTCGTTTAGCTGCTTGGGTTAGTGAGCGATGACATAAAAGGTTCTTCCCTCTTTTTGCCATCACTCACGTTCTCTTTTCTTTACCTAGTATTGATCTGGTAGGACATAATCGACATTGGATAGCAGAAAACTGCAGATGCCTGAAAATCTGAAGTAAAATCAGTTAATGATGAAAATACTCTGCCCATTAGGCAGTATCTGTGGAGAACAAAATAGAGTCAGCTTGCCATAACTAAATTAATTATTGGCAGGCCAAAGTTCAGTCCATGCCCAAACCTCCATGCACTTTTTCTTTACCTGGATTTGTGTTAGCACTGTTGTGTCTCACTTTTCAGCAGCCTAAGGATAAGGGGGAAGTCTTTTAGGACCGAGATGAGAAGATCATTTTTCACACAGAGAGTGGTGAGTCTGTGGAATTCTCTGCCACAGAAGGTAGTTGAGGCCAGTTCATTGGCTATATTTAAGAGGGAGTTAGATGTGGCCCTTGTGGCTAAAGGGATCATGGGGTATGGAGAGAAGGCAGGTACAGGATACTGAGTTGGATGATCAGCCATGATCATATTGAATGGCAGTGCGGGCTCGAAGGGCCGAATGGCCTACTCCTGCACCTATTTTCTATGTTTCGATGTTTCTAAGACATCTGGTTTATTCTAGATGCAGATTTTACTTCGGAGTCACGTGAGTGATTCCGTGAAGAATCCCGCCGGGCCACATGCACGTCATTACGTCTGACACATGGTGCAGCAATCGGCTGGGAGGTGCATCGCTCCTCCAACGGTAAGTTTAAAAACCCTCAGGTACAGTGGCTTGCAAAAGTATTCATACCCCTTGAACTTTTCCACATTTTGTCACGTTACAACCACAAATGTAAATGTATTTTATTGGGATTTTATGTGATAGACCAACACAAAGTGGATCATAATTGTGAAGTGGAAGGAAAATGATACATGGTTTTCAAATTTTTTTACAAATAAAAAACTGAAAAGTGCGCGTGCAAAAGTATTCAGCCCCCTTTACTCTGATACCCCTAAATAAAATCCAGTGCAACCAATTGCCTTTAGAAGTCACCTAATTAGTAAATAGAGTCCACTTGTGTGTAATCTAATCTCAGTATAAATACAGCTGTTCTGTGAAGGCCTCAGAGGTTTGTTAGAGAACATTAGTGAACAAACAATGGTCCTTGGGCATCATGAAGCCCAAGGAACACACCAGACAGGTCAGGGATAAAGTTGTAGAGATGTTTAAAGCAGGGTTAGGTTATAAAAAAATATCCCAAGCTTTGAACATCTCACAGAGCACTGTTCAATCCATCATCCGAAAAGGAAAGAGTATGGCACAACTGCAAACCTACCAAGATATGGCCGTCCACCTAAACTGACAGGCCGGGCAAGGAGAGCATTGATCAGAGAAGCAGCCATGAGGCCCATGGTCACTCGGGAGGAGTTGCAGAGATCCACAGCTCAGGTGGGAGAATCTGTCCACTGGACAACTGTTAGTCGTGCACTCCACAAATCGAGCCTTTATGGAAGAGCGGCAAGAAGAAAGTTGAAACAAAGCTATAAGAAGTCCCATTTGCAGTTTGCCACAAGCCATGTGGGGGACACAGCAAACATGTGGAGGAAGGTGCTCTGGTCTGATGAGACCAAAATTGAAGTTTTTGGCCTAAATGCAAAACACTATGTGTGGCAGAAAACTAACACTGCACATCACCCTGAACACACCATCCTCACTGTGAAACATGGTGGTGGCAACATCATGCTGTGGGGATGCTTTTCTTCAGCAGGGACAGGGAAGCTGGTCAGAGTTGATGGGAAGATGGATGGAGCCAAATACAGGGCAATCTTGGAAGAAAACCTGCTAGAGTCTGCAAAAGACTTGAGACTGGGGCGGAGGTTCACCTTCCAGCAGGACAACGACCCTAAACATACAGCCAGAGCTACAATGGAATGGTTTAGATCAAAGCATATTCATGTGGTAGAATGGCCCAGTCAAAGTCCAGACCTAAATCCAATTGAGAATCTCTGGCAAGACTTGAAAATTGCTGTTCACAGACGCTCTCCATCCAATCTGACTGAGCTTGAGCTATTTTGCAAAGAAGAATGGGCAAAAATTTCAGTCTCTAGATGTGCAAAGCTAGTAGAGACATACCCCAAAAGACTTGCAGCTGTAATTGCAGCGAAAGGTGGTTCTACAAAGTATTGACTCAGGGGGGGGCTGAACACTTTTGCACGCCACACTTTTCAGTTTTTTATTTGCAAAAACATTTGGAAACCATGTATCATTTTCCTTCCACTTCACAATTATGCACCACTTTGTGTTGGTCTATCACATAAAATCCCAATAAAATACATTTACGTTTGTGATTGTAACGTGACAATATGTGGAAAAGTTCAAGGGGTATGAATACTTTTGCAAGCCACTGTAAGTATTAAACTTAGTCGGAGGTCGTTTTGTGCACTTGGTAATTCTTGTTTCAGGAGACAAGGTCGAGTGGAGAAAGCGTCGAAGGTGAAGTCAAGGCAAGCCGACGGGAGAGTAGCTGTGGGAGACCGCAGGAGTGCGGTTAGCGGGTGGCTGCCTATCTCACCTACCGGGTCGCTGGCGGTATGACCAGCGACTGAAGACTTGGTGCCTGAGAGCACTGTGGCTGCACCATTGGGGCGGAAAGCCACCAAAAAGTCTGCACGGCCCGTAAACTCGGATGAGTTGGGCCGGGAGGCTTCCCCTCCGAAAATGGATAACGTCTTTGGACGACTGTCCAGGATGGAGCTCCTAATGGTGAGGTTGCTCCACCAACATACACTCCAACTGGAGGAGTTGTGTCAGCGCGGGTCTCCTGGGGAGCCCTCGCCACCGACACCTGTAACAGGGCTGCTCAATGTCTCCCTCTCGGAGGAGGAGAGCATGCGGGGTCAGTTTTATACTGACGCCGAGTCCGTGGGTACAGCCGTGGAGCTTACCCCAAGGGATGAACGGCACAAGCCAGAGGTGCCAGTCCTGGCAGCAAGATTTGCTATTCCCCGAGAAACACGGGAACCGCTGAGTGATGAGTTGGCCGCAAGAATTAATTACCTGGCCTCACACCAGCTTCAAGAGCATACTATGGAGGATGCATCCAAAAAATATGAGACCCCTGCCAACTGTATCCTGCTCAAAGTGCCGGCATTTAACCACGCCATCTGGGTTCACATGGGCGTAGGTATCCAAGCTCATGAAATGAGGTTTCAGAGGGTACTGAAGCTGCTTGCTTCGGGCATTACAGCATTCGCCAGGTCGGTGGATGGAGGGCACCTGTCTGATGTTCAGAAGGTTGCCCTGGCCCTCGTGTGCAATGCACATTTTGAGATCAATTGTCTGAGGAAATCTGCCATCCGCCCTACTATCAACCCTAAGTTCGCGGCTCCGTGTAAACCCAGCAATATCCAGCCACCGAACCTGCTGTTCAGTGAAGATCTCTCAAAAAGAGTCAAGGAGCTGGACGATGAGGCAAGAACGGTCAAACATATTAAGTGGGGATCACCTACAAGTTGTGGGGAGATTACACTTGTTCTTGAAGGAATGGTATGGGATAACATCAGACCCATTTATACTGCACAGTATACAAGGGTTTTGAATTGAATTCCTTCCCAATTTGCGTCCACCCACACAGCATACATCAAGCCAGACATTGGTTTTCTCACAGCAGGAGTATTTGGAGGTACAAGCTGAAAAAAAAATATACAAAAAAGGGGTAATTGAGAAGATGGTTCACCAATCTCACCAATTTGTGTCTGATATTTTTCCTAGGCCAAAGAAGGATGGGGGATGTTGAATCATCCTTGACTTAACAAACTTTAATCCCTTTGTGCAGTATAAACATTTCAAAATGGAAACCTTTGTTACTGCCAAACAACTGATTTCCAGAGGATGTTATATGGCATGTATAGACCTTAAAGATACATATTATTCAGTGCCCTTTCATAAGGATCATTGGAGATATTTGAAATTTAGCTGGATGAGGCAATTATGGCAATTTAAAGCATTGCCTAATGAGTTAACCTCGGCCCCTAGACTATTTGTAAATTGTTAAAACCAGTATTGTGGCTACTCCAGGCTCAGAGTCATATTATAATGGCTTATTTGGATGATATCTTAATCGTAGTGGAGACTCAGGAAGCAGCTGAATTATCTGTGTCAGATGTTAAACTCATGTTTTAGAGATTAGGGTTCCTCATCCATCCAGTTAAATCCAAATTGTTAGAGTAATTGATTATTTGGGATTCACTATTAACTCAACTCACATGTCTGTGACTCTGCCCGGGTGCAAGAGATTAGACTTAATTGAAGGCTGTAACAAGCTCATGGGGGAGCAGCAACCTTCAATTAGATAGATGGCCAGTTTGATTGGCAAATTAGTGGCTGCCTTTCCAGCTGCATAATTTAGACCTTTGCATTACCAAAATTTACAATGTGCAAAGGGACAGGCACACAGGATAAATGCAGGTCATTTTAACAGGCCCATGCAATTACCAGCTGAAGCCATTGCTGAAGTGCAGTGGTGGATATTGAACATTTCGAGTTGCTTCAGTAAAGTTCTGATTGAGAATTTTTTACAATTGATGTTAGTGCCCTAGGATTGGGTGCTACTGATACCATCTATAGCTGCGGAGGCAGATGGAATCAGCACGAAGCATTTATTCTCCATTCATATGGGATTAATTATTTAGAACTGTTGGGAGCATTCTATGGTCTTAAGGCTTATTATACCAGTATGCGTCACTTGCATGTCCAGCTTCAGATTGACAACACTACGGCAGTGCGTATGTTAATTATATGGGTGAATCAAGTCGGAATCTTGTGATAGATTGGCTAACCTTATTTGGCACTGGTGTATTACAAGAAACATTTGGATTTCATCTATCTACCTACCAGGTAGATTCAACATGGTGGCGGACACCAGGTCACACAAATTCAATGACAACACAGAATGTATGTTGAATCATGATGTATTTAATGATATTGTTGCTCTGTATGGGATGCCAGATATCGATTTGTTTGCATCCAGACTCAATCACCAGTTACCAAAGTATGTTTCATGGGAACCAGACCCAGGGGCAGTAGTGGTGGATGCATTCTCGCTACACTACGGTGGAATGTTTTTATATGCATTTCCCCCATTTTGCCTAGTCAGTCGGTGCCTGCTCAAAATCAAGCAGGACTCCGGCTCAGGAGTGTTGGTGGTACCCGACTGGCCTACTCAGCCATGGTTCCCACTCGTTTTGGGAATAACAACCGTTTTTGACTGTCCTGAGATGTAGTAATCTGCTGGTGCATCCTATAATTGGGGAACAACATCCATTATATGACCGTATTGATCTGTTGATTTGTAGATTCTAAGCAGGCCATACCTGGGGCTTGGACTATCTGATCATACCGTGGATGTGATCACTGCGGCCTGGAGGGATAGTACCAAAAAACAGTACATCTCTCATGTCAGGAAATAGGAGGTGTTCTGTTTACGGGGGAATATAACATATCACACGGCACGCATCTCAGATGTGCTCGAGTTTCTGTCAACGCTATATTTTGAAGGGTTGAGCTTTCGTGCCATCAATAATGCCAGGAGTGCCCTGGAATCTTATTTATGGTTGGGGTCGGAACAACATTCTGTTGGATCTCACCCTTTAGTATGCCAGTTTATGAAGGGTATTTTTAATTCCAATCCCCCAGGCCCAGGTACTCTGAAATCTGGGATGTGTGTGTGTGGTACTCACGCTGCTTCATCAGTGGGCTCCAGCCACATCCCTATCTTTGCCCAAAATCACCCTAAAGATGGTCATGCTCATGGCGCTGGTTTCAGCGCAACGGGTCCAGACATTGCAGAAGCTGCGACTGGATAGGATGGTGTCATCAAAGAATAATGTTACGTTTTATATTAATGATTTAGTTAAACAGAGCAGACCAGGGGTGTCAGAGTTCAAAGTTAATTTTTCAGCATACCCCACGGATTTACGATTATGTGTTGTCTCGCACCTGCAACATTATATCAAGGTCACCAAGAGCCTCAGAGGCTCGGAATCAGCATTATTTATCAGCCACAAAAAGCCGTACAAGAAAGTGTCGGTACAGACCATTTCAAGATGGCTGAAACAGGTTCTGGTTTGTGCAGGAGTGGACACTTACAATTTTAAATCTCACTCCACCATGGTGGCATCAACGTCAGCAGCGAGGGCAATGGACGTCCCTCTCGACCATATCCTCGCGCCCGCAGGATGGTCAAATGAACTGACTTTTCAAAGATTCTATAACCAGCCACTTACCGGACCAGGGGTATTCGCACAGGCTATTTTAGGTTCTGTTTCATAGTGGCACCCTGGGAGAGAGGGGTCGCTATTGTTTTTTCTTTGTTAAATAAACCATTCACATGTTCAAATCAATGCCATGGTTCAGTGCACTGTTTATTATTCACTCATCCTGGGTCAATCGATGCAGTGAGACGCCTGGATTCGTATCTATGGCATGAAATCACAGAAGCTTTGAACTCTTCACAGAATCACTCACGTGACTCCAAAGTAAAATAGTAAGATTAAATGAGAACTTACCAGTTTGAAGTTTGATCTTTATTTTATGAGGAGTTACGACGAGCGATTACGTGCCCACCGCTCCCAACCCTCATATCACAAAGGTCATCTGGTAATTCTAGGTTTCTAATCTTACTATGTTACTTCAATTATTGTTACCTGTGATTTCACACCGCTACTGAAGATTGACACGCATGCGGGCTGGCGGGATTTTTCACGTAATCGCTCATCGTAACTCCTCAAATAAAGATCAAACTTCAAACTGGTAAGTTGTCGTTTAATCTTACTATTTTTGCCCATTAAAAACAAAATGTATTCATTGAAAGAACCAGGCCTTGTGTGATTAAATCACATGCAGTGTGTCATCACCAAGAACATCTTGATTTCCCTCTTTCCTTAAAAATGCTGCTTTTCATTTCTGGTTCAAGCGTCCAAGGTGTTTTTCAAAACTTCTGTAAGCTGTGAGTCATGAATGCTGTGTTACTGATGCCCATGTCCACTTTCTGTCATGGTAAACTGAACTAATGAGTGAGCTAATGAATCTCACCCCCCCTCCCACCCCCCTCCACATCTACCCTCATCCAATGTTAAATAAAGCGGTTGCATTGCCATCCTTATTGATCTTACATATTATCTTGCTGGGCTAAAGTAGCACACCACCAGCTTCACTTTCAGTACAGCTACCAGCTGACCTTCAAACAGCCACTTTCGTACAGCTACCAGCTGACCTGCACAGATCTAATCCTATCTCAGTAACAGAACACTATGGACTATTTATGCATTACCATGGGCTTGCTTTTCTAATTGTGTTTTGCACTAGTGTCTTGTTTATTTTTCTGTCTCTTTTTTCTTTTATTTTGCAGTATTTATGTATATTTTGTTATGTGTAGAGCCAGGACTTTGGCAGAAATGCATTTCTACAGCTGGGAGTCTTTTCTTTGGAAACAATCGAATTTGGGCAGGGCAGATATTGAGGTATTTCTGTTTGGGGCGGAATCTGAAAACTAGGGCTTGTAAACATAAAGTGGACAGCGATTATTCCAGAAACGAATTTGGGAAACCCCCATTTACCCACAGAGTGGATAGAATGAGGCTAATACTATCGCTAGGAAAGTGGCCATAAATACCTTTCAGGAGAATAAAGAGTGTTTAATTGTCATATGTACTGAAACAGAACAACAACATTTTTACTTGCAACAGCACGACAGGTCTGTAAACACAGTACTCGAGTTTATAGGATGCGATGGGCAGTTTTTCATTTAGAAAATCCAATTCTGACAGCTTTCCTTTGAATTAGATATATTAGCAGTCAATCCATGTGTTTATTTTGTTCCACCAATCTGCAGATAAATGATGAAACCAAGACTTTGCAATATTTGTGTTCAGTGACTCAGACATAATTGAATTTGTATGAAACACTTGTTCTGATTCTTGAACATGTGACAACAAAGCTTATTACAATTACATTTATTTTTAGCTCCTGCCTTTAAAAAATGAGAAATTATTTTCACCCTTGGGCCAAGACCACAAACTGTAGCTAACACTTTGGAAGGTGTTCAGCTGCTCCCAGGGTAATTAAATCCTAAGCAGCACAGTTGCATCCATCATTCTGAAAAATGACAGTGGAGCCCATTCATGTTGGGTTTCCGCAGCTTTCCGCTGGGGAAACATGCATCCGAAAACCCATTCAATTAAAGTTGGCATAGGATCGATCCCAATTAGTTTGAATAGCGGTTCCTGAGCTGAGATTAGGATAAAAGTAATCAATTATTGTTTTTGTTTACTCATCTTGTGTTTTAATCAATTTTGTTTTGATGTATTAATAATTTATTAAAAGATCATTTAAACTATTATCAGTTTATACACCAGAGACAGCTAAGAACTGCGAAATGCATTGACAGTTTTGACTGAGGGAAAACGCCCCCCACAACCTTACCCTCTCCCAAAAGGCAGACATGTCATTTCAGGGACGGGGGAGGTCGGGGGGAGGGGGGGGGGGGGGGTGTGGGGGGGGTGTGGGGGGGAGTGTCCTGATGCCCACTCGCTGCTGCAGATGTGAGGTGGGGGGGAATGGGGGCCAATTCATTAAGGTTGTCACATACACTCCAGGTGAGTACAGATGAATGGGGAGGAGCTGGACACTTTATCCAAGAAGCAGATGAACACTTGGCAAGTCCAGCCCAACTAGGTCATCAGCCAAGTGCTGGAAGATGGGGTTAACATGGATGGTCGCTGGTCAGCAAGAAAATGGTGGACCATATGTGGGAAGGAACTGGAGCACTCAGAGGGAATCGACGTAGTGACAGGGAAAACATACAAACTCCACGCACAGTTAGTACTGAAGATCAGGTCTCTGGCGCTGTGAGACAGCAACATTGCTTCCACTTTCACTATGCACTCATCTAGCTGAAAATAGGCCATTTCACAAAAGAGAAAAATGCTAACGGTGTATTGAAGTGACAAACCTGTCTTCATCAAAAGAACGCTTCCTTAATGGTAGCAGCCTGTCCCATAGGACAGATAGTTCTGTAAGCAACAGCACTGCAGATTTGGGAACTAAAGTAAAAACATTTCAGTTTACAAGGATTTGACAGTGATGAGCTTGCAACCTGAAATGTTATTTGTTCTTCTTTAGTCTAACAGAGACCAATTGCCCAAAAAGCAATAGAACAAATTCTGTTGACTTAACAATCGTACAGTATATCCAGCACATGGCCTTCAGGCACTGCTGAGGAAAACAGCTTCTAAATGTTTCAGTTTACAGCACTCATTAGTTTGCAATTGTCTGAAGTTCCTTGTGTTAGCAATTTTGGTGTTCCAGTTGGTGTTTATTGTCCATTGAGGTAACAATCCTCTTCGACATCTGCAAGCCCACTGAATAACTATTCTGTAACAAGAAACATACAATGAGATAAAGCAGCCAGAAATTACCTTCATTGTAGGCAGGAGGTAGAGGAATTGGGGGCAGTTAATGGGTATTTAAGAAATAGATTACAGGAAAATAACTTGGGGAATGAATTATTCTGAAAGCTGGCAGAGACTCGATGGGATGAAATAATTATTTGCCAGTCATAAGAATTATGGGTATGCTCTTTGAGAGCCAAGTAGATAATGAAGAGCTTCTGACATATAATCACCATTGCAGGAATGGAGGGACCCAATTTGTGCGCAGGAACTTTTACCCAAACACCAGTATGATAATGACCATATTCGAGTGAGTTTTCTTAAGCAATATGCATTGGTCTGTACATAGGAGAAACCTCTCTTCCTTTGCTTTGAAATAAGACCATGGGATCTTACATTTGCCCAAGAAACCTCAGTTCAACATGAACCAAGAAACAGGCTGCACGCCATCAATACTGTACTAGGACACCCACCCCCATTTTGTGCCTAAATCTCTTTAGGTGGGACATAAATCCAGAGTCTTCCAGCCTTAGAGAACAGATTGCGACTGGGTCAAAAACCTGGGGTATCTAGTAGGCAGGGAATGAGAGGATGCCACACATTCAAATTAAAATTAAATATACAAGCTAATGATCCTAATCACAACACTGTAATCTCCAAGGAACAAAGCATCAAGTGATGAAATTGGGTGCTTCTTGGTTACTTTCCAGAAGCAAAAAGTTCATTTCCAAAATGACAAGAAATATATTCCTTTACAACATTTCTGAGAAGGCTTGACACCAAAAGCAAGGGGAACGCCGAGCCTCATTGACATTGTGATGACTGTTAATGTGTCGGAATCAGAGCACACATCCTTTTCTCCAGAGATGCTGCCTGACCGACTGTGTTACTTTCGCACTTTGTGTCTGTCACGCAAAACAACTCCTGGAGAAGCAGGGCTGGTTCATGCTATGAAGGTTTTGCATATTTAAGATGTATTACATTTTAAAAGTAATTCCCAATTACCAATTAAGTTGTTAAGGTGTCTAAGATCCGTAAAAGTATCAGTAGCTATCAATAAAAGGAGGAAACTCAAATTATTCGATAAACAATTAAAATATTTTTGTAGGATATTTCTGATCTAATTCTGCCTCTTCTCTGATTTCCCAATGCTGTATGGATTAGAACATAGTACATGGAATAGTACAGTGTAGGAACAGATCTTTTGGCCCACACTGTTTATGCTGAACATGATGTCAAGGTTAACAAATCTCATCTGCGTGCACATGATCCACATCTCTCCAAACCATGCATATCCATGTTCTTATCCAAAGCTTCTTGATCACCACTATTGTATTTGTCCCTCTTACCTTCCCTGCCAGTGTGTTCCATGTAGTCACACCCCTCTGTGTAAAAAATGGTCATGCACAGTAGTATTGTAGAGCAGAGGGATCGATGAGTACAGGTGCATATCTCTCTGAATGTTGTGTCGCAGGTAGAACAAGTGGTCAAAAAGGCTTTTGTCACATTGGCCTTCATCTGCCTGATTATTGAGAATAAAAGTTGGGATGTCAAGTTGCAGTTGTAAAATACGTTGGTGAGGCCACATTTAGAGTATTGTGCTTAGTTCAGGGCACCGTGTTATAGGAAAGATATTTTCAAGTTGGAAATGGTACATAGAAGATTTACGAGGATGTTACCAGGACTAGAGGATCTGAGCTATAGGCAGGGGTTGAGTAGGCTGGGACTATATTCCTTGGAGTGCAGGAGGATGGGTGATCTTATAGAGGTGTATAAGATCATGAGAGGAATAGATTGGGTAGATGCACAGAACGTCTTGCCCAGAGTAGGTGAATCGAGGACCAGAGGACATAGGTTTAAGGGCCTGTCCCACTGCGGCGACCTAATTTACGAGTTAAGAAGAGTTCGCGCTCGACTCAAACTTGCAGCATGGTCGACACGTGGTCCTAGGAGGTCCTAGGAGGTCACTGTAAAAGTCCTGTCCCACTTTCCCGAGTTATTCACAAATTCTCCTGAGTTATTCACGTATTCTCCCGAGTTTTCAAACTCGCAGAATGTTCGTAACGAGTCCATAGGAGGCCATAGGATTCAGTGGATATATCGTAGCGGCTCGTTATGCCCGCCATAGGTACTCGGGGTTATTTTTTTACTCGTGGACATTTTTCATCAGGCTGAAAAAATGTCCCGACTTACCTGATGCCCCGAGTACCTACGGCTGGCATAACGAGCCACTACGATATATCCACAGACTCCTACGGCCTTTCTACGGACTCGTTACGAACATTCTGCGAGTTTGAAAACTCGGGAGAATTTATGAATACCTCAGAGAATTCGTGAATAACTCGGGAAAGTGGGACAGGCCCTTTACTCTCCTTCATGCTCGAGGGAAGTTCCCGCATACTCGCGGCCTCAGTTTGGTCGAGGAAAACTTGCTGAAACAATTTTTGCGAGTAAAAATTGGTCTCATGGTTCTTTTGAACTCGTAATGCAGTGGAGTGGGGTCGCTATGCAGTTATAGGCAGTCGAGGTAGCCGTAGGCAATCTCCTTTGCTGATCGGGCATTTTAATTGGTTCATTGGAGTTTTCAGAACCAAGGAAAACCGAACGGTAATGTTACAGTTTTTGTCAATTGCTTTGACACTAGTTTTAGAACCTTGATGTCATTTTTCACAACTCTAGATACAAAACGCAAAACGGTCACCACTTGTATCACAGGCTGTCCAACGTTCAAAACATTGCATTGTGTATTCATATCTTTAAAGAAAGCTTGCACTCACAGAATCATTGGTTCAAACAACTCATTTATCATGAAATACCATAGGGACATTTCTTTAGATCACCCACACACAACATACACATAATTTCACTGTTTAGTTGTTCGTACAACCATGAAATATTGTAGTACAAAATATGTGATACATGTTTCATCCTGTGCTACACGTAATGTCACTGTAAAAGGATTAGAAGAGAGAATACCACAGACACAGTAGAATCATTGAACAAAGCTGAAATTTATTGATGAATACAAACGCAATGACAACATAGGTTGAATGAAAGCAACAATTACTGTAACAAAACAAAAAAAAGTCCTGCAAAACAAACTGCCGTGTTCCTCACCTGGCCACTGTACAGTAAGAAAAAAAAGCTAAACAAAGGATCAACAATCACTCGTCATCCCCATCAACCCTGTCTTGTGGATTGGGCCACAGGTTCTCATCCACATCCGCATAGATGTTTTCGTTTGCCAAACATCTTGGAAAGTACCTTTGCGCATGGCGAATCCAGGCCTGACACTGGTCTGCTGTAATGTCATTGCAGGCATTGTCCATGGCCTGAAGAAGGGTCACTTGTTGATGCGGATGCCGATCATACACTTTCCACCTCCATGTGGAGAAAAATTCCTCAATGGGGTTAAGGAAAGGAGAGTATGGGGGCAAGTACACAGTGAGGAACTGTGGATGGGCCTGAAACCATGCCTGCACCTGATGAGCATGGTGGAACCTGACGTTGTCCCACACAATGACTTAAATTACACCAACAGAGTAGATAGCTCATCAAGAAATGCAACAAGGAGCTCTGCATTGTATGCGCCAATCAGAGATCTAAGCCCTACCACATCATCTGCTGATATCGCCGCACACATACTGATGTTGGGCCCCACGTCGTGCAGGTACTTGTATGGTTGCCTGCTGGCCAATTAAATTTTGCCCTCCCCTCCTTGTCTTGGCCAGGTTGAAGCCTGCCTCATCCACAAAAACAAATTTGTTATTATTTTTTAACGAAGGAACTGCAGATGCTGGAGAATCGAGGGTACACAAAAAGCTGGAGAAACTCAGCAGGTGCAGCAGCATCTAAGGAGCGAAGGAGATAGGCGACGTTTCGGGTCGAGACCCTCGAGAGCTGGAGGAACAGCACCTCATATTCCGCTTGGGGAGTCTGCATCCTTTGGGCTTGAATATTGAATTTTCTCAATTCTGTTAACCCTTGCTGTCTCCTCCCCTTCCCACCTCTACAGATTTTGTTGTGGATGCCACTTACACCCATTCCACAAGGTCAGATCAATCATTAGTAACGAATTGGTGTCACAGGTGGTGTCAATCATTGTCATCATCCTGCAACTTTCATGATCTGAACATGCTCATCCTCAGTTTCCATAAGACTATGCTTTAAGAGTAATGCAACAGTTACTTGTCATTTTGAGCAGTTGTATCAATTGATAGTTAGATTATTGTAATGAAATGAATAGACAGTCATTTCAAATGTAATTTGTGAATTGCATTATGAAATGGTTATACTTTGATGTTAAGTTGTGTCATTTTGAACAGGTGATTATAGTTCAATGGACAAATGATCTTTGGTTTATGTGAATTGTATCCAAGAAATTGGAAAAAGTGTTAGAGTTTTGAAAAAAGTGCATTTTGATCATTGGTTGTGAGTTTTGTATCTAGTTGTGAAAAATGACATCAAGGTTCTGAAACTAGTGTCAAAGCGATTGACAAAAACTGTAAATGCCCGCTAAACTTTATTAAAAGTTGCCTGGCTTCTTAAAAGTTTCTCCCCCCCTTTCTTCCCCCCCCCTTCTACCCCCCTTTCTCCCCCCCTTTCTCCCCTCCCTTCCCCCCCCCCCCCCCCTTCTCCGCACCCCCCCCCCTTCTCCCCCCCCCCCCCCTTCTCCCCCCCCCCTTCTCCCCCTCTCCCCCCCTTCTCCCCCCCCTTCTCTTCTCCCCCCCATCTCTCCCCTTCTCTCCCCCCTTCTCTCCCCCTTCTCTCCCGCTCCCTTCTCTCCCCCTTCTCTCCCCTTCCCCCTTCTCCCCCCCTTCTCCCCCCCTTCTCCCCCCTCCGCCCCCCTTCTTCCCCACTCTCCCCCCTCCCCCCCCTTCTCCCCCCCTTCTCCCCCCTTCTCCCCCTCCTCCTCCCCCTTCTCCTTCCACCTCCTCCCAACCCTCCTCCCCCCCTCCCCCCCTCTTCTCACCCCCCCTTCTCCCCCCCTTCTTTCCTCTTTTCTCCCCTCCCCTCTGCACTCTCTAAAGGACTTACCGTACAATGTAACAGCCGTCGTTTACCTTCCTGTTCATCGCAGGTGTGAATTTCGGAATTGCGGTGTGTGTGTGTGTGTGTGTGTGTGTGTGTGTGTGTGTGCGTGTGTGTGTGTGTGTGCGTGTGCGTGTGTGTGTGTGTGTGTGTGTGTGTGTGTGTGTGTGTGTGTGTGGACGGTTGATCCAGCTCGCGGTGTCATGGCTGACAGTTGATCCAGCTCGAAGTTTTTCAGGCGATTGCACTCGAGCTTAAAGGTCGAAGACAGTCCTTGAAAAGTCGCGTTAGTGGGACAGGCCCTTTAGGATGGAGTGGAAAAGATGTAATAGGAATCTGTGGGTTAACCTTTTCACACAAAGGGTGGTAGATGTATGGAACAAGCTGCCAGAGGAGGCGTTGAGGCAGGGACTATCCCAACAATTAAGAAGCAGTTAGACAGGTACATGGATAGGAGAGGTTTGGAGGGATATGGATCAAATGCTGGCAGGATGAAGGCCAATGTGCCAAAAGCCTTTTTGACCACTCATTCTACCTGCGAAATCACCTTCATAGCTACCTGCACTCCTAGATCCCTCTGCTCGACAACACTACTGTGCATTTACTCAGAGGGGGGTGACTACCTCGAACACGCTGGCAGGGATGGTAAGAGAGACAAATACAATAGCTGGGACATGTTGGCCGGTGTGGGCAAGTTGGGCCGAATGGCATGTTTCAACACTGTATCTACACTATGATACTATTTCCCCTAAATATTGGCCCCGCTTACTTAAAAGCAACGCCCACTAGTTCTTTGATATTTCCACTTCAGGAAAAGGTTCTGATTGTCTAACCCATCTATACCTCCCATAATTTTATGGAAAGGTCTCCGCTCAACCTCCGGCATTCCAGAGAAACATTCCAAGATTGTCCAACTTCTCCTTGTAGCTAATACCCTCTAATCCAGGCACCATGCTGCTAATCCTCTTCTTTACCCTCTCCAATGTCTCCATATCTTTCCTGTAATGCACAATATACTCCAAATATGACCTAACTAAAATCTTATAGAGCTGTGTCAGGACTTCCGGATGTATACTCTATGCCCTGATCAATGAGGGCAAGCATACCATCTGGTTTCTTTCCTACTTTAGCTGCTTGTGATGCCATTTTTGGGAAGTTATGAAACAGGACTTCATAATCTCTCTGCACATCCATGCTGTTAAGTGTCTTGGCATGAACCATATACAGGGCTCTCGCTTAACTTTTTTCCCTGTTGCCAGCCGGGCAACCGTGACAGCTTTTTAGGTTGCCAAATGACAGTTTAGGTGGTCATTGAAGACGGTTTGCATGACGCATGCAATAATGTGCTCGGACGAAGTGCGTAGTTACCAGTCGGAATTATGCTCAATGAAGCATTCACATATTATGTTCAAGAAGGAACTGCAGATGCTGGAAAATCCCCCCCCGAAAGAAATAGTCTGAAGAAGGGTTTCAGCCCGAAACGTTGCCTATTTTCTCGCTCCATAGATGCTGCCGCATCCGCTGAGTTTCTCCAGCACTTTTGTCTACATTCACATATTACTTCTGCTTCAAATAACTCACAAACTAAACATATTTACCAATCAAGACATGGTATATACCACAATGACATGCAGCAAAATCATAATACAATATTTCAACTCTTTTTACACATTGCAATTACTGCAATTTCTATTAGTTCATTCCACTTCCAAACAAAAATGTGGTTGGATTATTCAGCATATGATCAACCTGTGTCTACAAATCCCGGACCATGGTAACATATATGCTTAACCATACACACTACAGATTGATGCAAGCATGTTTTCTGTGAAGGACAAAAAATTACCATGACATGGCCATAGCATGGGTCGTTATTGCTATTGGCACGGAAACACTCTGGCATTCCACATAATTTATCCGTAACAAAATATACAGGTTGCAAGGAAATTTCTAAAGGCATTTTATGATAATAGCTGCTAAAACTGACTATACCCATTTGACACGTTAAACATTACACCAACTGACAAGGGATGGCCAAAGGACATAACTGCAGCAAATGTTCTTTTGGTAATACATTTAAAGGTGTCAAAACAAATAATAACATTGGGAATTAAAACACATTTGATTACATTCCGTTATCAAACATAATCAATGTTCGCTCTGAAGACCATGAAGCACAATAGGGTCAGGGGTTGTGTGAATCAGTGCGGGGTGGACAGATGGTGGTGGTGGGGGGGGGGGGGGGGGGGGGGTGAGAAGGAAATCGGTGCGGGAATGGATGGATTGAGGCAGGTGAATTAGTACGTGTTGGCTGGAGTATGTAAAAATTGTGAGGGGAGAACACGGGGGATGTCAGTGGTGTTGAAAAGGGAGATCTGTACGGGATTGATGGCAGGGGGTTTGGAGATCAGTATAGGATGAATGGGGGTTCAGTACAGGATGAATGGGGGTAGACAAAAATGCTGGAGAAATTCAGTTGGTGAGGCAGCATCTATGGAGCTAAGGAAATAGGCAACGTTTCGGGTCGAGACCCTTCTTCAGACTTCCTCCCATTCTTCTTGAATGGGGGGATCAGTACAGGATGGATGGGGGGGATCAGTACAGGATGAATGGAGGGGTGTATCAGCACAGGATGAATGGGGGGGTCCATTACAGGATGAATGGAGGGGGGGGGGTCAGGACAGTGTGGATCGGTGGGTCTATGCAGATTGAATGGTGAATCAGTATGGGATGAATGAGGGGATCAGTACAGGATGCATGAGGGGATCAGTACAGAATGAATGGGGCATCAGTAAAAGATGAATGGGTAGATCACTACAGGATGGATGGAGGGATTGGTACAGGGTAAATGGAGGATGGGTCAGTACGGGATGAATGGGAGGATCAGTGCAGTATGAATGGGGGAGAAGTGCAGGATGGATGGGAAGGGGGGTTAGTACAGGATGAATTGGGGGGACCAGTGTAGGATGGATGGGAGGGGGGGGTGGGTGTTGGCAGGAGAATCAATGCGAGGTGGGTAGGATGATGAATAGATGGGGGGGGGGGGGGGTAGATGGGGAAGGGAGCACAGGGGATGTCAGTGAGGACTAAATAGAGGAGGGAATGGGGATCAGTGCGGGATGGAGAGGAGGGGTCCCAGGATATGAAGGGTGGAGGGGGACGTAAAAGAGAGAGAGAGAGAGAGAGAGAGAGAGAGAGAGAGAGAGAGAGAGAGAGAGAGAGCAGAGGAGGTGGGGAGGAAGGAAGGTCAGCGTTCCTCGGACAACATCGCCCCGCTGCCTTGGCCGTCCCTGTCCAACACCAAAGAGCCGCCGCCTCCACGCCACCCCTCCTCCACCAGCCGACAAGAAGGTGCGGGGCCGAGCGGTGCAGCTCAAAGATCCTATAGCTGTAGGATCTTTGGTGTAGCTGCTTCAGACGGCGGAAGACTCTCTCTCTCTCTCTCTCTCTCTCTCTCTCTCTCTCTCTCTCTCTCTTTTCCTTTCAAAACAACCTCTCTCGCGCGCCGAGGCCAGGTGGGAGAGGGAGGCCTCCTTCCGCCGGGCGGGGTGCGGGAGGAGGAGGAGGTGGAGCCGCTGTCACGGCCGCTGCTGCTGCTGTTCGGGGCCCATCATTCGCTCCGACCCTTCGTCACCCCGCTCCTAGTATCCGCCCCGCAATCAAAGATACTAGAGGAATACAGCCGCCAACACGAAACGTCAGTTCCTATTCGCCAGAGATGCTGCCTGACCCGCGGAGTTACTCCAGTTTTTTGCATAAACCAGTATCTGGGTGCCAAGCCGGGTAAAATGAGTCGGCGTTTAGGTTGCCCGGCGGCACTTTCTGTGGTCAATGGCACCCGGGCAACCGCTAATTTCAAGCCCTGCATTTACCTTTCCTTTACATTCAACCCCCCAAAGTGCAGACCTCACCCTTGCTCCATGATAAACTCCTATCATTTTTCCGACCATTTCTGTAGTTGATATATATCCCGCTATATGCCTTTATCGGCTTCCTCGTTGTCTGCAATCTTGTAATTAGCTGTTTATTGTCATGAATGGCACAGCTGGTGGGACCACTGCCTCACAATGCTGGACCGGGTTCGATACTGACCTCAGATGCTGTCTGTGTGGAGCTTGCACATCCCCCCTGTGACCATGTAGGTTTCCTCCAGGTACTCCAATTTCCTCTGACATCCAACGATATGCAGGTTTGTCAGTTAATTGGCCTCTGTAAACTGCCCCTCATGTAGAGAGTGGATAAGAAAATGGAATAACATAGAACTAGTGTGTTTCTATATTTCTATGTAACTAGTGTGAACAGGTGACCGAAGGTCAGCATGGTCATGGTCGGCTGAAGGGCCTGTTTCCATGTCGTTTCTCTAAAACTAAAAACAATTCATTAATTAAGCTTGACAAACCATGCTTCCATTTGCAATGGTGTTGAATGTGTTCAATTGGCAGATGATGTTGGTAAACCCTATTGATCAAAGACACAAGGAATGTGATATATGGTAGGTTTTATCTCTTCTGCCTATACATACTGCCTGCCCTGATCTACCGAGTAATTACACTGTTTTTAAGTGTGTTTTAGCTATTTATTTGAAGTATTTGCTTTTTGTTCATTTCCAATTGTTAACATGACAGTGGTATTTTTATTAGTTCCTTCTAATGGAAGACTCACAGACAAAAATGTCAACCATACAAAGTGTACGTGCTAATATTTTGCAAATATCTGCAAAATAATTCAAATGTGATCACTCATCTACTGTGGCAGTGCGCACATAGAATTGCTGTAAAATCTCTGTGAAAAAGGCGTGATGGAAATTGGAAGATGACAAGCAGCTGAAATGTGAAGAAGTACAAAGTGTATTTTTGCTTCACTCAGCAGCCACTTATACTTTCTGTAGACGAAGCATCTCCCTCGGTCTGATAAAATGTGGAAGAGTTGATCTGATGTTGCTGATTGCATGAAAATAAGGAATGGTCTCATTCTTTTTCATTAAAAATTGATTTTATTTATTTGTTTATTTGCTCATTTTTGTAACTCAAGACTAATAATCCAATGTAAGGAAATCTGCAGCAAGATGTGGGTGTATGGTCAGATGTCGCCCCGAAATGGATGTTATTATGAAGGCAATTAAATAACTAGCTGGGCCTTCGCTAATGAGAAGGTGAGGATGGTTGTCAATGTCTTTAGAGGGAGATCAACGTTGCTTTTATATGTGTTGATCTGCTGACTAACTGCATGACTGCATGACAAATGACTGATTCCTTTCAATAGTTTAAAAAAAAATCTATGTAGCACCTTCCATGTTTCATGTTCCTTTCAGTGTACTCCAAAGCACCTTCTCGTCTGTGAGGCACCTTGGAAGTGCAATTCCTGTTATAAGAGACATGGAAGTCAATTTGATATATTGTGTCATAGTTCATACAGTCATACAGTGTGGACACAGGCCCTTCATCCCTACTTGCCCCCACCGACCAACATGTCCCATCTATACTAATCCCACTTGCCTGTGTTTGGCCCCTATCTATCTATACCTGACCTATCCATGCACTGTCTTATTGCTTCTTAAATGTTGTGATAGTCCCTGCCCCAATTACTTCCTCTGCCAGTTTGTTCCATACACCCACCACCCCTTGTGCGAAAATGTTACTCCTCAGATTCCTAATAAATCATTTCCCCTTCACTTAAACTATGCCATCTGGTTCTCGATTCCCCTTCTCTGGGCAAGAGTTTGCCTCTACCCATCTATTTCTCCCATAATTTTATTCACCTCTATACAATCATCATCATCATCCTGCACTCAAGGGAAAAGAGTCCCAGCCTGCTCAACCTCAACCTATAGTTTAGACCTTTGAGTCCTGGTAATATACTTGTAAAACTTCTCTGCACCCTTTTTAACTTAACAACATCTTTTCTATAACATGGTGCCCAGAACTGAACACAATATTCTAAACGCAGCCTTACCAACGTCTTATATAACTGCAACATGACCTCCAAACCTGTATTCTTAATACTTTAGACCATTTGATCCTTGATCCCTCTGCTGCACGACAATTTCCAAAGCCCTACCATTCACTGTGTAGGTCCTGCCCATGATAGACTTTCCAAAATACAACACCTCACAATTCTCTGTATTAAATTCCAACAACCATTCCGCAACCCATCTGACCAACCGACTAAAATCCTGCAGCAAATTTTTTGACAACCATCTCCACTATCTGCATTACCACCCACTTTTGTATCGTCTGCAAACTTGCTAATCTTGCCATGAACATTCTCATCCAAATAATTGATATAGATAACAAGCAGCAATGGGCCCAGCACTGAACCCTGAGGCACCACTAGTCACATCCACTACTTTACTCTGAAATAGTAGGCTCAGTTTAATGTTTCATGTGAAAGACAGTCCCATGACAGTGCAGCACTGCCTCAGCATAGATTTTTGGACCCCAGAGATGGACCTGAAACATGAATCTTCAGACTCAGAAGTTAAAGCACTGTCAATTTAGGAACAGCTAATATCAATCCATAACATTTTCTGAACAAACTGAAATGTTCCTTTTCTTTCCCTTTCTAGTGCAATTAAAAAAATATATATATTTTTTTAAATTAGAAGCAAGTACATAATAAGAACATTTCATGTATATCAGTCATACGTTGCTAATATTATCAATTATTTAATGACTGCTTCTATATATATATTTTTTTTAAATAGATAGAAAATAATAAAGAAAGAGAAGAAAAAAAAGCATGATAAAGAAGAATGGAATAATTTACTAATAATACAACAGTGGAGATAGGTTCGAAAATTATTAAGTATAACTTTTTATCTAATCCTTCCTGAGTTTGAGCTTCAGTCAGTTTTCCGTGCCGAACCATTCTACCCCTTCAAAATAGTCAATAAATGGAGACGATATTCTGACAAAGAGTTCTTGTTTGTCCATTAAGACAAGTCTAGTTCTTTCCAAATGTAAGGTCTCCGACATTTCCATTATCCACATTTTAATTGTGGGGGTTATAGGGCCTTTCCAAATTTTTAATATTAATTTTAATTTACAAGTTAAATTTCAAGTGCAATTTACAACACTTTTCTTTCTATTGTGTCGTTAGATACAGAGATACAGCGAGGAAACAGGCCCTTCAGCTCACCGAGCCCAAGCTGACCATTGATCAACCGTGCACTGGTTCTATGCTATTCCAGTTTTGCCTCCTACCCATTAGGGGCAATTCACAGAAGCCAATTAAGCTACAAACCTGTAGGCAGGAACTGCAGGTCTATAACAACGATAGACACAAAATACTGGAGACTCAGGCAGCATCTCTGGAGAAAAGTATTAAGTGACATTTCGGGTCGAGACCTTTCTTCTGAAGGGTCTGATGAAGGGGCTCGACCCGAAATGTCACCCATCCCTTTTCTCCAGAGATGCTGCCTGACCCGCTGAGTTACACCAGCATTTTATGTCAACCTACAAACCTGCCTGTCATTGGGATGTGAGAAGAAACCGGAGCACCCGGAGAAAACACACAGTCACAGGGAGAACATGCAAATTCTGCACAGAGAGCACCCATAGTCAGGATCGAATCCAGGTCTCTGATGCTGTGAGGTTGCAGCTCTACCGTTGTGCCACTGTGGTGTCAAAACTTGAAATGTGAAGCATGGTTGCATTCAGAAAAGCAAACAGATATGGTTTCAGCCTAGAATGGAATTAAGACATGAAGACCTTATTAAAGGGCAGGTCAGCAGCTGGAGCAAGAATGGGAAGTACACACAAGCAAAATGGTTGGAAAGAGATATGGTAATGTCAGGATTGTGAATGAAATGGATGATTTACTTCAAAATGTCAATTTCCCGTAAAGACCAGCACTTCAGCTGTGTCACTCAGTCTCAGCATGCATCACCACTATAAGTATCATTCAGTCTCTTTGGTCTCCACCATGTAGATATACCTTTTCCCCTTCTCTGCAATGTAAGACTACATTCACTTTGATTTTATTTTCCCCAGTTTAGATGGAGAATCATTGATCTGAAATATTAGACTCAAGGAATTGCTAGTTTACAAAAAAATCCACAAGGTTCTGGAGTAACTGCGGGTCAGGCAGCATATCAAAGATGATCAGGATTAATCAGGTGATAGGTTTGAGATCAGCATCCTTCTTCGGACACAACTGATATTTTAGGTTGGGAACCTTCTTCAGACTGGACAATGTTTTGGGTCTGAAGAAGGTTCCCAACCCAAATTGTCAACTATCCGAACCCGCTGATTTACCCCATCACTTTGTGTCTTTATCTGAAATATTGGGATCATGACAGAAGCCTCCTCATGGTGATCCCCAGAAATGATGACACAATGCACTCGGGCGACCAATTCTTTCAACATGTTGGACGACGACAGAAGCCAACAGTGAACTACACGTCGTCTGACACACGAGCGAACGAACGATCTGAAATATTAACTCTGCTTCTCTCTCCATGGGTACTTAACGTTTACAACATTTTAATGAATTTGCTTTCAAGAAAAAAAATGTTTTTTAAACTTCAATTTTTGGCAGTGTAAATAATTGAGAATACTTTTTATCAAGGCCTCTTCCACACTAATGAGAGGCATTCAACATAAAATGAACCTGCACGTTTTAGGCAATTGTAAAGGATAATTGTTTTACTGATATGTATAATCTTAATAATAAAAACTGTGGATACCTTCTATGGCTTTTTTTTTTCATTAAAGTAAAGAAGGAACAAACTCTAACCCAGAAGGAAATAACTGTAACAATATTAGAATCTGCTTCAATGAGGCCATTAAAGCATCAGCAACTCGTCGCTAGCAAGGTGGGAAATGAAATTAAAATCCCTGAAGTGAGTAACCATTGTTCAGTTTGAAAGATTTGATAGTGAAGCGTATATTAAGTTAATGAACAAAATAACCTATTGTAAAAGCAAAACAAAAACTGTAAACACAGGAAATCTGAAATAAAAACAAAGCATTCTGGCGGGTCATTGAGCTGCAACATTAATTCTGTTCATATTTCCGTGGAAGTTGCCTGATCGGTTGAACGTTTCAAATGTAATTTATATTTTAGATTATTGTGGTTTGCTGCTCTAGTCTAAGAGAAGGGTTAATAAATAAATTAATCCAGAGCTCTGTTGTCAGAACAAGGGAGCCATTTTGAGAGACTGCACCTGGGGAGTTTTATGTTGGAGGACTATGGAGAGAGCTAGTTCAGAACAGTTTTATCACTTCTACCGCCATATCAAAACTGAGCACAGGGCTCGTTGAACAATACCTGTTTGTGATTAGTCTCCACAGCCACAGACGGCTGTGGATGCCAAGTCACTGGGTATTTCTAAAGCGGTAGTTGACAGATTCTTGATTGGTAAAGGTGTCAAAGGTTATGGTGAGAAGGCAGGAGAATGGGGTTGAGAGAGAAAGATAGGTCAGCCATAATTGAATGGTGGAGTTGACTCGATGCAAATGGCCTAATTCTGCTCCTATGATTTTTGAACATGATGGTTTACATAAGACCCATAGGTATCTCCTCACTACATAAACACTGAATTTGTTATAGCAGGAAATGCTGATGAGGTTAACAAACTTTTTAACAGGTTAAACTCACCATCGTATAATCTCAACGTGCAATCAATCCTTGCTCTCTCAACAATTGCATTCAATTATACATTTAATACATAATGTGCTTTCTTTGTTTTTTACAAAACTGATTAATACAATCACTGCATGAAAATAAGTTTGAAGTTCCTCTTTATTCAGAATTTTTTATTTTTTTGAACATTTTGTCATTCTAATGTACGTTTCTTAACCTTTACAATATAATGTACATTAATGAAACATTCCTCAGCTGTGTTGGTGCATAGTGCAGTGTTGGGGACTTTCTCACTCATCATGTTTGATAACTGACCAAGCAACATAACAATGGTGTTTTTTCCCAATGCATTTAAAAAAAAGTATTCTTCCGAATACATTCTTTAAACCCATAATCTTGACTTTGCTAACTGTTAATAAAAGTTTATTAGAAAAGTCTAATGCTTTGTAGTGATCTGGGGATTTCTACCCAAGGTTTCAAAAGTCAAAAATATAATAGGCTAGGAAAGCTTTCTTGTTTATTTATTGTTGACAGTGGCAGTATATTCTGAATGGCTCTGGAGGAATATGAACCAAGTAAATGCATCTCAATGGTGAGTGGGATGTTTTAGTTGAAATTACTTTAACTTTAACTCAGAAAAGGTTATCTGAATATCATCGGCTCATTGGATGAGATGGAATAGAATGAACCCTTTTACCCTTCCTTTTTTAAGAAGTTTAATAATTCTCATTCTTCCATCTTTTCCTCAAAACCTGCATTTTTGTCTTCTTCCATCAAATGTCCAATTCTTTCTCCAAAGCCATTGTTGAATCTACGCCACAATTCCCTCAGGTCATGAACTGATAACGTTGTGTAAATAACTCCTCATTGAATCCTAGAATCCTGAGAGCACAGTAAAAAACATTAAAATAATAAAATATATGCTCTGCTCTCCTGCCAGTGGTAACAATTTTTCTTTATTAATTAAATCAAGATATATTTCAAAAAAAAAAAAATTACATTGTTAATGATATTTAGAATATGTTGACATTTGTCATCAATGCTTGAAAATTACTGTAGTGGGGGAAATATTTAAATTAAATCTAAAGTTACTACAGAGACCTAGATTTTCTGTTCAGTAGCTGAACGTATCATAAGATCATATGCTCATAAGATCATGTGATAGGATAATTAGGCCATTCAGCCCATCAAGTCTACTCCGTCATTCAATCATGGCTGATCTATTTCTCCCTCCTAACCCCATTGTCCTACCTTCTCCCCATAACCTCTGCACCCATGTTAATCAAGAATCTAGCTATCTCTGCCCTAAATATAACTACTGACTCGGCCTCTACAGCCTTCTTTGGCAAAGAATTCCACAAATTCACCACCCTCTGACTAAAGAAATTCCTTCTCATCTCCTTACTAAAAGAACGTCCTTTAATTCTGAGGCTATGACGTCTAGTCCTAGACTCTCCTACTAGTGGAAACATCCTCTCCACATCCATGCTATCCAAGCCTTTCACTATTCTGTACGTTTCAATGAGGTCCCCCTTCATTCTTCTAAACTCCACGGAGTACAGGCACGGTGCCATCAAACGTTCATCATAGGTCATGACGGTCTTGTGATATTAACCCATATTACGCAGCTGTCCAAACAATACGTGACAAATGCTTTAAAATACTTATTGAAGTCTAATTGATGTAACAGCTTATCTTTCCCATCCGATCAGATTTGTTTATTGTATTATACACCAAGGTGCAACAAAATTCCTTGTTCACAAGATGTTCACAGATTAAGCCATAAATATGCAGTGCAAAATCCGAGGAATGCAAAAGAAAATTAAATTGCAATAAAGGAATAAGAGTATGAGGTAGAGGTAAGAATAAGAATACATGACAGCACCTCTGGAAAAGGGGTGTGAAAGAGGTGAATGGTTCAGCATTCTGATAACAGTGGGGAGGAAGTTTTTCTTAAGCTTCAATGTCCTGTATCATCATTCGGAAGGTAGAAGAGAGAAAAGGGAATGGCAGGTATCCTTGACCTTTGGCCTTTTCAGTGCAACACAGTGTAAAAATGAACTGGATTGAAGGAGGTAATGAGCCTGTGAGGAACTGGGAACTTGTGTTCACCACTCTCTGCGGGTTCAGACAGTAAAGAGCATGGCAGTTGTCACATCAGGCTGAGATACAACCCATCAAGCTACTTTCTATAGTGCCTCTGTGAAGTTCGAGAGAATCCTTGTGGACATGCTGAATCTTCTCATAAATACGTGGCTGTGCTTTCTGGATCACTGCATCAGTGTGATGAGATCAGGCTAGGTTGCTGGTGATATGGATGACTCAGAACCATAAATTGTTCACCATCTCTACAGCAGCTCCATTGATGAGGACAGGGGTGTCTTCACCCCCTTGCTTCCTTAGGTCACCAGCCAACTCTTCCTTCTAGCTGTTAAGGGCTAGATGATTGGCCTGAGACCATAACAGTTGGTTCTTGATTTTTTTGCAGCACCTCATTTCATCCTTGGTGTAGATCCAGCCGAAAACAGTGGTGACATTAGCGAACTTAAGCATTGAGTTGGTGTTGTACTTGGCTGCACAGTCATGTTCAAGAAATAAAGCAAGGACAACACTGAGGAACACCAGTGTTTTGTTGAGGGTTAAGGTGAAGAAAATGTTATGACCAATTTTAATCAACTAATGTCTGCCAGTCAAGGGATCCAGTAGCCAAAGGCTCCCCTAGGCCAGAATCCTCGGGGATGAGGTTATTTATTGTTGAAGACAGAGCATAGTCAATTAATAGCATTTTGACATGGGTGTTCTTATTTTAAACATGATCCAGGGCTAAATGTGTGCTTTGTAGACCTATATTTTCCTGTATGAGATTGCAGAATATCTGTTAGACTGGCACACATGTGGACCATTATTAATCTTTCACAGCATTTCATTATGGTTAATGTAAGTTATGGGGTGATAATCATTGAGACAGGGCCATTTCTCTTTCTTTAGGGACTGGAATAATGAAGCTTTTTTTGAAGCAGATGGGGACTATAGACTGTTGAAGAGAGAGGTCGAAGATGTTGGCAATGACTGAGATCAGTCATTTGACGCACAATTTCAGAATCCATCTAGGAACTCCATTCAGAAATGCCACTTTCTGAGCAAAGAACGGCTTCGCCTGCTGCCTTGGGATGCTCCTTTGCTGCCTATTTTCATTCAGCTATTAATTCGGAAGTTCCAGTTTCGCAATTAAGCTCGTATTCAAATTAATGGCCAACCTTAGATTCAGGTCCTTTCGTTATGGATGTGCTTCTTGTACAGTTCCTGTTTCTGTCGCCCATACCATTGTCCTGATTTTATTTTGGCTTTATAACAGACACTTGATAGGCTAAAGAAAAATAAAGCAATTTCTATGCACCAGGAGTGGACTTAACACAAAGTCTGTGTAAATGAGCATAAATGAAGACCAGGATAAAAGCCTGGACTAGAAATGCTGGAAATACTCAGGTCAGGCAGCATCCGTGGAGACACAATGCTGTTGTAGAAGTCTGAAGAAGGTTTCTGATCTGAAATGCCACCCATCCCTTTTCTCCAGAGATGCTGCCTGAAACATTGAATTACTCCAGCACTTTGTGTCTATCTTCAGCATTCTAGGTTGATGACCCCACATAAGAATTGGGAAATTTTGAAAACAGATAACATTTCCCACTTCTTACAAAACATAATTTGCCTGATGTTAATTCTGATTCACTTCATAAATGCTGAATGACCTGCATTTTCGAACATATTCTGGACATTTTCAATGTCTGGACTTTTTTTGCATTTGGATAACAAAACAACAACCTTTCTCATGTGATTCTAGAGAACAACACTAAGGATTGATGACAGAATACTTAATGGCTTCAATGTGATTTTCACCAGTTAGACTGCAGAAATTGTGTAATCTGATCCAGATTGCCATTCCTGTTAAGGAGATGTTGAATACTTGCATTATTTGTGCAGATTAACGCTGGAACTATTGTTTAATGCGCCTGCAAAACTGCAGCAAGTAAGAATTTATTTGTTCCCGTTCATATCTGGTCTGCATGAAGTACCATGCAGCAAAAACAAAAAAAAATTACCTCCTCATCGACCATTTCCAATTTGTTATTTGGCATACAGAGTGCTTTGTTTCTTCATAAGTTTGGCATGAATCAAAAGTAAAAGTAAAAGAATTGTCAAGGGTTTTCAGAAATAAAACTCAACGTTCCATATTGTCAACCTTCAGTTATACACAGACAATACGTTTTTCTCACACCCAAGATCCACAAGAAAACTGACATAACTCCAGCTTCCCTATCCATGTGCTGCCATTGTAGATCTAGGGCAATGGTTTAATATTTTCTTTGTACACCATGAGTAGCATGATGCAGTCATTTATAATTAACTTATTTTATTGCTCCCATTATTGATGGGAGCAATCTTCCTCTGTCACCCCTGAAGGTATATAGCACAATTTCCCCTTTCCTGAGGGGGCTTCTCACCAGTTCCCTGTGTGCCTTGCAACATCCCTACAATTAAACACTGTTTGTCCACCCCCACCCCTAACACACACACACACACACATGATAGAATGCACATCTCCCTGCATTGACAATTCCCACCATCATCCCTCCTTATGACCACATTCTTGTGGACCACCATCTACCTACAGTGGCCTCTGGTGCTCCTTACATCATGTCTCATCTCCACCCTACTTTGTGATCCACTCCTGATCTCTGCTGTAACTTAACCCAGTGATGTGCTCCACTTCTTCCCCATATTATAGCTCACCACCTCATTATGGTGCACCCAGCTCCTCTCTTCAACATATCTCAATTCCTGTCAGTGTTGTGTCTTAAGCCATAGCTTATCTCCGCCCTATTGTCTCCATGGTAAGATCAATAAGGTAAACAAGTCTCCTCTGCCTGCACATGATCCATTCCTTGCATATCCATGTGCCGATCTAAAAACCTCGTAAATGCCACCATCGTATCTGACTTCATTCATCTACTGCCTGCATATTCCAGGCACCCTCCATGCTTTATTTCAAAAAAGGTTGGCTCCTCTTTGACCTTTCCTGGCTTTATTGGCGGGTTGCATCATGGCCTCGTTCGGCCCAGGAACGAAGAAGATTGCAAAGATTTGTGAATACAGCCCAGTCAATCACAGATACTGACCTCCCCACCATCGAAGGGGTCTACAGGAGTCACTGCCTTAAAAGGCAGCCTGCAGCAGCCAGGCTATTAAACACTACAACCTCCAAATAAGCTCTGAATTACATAGACTTGGGGGCATTATTTTTTTGTATTTGCATTATGTACAAATAATGTAAATAATGCAAACAAAGCAATTACAAAAATTAATGCCCCAAGTCTATGTAGTTCAGAGCTTATGTGAAGCCTGTAGTGCTTAATAACTGGCGGTTGTTGGGAAGAAGCTATTTGTGAACCTTAACCTCACATTTTTCAGGCTCCTATACCTTCATCTCGATGGCAGGACTGAAATGAGGGTGTGGCCAGAGTGATGTGGGTCTTTGACAATATATATATATATACAGTGGCTTGCAAAAGTTTTCATACCCCTTGAACTTTTCCACATTTTGTCACGTTACAACCACAAACGTAAATGTATTTTATTGGGATTTTATGTGATAGACCAACACAAAGTGGCGCATAATTGTGAAGTGGAAGGAAAATGATACATGGTTTCCAAATTATATTACAAATAAAAAACTGAAAAGTGTGTCATGCAAAAGTATTCAGCCCCCCTGAGTCAATACTTTGTAGAACCACCTTTCGCTGCAATTACAGATGCAAGTCTTTTGGGGTATGTCTCTACCAGCTTTGCACATCTAGAGTCTGACATTTTTGCCCATTCTTCTTTGCAAAATAGCTCAAGCTCAGTCAGATTGGATGGAGAGCGTCTGTGAACAGCAATTTTCAAGTCTTGCCAGAGATTCTCAATTGGATTTAGGTCTGGACTTTGACTGGGCCATTCTAACACATGAATATGCTTTGATCTAAACCATTCCATTGTAGCTCTGGATGTATATTTAGGGTCGTTGTCCTGCTGGAAGGTGAACCTCTCCCCAGTCTCAAGTCTTTTGCAGACTCTAACAGGTCTTCTTCCAAGATTGCCTTGTATTTGGCTCCATCCATCTTCCCATCAACTCTGACCAGCATCCCCATCACTGCTGAAGAAAAGCACCCCCACAGCATGTTGCTGCCACCACCATGTTTCACAGAGGGGATGGTGTGTTCAGGGTGATGTGCAGTGTTAGTTTTCCGCCACACATAGCGTTTTGCATTTAGGCCAAAAACTTAAATTTTGGTCTCATCAGACCAGAGCACCTTCCTCCACATGTTTGCTGTGTCCCCCACATGGCTCATGGCAAATTGAAAACGGGGCTTCTTATGGCTTTGTTTCAGCAATGGCTTTCTTCTTGTCACTCTTCCATAAAGGCCCGATTTGTGGAGTGCTCGACCAATAGTTGTCCTGTGGATAGATTCTCCCACCTGAGCTGTGGATCTCTGCAGCTCCTCCAGAGTTACCATGGGCCTCTTGGCTGCTTCTCTGATCAATGCTCTCCTTGCCCGGCCTGTCAGTTTAGGTGGATGGCCATGTCTTGGTAGGTTTGCAGTGGTGCCATACTCCTTCCATTTTCGAATGATGGATTGAACAGTGCACCGTGAGATATTCAAAGCTTGGGATTTTTTTTATAACCTAACCCTGCTTTAAACTTCTCCACAACCTTATCCCTGACCTGTCTGGTGTGTTCCTTGGGCTTCATGATGCTGTTTGTTCACTAATGTTCTCTAACAAACCTCTGAGGCCTTCACAGAACAGCTGTATTTATACTGAGATTAGATTACACACAAGTGGACTCGGTTTACTAATTAGGTGACTTCTGAAGGCATTTGGTTGCACTGGATTTTATTTAGGGGTATCAGAGTAAAGGGGGCTGAATACTTTTGAACGCCACACTTTTCAGTTTTTTATTTGTAAAAAAATGTGTAAACCAGCTATCATTTTCCTTCCCAAACTTCACAATTATGAGCCACTTTGTGTTGGTCTATCACATAAAATCCTAATAAAATACATTTACGTTTGTGGTTGTAACGTGAGAAAATGTGGAAAAGTTCAAGGGGTATGAAAACTTTTGCAAGCCACTGTATATATATATATATATATATATATATATATATATGTGTGTGTGTGTGTGTGTGTGTGTGTGTGTGTGTGTGTGTGTGTGTGTGTGTATAATATAGTAATATGTTTACATATCTTTTGTCCTGTTGCTATTAAGAATTTCATTGTTTAGGATATATGTCAATAAAACACTCGTGACTCATGACATGATTCTTCCATCTTTGGAAAAGGTTTCTGACTTTCTACCCTCACTGTACCTCTCTTTATTTTATAGACTTCTATCATGTATCCCCTCAGCCTCTGGTGCTCCAGAGAAAACAATCCAAGTCAAGTCAAGTCAAGTCATTTTTATTTATATAGCACATTTAAAAAACAACTCTCGTTGGCCAAAGTGCTTTACATTGGTATAAGAATAGTATAACAAATCCAAGTTTGTCTAACCTCTCCTCAAAGCTAATACCTGCAAATCATGACACGATTCTTGTTAACTTCTTCTGCACCCTCCCCATAGTCTCCACATCCTTCCTTTAACGGGGTGACCAGAGCTGTACACAATACTCCAAATGCGGCCTAACGAATGTCCAATAAAGCTGCAACATGACTTCCTGACTTTTATATTGAATGCCCTGAACAATGAAGGCAAACTTACCATAGGCTTTATGTTTCCTTTCCCTTTATTACTTCCAAATGACCCACATTTTGACAAGGAAAAATGGGAACAAGACTGGCAATGCCTTTCCACAGAAGATATAAAGATATCAGTATTCCAGTATTCCATAGAACAGTTTGATTCTTGAGGTACCTGAACAGCAGCTCTGAAAACCTGTTTTCTTTTTCCACCTTCTTGTTTGAAGAGAGGTTTGAGTGCAGAGATCGGTGACAGGCATCAGTGCAGAATTCACACTGACACACAGATTGGAAAATCATAGAGAACGTTGAGGTGCAAAATAAGCAAACATGTTTTAATACTTTCAGCATTTTCTATTTTTTTCTTTTATATGGTGGATTCTTGTATTTTAAATTGTATTTACAGGCCTGTTGTGCTGCGCAAGTAAGAATTACATTTTCCTTGTTGGTACATGTGACAATTAAATACTCCTGACTCTTCATTCTCACTTGATAAAGAAAATGTCCATTTGGCACATTGAGTCAATGCCAACCTTCAATGAAATCCATTCATACCATTGCTTTTCCCTTTTCACTAGAAATATTCTCTCACATGCTCCTTAACCCAGTCCTGATTCTCCTACCACCCTGCTACATTAGAAATACAGTACACCATCCAATTAAAGTATTAGACAGCATGATGGGTAGAAAGTGGAGCATTCAGAAGGGATCCATGCAGTCACAGGGGGAACATGCAAACTATACACAGACAGCACCAGAATTTGGGACCAAGCTAAGATTCGTTGGGGTACCAAACAGCATATCTTTTAACAGAAAAAAATAGGAGCAGTAGTGGGCCACATGGTCCCACAATTCGACCCTTATATTTTATATGATCTATCTCAGATGGTACCTCCTGTTCTGTGCCAGGTTCCCATAACCCAAAGTCCCATGACCTATCAAAAATAGATTTATCTCTAGTTTAAGTACTAGCTTCCATGGGACCAGCATAGATGTGGCATCTTGGTCGGCATGGACGAGTTGGGCCAAAGGGCCTGTTTCTGAGCCGTAGACTCAATGACTCTATGACTCAATACTTCTAATAATTTAGCCTCCACAACTCTCTGGGTAAGAGAATTATAAAGATTTGCCACACTCTGTGTGAAGACATTTCTAAGTATCCCAGTTTTAATGGATGGCCTCTGATCTTGAATCTATGTTCCCTGGTTTGAGATTCTCCCAGTGGTGAAAGCATATCACATCTACCCAATTATGCTCTCTTATGGACATAAATATTTCCACAAGAACACCACTCATTCTTCCAGACTACAAAGAATGTAGACCCAAGTAGTTTGACGTCCCTTGAGAGGACAAATAAATCTGTGTCCTTGGGTTTAGACCCTTCGTCTAAAGGAAACAGGGCCTTATTGTTGACTCTGTCCAGGCCCCTCATAATTCAGTCAAATCTTTCCTTGGCATCTTCTGTTCCAAAAACAACATTGACTATCCAATCTTTCCTCATAGCTGTAACTTTCCGGTCTTGGCAATGTTTACTACATCCAGCAGAGGTTTGATGTCCATAATCTGGGGTCCTACAGCCATTGCTTTGATTAGGAGAGTTAAATTTTGGTGATGCAACTTTCAGGGAAGCGGTTTCATGGAAATAATTCCCACCAATTTTAATTCAGGTTAAAATATGACAAAGGAGGAAATTGAAAAATCCCATCAGGTAAGCTCACAAAATAATTGTTTAGCAGTTGCCTGAATTTCTATATCCATTCTAAGACGTCATTGATATTTTCTCCACTTGTGTCGAAGGCACGTTTTCACTCTGGGTAGAAGTATCTAAGTACCATAATGAAACATTCCAAAATGTCTGAACTGGAGGGGGACCAATATCCTTGCAGGGGGTCTTCTTCTTCTTCTGTCGTGTGGCATGCACAGTCAAAAGTTGTTGGACAACTTGTTCTATTTGATCTTCTGTTTGCGCACGTCGAGTTGATTGCATTAGTCGAAACAGGGCAGACCACGTGAAGGTTGCAATCTTCCACCCCCTTGCAGGGGGTTTGCTAGTGTTACTCAGGAGGGTTTAAACTGGAGAGGGAGGAGGGTAGGAATCAAAGTAGTATTTCAGAAACTGGTAAGAGTGATGGAAATGTAGAGGTTAGAATCAGTAAGATCAAAGGAAAGATAGCAAGAGAGAGGTGAAGGAATATGGTAGTGCTAATGGGCTGGTGTGTTCATTTCAATGCAAGGAGTATTGTGGAGAAAACATGAACACAGCTGGATTAGTGCTTTGGACTATGATGCTGTGGCATTTTTAGACATGTGATTGCTAGAGGGACAGGACTGGCAACTCAATGTTCCGTGGTTTCGATGTTTCAGACATGAGTGAGAGGGAGGCAAAAGAGGTGGAGAAGTGGTGCTACTAATTAGGGAGACTCAGAGAGGACATACTGCATGGTTCGTCCAAAGAGGCGATAGGGGTAGAGCTTAGAAATACGAAAGGTGTGAACACTCTAATATGATTATACTATAGGCCCTCCAATAGCAAGCAGGAGATAGAGGAGCAGATACAGTATCTACAACAGATATGTATACTGAAAGGAAATGAGCCTTGAGCAGGTGACTGGTGCTACAGTGGAAGACCAATTCAAGGATAATAATCACAGCTACATAAGTTTTAAGATTGTTTTGAGTAGAGAGAAGGCTGGGCCTTGCAGGAAAGCAGTAAATTGGAGTAATAGCTAACTATAACTTTATTTGGCAGAACCTCGGAAAGGTACTCTGGAAGCAATTGTTATTAGAAACATAGAAACATAGAAAATAGGTGCAGGAGTAGGCCATTCAGTATGTTTCTATGTTTCTATGCCACAAGGGCCACATCTAACTCCCTGTTAAATATAGCCAATGAACTGGCCTCAACTACCTTCTGTGGCAAAGAATTCCAGAGATTCACCACTCTCTGTGTGAAAAATGTTTTTCTCATCTCGGTCCTAAAAGACTTCCCCCTTATCCTAAACTGTGACCCCTTGTTCTGGACTTCCCCAACATCGGGAACAATCTTCCTGCATCTAGCCTGTCTAACCCCTTAAGAATTTTGTAAGTTTCTATGAGATCCCCTCTCAATCTTCTAAATTCTAGTGAGTACAATCCGAGTCTATCCAGTCTTTCTTCATATGAAAGTCCTGACATCCCAGGAATCAGTCTGGTGAACCTTCTCTGTACTCCCTCTATGGCAAGAATGTCTTTCTTGCCAAGAATGCCCTCTATGACAAGAATTGGTTAGGTCTACCTCCCATGTGGAAATCATCTTAAAGACCAGTTGATCAAAGTTCAGAACCTGCATGGTCCAGTCGTAAAGAGGGATAAGGACGGCAAATAAAGGAGACATTGGCTATGAGAATATGCAGAGCTGGGGATACTGTAGGATTAAAGGGTTAAGAATTCTGTTTTTGAGGATCAAGGGCTGATTGAAGTTATAAGTTTCATTCCTTTGACATCATCTTTCTTGGAAAACATGTGATGTTTAATGCTATTGTGATTGGCTAAGATGCATTATACTGTGTAATTGGGTAGAAAGATTGTCCCCACTTGTATAACCATGTGATACTGTAGTTATTGGTCTTGAATTCCTGCCCATTGTAAGTTACCTCCCACTGTATCAACCATATATAAATGCTAATTATTTTGTTTGAGCACATGATTGCTTACTGGGAGAGTTTCCCAGGACGGTACAGAGAAACCAGGTCACCATGGTGAAATGAAGGATGATTTAAAGTATTCTAGTCGGTGTATTCACTAAATACTGGAATCATCATTTGGGGACATTGTCTGGGGTCTCAGAGGAGGCCCTCGCAGGTTTGCGATAAAAGGGTTGAGTTGTCGGGTCAGGGAATCTAGGAATTGGGCCCCGATGAGTGATTTTACTCCATCGGTTTTCCTCCGATTCGCTGATCCAGCTGCTTGGCAATTCGCTGGCCTTTGAGAAGCTTCCTGAAGAGACTGAGGTTAGTAGTCCAAAGAATACTGATATTGGGTCGCTTTAATTGATAAAGGGTTCAGCTGAGGGAACATTTCAGTACTGAGGTAATTGGAAATACGTTTCGGGTTGAATTAATAATTTGACAAATTACTTTAAAATCAGCTTCGAGGTTGGAAGTCAGGATAAGTTAATTGATTAGTTACTTTGAGAACCTGCACTGTGTAAAAATTTGGGAAGGGGTTTCGGGCGGAAGTAGAAATAGACAAATTACTTCAAAACCAGTGCCGAGGTAGAAGTGGGAAGGCATGTCTGTGGTATTTCAGGACTGCGATAAAAAAATTGCTGCTCCAAATTCTGTTAAGTCAAAGGGTTTTATTGAGTGTTTTTGTTTAAGTTTGTGTGGTTTAATAGTAAGATTAAATGAGAACTTACCAGTTTGAAGTTTGATCCTTATTTTATGAGGAGTTACATTGAGGGATTACGTGAAGAAGCCCCACCAGGCGCATGCGCGTCATACTTCAAAGCAGCGGTGTGAAAACACAGAAAACAAATAGCCAAAGTAACATAGTAAGGCTTTTAGAAGACTAGAACTACCAGATGATCTCTTAGATTATGAGGGTGGGAGCGGAGGGCACGTAATCCCTCAACGTAACTCCTTATAAAATAACGATCAAACTTCAAACTGGTAGGTTCTCGTTTAATCTTACTATTTTACTTCGGAGTCACGTGAGTGACTACATGAAGATTTCAAAGCTCTGTGTTTTCATGCCGTAGATGCACTCCATACGACAATCTGCTTCGGTTGACACAGTAGTGAATAAATAATATATTGAACATTGCTTCGAATTATTCAATAACTATTTTTACTAATAACAAAAAACAGTAATAACCCCTCTGTCCCAGGGGAAAATTACAAACAATGATATAAAACAAAGCAAATGAATTAAATGGAACCCAAAATAGCATGCCCAAACCGTGGCACTGTCTGTACAGGTACATCATAGAATTTTGAAAATTGAGTTCAAAAGTAAGATTGCCTTGCCACTATTTTGGTGTCCTTTGGCAAAACCAATATCGAGGAAAGTTTAGTTCAGGAAGGTTAGAACAAGGGAGTGCATTGAAGGTTCACCAGATTGATAATGGCTGGTCTAATGAAGAAAGAATGCACAGAGTCGGTCTATTCAATGATTTCAGTGGAACATATGCAGTATAAAGGAGCACGACTCTAGGTGACAATAAGATAATTTCTCTGGTGAGGAAGGCTGGAACTGGAGAAAAGGTGTGTAGTCACAGCACTAGACTGAAATGAGGAGGAATTCGGCATTTGCTTTCTAATTACTGCATAACTACACACCAGAGGTATTTCAGTCTGCAAAGTGCAGTCCAAGTTTTTCCTCTGAATTGTTTACTATTAACAATGGCTTTTCTTTAATAGATTTCTCATTTTTTGCTATGATAGCTATAGTTTACCAATTCTTGCAGTTAAGTCTCTTATGTTACAATGGACTCGCAGACATAACTTCCTATTAGACTAAGTGGGACCTGTTGGGTCCCAGGTTCACACAGGAGGGCTGGTCCCCCAACGCAATATTCCACCTCTCCACAAATTCCAATATTATTGGCCAGTGGTGGGGGGGGGGGGGGGTGTTGTGGGTCAAGTTAAGCACAGTGAGTGCAGGGCCAACAATCCATTTCATGTTAAGTCAATCCATTTCAAGTCAAGCACATGGCAGGCTGGGGCAGCCAACAATACAATCCATTTGCTTTCATTTCAGGTGAGGTCAAGCAAAGCAAAGGCAAAGCAAAAGCAAAAGAGCAGGCCAAACAACTCATTTAATTTAATTTCCATTTCCATTTCAATTTCAAGCACACGGCAGGCCAAATAACTCATTTCATTTCATCAAGGGCCAACAAATCATTTATTGCAAGCACATTAAGGGTTAACAAATCATCATTCATTTCAAGCATATTGCTGGCTAACAAATCATATATTGCAAGTACAATAAAGGTTAACAAATCATCATTCATTGCAAGCACATTGCTGGCTAACAAACCATTTATTGCAAGCACATAAAGGATTAACCACATAAAGTACATAGCCACAAAAAGCATATAAAAACACATTGCCACATAAACCACATAACCACATAACCACATACAGCACATACATGGTAAACTCACAGTTCAGTAGACTCACAGTTCAGTAGACTCACAGTTCAGTAGACTCACAGTTCAGTAGACTCACATTTCAGTAGACTCACAGCAGACTCACAGTTGTGACCTCTCCCTCACAATCTTCCAGAGTGACTGACTCGTGTCCAGGCATCCGGGGTTTTATAGTCCTGCCACCCCCCTGGAAGGGGCATTACCTTCATCATGGTGATTGACAGGTGAGAGGACCAATCAGTTGATCTCAAGATTTGTTAAACATTCATAACTTTTATATTTTTCATCGATCTGAAAAATCCTCGGGGCTGCCTCAGCTGAGGAGGACTGTGAGTAAGATGGCCAAAAATCATAGTGATATATATGGTAGCATTTTATCTAAAATCAATTTACAGCGCAGATAGGAAGTGATCGAGATGAGACATTTAGTTATATAGATGTGGTAGAAATCTGAAATGCACGCTGTTTTCCACAACTTGAATGCAAAATGCAAGCAGCATCTTGAAGCATCTCAATAGGTTTCAGTTGGGGTTATAAAGAAATGCTGAGAATTGGAGGAAGATGTTTGGGAACTGAGCAAAAGTTTGGTGGAAAACTATATTCAGAGGTCCTCTCAAAACATCGAAGAGATAGCAAACCAAACGGTAGAAACATGGAACTGCAGATATTGTTTAAACAAAGGAATGAAAGGATCTTAGGAAGACTACGTACAGTGTGGATCCTTGATGGCTGGAAATTCCAACAATGAAGCAAGGGGATGCTGAGAAGGTCAAGGCAGGGAGTACAAATATAGTTGCAACTAACTTCCATCCAGATTCTTGAGGTGATGAGAAAAGGTTCAAACATGGACAGTTTATGTGGTCAGTGCATTTGTTTCTTTGCAATATGACTCGATGACTAATCCCAACACTTTTTTTGTGATAGAAATAACATATATTTAGCTATATTAATACATACACATAAAATAATAAAGAAGTGGAATATAGCTGAGGTAATGCTCTCCGTATTCTTAAAAAGTGTAAAAAAACGAAGTTTTAAGGAACATTTGCAAGGACATTTCTAAAGTAATTGACAGGCTTCTTTTATCAGCTTTGCTGCATTGCTGATAATGATTCTGTTTCTCATTTCACAGACGACAGCTTAGTTTTGAGCTGCTCGATTGCCGCACTGCCTTTGTTATCTATTGCCTTTAAAGATTCTTACCAGTTGGCTGAATTGATCGCTGAGTAGGAGGACTGCAGTGCTGGGAACATTCCCTTGAGATGGGAAGATTGAGGACATGCAGGTAGACTGGGAAAATCAGTTTGTTACTCAACCCCAAGAAAGGGAGTTTGTGGAGTGCCTCCATGATGGATTCGTAGAGCAGCTTGTACTGGAGCCTACCAGGGAGAAGGCAATTCTGGATTTAGTGTTCTGTAATGAACCAGATTTAATAAGGGAACTCGAGGTAAAGGAGTGATTAGGAGGTAGTGACCATAAAATGATGTTTTAATCTACAATTTGAGAGGGAGAAGGAAAAATCGGAAGTGTCAATATTACAATTGAACAAGGGGGACTATGGAGCCATGAGGGAGGAGCAGGCAAGGTTGACTGGAAAGATACCCTAGCAGGGATGACAGTGGAACCATAATGGCAGGTATTTCTGGGAATAATTCAGAAGGTACAGGATCAGTTCATTCCTAAGAGGAAGAAAGATTCCATGGGGAGTAAGGGGTGACCATGGCTGACAAGAGAAGTCAGGGACAGTATCAAAATAAATTGGATGTTATATCGTGGAAGCATAGATTGATAGTAAGATTAAATGAGAACTTACCAATTTCGAAGGTTAATCTTTATTTTATGAGGAGTTGCGGTGAGGGATTTCGTGAAGACCCCGCCAGCACGCATGCGCGACATTCTTCAAAGCGGTGTGGAATCACAGAACGCACGTTAACTGGAAATAGTAAGAATAAGAACGTAGAACATACCAGTTGACCTTATGATAGAGGGTGGGAGCGGAGGGCAAGAAATCCCTCCTGAGTGACTTCGTGAAGATTTCAAAGCTCTGTGATTTCATGCCCTGGACAGTGTCCATGCTATCACACTGCCGCAATACTGATGGAGGAAGACTGTGAATGCAGTCCAGACTGAACAGGCTGAAAAATAATGCATATTTATTGCACAAATAATAACAAACAAAAACCCCCGAACTCGGGGACAAACATTCACTGAGCGGCTCCCAGCACGGCTTCTGCGAACGTTGAGGGGTGACCAGCAGTTTGTTGTAGAACCTCTGGAAGGTTGCTTCACTAGCCCAGCCCGCGGTGCCGAGGATGTGGTCCATAGGCACCTCCATGGCCCTCGCCGCTGATGTGGATGCAGCCCTGGTAGAGTGAGATTTAAAAATGTTAGTAGCTACTCCTGCTGCACCCAACACCGCCCTGAGCCACCTGGCGATAGTCTGCACAGTCACCCGGTGATGTGGAGATTTGTGGCTGATGAGGAGCCCCTGCTCCATCTTCCGGATGGTTTGTGTAGTGCGAATGTAGAGGCGGAGATAGGTGACTATGCAGAGGGTGGCATCAGAGGGGTACGCCCGAAACTCCAACTGCAGCCCATGAGCCCCAGGTCTGTGCTGCTTCAATAGGTCCTGGACAAAGAAAGTCACCTTTGCGGGGGTGGAGACCATGCTATCCAGCCGCAGCTTCTGTAATGCCTGGACTCGTTGAGCTGTAGTCAGTGCCATCAGCATCACCACTTTGAGGGTGAGCTTTTTGAGTGGTAACTCTGTCATAGGAGACCAGCTCCTCAGTAGGGTCAGAACGATCCCTACGTCCCAGGTGATGTTGTATCTGGGCCGTGGAGGGTTGGTGTTAAACACTCCCCTCATGAATTTAGACACCAGGTGGTTGGAGCCTATACCTATGTCCAGGTATGAGGACAGTGCACTCCTGGCGCTGTTGATGGCACTGTAGCTATGGCCCGCATCGTAATGAAGGCCCGCTAGGAATTCCAGTGCCTCCGACTTCCTGACCTGTGTGAGGTACTGCCTCCTGGTTGATGCTCGGCATGACGCTGAGATGAGGTCCATGGCTCTTGGTGATATGCCGCCCTTGACGTGCAGCCTCTTTAGAACCTGCAGGCCAACATGTTTATGTGACCATGGCACGGGTGACTGTCCCCCGTAATGCGGTTAGTAATCAATTTGGGGTTTTTACCAAACTGAATCCACGGATGTTTCAAAATTTGGAGGACCATCAGTACCATGGCTGTGTAGGCCAGTCGGGTATGATCAAAATGCCAGTTGTAGAGTCCAGTTGAATTTTCTGCAATACCTGACTGATGAGGCAGAATGGGGGAAATGGGTAGCAAAACCATTTCCCCCAATGGAGAAAAAAAGCACCCAGAGCTACTGCCCCAGGTCTAGTTCCCAAGATACATACGTTGGCATCTAATGGTTCAACCTGGATGCAAAGAGGTCAATATCTGGTGTGCCATAGTGAGCTATAATTTCAGCTAATATTTGGGATTCAACATCCACTCGATGTTATCATTGAACACTCGTGACCTGGTGTCCACCATTGTATTGAGCTTCCCTGGCAAATAGGTCGCTGTGATCCAAATATTTCTCTCAATGCACCAGTGCCAGATTGTGTTTGTCAATTCATCACAAGATAACGACTTAATATCACCCATATGATTGATATAAGCCACCACCATTGTGTTATCTATTTGGAGGCGGACATTTAAGTGCCGTGAGTTAGTACAGTAAGCCCGCAGTCCATGGAAAGCCCCTAACATCTCCAGATAATTTATCCCTTGTGTCTGGAGGAGGGTAGACTCATGAGGGTCCCATCTGCCACCACAACTGGACATAGTGTCAGTTGCACCCCAACCTTGTGCGTTTGCGTCAGTCTGTAGCATGACGGATGGGTTGCTAACAATGATGGGTCTGTGACATTCACTAATATTGTCAATCCACCATTGTAGCTCAGCTCTAGCCAGATTTGGCAACCGTATTGGTCTATCAAAGTGCCCAGCATTTGCTTTTATTGCTGTGATTTTTGCTCTTTGTAAATTTTGGTAATGTAACAGTCCGAATTGCGCAGCTGTGAATGTAGCTACCAATTTCCCAATTACCTTTGCCGTTTGTCAGATAGTCGGAACCCTGGTGCAAGCAAGGCTGTAGCACGCTTCTTTTATTTCTAAAGCTTTGTTGGTCGGGATAGTGATCATCATTAAGGTTGTGTCAATGGTGAAACCCAGGTAATCCATAACTTGAGAGGGGTGCAGTTTGGATTTGTCTGGATGGCTTACAAACCCTAACGTCTCGAATAAAGATTTGGTCGCTATAACTGCCAGCGTAGCCAATTGGAGGGTCTGACCCACGATAAGGATATCATCTAAATATGCCATGATGATATAATTCTGTTGTCGGAGGAGTGCCAATATGGGTTTTACTAACTTGGTAAATAGTCTGGGGGCTGTGGTTAACCCATTGGGTAAGGCTTTGTATTGCCACAACTGTCCCTTCCAGACAAATTTCAGGAACTTCCTGTGAGATTCTGTGATGGGAACTGTATAGTATGCATCTTTTAAATCGATGCAAGCCATAAAGTACCCGGGTAAAGCAGCTGCTTAGCTGTTTCGAAGGTATCCATTTTAAAATGGGTATATTGTACAAAAGTGTTCAACTGGGTTAGGTCTATGACAATCCGGCACCCCCCATCTTTTTTGGTTTTTGTAAAGATGTTAGACACAAACTCAAGGGGTTTGTGTGTCGTTTTGCCAATCACCCCTTTGGCTGCTAGCCGTAAGATTTCAGCATGTCCCGCCTTTATCTCATTCTGAGAGAGCGTAAAAATCCGGTGAGGTTCATGCTGTGTAGGGGGAAGTTTGCCATCAATAAATACTATGACAAAACTGTTAACACTTTGTAGAATAATCGTGTCTGTGGTGATAGTGTCCCAAGCACCACGAAATGCCCGCAACCATCCCCCGACTTGTGCGGGTAGAAGTGCTACTGCCATAGAGGAACCAGATCCCCTTACCTCCATGGTTAACGGCAGGTCTTGGCGTATGGCATTTTGGGGGGACGTTGCGCTGCTTGTCGTGACGGTGGCCGCATCTTCCATGCGGGCCGCTGCATGCCTTGCCCTAAAAAAGGCCGCTGCTGTTGGAGAATTGGAGGCAGATAGTTCCTTGGTGTCCTATCCGGCTGGCGCGGTTTCCAAGTAGTGTATGGTTGTTGTCGCTGATATGGGTGAACTTTAGCTGGTGGAGGTTTCATAAGGCCCACGGTCTTGGCCCCCTTGTCGAGTTCTTTGACTTGCTTGGAGAGATCTTTCCCAAACAGCAGATGTGGTGGTGGAGCAGTGGAGGGACGGCACAACCCTGAAAATTTCGGGTTTAGGGTGGGCCGGATGGAGCTCTTGCGCAGGCAGGTGATTTCAAACTGTGCGTTGCAGAGAAGTGCCAGGGCATCCTGCTGCTCGCTGGTCACATTATCACCATCGAGGGTCTTGGCATACGCCGTAATGCCCGTCGACAGGAGCTTCAGGTTTCGCTGGAGACGGACATCCTGCATCTTGGTGGCCGTGCTCAGATCTGGGCATTAACCGTGGGAACACTGAGATTGATGCAGTTCTCAGGCTGCTTAAACTTGTCCATTGTCTCATTGAGTACCTGACCCTGAAGCTGGTGAGTGGTCAGGTAAGTAATGGTGCCCGCCAGTTTGGGGTGCAGTGGCTCCCCAGTTTGGGGTGCAGCGGCAAATTTCCCCACTACGTCCAGCAGGTCCCCATCGTGCTCTAGCTCTGCGGCCTCCGGAATCCCTGGGTCTTCATCGATGGCAGTGGGCGGACAACTGCTGGCACTCCTGGCTGGAGAAGACGAGATGCAGAGTGGTCTCCTGGCTTGGCTAGTGGAGGCCCGAGACTCCCGTTCATCCCGGTCCATGTCCCGCTAGAGGAGTTGCTCCACCAAGAGCTCCAATCGAGCAATGCGACCGTCCCCGCTTCTCGCGGCGGACAAGCCGACTTCCCCAAGCGTGCTACAGCCTTGCTTGCGCCAGGGTTCCGACTATCCGCCAAACGGCAAAGGTAATTGGGAAATTGGTAGCTACATTCTCAGCTGCGCAATTTGGACCGTTATATTACCACAATTTACAAAGTGCAAAGATCGCTGCATTCCCCAGGCTCTGCAAATTCTCTGGGGCTGCTACCAGTGGACGACACCTCCATAAGATGCAGATGAGGGTCCGTAGGTAGGTTGTCGTGGGCTACTGCTCCTGCAGGCCCATACGACTCCCACACGGACTCTCCTCAAGTCGGCTTTCGAGCGAACTGTGGCGGTTCACCTGCCTTGTAGGAAGGCAGTGGAGATGATTCGGCGCCGGTCCCCGGTACCTGGCTCCCCGAAGTCCGTGCAGGCTTACCTCCACTATCGCCCAATGTTCTTCGTGGAGGCGCATGGTCGGCAGCTGCCAGAGCTAAGCTAACCGACCGACTACTGCTGCCACCGGCGCCCTTGACCGCAGCCTGACGTGGCGTTATGTCGGCAGCTCCCGCTCCTGCAGGGCTGCTCGACGCAGCAGTAGCTCCCCTGGACTGCCCTAAGGCAGATATCCCCGGCAGCTGTACGTGGTGGCTGCGGGGTTCCCCTGTAGCCGCAGCACGTTACCCGGCCCGGCCCCCGTGGATCCACAGAAACACGGGGTGATGCCGCTGTTGGTGAGCGAGGCACTTTCTCACGTACCTGTTTGCTCCCCCGCTTCCTGGGGGATGGGGGCACAAAGTCTGGGCCTGCAATTTCCAGCTCCAGTGCGGACATCCATTCGGAAGATTATTCGGGCGCTGGCGTAGCTGAAGCGCCCGACTTCCGCACCTTTACCCCCGGCCGTCCGGATGCTGCCGGTGGTGCTCGCAGCTCCAGAGAAAGTGGCCGCTGGCTTGTCGGCATCCCGCGCTCCTGGAAAGTTTCGCCTTCCCTTTCCCTTTCCCTTCCATGCTGTAACCCAGTAAAGGTTAGTGCACTTACCTGAACGGGCCTTATGAAGGAGCTGGTGGAGAGAGCGCACTCCCACCCACCCCCAGCTTGTCGATGCAAATGCGCGCGACGATATGTCGCGCATGCGTGCTGGCGGGGTCTTCACGAAGTCACTCACGTGACTCCGAAGTAAAATGCTATTGTGATTGGCTAAGGTGCATTATACTGTGTAATTGGGTAGAAAGATTGTCCCCATCTGTATAACCATGTGATACTGTAGTTATTGGTCTTGAATTCCTTCCCATTGTAAGTTACCTCCCACTGTATCAACCATATATAAATGCTAATTATTTTGTTTGAGCACATGATTGCTTACTGGGAGAGTTTCCCAGGACGGTACAGAGAAACCTGGTCACCATGGTGAAATGAAGGATGATTTAAAGTATTCTAGTCGGTGTATTCACTAAATACTGGAATCATCATTTGGGGGCATTGCCTGGGGTCTCAGAGGGGGCCCTCGCAGGTTTGCGATAAAAGGGTTGAGTTGTCGGGTCAGGGAATCTGGGAGTTGGGCCCCGATGAGTGATTTTACTCCATCGGTTTTCCTCCGATTCGCTGATCCAGCTGCTTGGCAATTCGCTGGCCTTTGAGAAGCTTCCTGAAGAGACTGAGGTTAGTAGTCCAAAGAATATTGATATTGGGTCGCTTTAATTGATAAAGGGTTCAGCTGAGGGAACATTTCAGTACTGAGGTAATTGGAAATACGTTTCGGGCTGAAGTAATAATTTGACAAATTACTTTAAAATCAGCTTCGAGGTCGGAAGTCAGGATAAGTTAATTGATTAATTACTTTGAGAACCTGCACTGTGTAAAAATTTGGGAAGGGGTTTCAGGCTGAAGTAGAAATAGAAAACTTACTTCAAAACCAGTGCCGAGGTAGAAGTGGGAAGGGATGTCTGTGGTATTTCAGGACTGCGAGAAAAAAATTGCTGCTCCAAATTCTGTTAAGTCAAAGGGTTTTATTGATTGTTTTTGTTTAAGTTTGTGTGGTTTAATAGTGAGATTAAATGAGAACTTACCAGTTTGAAGTTTGATTCTTATTTTATGAGGAGTTACGTTGAGGGATTATGTGAAGAAGCCCCGCCAGGTGCATGCGCGTCATACTTCAAAGCAGCGGTGTGAAAACACAGAAAACAAATAGCCAAAGTAACATAGTAAGGCTTTTAGAAGACTAGAACTACCAGATGATCTCTTAGATTATGAGGGTGGGAGCGGAGGGCACACGAGGACATCCATTCGGGAGATGTCGGGCGCTGCCATAACTGAAGTGCCCGACTTCTGCACCTTTACCCCCGGCCGTCCGGATGCTGCCGGTGGTTCTTGCAGCTCCAGAGAAAGAGGCCGCTGGCTTGTCGGCATCCCGCGCTCCTGGAAAGTTTCACCTTCCCTTTCCCTTTCCCGTCCATGCTGTAACCCAGTAAAGGTTAGTGCACTTACCTGAACGGGCGTTTTGAAGGAGCTGGTGGAGAGAGCGCACCCCCCCCCCCAGCTGTCGATGCAAATGCGCGTGACGATATGTCGCGCATGCTTGCTGGCGGGGTCTTCGCGAAGTCACTCACGTGACTCCAAAATAAAATGCAGCACAGAAGGAGGACTGCCAAAATTCCTATTCAATAATACCAACCCCTTCACTCAATCACACACCCCTACATCTTGCCTCAAATAAGGTTCAGATAAACATACAATTCACTTTGGAAAGCAGCTTTTGCGTCTGCATCCTTCTTGCAGTCAAGCATTGCATTCATTTCAGCTCGGTGAGTCAAATCATTTCTTGTCATCTCCCTAGTGGTCCCTTTACCAATGATCCTAAAAACTGGTTACTGACCCACTCACTAGTAGAAATGGTATGGCGTGCAGGAAGATGTATGTCTTGAGAAGAAACCCTCATGAGCCTGTCCCACTTAGGCGACTTTTTAGATGACTGCAGGAGCCAATTTATATTCTTATTTTACCTCAATAAGTTGTCCTACTCCGAGGAACACCTCTGGACAGTTAAACCAAAGGTGTGAGTCTGCTTCCCTGTCACTTTTGTGATATGCTATCAATCGGCTCAAAAGTTCATCATTACCGGGCACGAGGAGTGGGCTGGTAGGAGAGGGACCAGGGTATTGTGTAAATGAGTACACAACAGTTACATTTGTCAATAGATCATTCAGTGGGCAGAAAGATCTGTTTCCAAGCTGTATCTTTCTGTGACACCACGACTCTATTTTCTCTCTCCCTGTCATCATCGCACCTCAATTTCTTTTCCATCTCTCAGTTATCTCACTCATGCCGAAGGAACGTCATGGAATGAGAGTGGGTAATGCCAGAGATACTGTGTAAAATAGATATTGTGGGATTCAATTTCTAGTTCATTTCTTTTTAGGCTATCTAATGTATGCAGAGTTATGACAATCGCTGAGGACACTTTGTCCGTGCTACAAAATAAATGAAAATGACTAGTTCTGCTCAGAGTCCAACTGCATCCAGGATGCATTGGCAGTCTGCGTATCTTGAGATTAAATGCTTTCAGACTTTCTCAGCCTGCCTGATAGCAAGCAGTGCCATTAAATCAATGAATGTTTTTTGAAAAATTTAGTGAATATAGTGACGCACATCAAGTAGATCTGTTTCCTGCTGACATTCAGTTAAATCATTTCAGGTTATATCCGATGAGCTTTGTAATGAAAAGCATTTAGCTGCAGGAGAACAGTCCAACTCCCATTTGTGTTTCCTGTTACTATTTAAACCACCGTTGAGCAAGGTAGCTTGTATTAATAGAACTGAAATGTTTAACTTGGCCAAGAGAATGTTTAGACCCTGGTGTAAAAATATACCAAAGCTTTGAACAACATTTTTTCTGTGACTATTGATGCTTACTAAATTGCAGAAAGCAGATTTTAAAGCTTAGAGAATAGCGCGGAAAAAGGTCCTTTGGCTCCCCGAGTCCACGCCAACCAGTGATCACCCCCCTATACTAACACTATCTTACACAATAAGGGGGTTGCACATAAGGTCATCGGGTCAAAGGGTGTGACGCACGGAGCAGCTCAATCCATCTGGAGGACCTGGCAGCTTCCAGCATACATTGTTATCACACGACACAGTACTTTCTTACCTGTTAAAAAACGCCGAAATGGCAAATTTGTGCACTGTAAATAATTGTGGAGGGTGCCTGAGCGCTCAGAACCATATACTCTAGTATTTTGCTCTAAGCACGAGCTCCAAGGTGTAAGCGGCTGAAGGAGCACATCCCTCGGGACAGCCCCGACTCTCCCCTCCGGGGTCAGTGTTGTCCGGCCACGGCCACCCTCCACCTACCCAAAAAGAACTGCAGATGCTGGTTTAAATTCAAGACTGTTATATTAGGAATCGGATCGGGAGTAGTCCATTCTCCCTCAGGAGACCCTCTACTATTTAACAATATCTCTTCTTGATTTGAACTTTTTTTTTTAATGGCCCTGTCTCCATAGTTGAATGGTTTGGAGAATTCTCATGATTCACAACTTTTGGAGGGAAGAAATTCTTCTTTATAGATCACAAACCTTTTATCCTGAAGCTAGCCTCACCTTAAACCTCTGTCCTGTGGTTTTTGATTCCCATACTCTGGGTGAAAGACTTTGTGCATTCACTCTATCTATCCCCTCATGATTTTATATACCTCTGTAAGATCAACCCTTATCTGCACTCCAAGGAATAAAGTCCTAGCCTGCCCAACCTCTCGCTGCAGGCCACGCCCTCGAGACTAGGCAATAACATTCTACATGTTATCTAGATCCATCCCAGCTTAACAATATCCTTCCTATAGCAAGGTGACCAAAACTGAACACAATATTCCAAATGCAGCCTCAGTGATGTCTAGTTCTACTGGGGTTCTGTATTAATCGATATTCTATTCAGCAGCTGGGTATCAAATATGCCAGTTCCTATGAAACCATTTAAATCTTAACAATCCAATATCATTATGAAGAGCAAAAGACAAGGAACAATCTTGAGAGGCTGAGTGGCCTCCTCCTGCTAATTCATATTTTTTTCTGTTTCTTGGCCAACATTTCTTACTTAATCAATACCTTCAGGATCCCTGCTAGGTCTGCAGGAGAATATTACTGAAAAGATGTTCTCTATACCAAATCCCATTGCGATAAACCATCACAGTTCAAATCTAACAACCCCCTGTAAATATCAAAATAATTGCTAGTTTTTTACTCCATATACTCTCAGTGTCAGATGTATATTTTGACTAAAGCTAATTTCCAGGGTTGAAATGAACTGACAGGAAACATAAAAGTGGCTTTGTGTTAATTTGCTTGAATTAGTCATCATTGGAGGTAATGATTAATGTGTACAGAATTTTAACTTTTATTGGATGAGGAACTTTTGGTGCTCTGACACATCTCTGTTTTGCTATTGTAATTATCTTCACACACCATTGTCATTCAAATAACAGAAATATGTCAGTTTACATTCTTCCTGTGCTGCTTAGAATTTAACAGTGAGCCCTGCTGAGAGGATGAAAGGTTTTTCCAAGAATAAAAGCTGGATTTGGAAATCCATAGTCTGCACTATAAAAAAAAAAGACCCCCTGGAGTCCAAGCAACAATAGAGCTGCACATGCTCTATTTTCTAAACTTTAGATAAACAATTTGTTTACTTCTCAACCCTGTTTACCTTTTGAAATGGTGCATCATTTCTTGAGCTGTGGGAGTTATTAGTATTCATTACTCATTCCCTCACCAATACTCTCAAGCTTTTTTTATACTCATTATGTTATTGTTCAAATCCTGAAAGGTTACACAGAAAACCAAGCAGAAATGTGAGATGCAATTATGTGATTCTGGTTGAATATTATTTTTAGAATGGCATTGAACATTCAGAAAATGTTGCATTGATCCACCTTCATCATCTTTTACCCATCCCACACATTTCATTGTATTCTTAAGAAGGTCCACTCCTTGCAGATTATTGGAACATGGCTCACTAAGCATTGAATCATGTCTGATTGCTGCTGCTCAAGTTTTCTTGAATCAAGTTCTCAAGAATTAAAATTATTTTCAATTTGAAACTTCAAGAACATTTTATAATATGGAATTATAAATAAGAAAACCCATAAAATTACACAAAGTAATTTTTGAATTTGGATCAAGAGATCTTGAAGAAAAGACTCTGCTTTCTAAATTCTTAAATGGTGGAGTAGCTTAAAAGGTAAAAAAATGATTGGAATTATAATTGGATGAATGGTGTTGCACCAAATTCAGATATGTGGCGGATCCCTAATGGAATTAGCATTGAAGGGAATTGTAATCGATTCTACATTACTAGCACCATTAGCTTGATAGAAAACGGATAATTATTTGAAAATATTGTGAATGTCATCGAGCTTTAAGGTAAAAAAGAGAGTGATTAATAAGAATAATAGTAGATCATAAGTAGCTCAGTCTGCCTAAACATCAGTTTGCTAAACATCGACCTCCATTTGCTAAACACTTTAACTCCCGCTCCCATTCCCACATAGACCTTTCTGGCTTGGGCCTACTCCATTGCCAGCGTGAGGCCCAGCACAAATTGGAGGAATAACACCTCATATTTTGTTTGGGCAGCTTACACCCCAGTGGTATGAACATTGTCTTCTCTAACTTCAAGTAACCCTTGCTTTCCCTCCCCCTCCATCCCGCCCCCTTCCCAGTTCTTCGCCAGTCTGACTGTCCCCAATTACATTTTATCTCTGTTTGCCTTGTTGCCACCTTCTTCTAGCTAACAATGATCTATTCTACGTTTTACTTGAGCTCTCCTTGTCTCGTTTTCACACACTTTATCCTTCCTTATCTCTGTGTCTCCTTCTCCCCTGACTCTCAGTCTGAAGGAGGGTCTCGACCTGAAACATCATCCATTCCTTCTATCTAGAGATGCTGCCTGCCACACTGTTACCACAGCATTTTGTGTCTATCCTTATGTAAACCAGCATCCGTAGTTCCTTCCTACATAGATCATTGAATTCAATTCAAATTTAATGTCATTGCACAGATACAAGTATGGGTACAACAAAATGCAGTTTAGTGTCAGTACGTAGTGATAGCAATGTTTAGATAAATACAGATAAATAAATACAGATGTGGGAATCTATCGGCGGGATTCCGAGTTCAGCAGTGCGATGGTGTTATTGTAGAAGCTGCTCCTCATCCTGCTGGTGCGGGACCTGAGGCTCCTGTACCGCCTCCCCGATGGTAGGAGGGCAAACAGTCCATGGTTAGGGTGGGAGGGGTCCTTGATGATCTTCCCAGCCCGTCTCAGACACCGTTTTCGGTGGAGGGCATCCAAAGCAGGGAGCGGGGCACCGATGATGTACTGGGCGGTTTTCACCACCCGTTGTAGAGCCTTCCTGTCTGCTACGGTGAAACTGCTGTACCATACCGTAAAGCAGGTGGTCAGGATGCTTTCGATGGTACAGCGGTAGAAGGAATGTGTACAGACACCTAGAAGACTTATTTGAAATGTAAGTTCAAAGAACATATAGCATGTAAGCCGTCATCGTATGGTTGTGTTATGTGTTCTTTTGCTCTGGGTAGAGAGGGATTGAAGAGTAAAGATAACTGATTAACAAATCATTGACCCATGAATTGTTAAATTATGTTTCACTCGCTGCACACCATGGTATTATGCACTCAAATATAAGTGGTGATAGTAATAAACAATTGTTTACTTCTTTTAAACATTCTTTTAAGAAACTCCACCAATACTTAAAAAGAGAAAGACTGAGAGAGATAAAATGTAATCGGGGACAGTCAGACTGGTCGAAGAACTGGGAAGGGGCGGGATAGAGGGAGAGGGAAAACAAGGGTTACTTGACGTTAGAGAAGTCAATATTCATACCACTGGGGTGTAAGCTGCCCAAACAACGTGGTAGGATCTCGTTAGCGGTGGCGAAAAAGTCGGAGGATTATCTGTTGGGGGAAAATGTCAGAGGAAGGACACTGCTGAAGATAATATGATGAACAAATGAACCAGAAGGTAGGAGAAAAAACAAAGTCTGTATTGTGCTTTTGTGATTTAAGCTGAAGTGCTTGAAAGAGTTGTGAACGCAGGTTCAATAATAGTCAAAAGGAAATTGAATAAATATTTAATGAGTCAAGTGGGTTTGATGGGCCGAACAGTCTTATAGCCCTGTCCCATGGTACGAGTTCATTCGAAGAGCTCTCCCGAGTTTAAAAAAAAACTCGTGATAAGCACGGAGAATGAACGTAGCGGGTACGTCGGAGCTCGGGGACATCTCTTAGCGGCTCGTAACGCTAACGGCAAGTACTTGGGAAGACTCGTGAATGGCAGGTAAGTACGGGAAGACTCGTGAAGATTTTTCAACATGTTGAAAAATATCCACGAGAGCCACGAGTACCGACGTGTGGCCATTACCGTAAATCTCCGAGTTCGAATCAGGGCAAACTCGGGAGAACTCTATGAATCAATTATTCTCTTAAACACAGGAACATGTTGTCATATCAAGCTTATCTGGCAACTGAAGCTAGACCTTCAGCCCAGAGACATTAGGTTAGACGAACTAGGTGACTATATCTGACTATGGGAGTGTGTAGGGGGTCACCTGAAATGAACGGAATTGGGAGTCTGCCGGGTACCACCTGTTGCGTGTAGACCTGGGGGACCCTCCAAGGGGCCAAAAAACGGGTGCTAAATAGATGAGCGATGTACCACTTAAATCCACTACCATGGTGTTCTCACTGCCACACCCATATCAACAACACAAACGGCAGACATTTTCCTGCTGCAAAAGGCCCGCCAGACCCCCCACAAAGAGCCTAAAAAATGGGCTAGCATATAGACGAGCAAGGTACCACTCAAAAATAATGCCAAATGAACAAGTTGTATTCATAGAGTACAAAATGGGTTACGCCAGACAAATAGTCCGCTGCACTACAGGTACCATACACCCCAACAATGGACACCCTAGACCCTACTGTCCAACTAGGCTAGCCTAGATATTGTGGGTACCAGTTGAAACCAAGTTTAAATGATTTTCCACACCTAGGGGAATATTAAATGACCTATGACAGAACAATTATCTGCTGCCTTGAGTCTACCAGACCGCCTAAATGGGCCCTTGGGCCCATCTAGGTTACCCCAGCGCTTTGTGTCCTTTGGTGTAAACTAACATGTGCAGTTCCTTGTTTTTACTCTATTTTTTACACTTCCTGATACTGATTTTTATCCAGCCTGTGACTCCAAGAGAATCTGAGCAAAGAAGGCTTTGTATCAATGGTGAGGTCTGACTTGTGAAGGCATCCTTAAAGGTGGAACTCTGGCAGCTCTGTTTTGCGTCCCAATCCTGATAACATCACAGACTGCGGCACCTCTTCCCCTCTCCTCACTGCTGTTGATTCTTGGCCAATTCTTTCCCCTGGTCGCAACCCTACTGATTCTGTTGACGTGACCCCATGCACCAGTATGGAAAAGAAGACCTGTCTCATGGTGTATGACCACTTGGGCATGGAGATTCCCTTTAATACCCTTCACTGGTGCACTGCAAACCAACTGCTGGAAGCCTTGCCCAAGCACAATCACAATGACAATCACAATCACAATAATATATTATTGGCCAAGTATGTTTTGCAACATATGAGAAATTTCATTTGCCAAGTCAGTCATACAAATAAAAAGCAATGGAACACACAAAACACATTTTAACATAAACATCCATTACAGCGACTCCTCCACATTCCTCACTGTGATGGAAGGTGAAAAAAAAGTTCAATCTCTTCCCTTTGCTCTCTCGTGGTCGGGGGCCATGAGCCCTCCGTTGACGGCATGATCTTGACTCCCGTAGCCGCTGGCGTACCCGCTGCGTCGCGGCGATCAGCTCCTGCTTCGGGAGGATGTCAGCTCCCCCGTGCCGGCGATCGGGCCACGTGTCGGGGCTGGTCGAACCTTGCGCGACGTTGGAGCTCCCGACATCCACGGCCTCTGCCGGGACTGCGAGCTCCTGATTTAAAGTCCGCAGCCCGCAGTTGGAGCGATCCCAGGCAAGGGGTTGACTCTGATGTAAGTCCACGTTCCACGGTGGGGCCAAAGGTCAGTCTGAGGAGGCCTCCAGCTCCATCAATAGTAGGCCGTAGGGCAACCGGAGAATGCGATCCGAAAATTAATCGCATCTCTGGCAAGGTAAGAAACTGAAAAAAAAGTTTCCCCTGACCCCTCCCCCTCCCCCCACATAAAACAAACCGGAGAACATTTACACAAACTTTTAACACACACTAAAAATGAAAAAAAAAAGACGAAAAAACACAATGTTGGCGGGGCTGCCAATCGTGCAGCACCCCTGGTAGTCAATCTCTGAATGATTAAAGTCTTAAGTCTGAAGAAGGGTCTCAACATGTAACATTGCCGATCCATGTTGTCCACAGATGCTGCCTGACAACCTGAGTTACTTAGCACTTCGTGTCATTTTCTGGATAATTAAAATTTGAGAGGAAAAGCTTCTTGTTCATCTCCCTGATGACATTGTGGGGATTACCGAGACGTGGCTGCAGGAGGATCAGGTCTGAGTACTTAAAATTCAGGGTTATAGAAAGGACAGGCAGGTGGGCAGAGGAGGGTGGGTAGCTCTTCTGGTGAGGAATGGAATTCAGTCCCTCGCGAGGGAAGACATAGGGACTGATGAAGTAGAGTCACTGTGGATTGAGTTGAGGAATTGCAAAGGCAAGAAGACACTAATTGGTGTTATCTACAGCCCCCCAAATAGTAGCCCGGATGTAGGGTGTAAGTTGCAGCAGGAGTTAAAACTGGCATGTAACAAAGGTAATGCCACTGTGGTGATGGGGGATTTCAATATGCAGGTAGACTGCGAAAATCAGGTTGGTTCAGGACCCCAAGAAAGAGAGTTTGTAGAGTGCCCCCAAGATGGATTCCTAGAACAGCTTGTAATGGAACCGACCAGAGAAAAGGCAATTCTGGATTTAGTGTTGTCCAATGAACCAAATTTGATAAGATAACTCGAGGTAAAGGAACCGCTTGTAGGTAGTGATCATAATATGGCTAGTTTTAATCTGCAATTTGAGAAGGAGAAGGTTAAATCAGAAGTGGCAGTGATGCAGCTGAACAAAGGGGATTATGAAGGCATGAGAGAGGAGCAGGCCAAGGTAGACTGGAAAGAGATACTAGCAGGAATGATGGTGGAACAGTAATGGCAGGAATTTGTTGGCATAATCCAGAAGACACAATATCATTTCATTCAAAAAAGAAAGAAAGATTCTAAGGGGAGTAGGAGGCAACCGTGGCTGACAAGAGAAGTTAGGGATAGAATAAAACTAAAAGAAAAGATGTATAACACAGCAAAGAGTAGCCGGAAGCCAGAGGATTGGGAAACTTTCATAGGACAACAGAAGGAAACAAAATGGGCAATGCGGGCTGAAAAGATGAAGTACGAAGGGAAGCTGGCCAGGAATATAAAGAAGGACAGTAAAAGCTTCCTTAGATATGTTAAGGGAAAAAGAGTAGCAAAGTCAAATCTGGGTCCCTTGAAGGCTGACATGGGTGAAATTATTATGGGGAACAAGGAAATGGCAGAAGAGTTGAACAGGTACTTCGGATCTGTCTTCACTAATGAAGACATAAACAATCTCCCAGAAGTACTGAAGGACAGAGGATCTAAGGAGGTCGAGGAACTGAAATAAATTTTCATTGGGCGAGAAATAGTATTGGGTAAGCAAATGGGACTGAAGGATGATAAATCCCCCTGATGTACTGCATCCCAGGGTCCTCAGGGAGGTGGCTCTAGAAATAGTGGACGCATTGGTGATCATTTTCCAATGTTCAATAGATTCAGGATCAGTTTCTGTGGATTGGAGGATAGCTAATGTTATCCCACTTTTCAAGAAAGGAGCGAGAGAGAGAAACCGGGGAATTACAGACCAGTTAGCCTGTCTTCAGTGGTGGGAAAGATGCTGGAGTCAATTATTAAAGAGGTAATAATGGGGCATTTGGATAGCAGTAAATGGATTAGTCCAAGTCAGCATTGATTTTACTTCGGAGTCACGTGAGTGACTACGTGAAGACCCCGCCAGCACGCATGCGTGACATATCGTCGAACGCATTGCGGAAGCGACAGTCGGCAGGAGCGCCGCTCCTCCAGCGCAAGTTTTCAAAACTTACTGAAGGTAAGTCTTACCTTTTCTGGTGAGCGTGGCGACTCGGTGTGATTTCTTTTTCAGGAGGAAGCACCATGGAGTCGCGTAAGGGAGAGCAGCAGCTGATACCGCTGCTGTGGAAGCAGCCAGCAGCGTGCCGTCTCTCCAGAGCTGCAGGTGCTGCTAGCAGCTCCCGACTTCTCGCCGCTACAGACCGCAAGTGCGCCGCGGTCGGCGGCAAAACCACCCGGAAGTCGGACAGGACCGTTGACTCAGCTGGGTCCGGACCTGAAGACACCCCATTCCCAGATAGGGACGGCGGGCGTCTTTCCCGCAGGAGCGGATGGGGAGCAGTGCTCCAGCGTGACCTGCTTATGCAGGGGCAGAGTCACAGTGGGTCTCCTCGCAGACCCACGGCAGGATCCTTTCAAGGACTGCCAAATGTCTCACCCTCTTCGCAGGGGAGCATTAGGGGTCAGAGCTGGGCTGACCCTGAAGAAGGGGCAATGGCTGAACAGTCAACTGTGAGGGGTGCCAGAAGAGAGCAGCAGAAGAATTGTGGGAACACATGCTGTACCAACTCAGGAAGGACTGCCTATACAAAGCTGCAAGACAGTACAAAATACATGGCTACAAACCAGCTACAGGAGCAAGCCATTAACTTTATGGCTGGGAAGTACATTGCTCCAGAGAACTCCATTTTCTTAAAGTACCAGCAGTCTATGACCCCATCTGGGGCAACAGAAGCCCATCTATAAGGAGCCAGGAGGGGAAGCTCCAGAGGAAACTGCTGGCTGCTAAAATCATAGCAGTACCAGGACAACTGATGGGGTTGATTTGCCTGAAGAGTTACTAGATGCTCTAGCTGACTGTGTAATAGTCAGTCAGTGGAGATTAACAGTTACAGGAAGAGCATCATCAAGAAGTGCGGAATTATGCAAGACAAGTAGCACACAGGCGCCAAAATTGCTGTTGGGGGACCTCCCGAAGCAGGTGAAAGACCTGCATGAGGAAGCCAAGGCTATAAGCCTGATCAAGATGCCAAGCACCTCTAAAACCCACTATCAACAGCGGCAGCACCCCTACACACCCAACAGACATCGGTACTATGGAAGACCATCTGGTGGTGAAAGCTCAAAGGCCGGCCACCTGCACAGCGGTCTTTCAGACCATGGCCCAGCCTGGCCTTCATGGAAAATGCGCCAACCCCACAATGCAGCAACACAATACCGGAAGAAACAAGTGCGGAGACAACCCACACAACACCGGTAACCATGGAGGTAGGTGGGTCTGGTTGTCTTAAAAAACATTGCATGTCCGATTCATCAAAAGTTGGGGGACGGTTGCACTTGTTTCATCATGTGTGCTGCACTTTTACCTCTGAACTTTTACATACTCAGAAGTATTCAGAATTACAAAATTGAATTTGTATACGAACTACCGTCCCAGTTCAGCATACGCCTAGCAGGAAGTTCATACTTCACAAAAAGAGAGAACAGCTGGCCATGCTGAAGTTAAGACTAAACACAAAAGGGAATTGAGAAAACAATCAGAGAATTTCAAGAGTTCGTATCAAATATATTTATAAAAACTAAAAAGATGGTGGTTGCCGTATCATTACAGATTTGACCGAACTAAATACTTCCGTTCAGTATGCCCATTTCAAAATAGACACGTTTGTCACACACAGGATCATTGTAAATACCTGAAATTTATCTGGATGGGACAGCTATGGCAGTATAAGGCCTTACCCTAATGGGTTGTCATCAGCACCCAGGCTATTACAAATTTATTAAAACCAGCTTTAGCATACTTAAAGAAACATAACCATATCGTCATGGCTTACCTGGATGATATTCTCATTGTAGGTGAAAATTGGAGCTGGCTACATTGGTGGTATCAGCCTCAACACAGGGATTTAACGTACATCCAGATAAATCAAAATTGGAACCCTCCACTACCATGGATTATTTGGGGTTCACTATTGACTCTGTTCATATGTCTATCACCTTGCCACCAAACAAAGTGACAGACTTGATGGGAGTATGCAAAAGCCTCACTGGCATCAGGGAACCATCCATTCGGCAAGGAGCAAGAGTGATTGGGAAATTGGTGGCTGCGTTCCCAGCAGCACAATTGGACCACTCCATTATTAGAATATGGAAGAGGGAAATTTTAACTCTCAAAAATCATGCAGGCCATTTCAATAGGCCTATGCAACTACCAGGGAAAGCAAAATAAGAATTAAACTGGTGGATAGAAATGCTCAGCATTATTCTAACCCCATCACCCCATTCTATATCCCTAGGGTACATTACAGACTGATGCCAGTGCTAAAGGTTGGGGAGCAACTAATACCACCGCAAGTTGTGGTGGCAGATGAGTGCACAAAAATTATTCTGTTTAAAGCACTAGGAATTAATTATCTAGAAATGCTGGTAGCGTTTCATGGACTCAGGGCCTACTGCTCAGATGAGCACCAGTTGCATGTACGGCACAAATTGATACCACAGTGGGGGCCTATATATAATCATATGGGTGAAATAAAGTCGATATCATGTGATGAATTGGCTAATAATATCTGGCACTGGTGTCTGGGAGAGAGATTTGGATCTCAACCACTTACCTTCCAGGTAAGCTAAATACAGTGGCAGACACCAGGTCACGTAAATTCAACGACAACATTAAATGGATGTTGGATCGGAAAGTGTTTACAGATATTATAGGGACACCAGATATCGACCTTTTTTCCATCCAGACTAATTCACCAACTACCAACATATGTTGCTTGGGAACCAGACCCAGGGGCAGCAGCGATGGACGATTTCTCGCTGCAGGGGGGGGGGGGGATTTGTTTTGCTATGCATTTTCCCCTTCTGCCTCATCAGGCGAGTCTTACAATAATTAAACAAGACGCCGCAACGGGTACCATGGTTCCCAACAGTACAAAGATGGTCTCAGAACCCTGCATCTGGATCAACAACGGCCAAGGAGGTTGGCACACCACGTGCGGGAAAGTATCCGTGCCATGACTGTATGAACTTGTTGATTTGCAGTTTCTGAACAGGCCATTTCTGGGATACGGACTCTCCGACAGGACGATCAATGCCATCTCAGCGTCGTGCAGGGAGTCCACGAGAAGACAGTACCTGACATATGTCAGGAAATGGGAAGTGTTCTGCACCAGGACGAACACTACATATGACTCAGCCACCAACACTGAAGTGCTGGAGTTCTGGCCACCCTTCATTTCGATGAAGGATTGAGTTACAGTGCCATTATTGTGCAAGGAGTGCCCTATCTAATATCTGGGCAGAGGGAGTGATCACCTGGCTATAGGATCACACCCACTAGTACCTAAACGAATGAGGGGTATTTGTACTCTACCCCCCCAAGCCCAGATACACCCATATATGGGACATAGGTAGTCCACCATGTTACGAGGATGGACACCAATATCGGGGCTCACTCTGGACAAACTAATATCCTAGATGGGAATGATTATGGCACTTGGATCAGCACAACGGGTCCAGTCCTTACACAAGCTAGTATAGGACGTCATGTCTGTCACAAATGGAAGATAACCTGCTACATACAGGGGTACTTAAACAAGACTGACCCGGTTCCTCTGGCCAATATTAGAGTTCTGGCCTATCCTGCAGAAAGTCGGCCCTGCATAGTGACACATATTTTCCAATATATAATCACCAAGACACTTATGGGCATGGAGAGAGCTTTCTCATTAGCCATAAATGCCCTCACCTAAGGTCACAGTGCAAACCATATCCAGATGGTTAGGGTGGTATTACGTGCAGTGGTGGATACTAATGTTTCAAATCTCACTCCACCAGGGCTGCATCTACATCGGACGCTAGGATGATGGGAGTTCCTATGGACCACATCTTTGCCACAGCGGGGTGGAGCAATGAACGCATTCAATGCTTTACAATAAACCCGTGGCCGATCCTGAGACGTTTGCAGGGAAAAATTAAGTTATGTAAAATAAATTACCCAATGTGGGGCATATTATTTTAGGTATGAATAATACCTTTATTGTTTTTCAGCACAGTGTCATGTGTGAAATACGTTCATCCTCCTTCCCAGAATGGCAGTGTGTGAGCATGGACTCGTTCCAGGGCATGAAATCACAGAGCTTTGAAATCTTCACGTAGTCACTCACGTGACTCCGAAGTAAAATAGTAAGATTAAATGAGAACTTACCAGTTTGAAGTTTGATCTTTATTTGATGAGGAGTTACGATGAGGGATTACGTGCCCTCCGCTCCCAAAACCCTCTATTATAAAGTTCAACTGGTATGGAAGTTCTCTCTTATCTAACTATATTAGTCTACTCTGGTATCTGTGATTTCACACCACTGCTTTGAAGAATGTCACGCATGCGTGCTGGCGGGGTCTTCACGTAATCCCTCATCGTAACTCCTCATAAAATAAAGATCAAACTTCAAACTGGTAAGTTCTCATTTAATCTTACTATTTATGAAAGGAAAATCATGCTTGACTAACCTTCTGGAATTTTATGAGGATGTGACAAGTAAAATGGATGAAGGGGAGCCAGTGGTAGTAGTGTATCTAGACTTTCAGAAAGCCTTTGATAAGGCCCCGCACGGGAGACTGGTGACTAAAATTAGAGCACATGTTATTGGGGGTTGGGTGTTGACTTGCAGGGCTGGCCCTAGGCTGCTTGGACCGATTTTTTGTAATTGGGCCCCGCGCCCAAGGGGGGGCCCGCGATAATTTTCCGTATTTCAGATGGAAATACACATTCGCTTTGTTAAATAAAGATTAAAGAAAAAACATTCGCCATACGGATTTTTTTGCTAAACAAACATGGATAACAACCGCTGTGATTAATAAATGATGTGTTAACTGCTACTGTAGCAGTTAACAGGCAGTACTTAACAAGTAGTTATACAATGGGTCATCAATGCATCGATCCACATTTCCCAGTAAATGCGTTAAATTGTGTCACTCGCTGCCGGAGCGGCCGAGACTGGTCTGGACCCGTGGGGGGGGTTGGGTGGGAGTCTACAGAGCAGCAAGCCCCAGCACCACAGCGAACTCAGCCGTGAGCATTCAACGCTAAACGCCGGGAGCGGGCAGGCGGGTGGTGTGTGTGGGAGAGGAGGGGGGGGGTACAACAGCAGACCAGGTTGGAGGTTTGAGTCTGTGTTAACATTCGTGTCGGGGTTAATGTCCGGGCCGGGGTACGGGTGGGATTTAACTCTGTCTGTCTGTCTGTGTGTGTCTGTCTGTGTGTGTCTGTCTTTCTGTATGTGTGTGTCTGTATGTGTGTGTCTGTCTGTCTGTATGTGTGTGTCTGTATCTGTCTGTCTGTATGTGTGTGACCTGTATGTGTGTGTGTGTGTGTGTGTGTGGGTGTGTGTGCGCGGACGCGCGTGTGTGTGTGTGCGCGCGCGTGTGTGTGTGTGTGTCTCTGTGTCTGTGTATTTCTCTGTGTTTCTGCGTGTGTGTGTGTGTGTGTGTCTCTGTGGCTGTGTGTTTCTGTGTCTCTGTGGCTGTGTTTGTGTGTCTCTCTCTGCCTGTGTGTTTCTGTCTGTGTGTGTGTGTGTGGGGTGGGGGGGGGCGTGCAGGGACAGAGAGGGGGGATTTTCAGTTGGACACAATTACTGTCAATACGAGCAGCACCCGGAGCAGAGGCAGAATGAGAAACACTGCTCGGCTCTCTCACACACACTCATGGAGTGAACTGTAAATTTAAACGTGGCTGGGGGTAGAGGAGTGGGGGGGGGGGGGGGGGGGGGGGAGGGAGAGAGAGAATTTGAGAGAGAAGAGAGAGGAAGGGGGAGAGAAAAGGAGGGAGAGAGAGAGAGAGAGAGGACATTTGAGAGAGAGAGAGAGAGAGAGAGAGAGAGAGAGAGAGAGAGAGAGAGAGAGAGAGAGAGAGAGAGAGAGAGAGAGAGAGAGAGAGAGAGAGAGAGAGAGAAAGTATTCCCTTCTGCCTCACCACCACTGTTGGCTGCCCTTTGTGAGGTGATTGGAGACCAACACCAGTTACTCTTTAGATCTCCCTCTCCCTTCCTCTCACCACCTCCCTCCCTCTCACTACCTCCCTCCCCCTCCTTCTTTAGAGAGGGGGGGAGGATGAGGGAAGGAAGGGGGCAGAGGGCAGTGAGGAGAGAGGAGTATGCCTTTCTTGGTGAAGTAGAGGGATGTGGGAACACTGTACGCAGGAGTGTTCCCCCCTCTATGGAGCAAAGGAAATATGCAACGTTTCGGGTCGAAACCCTTCTTCAGACCCGGCCCGAAACATTGGCTATTTCCATTGCTCCATAGATGCTGCATCAAGCCCTGTCCCACTATACGAGTTCACCCAAGAGCTCTCCCGAGTTTAAAATCTCTGTGTAGCATCTCTGTCCCTATCTTCAAATTCCCACTTTGAAATAAAATACAATTTTCGACTTAAAAATTTCGCAGCAGATAAAACAAATAACCTACATTCTATATTTTGTCATAATGTGGCTGAAACAATGGCATATTTTGTGATATTTATTGAGATAGAAAGATACAACTGAGTTTGGGCAAGATATTACCTTGCAACATTCTGTATGTCTGATAGATATTGTGAAATGGAACACAGAAATTATGGGAGGATTAAATAAAACTACAATTCAAAGGTAATGAATATACAGAGTATTCTTATTTCCATCATAAACATGCAATAGTGATATAGGACACCAGGTCCTACTACGGTAAACTCACGAGCTACTACGGTATGACTACGTGTTAAAAAGTATCAAATTTTTATATCCTAAGTATATTTTACTCGTGGACATTTTTCAACATGTTCAAAACTCTTCACGAGTTACCAGGTTTCCCAAGTACCTACCGTTAGCGCTAATAAATGGCATGTTGGCCTTTATAACAAGACAAATCAAATATAGGAGCAAAGAGGTCCTTCTGCAGTTGTACAGAGCCCTAGTGAGACCGCACCTGGAGTATTGTGTGCAGTTTTGGTCCCCTAATTTGAGGAAGGCCATTCTTGCTATTGTGGGAGTGCAGCGTAGGTTTACAAGGTTAATTCCCGGGATGGCAGGACTGTCATCTGCTGAGAGAATGGAGGTGCTGGGCTTGTACACTCTGGAGTTTAGAAGGATGAGAGGGAATCTCATTGAAACATATAAGATTGTTAAGGGCTTGGACACGCTAGAGGCAGGAGTTGGGGGAGTCCAGAACCAGGGGCCACAGTTTAAGAATAAGGAGTAAGCCATTTACAACGGAGACGAGGAAACAATTTTTCTCACAGAGAATGGTGAGTCTGTGGAATGCTCTGCTTCAGAGGGCGGTGGAGGCAGGTTCACTGGAAGCTTTCAAGAGAGAGCTAGATAGGGCTCTTAAAAATAGCGGTCAGGGGATATGGGGAGAAGGCAGGAACGGGGTACTGATTGGGGATGATTAGCCATGATCACATTGAATGAATGTGATATGAAAGTGAATTAGGTGTCAAATTAAACTTCTTTTTATGCTGTATCTGATGGGATAAATTGCAGACTTGATTTTTTAAATCTCAAAATTTTGTAACATTGCTAGAAAATGTACCTGCATCTTGGAGGCCGAAGGTTAGGTTGTTAGCCAAGAAAGATAGACTTTGTTATCCCTCAAGAACAATGTTGCTGTACTGAGGGATAGCCAAGTCTATCCCTCATTGCTAGCAGATGATGGGAAGTGGCTGTAAAGTGGGAAGTGGCTGTAAAAGGAGAGCGCTGCTGGGGGGTGAGTTCCATTCAGAGCGTGTGGGTAGTCTGTCCATGGGTAAAGTTGCGGGGAGGGCAGGAGGGTTGAGTAGGAGGGGGTCGGCCGGGGATCATCCAGGTCAAGAGCGGGTCAGCGGGCGATGGATAACAGGACAGTGGGCGGTGGAGCTTACTCCATATGTCAGTGCGAGTAACCTCAATTGATTCCTTGTTCGCGATGACACAGGAGTAAGCTCCACCGCCCGCTGTGATGTTATCCATCACCCGCTGACCCACACCACTCTATGATCTTTGTTCTTGAGCTGGTCCACTCACTGTTCAGACGGAGAGCACTGCCAGAGGTGGGCGGGCCGGCAGAAGGCGCTGAGATGGCCGTCGGTTCCACTGTCTGGTGATGGAGGCCGCTCGTAGCCACGCGAGCTGCTTCCTTACCCGGCCACAATGTGCTGGCTCCGCGCTCGGAGCGCCGCGGCAGCGGTGAGTGAGTGTTACTGGCATGAACCCCGACCCTCTCCTTCTCAACGCTCCTTCCCTCCTCGCAACTTTGCTCCTGGCTAGACTCCACACGCTGTGAAAGGAACTCTCCCCCGAATTGTCATGTTACTCACGACACGCGACTCATTCATAATTATTTATTTATATTTCTATGAAAATATTTCCCAATTGGGCCCCGCGCCTCCTAAGGCCGGCGCTGTTGACTTGGATAGAAAATTGGTTGGCAGACAGGAAGGAAAGAGTAGGAGTGAATGGGTCCTTTTCAGAATGGAAGGCAGTGGCGAGTGGAGTGCCGCAAGGCTCGGTATTGTGGCTGCAACTGTTTACCATATATATTACTGATTTAGAAGAAGGAATTAGGAGCAACACTAGCAAGTTTGCGGATGACACAAAGCTGGGTGGCAGTATGAACTGTGAAGAGGATGTTAGAAGGTTTCAGGGTGACCTGGGAGGTTGAGTGAGTGGGCAGATGCATGGCAGATGCAGTATAATATAGATAAATGTGAGGTTATCCACTTTGGTGGCAAAAACAAGGTGGCAGATTATTATCTCGATGGGGTTAGGTTAGGTAAGAGGGAGGTACAGCGAGACCTGGGTGTCCTTGTACACCGGTCACTGAACGTTGGCGTGCAGGTTCAGCAGGCAGTGTAGAAAGCTAATGGAATGTTGGCCTTCATAACAAGAGGATTTCAGTATAGGAGTAGAGAGGTTCTTCTGCAGTTGTATAGGGCTCTGGTAAGACCACATCTGGAGTATTGGGTACAGTTTTGGGCTCCTAAATTGAGGAACGACATCCTTGTGATTGAAGCAGTGCAGCGTAGGTTCACAAGATTGATCCCTGGGAGGGCGGGACTGTCATATGAGGAAAGATTGTAAAGACTGGGCTTGTATTCACTGGAGTTTAGAAGGATGAGGGAATATGTTATAGAAACATATAAAATTATAAAATGAATGGACAAGCTAGATGCAGGAAAAAATGTTCCCAATGTTGGGCGAGTCCAGAACCAGGGGCCACAGTCTTAGAATAAAGGGGAGGTCATTTAAGACTGAGCTGAGAAAAAACTTTTTCACCCAGAGAGTTGTGAATTTGTGGAATTCCCTGCCACAGAGGGCAGTGGAGACCAAATCACTGGGTGGATTTAAGAGAGAGTTAGATAGAGCTCTAAGGGCTAGTGGAATCAAGGGATATGGTGAGAAGGCAGGCACGGGTTATTGATTGGGAACGATCAGCCATGATTGCAATGAATGGCGGTGCTGGCTCGAAGGGCCGAATGGCCTCCTCCTGCACCTATTTTCTATGTTTCCATGTTTCTATGACACCACATCTTCACTCAGTTCCCCTGCCAAACCTTTATTCTTATTTCGCTTAAGTTGGTATTTAACTCCACATTGACCTTTTCTCTTCCGAGATATATGTCTCCATTTTTGGAATATTTAGTAAATGTAATCCATTTTCTTTGAGTTGGATCACTGGTTCTTTGTTTCAAAACTAAATCTGTAATATTAATATTCTCACAACAAATATATAATTTACTATTGTATTTAATAACATCGTTTTGCAAGCTTCTCTACCATTCTCCATTGGGAAAACTGCATAAATAGAACAAACTGTCCTTTGCTTCATATAACAATGTGAATCAGCACCATTGCTGACTTGTTGGCAGTGTCATGGTGAATTGTAGGCCTGGATAATGCCACAGTAATAACCAGAACGTCTGATGTTCACCAGCAATGCATAGTAAAGTTCTCAGTAATTTCAGGATTGCCACACAAGCTGGTTGCAGTGTAGAACTCTGCCAGCTGCTGTCAATGGTTTGATGTAAACCAGCACATCATTACAGAGAGTCATGCATCCAGCAGCTTTGTAGCACTTTGGTTGAGCCGTATTTGGAGTATTGTATGCAATATTGGTCCATTACAGGAATGATGTGAAGGATTTGGAGAAGGGGCAGAGGATGGTTGACCAGAATGATGCCTGGATTAAAGAAATTAGCTACAGGGAGAGGTTGGACAGACTTGGATTGTTTTCTCTGGAACATCAATGGTTTCAGGGTGACCTGGTAGAAGTACAGTATATAAAATTATGAGAGGCATAGATGGAGTAGAAATAATCTATTTTGCAGGTTGAAAATATATAATATTAGAGGGCATAGCTTTAAGTTGAGAGGAAATGCATTTTTATACAGAGTGTTGATTGCCTGGAATGCACTACAGGGAGAGACTTTTGGATAGGCACATGGATATGCAGGGAATCATGGAATATAGTTTGTGCACAGTCAGATAAAGGTTGGTCTTAACATCACATTTGGCACAGACATTGTTGGCAGAAGGACCTGTTGCTGTGCTGTACTGTTCTATGTTCTGTATGTTCTATGTACCACAAGCTCCATGTAGCAATGTTACAAAATTTTGAGATTTAAAAGTTAAGACTGCAACTTATCCCATCAGATAAAGCATAAAAAGAAGTTTAATTTGACACCTAATTCACTTTCATATCTTCAGTATTAAAAAAGTTATGGCCATTTTCATACTCGGAAATTAGCAACTTGTTTCCTATTGCTTTTCTATTGACTTAACACAAAAGTTATGATCGAGGATAGTCAAAAGCCCATAACTTTCTTAAAGATTAAGAGAACTGAAAGAAATGTTCAGTTATTATAGATTGAATTATTCTGAAACAAATATGAAACAATCTTACTTGGATGACCTGAAATTAAAGCATATAATTAGATAGTTACCCAATTGTAGCTAATTACAAAATTCAATTGCTAGATCTAAACATCTATCCATTTCTTAAGAAAAAATTAAAAAAAAATTTAAAGCCTAAGTGTCCAATTAACATTCACACAATAATTCACAATATAACATGATTTTGTAAATGATAGGGCAAATGAAAGCCTTGCTGAAGAGACATGTTGAATTACCCACCAGTTGCTAAGAAACCCAGAAATTAGTGCAATATTGTTCCACTTTGTTCAGGCCAACTTTCAACTGCATTCCACTGTTTATTTGGAGTTTGAATTGGAGTTTGCTTTGCAAGATAAAGCATGGAAATAGGGCCTTCGGCCCACCAAATCTAATTGTCATTAATTTATAGGCCAAATTGAAGGAATTCAGTGTTTAATGACTGTAAATTCATGGGCATTTTAAACAGCTTGCGAGTGGGATTTTCTGGAATGCGATGGATTAGAACGTTGCGCTTGCGGCGAATATAAACCCCCTATCAGCAGGAAAAATTCTGCTGGTTCGTATGGGGACTAAATCACCATTTCGCAATATGAAATATTAATTAAAGTCATCTAAAAAAGCAGGTTTATATGTAAAAAAACCAGCTTTCACTTACCTGTCCCCTACGTAAAATCGGTCCCCATTGTCGGCGTTCACGGCATTAGGAGCTATTTTTTATTTTACTGCAGCGATGAAATAGTCGGGCTATTTATTACAGAAAATTAACTTACAGGCAGTCAGAACGAATCTCCAGAAATAGATCGCACTCCGACAAAAGAAAGCGCCGGGTGGCAAAGGAAAAAACTCATTTTAACCCCGCCCCCCCCTTAAAGGCGCCAAAGTCGCGCACACGGCCAGTGACAGAACTGTCAACTCTTTTGCTGAGGGAAATAGATCTTTCCTATCTCCTGATCTAGTCCCCTAGTTATCTTTTACTCCTCAAAGCAATCTCCTACCAGTCCTCCATGATATAGAGAAATTACCCTTATGTCTAGACTTTGAGTAAAGGAGTTCCTTACTTGCAAGTACAAAAATATATCCAATCTGCCACATTTATTTAAGATTGATTTAAAATGGCTTACCTCACTTAACCAACAAAATTACGTAATAAAAGAATTGACTGAATCAGCCGAGAAGCATCTTGCCGAGAACAAGCATTTATCAGAATTATTACACAAAATAACTGAGAAATGCATTGACTTTGAGGGACGTCAAAGGTATCAGAATTTGCGTATTGTTGGATTGAGTGAAGGCCGAGAGGAAGATCAAGACCCTCGAAAATTTGCTGCAAAACTCCTAAAAGATATTCTGAGCTTGGACCAAGAATCTCTGCTGGGCCGTGCACACAGGGCATTGCGACGTACCCCTAGGAGGGATGCTCCACCAAGACAGATGATTGTGAAGGTGGCTTACGATCATGCTTTTGAAGATATGATGAAGATAATAATACGTAAGAAAAATCTCAAATATGAGGGAGACAACATCAGTATCTTCAGAGATTACCCTGTGGAAGTGGCCAAGAGAAGATCTTTATTTACAGAAACAAGAGGTATCCTGAGGAACATAAAGAAGCTGAGATATGGCCTGATGTACCCGGCAACATTAAGAGTAACTTATGATATCAAGTTGGAAACATACAGAAGCTCTTGAATTCGCTCGAAACATTCAGAAGAAACTGGAAGAGGAAGAAGTAGAGGAAGAAGTAGATGAAGATGAACAATACTGAATATTATTGATCACTTATCTGATGATATTGCCCATCCACAGAAAAGGAGGAGGATTCACACTGAAGGAGGACCCACAGGGAAGGAGGAGGAACAATGAACATGGACTCTATCTTGGGGTTAAGGAGGGATGGATGGATTATTAATAAATATAGTTTTTATTACCTACCCCTTAAAAATGTACGTTAGCTCTCCTAATATAGTGCAATGACACTAACTATATTTGATATTAGTAGTATTATTAATTATTAAGTATATAAATTTAATACCCCACCCCGACATATATAGCCCTTAAGGCAAAAACGGAGCTGGAATTATTAACATCTTTTTTTTTCACGGAAGTCCATAGATTAATAGCCACGCTAGTGTGGCTTACACTAATGCTAACTACACTAATTATAGTTGTAGTCACTTTTTTTTCCCCTTACACTTTACTAACATCACTTACTTTACTCACATTTTTTATTATTACTTTTATATTATGCATTTTAGTTCATATTATATATTATATGGATTTAAGTATGATTGTTATTATATAGCTAGTTCAAAGAGACGTGTGTATAAGACAATGATACAGAAATTAAATTTCATCGATCTGATGTTTGGGTATAGGATTGGGTTAGATGAGCTAAGACATCTACTCCATTATAATCCACCTTAATAATAACATGTATGACATAAACACTAGGATTGGGGGTGATGGAATCACCTTCTGTAGTTGGAATGTTAAGGGAATTAATGAACCAATTTAAAGAGGTAAGGTTTTAGCTCAATTAAATAGATTAAAATCTGATATTATTTTTCTCCAAGAGACACACCTTAAAAAAGACGCGCAGCATAGATTAACAGCAAAATGGATTTCCAAAGTATATCACTCTTCATTTATACATAAGTCTAGAGGGGTAGCAATAATTATTCGTAAAGGTATACCTTTTAAACAAAGCTCAATAATAAAAGATGTTGAGGGTAGATATATAATAATTACAGGTGAATTACATTCTAAAAAAGTAATCCTTATGAATATATATGGTCCTAATTTTGATAACCCATTATCCTTCAAGTAAATATTTAACATTATTACCCATATCACCCATCTGAGGTATGCTTTTACGAAATTGTATTCCCTTCCTTTTTACTGCCAGCAGCGCTAACAGGGGAATATTTTCTTATATTCCCCTTTCTAGCGAACGCCTATGGACTTTACCTGTTTAAACAGCGGGGAATATAGTCTTATATTCCCCTGGTCTCACATCCGGGAACTTGGCAACGTGACGCTGCGTGCAAAATTTAAAATTTATTCTCAAAACAAACAAAATGGCAGCCGGTTGCGAGAAGAGGTTCGCGATTTAAAAGTTCGACCTTCACATTGTCACATAAATGAATTACATAAATTACATAAATGAAACATAAATGTTACATTGTTTTAGTACCCTTATTTACAATGTTGGAATGGTTTTAGTACCCTTATTTACAATGTTGCAATGTTACAGCAAACGTTAAGGATATCTGGAGAACAGATAACCCATCTGGTCGAGAATATTCATTTTTTTCCCCTGTATTTGGAACCTATTCAAGGATAGATTATTTTTTAATAGATCCAAAACTAATCCCATTTACGTATGACTCAAAATATCATAATATTATTATCTCGGATCATTTAAGATAAAATTTTTAAGACATAACTATTAAAACCTCTAACTGGAGACTCAAACCCCAAATATTAAATGATAAGGCTTGTTATGATTACTTGTTATGATTATTTTTTGAAACTAATGACAAACCTGGAATTTCACCATCACTGCTGTGGGATACATTTAAAGTATTTATGCAAGGTGCGATAATATGAGCGCACGCATACTTTAATAAGGAAAATCGAAAGACTCAACAAAAGTTGGAAAATCAAATAAAACAATTAGATATTGAAAATGCAATATCACCTTCAAAGGGACTAAGTAATAAAATTGCATCATTAATATAAGCTAAATAAAATATACTCAAATCAGATTATTAAACTTTTTCAACAGACTAAACAAAGTACACTTTGAATTTTGGGATAAACCACAAAAATTACTGGCACGCCAGCTTAGAAAATTAGATGAGGAGAAAATGATACATAAAATTAGATCTGAAGAAGGAGAAATATTGACTTTTCCAAAAGATATCAATGATACATTTTTACAATATTATCAAAATCTTTACTCATCTAAACTAGCAGGACAATCACATGGAATGGAAACATTCCCACAAGAATGTCATATTAATAGTTTGGATCAGGAAGGTAGAGACTTGTTAAATGCTGATATATCAGTAAAAGATATTGAAGAATCAATTGGATCATTAAATAACGGAAAAGCCGCAGGCCCTGATGGCTTAAGTGTTGAATTTTATAAGACGTTTTATGATTTGATCTCTCCACGTCTACATACAATATATAAATATGCTTATGAACAAGGAAAGTTACCAGAATCATTAAATGAATCTACAATTACACTTATCCCTAAAGCTGATAAAGATTTGGAAGACCCTGGGTCATACAGAGCAATAGCTCTTTTAAACACTGATCAAAAAATACTAACTAAAATTTTATCTTGGAGGCTAAGTTTAGTGATTAATAAATTAATACATCATGACCAAACAGGTTTTTATTCCAAAACGCTATTCATCTTATAATCTGAGACGTCTATTCAATATCATATACTTAAAAACAGTGAATGATATTGAACTAGCTGTCATATCCTTAGATGCTGAAACAAGCATTTGACCAGGTTGAATGGCCATATTTATTTAAAATAATGCAGAAATTTCAACTGGGGGATAGATTTTCCAAATGGATAAAAATCATATAGTCGAATCCAACTGCAAGAATATTAACAAATCAAATGTTATCAGCAAAATTTAATCTCTTTAGGGGTTGTAGACAAGGATGCCCGTTATCACCATTATTATTTGCTCTGGTAATAGAACCATTAGCCGAAATGATTAGATCAGAACCAGAAATATATGGATATAATACCAAAACTACAACGAATAAAATATCTCTACACGCAGATGACATCTTAATTTATATCACAAAACCGGAGATTAGTATTCCCAATCTACTTAATGGTATAACTAAGTTTTGCACATTTTCTGGCTATAGAATTAACTGGAATAAAAGTGAAATTATGCCTACAACTGGAATAAAATTAAATATATTAGAACAATTCCCACTTAAAATAGTCACGGACAAATTTAAATATCTAGGAATTAATGTATCTAAATCCTATAACTGTCTATTTAAATATAATTACCCACAATTGTTAAATAAACTAAAACGATATATTTTATATTGGAAAACACTACCTATATCAATGATCGGTAGAATAAATGCTATAAAAATGATTTTTTTGCCACAATTGTTATATTTATTTCAAGCCATCCCTTTATATCTCCCTAAAATGTTTTTTAAAAAAATAGATACTTTGGTTAATAGTTTTATTGGGGACTATAAAAATCATCGAATAAGTAAAAAACATCTATGTAAATCTAAAATAAATGGTGGACTAGCACTACCAAATTTCTTATATTATTTCTGGGCAGTTCAGATCAAGAATATGAATTTTTGGTTGGTAAATTTAGATCATGAGCCAAGCTGGCTAAAGATGGAAAAGGAAGACTGTTTGCCTTTTAATGTTGCTTCGATTCTTTTTGCATCAAGGGAAGTACAAAAAAAGACGTATGGTGATAACCCTATAATTCATAGCATTAGACGTATTTGGAAGCAAATAGTTAAGACCCTACATATGGATAATTTGTCACTTTGTTTGCCAATTATGAATAATCCTTTGTTTATGCCCTCTGTATTGGACAAGGGGTTTAGACACAGGAATTATTTAGGAATTAAAAGGATAGAACACCTTTACAAGAAAGGAAAATTTCTTTCATTTCAAGAGTTACAGGATATCTATGGATCGCAGTCAAATAACATATTTAGGTATTTACAAATTAGAAACTATATTAAGTCAAATACGCAAGACTATAAAAATAGAAAACCAGGAATATTAGATGAATTGTTTAATAAACACCCAAATACAGAAAAATTAATAGCGTATATATACAATACTATCTTGGATAGAGAAATCCCAACTTCGGAAATATATCGACAAACATGGGAAAATGAAATAGGTTTATCTATAACGAAGGAGACTTGGGAAGAAAGCCTACAATGTATACATCGTTGCTCATTAAATGCTAGACTTATATTAATACAATTTAAGGTATTACACAGATTACATTATTCAAAAACAAAATTAAATAGAATTTATCCTAACATTTCTTCTATTGTGACAAAGAAATTTCTTGGATTACTGTTTGATAATAGGGAAAAAATTAATATTGAAATTTTGGAAGGGAACATTATCCCCCACAATTAGAATGTGGACAGTGGAAATGTTGGAGACGTTGCATTTGGAAAGAATCAGATTTGTCCTAATGGAGAAATACGAAATCTTTGAACAGATATGGTCTCCATATACAGAATATTTGAAGGGGTAGCTGTTCTTGGCATCACAACTCAATGGGTACCCGGCAGGATTAGATGAAAATAATTCTTTTTTTTTGGGGGATTTGTATGCATGTCACTATTGATATCGTTATTTGAAATTGTGTTCATTCACTATTAAGATGTATACTATAATCTTTTTTTTCTCTCTCTTCTCTTTCTCTCTATATATAATCAACATTATTATTTAATCACAATTCTTATTGATTAAAATCTATTCTTTTCTTTTTCTACTTTCTAAAAAATAGAAGTTTATAAGAATTATTTGTAACATCCGTATACTTATTGAAATAAGTTGGTTGTGTATTTGAAAAGTTGTTATACTGTTGTTATGATGGATTACTTCTAATAAAAATATTATTAAAAAACATAATAAAATGGCATTACTGGAATCCTCTGTATAGAAGGAACCGCAGATGCTAGTTTATTAAAAAAATGTCACAAAGTGCTGGAGAAACCCACCAGGTCAGGCAGCATCTCTGGAGAACAAGGATAGGTGACGTTTGGGACCTGTCTTCAGTCGGAAGAATGGTCCTGACCTGAAACATCACCTCTCCTTGTCTTCAGAGATGCTGTCTGACCCACTGAGTTACTCCAGCACATTGTGTCTTGTATTACAGACCAGTTAGTCTGACTTCGGTGGTGGGAAAGATGCTGGAGTCAAGTATTAAAGAGGTAATAATGGGGCATTTGGATAGCAGTAAAAGGATTAGTCCAAGTCAACATGGATTTATGAAAGTGAACTCATGCTTGACTAATCTTCTGAAATTTTTTGAGGATGTGACAAGTAAAATGGATGGAGGGGTGCCAGTGGATGTAGTGTATCTAGACTTTCAGAATGCCTTTGATAAGACCCGCACGGGAGACTGGTGACTAAAATTAGAGCACATTGTATTGGGGGTAGGGTGTTGACATGGATAGAAAATTGGTTGGCAGACAGGAAGTAAAGAGTAGTAGTGAACGGGTCCTGCAAGGCTCGGTGTTGGGGCCGTAACTGTTTATCATATATATTAATGATTTGGAAGAGGGAATCAGGAGCAACACTAGCAAGTTTGCTGATGACACAAAGCTGGGAGGCAGTGTGAACTGTGAAGAGGATGTTAGGAGGTTTCAGGGTGACCTGGACAGGTTGAGTGAGTGGGCAGATGCGTGGCAGATGCAGTATAATATGGATAAATGTGAGATTATCCACTTTGGCAGCAAAAATAAGGGGGGCAGATTATTATCTCAATGTGGTTAGGTTGGGGAAGGGGAAGATCTGGGCATCCTTGTACACCAGTCACTGAAAGTTAGCATGCAGGTACAGCAGGCAGTGAAGAAAGCTAATGGAATGTTGGCCTTCATAACAAGAGGTTCTTCTGCAGTTGTATAGGGCTCTGATGAGACCACATCTGGAGTATTGATCCCTGGGATGGTGGCAATGTCATATGAGGAAAGATTGAATAGACTAGGCTTGTATTCACTGGAATTTAGAAGGATGAGGGGTGATCTTATAGAAGCATTTAAAATTATTAAAGGACTGGACAAGCTAGATGCAGGAAAAAATGTTCCCAATGTTGGGCAAGTTCAGAACCAGGGGCCACAGTCTTAGAATAGTGGGGAAGCCATTTAAGACTGAGGTGAGAATAAACGTTGTGAATTTGTGAATTTATGGAATTCCCTGCCATAGAGGGCACTGGAGGCCAAGTCGCTGGATGGATTTAAGAGAGAGTTAGATAGAGCTGTAAGGGCTAGTGGAATCAAGGGATATGGGGAGAAGGCATGCATGGGTTATTGATTGGGGACGATCAGCCATGATCACAATGAATTGCGATGCTGGCTCGAAGGGCCGAATGGCCTCCTCCTGCACCTATTTTCTATGTTTCTATGTATGTATTGGAATCTTGACCAGACATTATACAGAGAGCATGTCACTAACATTGAAATTGGGTGATTTCAAACTATAATTTGTAAATATTACCAATATGTTAAACCCTGGTTAGAAAAACTGGCGTGATTTTAACATGACCTTCAAAATTAAGTTGGGATTTAACATAGAAACATAGAAAATAGATGCAGGAGGACGCCATTTGGCCCTTCGAGCCAGCACCGCCATTCATTGTGATCATGGCTGATCATCCACAATCAGTAACCCATGCCTGCCTTCTCCTCATATCCTTTTATTCCGCTAGCCCCCTAGAGCTCTTCTAACTCTCTTTTATAGTCATCCAGTGAATTGGCCTCTACTGCTTTCTGTGGCAGAGAATTCCACAAATTCACAACTGAAAATGTTGAAAAGTTGCAAAGGTGAAAAAGTTTTTTCTCATCTCAGTTTTAAATGGCCTCCCCGTTATTCTTAGACTGCAGCCCCTGGTTCTGGACTGCCCGAACATTGGGAATATTTTTCCTGCATTTAGCTTGTCCAGTCCTTTTATAATTTTATATGTTTCTATAAGATTCCCTCTCATCCTTCTAAATTCCAGTGAATGCAAGCCCAATCTTTCCAATCTTTCCACATATGATAATCCTGCCATCCCGGGGATTAACCTCGTGAACCTATGGTGCACTGCCTCAGTAGCAAGAATGTCCTTCCTCAAATTAGGAGACCAAAACTGCTCACATTGCTCCAGATGAGGTCTCACCAGGGCTCTGTACAAGTGCAGAAGGACCTCTTTACTCCTATACTCAAATCCCCTCATTATAAAGGCCAACATGCCATTAGCTTTCTTCACTGCCTGCTGTACCTGCATGTTTACTTTCAGTGACTGGTGTACAAGGACACCTAGGTCTTGTTGCAATTTCCTTTTTCCTAATCTGACATCATTGAGATAATAATCTGTCTCCTTGTTCTTGCCGCCAAAGTGGATAACATCACTTTTATCTACATTAGACAGCATCGGCCAAACATCTACCATGCATCTGCACACTCACTCAATCTGTCCAAGTTATCCTGCAACCTCCAAGCATCCTCTTTGCAGTTCACACTGCTACACAGCTTTGTGTCATCTGCAAATTTGCTAGTGTTACTTTCAATTCCATTAATATATATTGTAAATAGTTGCGGGCCCAGCACCGAGCCATGTGGCACTCCACTTGTCACTGCTTGCCATTCTGACAGGGACCCATTTATTCCCACTCTTTGTTTCCTGTCTGCCAACCAATTCTCTATCCATGTCAATACCCTACCCACAATACCATGTGCTCTAATTTTGCCCACTAATCTCCTGTGTGGGACCTTATCAAAGATTTTCTGAAAGTCCAGATACACTAAATCCAATGGCTCTCCTTCATCCAATTTACTTATCACACCCTCAAACAGTTCCAGAAGATTAGTCAAGCAGGATTTCCCCTTCATAAATCCATGCTGACTTGGACCAATTATTTTACTGCTATCCAAATTCGCCATTATTATTTCTTTAATAGTTGACTCCAGCATATTCCCCACCACCGATGTCAGGCTACTGCTTGGTTAACATCCAGGGATAATTAATATATCTGCCATTTAGAATAAGGCTATTTGAATCAAATGGGGGTAAATGATTATATCTAAAGTACTAAGATGATCTATATTTCTTATGCCCCACTCCTTGATAAAGCACTCAAACCTCTTGCTAGGTTTCAATTAAAGCTAATATGTTGTGAAATTAGCATTCAACACAGAACAGCATTAAATATTCTGTTCCTGAAGCAGTCTTACACATGGAATACAAATTTAATCGTGAATAATTGGTCTGGATAATGAAAATCTAAATAAATTGTATTCAACAAGATCAAAATCTTGTCTTCTTTGTTAATTGAGGCAAGACAATATAAAATAAGCAAAATTCAAAAAGCTGGAGAAAGGCAATAGGTCAGGCAGCAACTGTGGCAGGAAAAGACAGGCAACATTTCGGGCCAGGTTGTTTCTTCAGACTGATAGGCTTAGCGGGGAGAAAGCTGGAAAAGAGAGGTGAAGGTGGCAAAGCCTAGCAAGTGATATGTGGATGCAGGTGAGTGGAGTTTGACAGGCAGATGAGTGGAGGAAATGACAGATGAGAGGTGAAAAGAAGACAAAAGTGTGTCAGATAAGGAGGTGAAAAGGAGACAAAAGGGTGTCAGATAAGGAGAGGAGAGGAGTGAAATGTAAAGCTGGAGGGAGGTGTTTGGGTAGAAGGGGACAGGGGGAAAGGGGTAAGAGGGTGGTTAAAAGGGAAATGGGGGACTTGAGGTAAGCCAGGAACTCCAATTTGAGGCCAGATGATCCAGGCCTGTTCTGTTTAAGTAACTCATAAATGTGAAAGGTTACCTTATTTTGGGATCCTGCCAGTCTTAGTTTGTGCAGAGGCTGGACCTGCTGCGCCGTTACAAGCACCATCAGTATCACCATTTTATTTGTGAGTTTGGTTAGTGAAAGAGACGTGGCTGGTGCCCAATTTCTGAGCAGGGTCAGGACAATGTCAATATCCCAGGTCTGGGAATATTGAGGCCTGGGGAAATTCGAGTTAAAAATACCCCTCATAATGTTTGACACCAGAGGGTGAGATCCTACTTCATGGTGTTCTAACCCCTGTCCCAGGTATGAGGATAGGGCACTCTTGCACAGTTGATGGCACTATAGCCCAAGCCTTTATCGAAATGTAGATTTGCCAGGAACTCCAACACATCCGTAATGGTGGCTGTGTTGTAAGTAGTGTTTGTCCTGGTACAAAATACCTCCCATTTTTTGATATAGGTGAGGTATTGTTTCCTGGTGGACTCTCTGCATGATGCCGCAATGATGTTCATAGTTCGGTCCGACAGTCCAAATTCTAGGAGAGGTCTTTTCAAATCCTGCAAACCAATAGGTTATTCAGTCATGGCACGGGTGACTACCCCCTGTCACAGGAAGTACCAGCAAACTCGGGCATTTGGAGATCGGTTCTCAGGTTACATGGTTCTGAGACCATATCAAGTACCACAGGGAACCATGGCTGAGTAGGCTTGTTGAATTTTTCGCAAGACCCGACTGATGAGGCAGAAGGGGGGAAATGCATAGAGAAACAAATCCCCCCACTGTAGCGTGAAAGCATCCATCGCTACTGCCCCAGGGTCTGGTTCCCAAGCAACATATGTTGGAATCTAGTGATTAAGTCTGGATACAAAAAGGTCGATATCTGGCGTTCCATACCGAGCTACAATGTCAGTAAATACCTGGAGGTCCAACATCCATTCGGTGTTGTCATTGAATATGCATGACCTGGTGTCCGCCACTGTATTGAGCTTACCCGGAAGGTAAGTAGCTGATATCCAAATGTTTCTTTCTATGCACCAGTGCCAGATTGAATTGGCCAATTCACCACAAGATATCGACTTAATTCCACCCATATGATTAATGTATGCCACCACGGTGGTATTATCAATTTGTAGGCGAACATGCAGAACAACAGTAAGCCCGAAGTCCGTGAAACGCTCCCAACATCTCTAGATGATTGATACCCAGTGTCTGAAGTAAGGTTAACTCGTGTGCATTCCATCTACCACCGCAACTGGAGGTGGTATCGGTTGCTCCCCAGCCGTGAGCGCTGGCGTCAATTTATAACACAACCGAAGGGTTTGTTACTGTGATGGGATTAGACCAATGTCAAACATTGCTAATCCACCATCGCAATTCCAATTTTGCTTTGGCTGGTAACTACATTGGTCTGTCAAAATGGCCAGCCTGGTGTTGGAGTGCTGCAATTTTGGCCCTTTGTAGATTTTGGTAATGTAAGGGTCCAAATTGTGTTGGCTGGAAAGGCAGCCACAAGCTTCCCAATTACCCTGGCTACTTGCCAAATAGATGGTTTACTGACGCAAACAAGGCTGTTGCATGCCTCTATCAAGTCTGTTGCTTTGTCCTTTGGCAAAGTGACAGACATATGAACAGAGTCAATCATGAACCCCAAATAGTCCATAGTCACAGAAGGCATTAACTTGGATTTGTCTGGACGGATGATAAATTCCAAATTTTGAAATAGGAGCTTGGTGGCTGAGACAGCCAATTTGGCCAATTCCAAGGTTTTCCCCACAATTAGGATGTCATCCAGAAAAGCCATGACAATCCGAAGAAACACCAATGCTGGTTTCAATATTTTAGTAAACAATCTGGGGGCTGATGTTAATCCATTAGGCAGCGCTTTATACTGCCAGAGCTGCTCCATCCAGATAAATTTCAAATATCTGCGGTGATCTTTCTCTATTAGTACTGAGTAGTATGCATCTTTTAGATCGATGCAAGCCATGAAGTACCGCTTGGAAACTAGTTGTTTGGCAGTAACAAACATTTCCATTTTGAAGTGGGTGTACTGCACAAAAGTATTCAGTTGTGTCAAATCAATAATGATGCGGCATCCGCCATCTTTTTTGTTTTTGGTGAAGATGTTTGATACAAACTCAAGAGATTCATGTTTGGTTTTCTCAATTACTTTTTTTGTATGTAGTCTTAACAGTTCTGCATGACCTTCCACTTTCTCTTTTTGTGAAAGCACAAACTTTTGGCTAGGTGCATGTTGAACCAGAAGGAGGAGTTTGTCAACAAATTCAATTTTGTATCCCTGAATACTGTGCAGTATGAAAGGATCAGAAGTTATAGAACTCCATGCAGCCCAAAACAAGTGTAACCTTCCCCCAACCTGTGAAGAAGTTACACATGCTATGTTCCGAGGGCAACCAGACCCACCTACCTCCATGGTTACCGGTGGTGCTGTGTTGGTTTTCTCCGTCCTTGCTTCCTGGGAGGTGGAGGCGCTGTGGTGTGGGGTTGGCGCATTGTCCAGGAAGGCCGTTCTTGGGCATGGCCTAAAAAAGACCTTTGCGTAGGTTGTATGGCCTTCGAGCTTTCACCAGCTGTTCTTTCGCTGTGATAACGCGGCCTGCTGGTGTATGTGTAGGGGTGCTGCCGCCGAATATATGAGGACCTGGTAGCGGCCGGCACTTTAATCATGCTGACGGCTTTTGCCTCTTCGTTGAGGTCTTTTACCTGTTTGGGCAGGTTGTCCCCGAACAACAGAGTAGGCGGCTGTGTGCTGCTGGTTCTACACAACCCTGCGAACTTTGGGTTTAGTGTAGGTCGGATGACACTCTTCCTGGAACAGTTGATCTCAAACTATACATTACAGAAGAGTGCCAGGGCATCCTGTTGCTCCTCTGACATATCTTTCCTGTCTACTGACCTGGCAAAAGCTGTAATACCAGAGGACAGTAGTTTCAGGATTCTCTGCATTTTAACTTCTGGCTCCTGATGGCAGGACTGATGTTTCCCCAGACGGGGTTATTTACCGCAGGCACGTTGAGGGAGATGCAGTTTTCTGGAGCTAGATATTTGGCTGCCGTGTCGTTCATAGCCTGTTCTTGTAGCTGATTAGTTGTCAGGTAATTTATACTGGTTGCCAGCTGTGGCTGCAATGGCAATCCCATCTGTGAAGGCATCGTAAACTTGGACACCATCCCGAGTAGCTCTTGTTCTTACACCCCTAGCAAGTTGGTTTCTTCTGCCAAATCCCCCTCTTCAGAGTCAGCCCAGATCTGACTCCTTATGCTCCCCTGCGAAGAGGGCGAGACATTTGGCAGCCCTGTAAAGGGTGCTGCCGTGTGTCTGCTAGGAGACCCCCAGTGACCAGACTCCTGCTGGAGTAGGTCACATTGGAGCAATTGCTCCACCATCCGATAATCGACCTCCATCGCTTCCCGCGGGCGGTGAGTCTTCCAGCCCGGACGCTGCGGAGTGAACGGGTTTGCCCGACTTCCGGGTGGCTTTGCCGCCAATCCGAGGTGCTCCTGCAGGCTGTTGCGGCATCAAGTCGGGGGCTGCTGTTTGAACAACGAGCAGCTCTGGAGAAGCCAGCCGCTGCTGACTTCCCGTGTTCCCGTGGTCCTCCGTAGTCAGTCTCGAAGCGGTCCGTTTGGACTTGCTTCGTGACTTGTCCATAGTGGGGTACTCTGTAAAAAAAAGCACAACAGAGTGCCCGCAAAATAGTAAATACTCACCTGTAGGTCCGTTTTAAACTTACCGGTGGAGGAGCGACCCTCCTCCTTGCCTGTCGCTTCGCAATGCGTTCGACGATATGTCGCGCATGCGTGCTGGCGGGGTCTTCACGTAGTCACTCACGTGGCTCCGTAGTAAAATTGGGAAAGGAGCAGTATGATGGGATGGGGTTTGAAAGACTGTGCGAGAAATAGGAGTGACCAGGGTGGGAATGGGGACAAGGGAAGGAAAATTGAGGTGGGGGGTGTTACCTGAAGTTAGAGAATTCAACCTTCATACCAATGGGTTGCAATTTATAAGCAGAAAATTAGGTGCCGTTCCACCTGTTTGCATGTGGCCTCACTCTGACAATGGATACACTAAGCTGACACAAGTTTAAATATCATGCTGGGAAGGGTGACAAAGGCACAGGTGTTCAATTCCATGAAGATGGCATGAAAGTTGAGAAGTAAATTAATACTATTTTATCCTTAACTTTGTGAACTGAAGCATGGAGCACAAAGCAAGGAAATTATGATGAACCATTATATTTAATTGGTTAGTTCTTGCCTAGCATTTCTTGGCCAATTTTGGACCCCAAACGGTTGTCAAGGTTGTACAGAGGAACTTAACCAAACTGTTACAAAAGATACAGGGCCCTGGGTTACGTGGAATTCAGAGAAGCTGGAGTTGTTTCATCAGAGCAGAACACATTAAACATGTAAAGATGGGGAATGTTGGTGCTGGAGGAAACAATTAACGCGGGGATAAGGATGGCAGGCAGATTGAAGAAACCTGGATGATGAACATCTGAGACCTAACAGCCATGTTCTCATGAATAGGTATAGCATCAGGATAAATGGTTTGTTTGGGATTAGAAGCAAGTGTCATCCATGACCTATTTGGTAGCCTTGAGTAAACCTCAGCTTCAAGCTATCTCCAGCAACCTGAGCACTAACTCTACCTAGAGATTCAGTATTGAAACAGTTCCTTCGGCCCACCGGGTCCACGTCAACCATCGATCACCTGTTCTATGTTATGCCACTTTCCCATCCTACACACTGGCTAAAGTGTGTATTTATAGAATACATCATTTACAGAAGGTAATTAACCTAGAAATGTGAACATTTTTGGAATGTGGGAGGAAACCTGAGCTCCCGGAGAAAACCCACTCTGCACAGACAGAACCTGTAGTCAGGATCAGACCTGGGTCTCTGGTGCAGTGAGGCAGCAGCTCTATTAAACTGCGGTAATAGAGTGGAACGCGCGGGGACCGCGGTTACCGTTTATAGATCGGGTCGGGAGATAACGGCTGCACTAAAGCCGGCTCCCGCAATTACCGCTATTTAGCTCGGGTTTGGAGATAACGGCTGCGCTAATGCTGGCTCCAATACCCGCTACTGTTCTATTGGCAGCTGAAATGAAATGAAATGAAATAAAATAAAATGAAATGAAATGAAATAAAATGAAATGCTAACTTTATTTCTCAACTGCCTCCATCAATTTCCAGTGCTTCAAGGCACTCCGAAATACCAAACTAAAGTACTCTCAGGCTCATTTGTCTCATGAGTCTGATGATATGGAAGACTCCCTCCTTTTAATTTAAAGGTATGGGGATGGCTCAACCAAATGGGGAAAATGCTCCAAATTTAAAGAGCCATGGAAAATTTCAATTGGGGTCGAATGCCCTAGGATTTCCCACACAGCCTCTCGCAGAGGTCCATACAGCAAAGGAAACATCGCTATATGGATAACAGTGGGAATCATCCTCTCCAGCACCTTGTTAAGAGCTGGATGAGACCTCCCTAGAGCATGACTCGGGAGAAGCAGGGCAGGAGGAATCTGACCCTGAAGCTGGTGTCACTGCTTATTTGCACACACCAGCACGAGCCATGCACCAGGTGTCCCGGATGTAGTGTTAAACTTCGCTCAACCTGGAAGGGACTGGTGAGGCTATCGAGAAAACTCTAGTCGCCAATGTAATTTACATGGCTTCTCACCAGCTTCAGGATACGTTCATGGAAGACTGACACACGTTATAAAACACCTGTAAACTGTGCTTCACTCAAAATGCCCACCGTGAACTCGGCAAGGGCACAAATGAGTGCAACGATGTGGGGACAAGTGAGATTTCAACGCGTTCTCAAGTTGTTGGCAGCAGGCATTCGGAGAAGGTCCAGGGGGCACCGATGTCTGGTACTCAACAAGATATGCAGAGGGTTACACAAAATGCTGGAGAAACTCAGCGGGTGCAGCAGCATCTAAGGAGCGAAGGAGATAGGCGACGTTTCGGGTCGAGACCCTTCTTCAGACTGGTCAGGGATCAGGGAAACGAGAGATATAGACGGTGATGTGAGAGATAAAGAACAATGAATGAAAGATATGCAAAAAAGTATCGATGATAAAGGGAACATGCCATTGTAAGCTGTTTGTGGTGTGAAAATGAGAAGCTAGTGCGACTAGGGTGGGGGAGGGAGATAGAGATAGAGGGAATGCCAGGGCCCGAGGGCTGAGGGAGAGGTGGGAGGGGGAGGAGACAGCAGGGGTTAACAGAATTGAGAAAATTCAATGTTCAAGCCCAAAGGATACAAACTCCCCAAGCGGAATATGAGGTGCTGTTCCTCCAACTTGCGGTGTTGCTCACTCTGGCCATGGAGGAGGCCCAGGACCGAGAGGTCGGATACGGAATGGGAGGGGAGTTGAAGTGCTGAGCGACTGGGAGGTCGGGTTGGTTTTTGCGGACCGAGCGGAGGTGTTCGGCGAAACGATCGCCAAGCCTCCACTTGGTCTCACCGATATGCAGACCTGTTCTGCAATGCTTACGTTGAACCCAAAGTGTGCAGCTCTGTGTAGGTCCACCAATATCCAAGCCCAGATTATTTATTTGGGGACCTCCTCAAACAAGACAAGGACCTGGAGGAACATGCCAAAACAATCCGTCTCATGAAGACATACGTCCCTTCTGCCAGGATGCCACCTCGCAGGTCATTTCAGCGCGAAAGGTGACGGATCCAGGGGCAGGCCCAAGCAGAGTGGGACCAGTGGGATTACAGTATTACTCACCTGTGTATCCCAGCAACAACCCCAATATGGGAAGAAGGAGTAAAGGCCGACTGCAGAGGTACAGGTGATTCATTCTGTCCAGGTTAAGATTCTGAGACCTCCGGTTGGGGGTAGGTTGTAATTAGTTATCATGAATGGTGCTGCATAACATCTCATCGGTTTATACTACACACTGTCTCAAGCTCGAATACAGTTTATGTAAGGAATTGATCCGTCTGTAAACAGAATATGCCTAATAGAGTATTGGGGTTTCTGCACTCAGCAGGTAAAAGAAGAAATTACAGTTTTGTCCCAAAAAAGGGGTAATTGAGAGGACGATAAACCATCCTCACCAATTTGTGTCCAATATATTCCCCAGACAAAGTAAAGATGGGGGATGTAGAGGCATTCTGGACCTAAACCAGTTAAATTCCTATGTTCAGTATAGGCATTTTAAAAATGGACACCTTCAATACTGCGAAACGGCTGTTATCACAAGGCTGTTATATGGCAATTATAGGCCTGAAAGAGGCATATTAATCAGTGCCAATACATCATAAATGTCGGAGATAATTGAAATTTAGTTGGATGGGACAGCTGTGGCAATTTAAAGCATTACTCAATGAGTTCACCTCAGTTCCTAGGCTATTCAAGAAATTGTGGAAACCAGTGCTGGCACTACTTTGGGCCCAGAATCACATGGTAATGGCTTATCTAGATGATATTTTAATCATAAGCAACACTCAGGAGACAGCTGAGGAATCGGTTTCAGCAATCAAATACCTGTTTGAAAGGTTAGGGTTCCTGGTCCATCCAACCAAATCCAAGTTAGAGCCATCCTAAAAAAAATGTTTATTTGGGATTTGTCATTGACTCAGTTGATATGTCAGTGACTTTGCCTACAGCCAAGGCTGTGGAGATCAGAGAGGTCTGTACTAGTCTCGCTGAAAAACAATATCCCTCCATCCGGGAAGTAGGTACTGTTATTGGTAAATTGGTGGCAGTTTTCCCTGCAGTGCAGTTTGTACCACTGCACTATCGAAGTCTGCAACGAGCTAGAGAACTAGTACTTAAAGAACATGCAGGTCATTTTGATAGACCTATGCAGTTACTAACCAGAACCATAGCTCAATTACAAACTACCAAAAACATTTTGGTTCAGCAACCTTCAGTGCTTTTACAGACATATGTGAGTGCTGCCGGATGGGGAGCTATGGACAGCGAGTCTAGTTGTGGTGGTAGATGGAGTGTGCAAGAGGATTTAATCTTGCACAGGCATGGTATAAATTACTTAGAATTGCAGGGTGCATTCTATGGATTAAAGTTTATTGTTCAACAATGAATAATTTACATGTTCAACTCCAGATTGATAATACCATGGCTGTGCCATACATCAATCCCATGGCAGGAATAAGGTCAGTATCATGTGATAATCTGGGTAACCTCATGTGGCACTCATGTATTTCCAGAAACAACTGGGTCTCAGCTATCTACCTACCAGGTAGAAACAATATGGTGGCAGACAACAGGTCACGAAAGTTCAATGACAACATAGAATGGATGATTAAATCCTGAAGTTTTAAAATGATTGTCAGCCGCTATGGGTTGCCAGATATTGATCTGTTGCATCCAGGCTAAATCACCAATTGCCTAAATATGTTTCATGGGAACCGGATCCAGGAGCAGTAGCGGTGGATGCATTCTCGCTACATTGGGGACATACATTCTTTTATGCTTTCCCCCATTCTGCCTGATTAGGCAGTGTCTCACCAAAATAGAGCAGGACTCCGCCTCAGGTGTTTTGGTGGTTCCGGACTGGACTGCACAGCCATGGTTCCCATTGGTGCTCAGAATTATACTCAGCCATTCATGACTGTCCCAACTGCAGTAATTTGTTGGTGCAGCCAGTAACAGAAGAAAGTCATCCGTTACATGATCGTATTCATTTGTTGATCTGCAGGTTCTGACCAGACCGTTCCAAGGCTTTGGACTGTCAAATAGGACCATGGATGTCATAACTGCAGCTTGGAGAGATAGCACTAAGAAACAATATGTGTCTGATATTAAAAAATGGGAGATGTTTTATTTACAGTTAAATATATCTTATACTGGAAACATACCGGATGTATTGGAGTTCCTTGCTACATTGCATTTGAAGAACACTTGAGTTATAATGCCATTAATAGTGCTCGGAGTGTTTTGTCCTCCTATTTAGTGCAGTTTCAGAACAACAACCTAGGTTGCTGTTCTGAAACTGCCCTAAATAGGAGGTCTCATCCATTAGTGTCCCGATTCATCCATTAGTGTCCCGATTCATGAGAGGAATGTTGTAACAAAAATCCTTCTAAACCTAGATATACAGAAATCTGGGATGTCAGTATAGTTCTCACACTGCTTCAGCAATAGGCTCCAATTACGTCATTGTCTTTTGAGAAGTTAACACTTAAAGTTGTTAAGCTCATGGTGCTAGTATCAGCGCAAAGAGTGCAAACATTGCTAAAGATACGACTAGATAGCATGTATTCTTCTGCAGATAACATTATGTTTTATGTGTATGATTTAATCAAACAAAGCAGGCCAGGAATGGCCGGAACCAAAGTAAGTTTTAAAGCATACCCTGTTGACCAAAGGTTATGTGTAGTTAAGCACCTGAGTCAATATATCAAGGTAACTTGGAGTCTCAGTGGCTCTGAGACAGCAATGCTCATCAGTCACAAAAAACCTCATAAAAGGTGTCAGTATAAACTATTTCTAGATGGAAAAACAGGTTTTGGATTCCGCTGGAGTAGGCACTCATGTGTTTATATCTCACTCCACCAGGGCGGCATCAACATCCGCAGCAAGGCCGCAGGATGGTCTAACCATATAACCATATAACCATATAACAATTACAGCACGGAAACAGGCCCTCTCGGCCCTTCCAGTCCGTGCCGACCATTTGTTTTCCCCTAGTCCCATCTACCTGCACTCAGACCATACCCCTCCATTCCCTTCACGTCCATATACCTATCCACTTTACTCTTAAATGTTAAATGTTAAAATCGATCCTGCAGATAACAAATCAACTTTTCTAAAATTATGATAAACCTGTCCTGACAGTGCCAGGGTTTGGGCATGATGTTTTGCATTCCGTTTGATTTGATTTGCTTTGTCTTTATAAAATTCATTTGTAATTTTCCCTGTGATAGAGGGGTTATTACTGCATTGTTATTTAAAAAATGACTATTGGATAATTCGAAGCAATGTTCAAAACATTATTTATTCACTACTGTGTCAACTGAAGCAGTGTGCCGTATGGAGTGCATCTATGGCATGAAATCACAGAGCTTTGAAATCTTCACGTAGTCACTCACGTGACTCCGAAGTAAAATAGTAAGATTAAATGAGAACCTACCAGTTCAAAGTTTGATCCTTATTTTATGAGTAGTTACGATGAGGGATTACGTGCCCTCCACTCCCGGCCCTCATAATCGAAAGGATCATCTGGTAGTTCTAGTCTTCTAAAGCCTTACTATGTTACTTCGGCTATCGGTTTCTGTGTTTTCACACCGCTGCTTTGAAGTATGACGCGCATGCACCTGGCGGGGCTTCTTCACATAATCTCTCATTGTAACTCCTCATAAAATAATGATCAAACTTCGAACTGGTAAGTTCTTGTTTAATCTAGCTATTCTCCAAAACACTTTGATGTAGGAAAACACTTTGTGATATTGTGCAAGATAAAGGCAGGTCTTCGCATCTGAACATAAGAACACAAGTGGGAACAGAAGTAGGCCATTCAGCGCCTCATGCCTGCTAGACCATTCACTGCGATCATTGCTGATCATTGACCTGTGTGCTATTCTTGATCAATAACCCCATATCCTGGCGATTATTCCTTTCCACCCACAGGTGCTGCTCGACCCACTGAATTCCTCCAGTAGATTGTTGGTTGATTCATATTCAAACATGTGCAGACCATCACGTCTCCAATTTAATACCGAATAATAATATTAATAATAATATTAATAACTTTATTACGGACTCAAGGTCCACACAAGGGGCAACATTACATTAAAAATGCATTGCATCTCAAATATCATAAATATATATAAAATCATGGTAAATCACATAAAAACATCATAATTTATATATTTTTAAAAAAACCCACAATACTTAAGTTAAAAATCCAGAGTAAAAAATGATCAATGTCGTACAACGAGACAACGATACCAGTGTCTCCACAACTGGGATTCGTAGCGTGTAGTGCTAACCCTTATGTTTGTCAAGGCCACAATAAGCACATTTTTAGAGTAATTTATCCTGCAAATGAATTTATACATGTGGTGTCTTAGGATGGCTTCTAGAGTACTGACTCCTGCAGCCACAAACATATTACTGGCACTACACCATCTTGGTTGCCTTAGCAGTGTTCTCATGGCATCGTTATATGCAACCTTTAGTCTCTGCATACTTGTCTTTAAATAGTTCGACCACAGGTGCACTGTGAAGAGGGGTGTGCAGTATGCTCTAAATAGCGACATCTTCACCACATCTGCACACGCACCAAATTTACGCAAGAGGATATTCGCCTGTATATACAGCATGCGTCGTTGCCTATAAATATCCTCATCATCTGTCATTTGTTCTGTAATAATATGCCCTAGATATTTTATCTTATTACAGACACTAAGATTGTTGTCAGACAATTTAAAATCAGGATATTTTAGGCTTTTATCCTCTTTGGTTCTACTGTCCATAACAGCAATCTTACTAGCATTATATTTAATGTCATGTTCCAAACCATACACGGAACATGCAGTAAGGAGCTGCTGGAGACCAGCGCTAGATGGTATATCCCTTATTATGTATCAATTTCTGCCTTGAAATAACTAAATCTGCCCGGCGCTCTTTGGAAGAGAAATCCAACTTTGAGATTGTATCTCGTGGTTGTGGGCACCTCAGTGAGGGTCATGTCCAAGCATTCGAGCCCCATTAAAGGTTTGAAAGTTTCAGTGAGATCTCATAGTCCTGTCATTCTCTTAAACTCAAAGGAGGGAGACCAGTCTAGATAATCTACCCTCAAACATGCCATTGCCATTATCCCTCTGTCCTTCCTGAGATAGAGAGATCAGACCTGCACACAATATTCCAGTCTCACCAGAACCTCACATAATTGGAACAAGATCTTTCTGTTCTTGCACTCATATCATATCATACTACGTGCTTTCATAATTGGTTGTTGAACAAGCACATTAACCTTCAGTGACTGGTGTATGGGGGCATCCTGGTCCCTCTAGACGAGAACACGTTTCAATCTCTCATAATTTAAAAAACACAATGCTTTGATATGTTTCTACCAAAGTGGATGACCTGTCATTATTCCTCTATATTTCAGTGGGCGATACAAAAATACACTTGTGACATGGTGATTTAGTTCTTAGTTTTAGAGTTACAGCATGGAAACAAGTTATTTGGTCCATCGAGACTACACTGACCATCAATCACCCATCCACACTAGTTCTATGTTATCCCACTTTCTCATCCACTCTGTACGCATTAGAAGCAATGATACAGAGTTCAATTAGTGTACAAACCTGCACAACTTTGGAATATGGGAGGAAACCCATGTGGTCACAGGGAGAGTATACAAACTCCATACAAACAGCACTTGAGGTCAGGATTGTACTCCGGTCTCTGTCGCTGGAAGGCAAGAGAATGGGGTTGAGAGGGAAAGACCAATCAACCATGATTGAATGGCAGAGTAGATTCAATGGCCTAACAGGTTTTTAGGTTAATTGGCTTCTGTAAATTGTAAATCTCCCTTTCTCATCAGAAGTCCCAAGGTTCCACACTGGCATAGACCAGAGCCAGTTGCACAATTCTCTGCAGTGCCACCTGCATCGTGTGTGGCAGTGGTAAGTTCCTCAGCTGTCAGACTAGGAAGTCCTACTGAGTCCTACTGGATTGGACCTACAGATGTACAGTCGTGGTCTCAGAAAGAAATCAGTTGCAGAGATAGACAGGTGGCGCACTTTTGTATCCCTATCAAGAAAATAAATAATTTTGGTCTTTTTAACATTTCTACTTTTAATACATCTCAAATGATTCAGAATGTTAATTAATTTTCAAAGCTATTTGTGAATGTTACATAACAGTGATTACTTTAGCAACCAGTAAGCATGGGAGCTCGGCCTCACTAATCGGTAAAGCCCGTTCTCTGTGTGCAGATACTGCCTGAGCTGAAACAGCCCCTAGGTGGCTCACACCCAAACTCCCATTGGAAGACTGTGATCAGGGCTACCTGCAAAGACTGTGATCAGGGCTACCTGCAAAGACATCAGGGCTACCTGCAACAGATCATCTGTTGCCCAGCAATTGCAGGGCAACAGATGATCTGCCCAAAAAAGTCACTACCTCATCATTTCACAATACAGCAACTTCAGAACATAAGGTAAACTTTATCCCAAAATTTGTGATGTTGATAAAAAAAGACATTGTTTTTATGTGAATATGGTTGCTTGGATTTAAGAAGGGTGTCGACCTGAAACTTCACCCACTCCTTCTATCCAGAGATACTGCCTGACTTGCTGAGATACTCCAGAATTTTGTGTCTATCTTTAGAGAACATTCAATCAGATTTCAGTTTTGAGGAATGCCAGAATTTACAGTGTATATTTTGGATGGATATGTGCTTTTGTGGACATTTATGTTACAGCGTTATTACATTTCTTCAGTTTTCAAATATATATTTTTTCTCCAGCATACAAAAGATTGCCAGACATTCTTTTACATCTTTGGGAAATGTAATGGCAAGACATTATTACCGACTTACCTTCACCCGGTGGGGTCACAACATCCGAAGCCTGGATCGCCTCGGCGCAGAGGGAGAACAAGGAGGGAAGAGACAGAGACTTTAAGACTTTTGCCTTCCATCACAGTGAGGAGGTGCCTGGTGAACTCACTGTGATGGATGTTAAATTTGTGCTTATTGTGTGTTTTTGGTATTTATTATTATATGTATGACTGCAACAATTTTGTTCTGACCGAAAAGTCTGAATGACAATAAAGGATAATTCAATTCAATTAAATTCAATTATTCATTTTTTTCTTCTCAAAATGATAACAAACTTTCAGCCTCAGTTGATTTGTTCTTGTACAAGATTATTTCATGAATCTCAGAGATATAGAAACTGATGCAAAGCATTTTTATCTACAAGTTTCCTTTAACATCGATTTGGCTCTATTTTTTCTTCGTTTTTTTCATCTGCATAATAATTTTATTAATTTTTTAACATGGACAAGCTGTTTTTCTTATGAACAGCATTCAATTCTGAGGTAAATCCAACATAAGAACTGGTCATGGAATCCCGCTGACTGGAACCAACATTTTTGAATCAATCTAAAGGGCCCTGACCCGAAGCATCCGTCCATTCCCTCCACAGATGCTGGCTGATGTGCTGAGTTCTTCGAGCACTTTGTGTTTAGCTCAGAATCCTAGCATCTGCATTGTCTCATATCACTATTTTGGAATCTCCTCCTGTAGAGGAGATATGTGTCCCTCGCAACACGTCCTCATATGACATTCGATCTAAAACATTGATCATGCCTTTCCCCCCCGACATGCTGAGATCATCCAGCAGATCGTGTCCTGCTCCAGAATCCAGCTTCTGCAGTCTCTTGTGCCTTCATACTGTAAATAATTTGACTTAAACTTGAAGTTCAAGTTCAAGTTATTTGTCACATGCACCATAAGTGAAATGTACTTTACCATGCAGTGTTACAATTTAAAAAAGGACACAAGAAGGAAGCTCTGGGCCCGTGATGTTAAAAGTCCCACCTGCGCCGCTGCTGAAGCTCAGGGCCCGTGATGTTAAAGTCCCCACTGCACCACCACTGAAGCTCTGGGCCCGACTCTGGGAAAGGCCGCACCAAACCAGTTGTAAGGCCGCGAGGAGGGGGGCGAAGAAGTGACAAGGAAGAAAGTCGCATCTCCATCGAGGTAGGTGCCTGAAAACGGTTTCCCCTATTCCCCCCTCCACCACCCCCCACACAAGACATACAGAGAAACACTAAAACATATTTTTGGACATACTAAAAAACACATAAACGTTGAAGCAACGAACCTGCTGCAGGCGAGGCAGCTGACTCGCAGCTCCACTGGAACAAGATGTTCTAAGAAAGAAGTTGGTTTACAAATAAATCCATGATTAACGTTGGAATGTATATTGACTGTGGAGAAATGTGCTTCCACTTACGGTATAGTTTTAAGCATAATTATGGAGCAAGAAAGCATCAAAAGCCCCTCATATACCTCACTATTTAAACATCACAGAGAAGTCACAGCTTGGTTCCTCTAATTTTGTGGTTAACCTGTGCCCCTTTTAATGAATCTGCAAACTGTTTTGACAAAAGCTCTGTCATGCATTCTATAACCGGATTATTTTTATCAGCTTTGTTTTGTTTCTTCAGAAATATTGTATCAAAGGCATTGCAGTTATTCACGGGTAATTGTTCAAACTCTGAACATTCGGCAAACTGTGTATTATGTTTGAAGAATGATTGAGTGGGATGAATCAGTCATTTCATCAAGGCCTTTACTTGGAGGTACTTGATTCATGCACATGTCACCATGTATTTCATCTTAACACAGAACTGCAGTGATAAGTATTTACAGTATATGTAAATATTGTGCCAGCTCCTCTGTACTTCACATTTTCGTGACCTATACAAACAACATGTTTAGTTTAGTGATACAGCGCAGAATCAGGTCCTTCGGCCGACCGAGTCTGGGCCGACCAGCGATCATCCCGCACACTAACACGATTCTACACACACTAGCAACAATTTACAAATTTACAGAAGCCAATTAGTGTACAAACCTGTATGTCTTTGGAGAGTGGGAGGAAACACGAGCTCTTGGCGAAAACCCATGCAGGTCACGGGGGGAACGTACAGACTCCGTACAGACTGCATCCGAGGTCAGGATCGAACACGAGTCTCTGGCGCTGTAAGGCAGCAACTCTACCACTGAGGCACCGTGCTGTCCCGAATGTATATAAGTATGACCAACATTGATGAAAGCTGACTTCAAGAATGCTGATAAAGAATTGTAGAATCATAGATTAGAAGCAGGAGTAGGCTACTTTTCAGACAAGCTCCACTGATGATTAGCCAAATTGAATACCTTATTCAAGTTTTCTTGCATTATCCCGTGTTCCTTCAGCTTAATATCTAATTTATTCTTGAATACATTTAATAATTCTGTAGGAATATTCTGAAGCCTTTAACATGTTGAACAACACAATAAGAACAATAGGATACTACCTTGTAACATAGCATAGATGGATGGGGCCTCGATAGAGTGGATGTGGAAAGCATCTTTTCAGTACAGGACCAGAGGGCACAGCCACAGAATAAAAGAATGTTCCTTTTGAATGGAGATGAGGAGGAATTTCTTTAGCAAGAGGGTGATGAGTCTTTGGAATCCATTACCATGGATGGTTTTTGAGGCCAAGTCACTGGGTATTTTTTAAAGCGGAGATTGATAGGTTCTTATTTAATGAGGGCCTCAAAGGTTACGTGGAGAAGGCAGGAAACTGGGGTTGAAGGGTGAAAAATAGATGAGCCATGATCGAATGGCGGATCAGACTCACTGGGCCGATGTATTGTGTCTTCTCATGTGAATATTCAACTATCTTTTTAAAATGTGGTAATGTTGTCTGTTGCATTGTCCTTCCAAGGAGTGAGTTCCATACCATAGCATCCATTGAGTAAAAATAAAATCTCCACAAAATCTTTATCAATTATGAAAAACCTAGTCCTTTTGGCTATTGACATCTTGTTCATATCCAGACACCTCATTATATTGTACATTTCATTAAATCAGCCCTCCACTTCTTTAACGGAAAACTAAAATTCACCTTAACCTACCCTCAATCCTCTCTTGTGAAATAATATGGTTGCTGTAATATGGGGCAAGGACTGCACTCTGTATCCAAACAGGGGCTCTGTTGTGTTTTCTATTGCTCTATCATAACCTCCCTACTCTGATAATTTATGCCTCACTAATAAATGAATGCATACTTTGGGGCTCGTTAAATGCATCCTGCTTATTTGTGAACAAGCTGTCTAAGGGCTTTCCATTCTCATTTCTCAATATCCAACCATTTGTTCGTCAACCTTCCTCCTACCAGGTTCATTCTTAGTTCTCTAGGTTCACTTCCTCTTGCCTTTTTCTGCTTATTCCTTCAGTCCCTTCAGAGCTCAGGTAAAGCGCTTCAAATTCCTGGGCATGCCTATCTCTGAAGATCTTTCCTGGTCCGAGAACACTGATGCAATTATAAAGAAAGCACATCAGCGCCTCTACTTCCTTTAGAAGATTACGGAGAGTTGGTATGTCGAGGACACTCTCTAACTTCTGCAGGTGCACAGTAGAGAGTATGCTGACCGGTTGCATCGTGGCTTGGTTCAGCAACTTAAGCGCCCAGGAGCAGAAAAGACTACTAAAAGTAGTAAACACTGCCCAGTCCATCATCGGCTCTGACCTCCCTTCCATCGAGAGGATTTATCGCAGTCGCTGCCTCAAAAAGGCTGGCAGCATCATCAAGGACCCACACCATCCTGGCCACATACTCATCTCCCCACTACCTTCAGTTAGAAGGTACAAGAGCCTGAAGACTGCAACAAGCAGGTTCAGGAATAGTAACTTCCCCACAGCCATCAGACTATTAAACTCGGCTCGGACAAAACTCTGAACATTAATAGCCCATTATCTGTTTATTTGCACTTTATCAATTTATTCATGTGTGTATATATTTATATAATGGGATATGGACACACTGATCTGTTCTGTATTCATGCTTACTATGTTCTGTTGTGCTGAAGCAAAGCAAGAATTTTGTTGTCCTATCAGGGACACATGACAATAAACTCTCTTGACTCTTGACTTGACGACTTGAGTTTCGTGAAGTGCAAAACCTTTTCTCAAAACCTTATGCAAGACCATAAGTCATAGGAAAATAATTAGCCCATTCGGCTCATCGAGTCTGCTCCGCCGATCGATCATGGCTGATCTAGTTTTTCCCCTTTCAACCCCATTCTCCTGCCTTCTCACCGTAACTTTAGACAACCTTAATAATCAAGAACCTGTCAATCTCCACCTTAAAAATTCCCAATGAACAACAAGAAGGCTCTTAATTTTACTATCTATAAATCTCTTATTCATGGGTCTGGTATTTAAGTCTCAATCATTGATGGCTTTTGCAGCAAAAAAAAACAGAGTACTGAGGCCAGTCCAACCCCACTGGAAACAGCCTTGCAGTCACATCACAGTTTGCTTTTCCCACCCACTCAATATTGGATCTACCTTTATAACGCAAGGGATCCTTCCAGTGGAACATACATGTTATCGTCTTTCAAGCTGGGCTGTCTGACCTCTTCACATTATCAGGAGCTATAGGGAGAAGGCAGGAGAATGGGGTTGAAAGAGAAAGATACATCGATCATGATTGAATATTGTAGTTGACTGGATGGGCTGAATGGCCAAATTCTGCTCATGAAATTATGAACACTAGCCATTGTCAGCATAGAAGGGATTTAGCCAGTGAGATTTAGTGGCTCATTGATTGTTCTGCACAAAGAACCCCATTTTCTACCCCTTTCCTCAAGATGCTGAAAAACATTCCCATTCAATTACTTACACAATGCCCCATGACTGAGTTAAGTACATTAAAGATTGTAGAAATCTAAAAACACTAAAACCACAAATAATAAAATCTCCCCTTCACTTCAGTATAATTTACTGCAGTAAATTATCTTAAATCTATAGCTTCTGGTAGGCCTCCTCAAGTGGCAAATATTTATCCTAGTCTATTTTTCACCTCAAGAGGATGAATCAGATCTTGAAACTCCTTTAACCTTTCCATACACCAGTGGAGCAATCCTAGTTCTGAAGAAAAATTCTTCAAAGCACAAATGAGTTACAAGTGTTGAAAGTACTCTGTGAGAAAATAGAGAAACCCAACACTTCAGAGGCTCAGTGGAAACTGGAATATTAGTAAGATTAAAGGAGAACTTACCAAGTTTGAAGTCTGATCGTTATTTTATGAAGAGTTACGATGATTACGTGAAGAAGTCCCGCCTGGCGCATGATCGGCATACTTCAAAGCAGCGGCATGAAAAACACAGAACCAATAGCCGGAGTAAGATGTAAGGCTCAACATAGACTAGAATTACCAGATGATCATTTATTTTATGAGGGTTGGGAGTGGAGGGCACGTAATCCCTCGTCGTAACTCCTCATAAAATAACGATCAAACTTCAAACTTGGTAAATTCTCGTTTAATCTTACTATTTTACTTCGGAGTCACGTGAGCTCTGTGTTTTTTATGTTGTAGATTAATTCCATAAGACACTCTGGCTCAGTCAACACAGTAGTGAGTAATAATACATCTTTTAAACATTGCTTCAGTTTATGTAATAAGTCTTTTCATTCTAAAAGAATGAAAGTAATAACCCTTCTATCGTAGGGGAAGATTTATAACCAAAGATATAAATCGATAATATAAAACAAAGCAACAATCAAAGAGAACCCAACACTGCGTGTCCAACCCTGACACCGTGAGAACTGGTTTCTTGTAAACTTTGAAAAGTTTCTTTTGCATCATCCTACGGGCTCTAATTTTTGATCGAGTGGCCCGTCCTGTGCCTTTGCCGTGGATGTACCTACCTCCCTGGTGGAGTGATTTTTAACATCTCAATGTCTACTCCTGCTGAGTCCTAAAACCTGTTTTAACCATCTAGAATGTAACTATCTAGAACCATCAGTTTGTACTGATACTTTTATGTGGTTTTTGTGTGTGTAATAAGTAGCGCTGTCTCACCACCACGGAGACTCTTGCCTACTTCAACATATTGAGTCAATGCTTAACCACACACAATTTTTGGCCGACAGGATATGCTTTTAAATTTACCTTGGTTCCAGCTCCTCTTGATCTGCTTTGTTTGGTTAAGTCGTAAACATATAAGACAATGTTATCTGTAGTCACATGCATACAGTCTAACGTAACATTTGCAACGTTTGCACTTTGTGCTGATACTAAAGTCATGAGCATTATTACTTCAAATGTTAACTTCCGAAACAGTGATAGAATTGGAGCCTATTGCCTAAGCTTATTGCCTAAGCTAAGTAAGAACTATGCTGACTTCCCAAACTTCTGTATTTCTACTTTGGGCAGATTTTTATATATATTCCTTTCACATATTGGGATATTAACGGATGAGACCCGATAGATTCATGGTCAGCAATTTGTCCTAAATAGGACGATAAAGCACTATGAGCCCTATTAATGGCCCTATTGCTTAGGTACTGACCAGAATGCAATCTAGCAAGGAACTCCAATATATCTGATATGTTAGCAGTATGATAAAATATCTTTGACTGTCTACCAAAGACTTCCAATTTATTTATATATAAACAAAATATTCTTAAAGATACACCAATGTCACATCTGGTTAACCAAATATTCACATGATAATGATCTTACTCAACCCATGTGATTGATATAGGCCACAGCTGTGGCATTGTCTACTTGTAATTGGACATGCAAATCTTTCATAGTAGAACAATAAGCTTTTAATCCATAAAAGCTCCTAACAACTCCAAATAATTAATACCAAATGTTTGGAGAAATAAGTTTCTTGGACAATCCATCTGCCACCCCCTGGTGTTATTGTCCGTAGCCCCCTAGATAAGGGACGTATCAGATATTAACCTGATAAGAACAGATATTACACTTATCTTAGCCCAAAAAAACGAGAAGCTATCCACCATCCGAGAATACTTGCTTCAGTTTGCAATGACTGCTGGCTGCTGAGCTAATATGTTTTTAAGCAGCATGTGGAACATTCTCAATCTACCACTGTAATTCTGATAAAGCTTCCTTTGGAAATCGCATAGGCCTGTCAAAATGGCCTGCACACTCTTCTGGTGCTTGTGTTTTTGCCCTTTGGAGCTTTTTTGGTAATGCAGTGGACCAACTCTACTGCAGAAATAGCATTACTAATTTAACTAAGCTCCTTCTCGGATGGAGGGATAAGGCTTGTCAACAAGGCAACGGCACACATTTGTAATATTGACACTTTGTCTCTTGGTAAATTTACCGAACATGGTACTGAATCACTCACAAACCCCAAATAGTAAATTGTTGGGGATGGCTGAAGCTTAGATTTTGTTGGATGGATCAGGACCCTAGCCTTTCACAGGCTTGTAGTTGCTGCACTAATTTTTCAGCTGACTCCTGATCAGCATTGCCAATTAAAAATGTCATCAAGATAAACCATGACCATGTGTCCTTATCAGTGCAAGTGCTGGTTTCAACAATTGTGTGAACAGCCTAGAAGTTGAGCTAAATCCATTAGATAATGCCTTAAATTGCCATAGCTGACCCATCTAATTAATTTTCAAGTATCTGTGAACATGATGATAAATTGGTACTAAATCATACGCATCCTTCAAATCTATAGTAACCAATTAACAACTTGTTGATAACAACTGCCTTGCAGTGTTGAAGGTGTCCATTTAGAAATGTTTTATACTGGACAAATGTATTAAAGTGTGTGATGTCTAGAATGACTCTACAACCACCATCTTTCTTCTGCCTGGGGAAATTATTTGATACAAATTGTTGTGGATGCTTACTCCGTTTTTCCCCATTACACTTTCCCTAAATAAATTTCTCACCTCTTCTTTATTTGAGATTTTTCAGGTGCAGAACATAAAATAGGATTAGGTTTATTCTGTACAGGTGGACCAACTCCTTCTGCAAATTTTATTGTAGATCCTTACACAGTATCTAATATAAACCGATCAGCTGTTATGCAATATCATCTATCATAACACACCTGTAATCTACCACCAATCGGAGGTTCAACAAAAGCTTCCTCTGTGATAGAATAAAGTTTTTGTATCTCTCCAAATGCACGTGATGGCCTTCTTTCCCCAACAATATGGGTTTACATAAGGTTGTGCTGGATGAAAATACTTTCTCACCATACTCCTGCCTCTGTTTGATCCAATATCAAATCCCCTTCACATTGGACCACCAATTTTGCAAAAGTTTTATGAGGCTGATAGTCTTTGCCTCTTTATCAATGTCTTTGATTTGTTTTAGGCAGGTTTACCCAGTAAATAACCAGGACTTTGAACATAGCTTGATCTGTATTGACCTGCAAATCTAAAGTGCAAAAATGGTCCAAATGGCAATTTTCTCTCATACCATTGAGCTCAACATACGAGCTATAAAACAATGCCAACTTGTCTTTTTTAAATTTTGGTCATTGCACAATCTTTCACTTGCTTCCCATAAGCAGTGATGCCACCCGCAAACTTGAAATTCTTTGGAATCGTATTCCCTGTGCCTCCTCACTATTGAAGACATGGGTGCCTTAATCGGATTTACCATTGGCACCCTAGTAAAGCACAAGTGTTTTCATATAAATCTGCTGTTTCAACCATAACAGGTCCTGAAGCTGGTGAGAAACCAATTAATGTTGGCCACCATGGTTACCTTCCATGGCCTCACCGCTTCCTTCAGGTATCGTACTTTGTACCCATTAAATACACCTGGATTTATACTTGTGCTGTGGTGGGTACTTATGACCAAAAACACCACTTTTAGGGTCAGTTTTTTACTGCCCTGGTACTCCTGAGACTTGCTGAAGGAGATTACCTCCAGCCCAATCTGAGGTTCATATTCCCACAGTGCTTGATATGAAAACCCCTCAGGGCCTGCCTGGGAATATTCTGGGTTTTTAGACCCTTGGTTGAAAAAATAATCTGGAGTATTTCTCCATTTAATTCATTCTTAGCGATAAGGCTTTCTTGTCTGGAGGCCTTTCCTTATTAGAGTCATCTAAAACCACGGCCTCTCAGACTTTCTTTATTTTCCTCCCCACTGGAGATTCTTCCTGTGGCTTTTGGTTTGTGGAGTGACTAAAGGCTCCCTATGGTTAATTTCAACGGTCATCGGTATCGGAACCGGCTCCGCACTAATCTGCTGTCCCGATCGCTGTGCTTCTACCCGGGACTCATTTTAACCAGTCCGTTATTCCTCCGGAGTTTTTCCCCTTTTACTTTCAACTCGTGCTGGTTCTGCACACCAGCCCCACGGAGTTTGAAACATGCCCTGTAAGTAATCTAATCCACTTACCTGCGGGCCTGTCCCTTACCGCTGGTGGAGCTGCACTTTGCAGCTCTTTGCCTACTGACAGCGTCGATGTAATGCCGATCATGCGCCAGGCGGGACTTCTTCAAGTAGTTACTCACGTGAGTCCGAAGTAAAATGAGAAGTCAGAGCAGTCCATTCACTCTGCTGCTCCTTAACCATACTACCCAGTGGCAATTTTAAATGGAGTTGGTTGAGTCATTAGCACATGTTTGCCTGGTCCCGTCTGTCACAGAGTATCCCAAGGCTATACGAGCAGCCTACTTTCTGGGTAATGTGTCAGAGTCGCTCCAAACATCAAAACCAGCAATCATCTCACGAGGTTCCCAAAAGGTTAGGCAAAAGCTTTTATCTGCAAGGTCTGAGCAATCAGGATGGCTGGGTCTTATTCTTTGATGGAACAGCTTTTCCTTTGACCAACTGACTAACCTTTCAATACACAATAGGGTGGCGCAGTGGCACTGGTGTGGTGAAGCTATTGCAGTACTGCTGCAGTAACTGGGTTCAAGTCAGAGATCCAATAGAGATGGATAAAGTTTTTGATTGTCAACGGGCCATATGTTAAACTTGTACAAAATGTTGAGTATACCGCACCTGGAGTATTACGTGTCATTTTGTTGCCACTTTACAGGAAGGATGTGATTAAACTAGAGAGGGTTTCACAAGGGGGTTGGCTGTAAAGGAGGGCTTGAGTTATAAGGAGAGATTAGATATGCTGGGATTGTTTTCCCTTGAATGAAGGAGGTTGACGGGTGACCATATGATACGATACAATTGAATGTTATTCATCCCAGGAGGGAAATTGGTATGCCAACAATCATAAAACTCAAGATACATGAAATTAAAGTAACGAGTGGAAAGAATTGAGGTTGTGTAAAGTTTGGGGAGGGAGTGGGGGTGGGGGTGGTGGAGGTGACCCCACGACAGAAGGTGGAAGAGTTGTATAGTTTAATAGAGGTTGTAGACCGTATATAGACCTTATAGAGGTTTATAAATTATGAGGAACATCGATAGAACATCGCAGTCTTTTTCCCAGGATAGGCAAGTCTAAATCTAGAGGGCATAGGATTAAGGTGAGCCCAGAGAGATTTAAAGTGGATCTGAAGAGCAAGTTTTTCACAGACATGTGTACAGCTATGGATAGGAAGATTTAGAGAGATGGAGGCCAAACACGGGTCAATAGGATTAACTCAGATGGATATCTTGATCAGCCTGGACAAGGTGGGTAGAAGGGCTTGTTTCTGTGTTCTTTATGATTCTATAAAGTTACAAGGAACAGTATAAATCTATGAAGCTACAAGAAACATTATGGAAATACTTAGCAGGTCGGACAGCATCCATGGAAAGAAAAATAGAATGAATATTAAAGATCCAAGACTCTTTAACAGAAAAGAAGAAATATGGTCCTAAAGCCATGCAGCAGGGAAACAGGTCCTTAGACCCATCGTGCTTACATTGGACACCCCTTATAACATGAGTCTTAAACCGACACAATAGACAAAAGACAATAGGTGCATGAGTAGGCCATTGGGCCCTTCGAGCCAGCACCGCCATTCAATGTGATCATGGCTGATCATCCCCAATCAGTACCCCGTTCCTGCCTTCTCCCCATATCCCCTGACTCCGCTATCTTTAAGAGCCCTATCTAGCTCTCTCTTGAAAGCATCCAGAGAACCTGCCTCCACCGCCCTCTGAGGCAGAGAATTTCACAGACTCACAACTCTCTGTGAGAAAAAGTGTTTTCTCGTCTCCGTTCTAAATGGCCTACCCCTTATTCTTAAACTGTGGCCCCTGGTTCTGGACTCCCCCAACATCGGGAACATGTTTCCTGCCTCTAGCGTGTCCAAACCCTTGACAATCTTACATGTTTCAATAAGATCATTGTATTGTATCATATTGTATTGGCTTCATATTCCCATCAATTCCCTTCAGTTTCCATCAGGCACCTACACACTGGGGGCAATTTACAGTGGCTAATTAATGTACAAACCTGTACAATTTTGCGAATATAAGAGGAAACATACAAAATCCACACAGACAATACTGGAAGTCTTGATTGTATCTGGGTCTGTGAGACAGTGGTTCTACTGGCTATGCTGCAGTGCTGCCTTAACATTGGCTTTGCTTCTCTTGCCTAGATGCTGCCTGACCTGTTCGGTGTTACCTGCATTATTTTGTTTCTATTTCAAATTTCTGTCATCTGTGCATGGGCTGGTTCACATATAATCGAGTAGTTTTCTAAAGGCTTTCTGATAACCATGAATGGGTTATTTCAGGGCATTCTCAAAGCATTCTGTACACTTGAATGATGTCCTGGTCATGGAAAGATATAGAGATGAACTCTTTTGGAATCTGGAAGAAGCATTTAGGAGAATGGAAAAGGCAGACACAAGTTGATAGAGAAGCGTGTGAACCTTCTTGATGAATGAAGTACAGTATGCAGGACATCATGTGGACTATAAAGGATTGCTGCCAGTTAACATGACGGGCACAATCATTGCCAGTCAACTTGTTCAACTCATGTAACTGAGCTGAAACCCCAGTTGGGATTGTTAATTAATTTTAATACATTTTTGCCAAATTTAGTTTCACTTCTAGCTCCATTGCACCAAATTATGTGAAATTATGTGGTGCAGAAGTACAAGAAAAGTCTTTTGTTCACTCCAAAGAACTGCTATCATCTGCTGACATGTTGGTTGACTACACGATAGGTGTATTGTACTGTGTTGAATCTGTGTTGTCCCATTGAATGGAGGATGATTCTGTGGTGTTCAGAACACTGATTGTTGCAGAGGAAAGGTGCTCTCAGCTGGATAAAGAATGTGTAGCTGTCACATTTGGAGTGCAGTGGTTCCAAAAGTACATTTATGAACATTTCACAGATCGCTAACACCTGAATTCGCTGTTCCGTCTGATTAAGCAAGTGCCTTAAGTGGTTTCCCCATGAGTTCAAGGATGGGATCTGACCTTGAGAGCAAATGAGTTTACTGTCGTTTACAAAGCTGGGAATTATCTTGGAAAGGCTCACAAAGTTTCTGATGCTGGAGATGACTACATTTGAAGGTATATTGGCCTAGGTGCAGTCAATCGATCATCTAAAAGTACAAATCAGACAGTGGAATGTAAAAGTTGCATGAGGATCAGGTGTAATATGACTATGTTTACATAAATAAGACACAACAGGAAGAAAAGATCTCCAGCATATTAGAAAAAATATATTAAATAATGTTGAATTAAGCTTGGCAGGGTGGGAAGAAATATTGCAATATATGTAAAACTGAATGTATTTGGTTGTCAGTTATTCTCCAAAACAGTAGGTCATTTTGGGGACTTATTGTGTGTCTATTTTGTTCTTCGATAGAGACTATTTGGTTAGTCTTTGCAAGGACTGCTTTATCATAATCTGCAATATTAATGATTTGGAAGAGGGAATTAGGAGCAACACTAGCAAGTTTGTGAATGACACAAAGCTAGGTGGCAGTGTGAACTGTGAAGAGGATGTTAGGAGGTTGCAGGGTGACCTGGACAGGTTGAGTGAGTGGGCAGATGCGTGGCAGATGCAGTATAATATAGATAAATGTGAGGTTATCCACTTTGGCGGCAAAAGCAAGGGGGCAAATTATTATCTCAAAGAGGTTAGGTTAGGTAAGGGGGAGGTTCAGCGAGACCTGCGCATCCTTGGACAAGCTAGATGCAGGAAAAATGTTCCCAATGTTGGGTGAGTCCAGAACCAGGGGCCACAGTCTTAGAATAAAGGGGAAGTCATTTAAGACTGAGGTGAGAAAAAACTTTTTCACCCAGAGAGTTGTGAATTTATGGAATTTATGGAATTCCCTGCCACAGAGGGCAGTGGAGGCCAAGTCACTGGATGGATTTAAGGGAGAGTTAGATAGAGCTCTAGGGGCTAGTGGAGCCAAGGGTTATGGGGAGAAGGCAGGCACAGGTTATTGATAGGGGACGATCTGCCATGATCACAACGAATGGCGGTGCTGGCTCGAAGGACCGAATGGCCTCCTCCTGCGCCTATTTTCTATAATCATAATAATAATCAGATTCAGAATCAGAATCAGATTTTATTCGCCAAGTATGTTTTACAACATATGAGGAATTTCACTGGCCAGGTCAGTCATACAATTAAAAGCAACACATCACTCAAAACACATTTTAACATGAACATCCAACACAGTGACTCCTACGCATTCCTCACTGTGATGGAAGGCGAAATAAAGTTCAAGTCCTTTCCCTTAGTTCTTCCTCGGTCATGGGCCTTGATGGTCTTGACTCCCGTAGCCGGCATCGAGGGGATGTCAGCTCCCCCGCTCAGGGCGATCGAACCTTGCCTCAGGGCTGGATGAACCTTCTGCGGCGTTGAAGCTCCCGACTAGCCTCGCCCGAGACTGCAAGCCCTTGGTGTTGATCCCGCGATGGTCACGATGGGAGCAATCCCAGGCAAGGGATCAGCTCCGATGATAAGTGCACACCCCGCGGTGGGGCACACGACAGTCCGAGGAGGCTTCCAGCTCCATCGATCGAAGGCCGCAGAGCCTTCATTAATGATCACATCTCCGGGAAAGTAGGAACCAGAAAAAAAGTTTCCCCCGATCCTCCTTTCCCCTCCCCCCACACAAAACAAACCGGGCAACATTAAAACACACTTTCAACAAATGCTAAAAAAAAAATAAAAATGAAAAGATGAAAAAACGAACAGTGCCGGCAGGGCGGCCACCTCCCCCGGCAGTAATCATAATCATAATCATAATCGTAATTTATTAGCCAAGTGTGTTTTTCAACATACAAAGAATTTGGTTTGCCATACAGCCATACCAAAAATGCAACAAGACACACAACTGCATAAAAACATGACATAAACATCCACCACAGCGATTCCCCACTGCAATGGAAGTCAATAAAGTCTTATCTTATTTTCTCCGTTCCTCCCGCGGTCGGGGGAGTCGAACCATCCGCAGCCAGTGATCGAGCTCCCACGTCGGGGTGGTCTAAGCTCCCGCATTGGGATGGTCTAAGCTCCTGTAGCTTGGAGTACCCCAAATCGGTACCGAACCAGGGACCCGAAACGTCGCCTATCTCCTTCGCTCCTTAGATGCTGCTGCACCCGCTGAGTTTCTCCAGCCTTTTGTGTACCCACCATGAGCTTCATGATGTTAAAGTCCACAGCTCCCACAGGTTGGAGCATGAAAGGCCGACCACTGGCAAAGGGATCACCCGCTCCAAGATGTTAAAGTCCACAGGCTCCCGCGGTTGGAACTCTAGAAGTCCCAGCAAGATGCCGTCAGCTCCACGATGTTAGGCCGTAGTGCGGACAGAGATACGACATGAAAAAAGTTGCATCTCCGTCGAGGAAAGAGATAAAAAAAGGTTTCCCCCACCCGCCCATCACCCGCCACAAATACATGTATTAAAAAAGCTGAAGAAAATAAATAAACACAATAAAAAATAGAAACTCTTCTCCTGGGAACATCAATCTTCAGAAGATAAAATTTTCAGCTCAGAATATAATTTTTTAATATTAAACAGTCTTTTTTCTATTGGTACAGCATGGCACAACTAGTAGAGCCGCTGCCTCACAGCTCCAGTGGCTTAGGTTCAATCCTGACCTCAGGTATTGTCTGAATGGAGATTGCACGTTCTCCCTGTGATGGTGTAGGTTCCATTGAGGCACTCTGGCTTCCTCCCACAATCTGAACATGTGCGGATTGGTAGGTTAATTGGTCACTTAAATGACTGCTGGATAGAAGGTGAGTGGTAGAATCAGTGGGGGGTCGATGGAAATTGGGGAAGAATAAAACAGGATTTGTGCAGGATTAATGTGGACGGGTCCTCTATGGTCAATTAAGACTCAGTCATAGAAGGGATTGTTTCCATGCTGTATTACTCCATGACTCTTTAGATGAAATTGTGATCTATTTGGAGAAATCAAGGGACATCAAGGGATTGAGAAACTATATCAAGGATAATACTAAATAATTATCTACAGTTGCAAATGAATAGAATGCTACAGTCTGAATGGAATATCTTTGGGGTTGATAGGGAATGGACTCATGAGTGTGATTCAATAGACAATAGACAATAAACAATAGGTGCAGGAGTAGGCCATTTGGCCCTTCTAGCCAGCACTGCCATTCAATGTGATCATGGCTGATCATCCCCAATCAGTACCCCGTGCCTGCCTTCGCCCCATTTCGCCTGATTCCGTTATTTTTAAGAGCCCTATCTAGCTCTCTCTTGAAAGCATCCAGAGAACCTGCCTACACCACCCTTCGTTAAGATCATAGCTGTATTTTTAGTACCACTTTCCCCAAAGCTCATTAATTCTTTAAACAATTGGGTCCACGACCAGATACACCATCAGGTCCAGATGCTTTCTGAGTGTTCACCATCCTGAAGGAACTTCTGACATTGACCTTTGTGACTGAGTTTGCAACAGCGTCTATAGTGGCCCAAGAAGGTACATCAGTGTTCCTCTTATCGAAGCGTGCATAAACACATTGAGCTTATCTGAGAGTGATGGTTCGCTGTCGTTTGAGCTGCCACTTGATTTTGCCTTGTAGGAAGTGATGGCATGCAAGCCATTCTACAGCTGCCTACCGTCTGTCTCTTCCTCCAGTTTAGAGCAGAAATCCCTTTTAGCATTTAGATGGCCTTATCGAGGTTGTATCTGGACTTCTTAAATGACTCCAAGATTTCTGGTTGGGGACCACTTAAAACACTCCCTCCTTTCTTAAACTGTACAGTTATGTTACGGAACTTCTAGTCTGTGGGAACAGCTCTAGAATTTTGGAGTTTGGCAAGATGTTAACCAGCCATCCCTAATCTCCATAGCCATATGTTTTAAAACTCTATGGTGCGCCTCATCCACTCCTTAGAACTTATCACTTTATTGGTTCAAAAACCTTGTAATTAATGTTAATTTCTATGAGCTCTTCAATAACTCCATACTTGCAATTCTTGACCATTTTTGTGAAGGCGGACAACTAATAACTGTTCAAATTCTCTGTCCTATCTTATTCCCCAATATCATTTATTTTGTCTCAGTCTGTAAGCATCTTGTGTTAATCTTTTCCATTTTGCATACCTGTAGAAGTGACTTCCAATCTTTTTAATATGTCTCTCTAGACAACTCTTGTATTCTCCTCTCCCTTTGCCAATCAATGCTTTGATCCTTTGCTGAACTCAGAAATTTCTCCAATCTGAATCGTTGCTTTGTTTGTATTTTTCTTTGATCTAACACTACCTTTAAATGATCTTGATAGCAAAGCACATTCAGCTCAAAGGGCTGAATGGCCTATTCCTGCTCCTATTGTCTATTGGCTCGACCTGTATTCCTGATCAATATGTAAACTATGCATTAATTCTTTACAAGTCAGCCACTAACTGTCAAAACCTTTAATGCATTTTCACAATTTTCCACCATCAGCTCACAGCACATTTTGCTTTATTCAGTTAAAAAAAAAATCAGGTTTGGGATTAAATGTTCTGTGATTTTGGATATGCATTTGAATGATCTATTCAGAAGTAAATATTTGTTGCCATTCCTAGAAATATATTTCATAGTTGTTTCGACAATCAGATAAGATTCAATGAATTGTATTGAATGAGCAAGCTTCTCCTTCGTGCCCGTTAAGAACATAATGTACAGTTTCTATCTCCTTTATTAATTAATATGTGATATCTTATCATCAAGGGATTAAGCTTTGGATGGATAAACATTAGGATGTAGAATTACTTCTCAGCATTATCAAATGTGGATTTGGTATGAAACTAAAAGTAATTTATAAAAGGAATGGAGCAACTGACTTAAATTTATTCAAAGTGATAATAATAAGAATGATCGAACTACTACGCTGAAGAAAATAACAAAGTCCACACGGTAATATAAAACCACACCACAGAGGAAAGTGCAAGCAATTCGTTTTTGTTAAAATAAAAGATAAACTATGGTTAACAAAAAAATAACTTGCTCCGAATACATGTATGAGATCCTTTGCATCTTCTTGAGAAGGCAGCAGAATTTCGTTTTGACATTTGATTCCGAAGAGGCACACCTAGCAGAGGAGCATGTTGTAAAATGGTGGCAATGACTACAAGCCGCTGCGATTGCCACAGAGGCTTTTCAACGTCATGTTCATTCCTCGTCAGGTTTCAAGCCGAAAAACAATCTGACGCCGAACGCACATGAAGCCGAAATGATAAATAGGTATGAAACATTGAAACACTTTAAAAAATCTATATTTGCTGCAAGAATTGTTGTACCTTGTTACATTTTTAAATAGTTAAATTGTACCTTGTATGTCTTCGGGGACGGGATTGGTCCGACACCTTGTCAGTCATCGACAAAGGTCAGCGATTTGTCCAGACCCCCGCGGCGTCCATAACATCACCGCCTCTGTGGCAATCGCAGCAGTTTGGAGTCACTGCCACTATTTTACAAATGCAAGCTCCAGCTCCCCCACCGCTCTCCCCCCCCCGGCCAGTGATGTGATGGACGCGGGGGTCTGGACCAATCTCGGTCTCGGACAATTCCCATCCCCGGAGATGTCATGTCCGTTCGGCGGCTTTTCGATGTCATGTCCGTTCTGTGTCTTGTCTTTGCGGCATGGTGTTCGTTCGAGTTTGTATCCTTTTGGCGTCGTGTCCATTTGGGTTCGTATCCTTTCTACGTCGTGTGTGTTCCCTATCCTGGCTTCCACTTCTTGGCTTCAGCTTCTCGTCCTTCGACGTCCGTCCGCACATGACTCCTGCACTTGGTGTCCCTGGACCAGGTTACAGTTTACTATCTCCCTGGTGTTTGTAGGAGCTTGCTCTCTAATGAAAGGCAATGTTTAAATGCAAATCTTTCATGCAAAAATTCCTCATTATGTAAAGTTTAAAGTTTTGTTCAAATAATCTGTCTGATGGTCAAATTATTAACAATAATTTTAATGCAGTAAAACAGATTTTGTAAAATGAATTGCAAGAGGATTGAGATAATTCTCAATTCCAAAAACATTATTCAAGTAAAAGTGAAGCAAGTGATAGAATATATTTGCAGCGATAAAGCTTATTTTTCCACTTCCCTTACCTTACTCCAACCTCACCCCCTCTGAATGTACAGCCCTCCACTCACTCTGCAGCAACCCTGACATCATAATCAAACCCGCTGACAAGGGAGGTGCCCTGGTAGTCTGCCGCGCTGATCTCTACCAGGCTGAGGCCAGGTGACAACTCTCAGACAACTCCTCGTACTTATCCTTGGACCATGATTCCACAGATGAGCACCAGGCCTTAATCTCAAACACCATTACTGATTTCATCAGTTTTGGTTGTCTGCCTTCCACAGCCTTCAACTTATCGTTTCCCAGCCCTGCACAGCCGTTTTTACCTTCTCCCCAAAATCCACAAATACAATTGCCCTGACAGACCCATTGTTTCTGCCTGCTCCTGTCCCAAGGAAATGATTTCCATGTATCTTAAGGGGTTGGACAGGCTAGATGCAGGAAGATTGTTCCCGATGTTGGGGAAGTCCAGGACAAAGGGTCACAGCTTAAGGATAAGGGGGAAATCCTTTAAGACCGAGATGAGAAAGACTTTTTTCACACAGTGAGTGGTGAGTCTCTGGAACTCTCTGCCACAGAGGGTAGTTGAGGCCAGTTCATTGGCTATATTTAAGAGTGAGTTGGATGTGGCCCTTGTGGCTAAGGGGATCAGAGGGTATGGAGAGAAGGCAGGTACGGGATACTGAGTTGGATGATCAGCCATGATCATATTGAATGGCGGTGCAGGCTCGAAGGGCTGAATGGCCTACTCCTGCACCTAATTTCTATGTTTCTATGTTTCTATGTATCGACTCCAACCTATCCCCCCCTAGTCCAATCTCTCCCGACCAATGTCACACGCCCTTCGTCAATGTCACATGCCCTTTGTCTTTTTTTTTGTTGAATTTATTTTATTAGTAGCAATTGAACAGGGATAAGGCAATTGACATAACAGTTATACAATTATTGTACCTCTTCATTTTTAACATTGAAACCTAAATCAGAAAAAAAAGAAAAAAAGGAAATATGAGGGAAAAAAGAAGAGAATGAAGAAAGAGAAAATAAAAGAAAGCAAGAATAACACCCCTAAGCCACTAAAGAAGTGCAAGAGGAAAGAAAAGAAATAAGAAAAGAATAGATGGAGACATACGTTCCCCCCCCCCGCCCCCCTCCTCACCCATCCCTGGCATCGGGTTTAAATTTGTGTTTAACCATTCTGTTGTTGCAGCCATGTCTTGAGAAATTGATCTGCTTTTTCAGCCAAGACAAGCCTAATGTTTTCTAAATGCAGTGTCTCGGACATATCAGTAATACACATCTTCACTGTGGGAACTGTTGTCTTTTTCCAAAATTTGAGTATTAATTTTTTCGCCATTATTAGGCCGTAATTGAGGAAACGTCAATTGGACTATTGTTAGCTTAGAACCGATCTCTGACATACCTAATGTGATCAGTTTTATATCTGGTTCCAATTTAATTTTAAGTATTTTAGAGAAGATATCAAATATTCCCCTCCAGAAGTTTTGTAACTTTATACAGGAAGCGAAGGAATGGATTAGTCGCTTCTTGGAAGTGACATTTATCACAAATAGTAAAGACGTTTGGGAAGATCTTGTTCAATTTGGTCTTTGAATAGTAGGGTCAATGTAGTATTTTAAATTGTACCAGGGAGTGCCTGACATTGAGAGTGCAGTAGTGTATGTATAGTAGGCTTTCATCCCAGCTAACCTTTGAAATTAATGAACCCAATTCGTCTTAGCATGCTCACCTATGCATCTCAGAAGATGGGATGTGTGCAATTAAAAGAGTGTTGTAAATGTAGGATATTAACTTGTTTGTATCGACATGTCTATTCATACATTCATCTAGTATATCTGGACCCATAAAATGACAGTCTTGTGTATATGTTTTCACATAGTCTCGGATTTGAAGATATCTAAATAGATTGCTTGCTTTCAAATGATATTTCTCCTGTAGTTCTTGAAACGAGAGGAAAATCCCCTTCTCGTAAAGATCTCCCACCGTTTTAATTCCTGAGTTTTTCCATTGTGCAAACGCCTTATCTAAAGTAGACGGTTTAAACGCGGGATTGTTAGCGATTGGTAAAAGGAGAAAGAAATTTCTCAGTTTGAGACATAATTTCAACTGTTTCCAAATGCGTAGGGTACTGTGTATTACCGGATTTTGCTCATATACATTGATTTATTCAGATGTGTTGGAGAAAGATGAATTGCGCCGATATTAAAAGGCAGACAACTTCCCTCTCCATTTTTAACCAATTTACCTGTTGACATGTATCATCCATGCAGTAGATTAAGTTTTTAGTATTAGTTGCCCAGTAGTAAAAAAGGAAATTAGGGAGTGCTAATCCTCCATTTTCTTTAGATTTACATAAATGTTTTTTATGTATTCTATGGGTTTTATAATCCCAAATGAAATTTGTGATAACCGAGTTAAGTTTTTAAAAAAAACTTTTGGGAAGATATATCGGTATTGATTGAAATAGGTATAGGAGTTGTGGGGAACAAAAAAACATATTTATGGCATTTACTCTACCTATAAGGGAAAAAGGGAGTGTTTTCAAAAATCGAATGAGGGCATTTAATTTTGTAATTAATGGTGGGAAATTTGTTTGAAATAGAGAGGTGTATTTTCTAGTCATATAGATTCCAAGGTATCTACATTTTTCAGTAACAATTCTATAAGGGCATTTTTGAAGTTGTGAAGGGTCTTGAGCTTTTATTGGCATAATTTCACTTTTATTCCAGTTTATTCTATACTCTAAAAAGGAACCAAATTGTTCAACTAGGTTTAATATATTTGGGATACTAACTTTGGAATTGGTGATGAAAAAGAGTACATCGTCTGCATATGAAGACATCTTGTTATTGGTATGTTTAGTATTGTATCCATGAATAGCCAAATGTACTCTTATGATTTCTGCTGAAGGTTCTATGGCTAAGGCAAATAACAGTGATGAAAGGGCACATCCTTATCTATTACCCCTGGATAATTTAAATTTAGGTGACAATTTGATTAGTCAATATTCTGGCTGTCAGATTGTTATATAACAGCTTTACCCATGAAATAAAATGTTCTCCTAGTTGGAATTTTTCCAACACTGTAAAGAGATAGGCCCATTCCACTTGGTCAAATTTTCTGCATCTAAAGAAATAATTGTTAAATCTTCATTTATCATTCTGTGTGAATACATTATAATAAACAGGCGTCTCAAGTTATGAAACGAATGTCACTTAGGTATAAACCCAGTTTGGTCTGGATGTACTAATTCACTAATGTACAGACTTAGTCTTCTTGCCAAAGTCTTGGCTAACATTTTCTGATCTGTACTTAGAAGAGCTATTGTTCTATATGATCCTGGCTCTTCAAGATTTTTGTCTCTTTTAGGTATCAATGTAATGGTTGATTCAGCAAGGGTTTGTGGTAAGGTCTGTTCTTTAAAAGCATGTATATAAAGGGCTCGTAGATGTGAGGAAATTAAATAATTGAATGTTTTGTAGAATTCATTACTGAACCCGTCTGGACCTGGCGTTTTCCCACTATTCAGTGATTTGATAGCCCTTTGTCAATGTCATATGTCAATGTCACATGCCCTTCGTCACTTTAATGACTATGGCTTTCCGAGCCTTCACTCCCTCATCTTTACTATGAACGTTCAGTCACATAACACCTTCATCCCCACCAGGAAGGCCTTAAAGCCCTCGGTTTTTTCCTCGACCGCAGAACCTTCTAATTTCCCTCTACTAACACTTTCGCCTAACAGAGGTGATCCTCACCCTCAACAACTTCTCCTTTGACACCTCAAAAAAGTACCGGTGTCGGGTCTTGATAAAGGGGGAAGAAAAACTGTCGAGTTGGTAGATTCCTTTTGCGAGATGTTTATAATAAAGTAACTGGCTTTTCTTTTTTCTTTCTCTATTTTTCCCTTTTTCTTTTGTTTTTTTCCCCTTTCCAGGGTCTATCTCTTAATTCCCGTTTCTAACTCTTCAAGGGTTTCCTTTCCCTCAGTCACGCTTTTGCACTTTCACATCTCGTTTTCACTTTTCTACTATCTATGCTGCTATTTTTCCTCTCTATTCTCTCTTTTCTAAAGCCTTAAAATAAAAAAAAAATAAGGGGTACAATGACTGTAATACAATACAAGGGATGTACACTGATGTAACTTACAGTACCGCTAATAAATAAAGATTTTTTTTTTTTTAAACCTCCTTTGACTCCTCCCACTTCCTCCAAATCCGAGGCGTACCTACATGGGCCCCAGCTATGCCTGCCTCATGTAGGGCACATTGAACAATCCCGGCGTACACTGGCCCCATCTCCAAACTCTATCTCCGTTACATCGGTGCTGCCTCCCGTATCTATACAGAACCCATGGACTTCATCAACTTCACCACCAATTTTCATTCTGCACCCAAATGTACTTGGACCATCTCCGACACCTCCCTCTCCTTTCTTGATCTCACAGTTCCCATCACAGGAAATAGACCATTGACTGACTTCTATTACAAACCTACTGACTCCCACAACTAACTCAACTACAATTCTTCCCACCCTGCTTCCTGCAAAGTCTGAAGAAGGGTCTTGAATCGAAACGTCACCCATTCCCTCCCTCCAGAGATGCTGCCCGTCCCTCTGAGTTACTCCAGACTTTTGTGTCTATCTCCTGCAAAGAATCTATTATCGACTCCCAATTCCTCCATCTATGCCGCATCTACGCCCAAGATGTAGTGTCCCATGCTAGAACGTCCGAGATGTCCTAGTTCTTTAGGGAACCGGGGTTCCCCTCTCCCATTATAGATGCCCTCACTCATGTCTCCTCAGTACCGTGCAGCTCCGCCCTTGCTCCCCCTCCCCCTAGTCGCAACAGAGACAGAGTCTCCCTAGTCCTTACCTTCCACCTCATCAACCATCGCCTACAACACATAATCCTCTGAAATTTTTGCCACTTCCAACGGAACTTAGGGAAATTCTGTTGCTACTGCGACTTCGTACTGACATATTAAACCCCTCTAAGCACAGATAATAGAACAGAAGGAGATTGAAATCTCTGCTTTATATCTATGAGCTGTGACCTCGTGGCATCACCAATTGATGGTTGAAATCCAATTTGTTCATGAAGGTACTTTTAAGAAAGAAACTCATTTAAGCATGACTTTTGTGCGACATCAACTCTATTGACTTTAATCTGTGTTCTGAAATGGATATAGGGGATTGAGTAGGAAATCCTAACCTCCCCACTGTTCCTTGATCTTATTTCAGCCACTATAATTTCTTCATAATGGCCATCTGCATTTGCCTCAGGCTAAACCACTTTTAAAAGACCATAGGGAAAAGCTAAGATTTAAATGTTTTTTTTTAAATTTAAAAGCATTAGTTGAGTGGCAGAGGGGTGCCTTATGGATGTGTTAACATGTTTTTGCTATTAGCATTAATTCTTAATTCTGTAAATTGTTAGACATAGATTCTCCATAACAGATTGATTGACATGTGAGATGTTTGGTTCTCTCTCTAACACTTTTGTCATGCTGATGTTAACTTACCATTACCTCTTCTGAGGTAGACAAAAATGCTGGAGAAACTCAGCAGGTGAGGCAGCATCTATGGAGCAAAGGAAATAAGCGACGTTTCGGGTCGAGACCCTTCTTCAGATTCTTCTGAGGCTACTTCAAAGTAAATGTCGCGGAAATAGTGAAATCAGCACAGCGGGTGGCACAGCGGTAGAGTGGCTGCTTTACATTGCCAGAGACCCGGCTTCGATCCCAACTACAAGTGCTGTCTGCATGGAGTTTGTACGTTCTCCCTGTGACTGCGTTGGTTTTTTCCAGGTGCTATAGTTTCCTCCCACACTCCAAAGATGTACAGGTTTGTAGGTTAATTGGCTTTGGTAAAGATAGAAAAACGCCCCGACCTACTTGATGCCACGAGTACCTACGACTAGCATCGCTGCCTGCTACGACCTACCTATCGCATCCTACGACCTCCTACGGCCCCGTGACGACCATGCTGCGAGTATGAGTCTAGGGCAAACTCGGCAGAGGTCGTGAATTAGGTCGTGAAAGTGGGACAGGCCCTTAACTGGTGGGCAAACTTGACTGCTCTGAAGACTGGAATGAGGCCCCCACAAGTCCTCAAATGAACCCAAGGTCTAAGTCTGGGCCATCCACATAGGAATGAGCTTGATATAGTAGGTGTGGCCGGAACATTATCCAGAAGCCTGCCTTGTCCCCTTCCATGACAAGAAGGATTGTGTAGCTGTGGTCAGGTGCAGGGTCACGGAGAGGGAAACCTTGGTCATAGTGATGAGAGAACAATAAGTTCACTTCACAAACTATCTGCAAATCTCAACACTTCCTTACCTGATACATAATAGGTTTGAGAAAGGTTACTCTCCACAACATGCTTTTATTAAACAAAGTCATTGATATATTGGTATTAGGTTTTACTATATTGAGCTTTTTAACTGTTTATAGCTACACTCTAAGGCTCACATGAGGTCTCACACTGCCCCTGCTTAATCTTGGCAGTCGCTTGTGATTCAGAATACATACATCCTTCATAAAAGGAGAAAGATAAATCTTCAATTGTAGATTAATGATTCTTACCTGTTGGTGCACATCTTTTAATTCATTGAAGGTCAATGAGCTGAAGAAGGGTCCCGATCCAATACGTCACCTATCCATGTTCTCCAGAGATGCTGCCTGGCCTGCTGAATTACTCCAGCTCTTTGTGTCATTTAATGAACTGAAGCTTTAGACTTCCACTCGTTTGTAGTTTTGTTTCACACCTTGAGTATTTGCAATTTTAAATAAACTGCAAGTGATCGATTGCAGCAGGATCTGGATCGATTGGCCAGGTGATTGGAGGAATGGTTGACAGAATTTAATACAGAGAAGTGTGAGGAGTTGCATTTTGGGATGTCAAACAAGGGCAGGACCAACACAGTAAATTGTAGGTCTCTGGGTTGTATTGTAGAGCAGAGGGATCTAGGAATACAATAGACAATAGACAATAGACAATAGACAATAGGTGCAGGAGTAGTCCATTTGGCCCTTTGAGCCAGCACTGCGATTCAATGTGATCATGGCTGATCATCTCCAATCAGTACCCCGTTCCTGCCTTCTCCCCATATCCCCTAGCTCCGCTATTTTTAAGAGCCGTATCTAGCTCTATCTTGAAAGCATCCAGAGAACCTGTCTCCACCGCTCTCTGAGGCAGAGAATTCCACAGACTCACCACTCTCTGTGAGAAAAAGTGTTTCCTCATCTCCATTCTAAATGGCTTACTCCTTATTTTTAAACTGTGGCCCTTGGTTCTGGACTCCCCCAACATCAGGAACATGTTTCCTGCCTCTAGCATGTCCAAAACCCTTAACAATCTTATATGTTTCAATAAGATCCCCTCTCGTCCCTTCTAAATTCCAGAGTGTACAAGCCCAGCTGCTCCATGGTTCCTTGAAGGTCGAGTTGCAGGTAGATAAGGTACTGTTCAAGATGGCGTCTGCCTGCGGTGACGTTTGCGTAGCTCCGGAACATAAAAGGCTCAACTACAACTTCCAACAACTTACCTGGATCAGGAAAATGGCAGAAAACTGTGCCGTTTCGGACAAGCTGCTTGAACACCTCAAGGCTCTCGCAATTTCGCGGTCTCTCGCAGCTGTGGGAGCCCCGGACTTTAAAATTTCCCCACGCTGGCTGGAAATCACCCGACCCAACTGAGGAACACAGTTACTGTACCTGGAGACCCCGGGATGACCTCCAGAGTCGACGGGATGGATCTCCCAGGAACAATGAAACTGGAGCTGCAGCTGTCGACTGAAGGAGCTGGAGCTGCCGTCTGTGGAGGAATCCCCGTTCCAGCGCAGGTCTGCAGAAACTGCAGGTACAGTAAACTCAGTACCTGGAAACAAAGGGGAAGCCTCCATTGTGTCCGGAAACGTGGCCGGCGGGCAGGACTTCAGGTCAGACTGAAGCGCAGGGGAATTCAACCCCTCTCCCTGCTATCCTACTGGCCAATGTATAGTCCCTTGAAAATAAAGTGGAGAACTTAAGGGCAAGGCTGCTTTATGAAAGGAAGCTGAGGGAATGCTCTGTGTTCTGTTTCACAGAGACATGGCTCACCCCCAGCTCCCCAGACTCAGTGGGCCAGCCTGAAGGGTTCTCCATCCACCGCATCGACCGTACACTGGCACCTGGGAAAGGGAGAGGAGGGGGCGTCTGCCTCATGGTCAACTGCGTGGTGCTCAGACGTGGCTGTCCAACTCCTGCTCTCCACACCTTGAACATCTGGTGGTGAAGTGCCGTCCCTTCTACCTTGTGAGGGAATTCATCTCCATCATCCTGACTGCGGTCTACATCCCACCCCAGGCAGACGTCCTTCTGGCACTGGAGGAGCTGCACGCCATGGTCAACAAACACCAGACGTCTTACCCCGAGGCATTTGCCACCGTTGCTGGGGACTTCAATGAGGCAAACCTAAAGAAGTCACTCCCCAACTTCCACCAACATGTCTCCTGCTGCACCAGAGGACCAAACACCCTCGACCACTGCTACACCACCATCAAGAATGCTTACCGCTCTATCCCTCGCCCTCACTTCGGTAAATCCGACGATACCGCGGTGCTGCTTCTCCCTGCCTACAGGCAGCAATTAAAGAGCGCACCCCCAGAGGTGAGGACAGTACAGAGCTGGTCGGGAGGGGCAGAGGAACAACTACAGGACTGTTTGGAGACTGTAGACTGGGCAATGTTCAAGGACTCGGCAACGGACTTGAACGAATACGCCACAGTCGTTACAGGCTTCATGAAGAAATGTGCGGAGGACTGCATCCCCACCAAATCTTTCCGAGTGTTTCCCAATCAGAAACCTTGGATGAACTTTGAGATCTGCACACTTCTGAAGACCAGACACCGGGCATTCATATCTGATGAAACAGTGGTCTATAAGAAGTCCAGATACGACCTTGGTAAGGCCATCAAAAAGGCCAAAAGGGACTTCTGTTCCAAGCTGGAGGATGAGACAGATGTTCGGCAGCTGTGGCGGGGCCTGAATGCAATCACCTCCTACAAGGTGAAACCAGGAGGCAGCTCGAATGTCGGCGAAACATCACTCCTTCACGAGCTCAATGCGTTTTACGCAAACTCTTTGATAGGGAGAACACCGATGTGCCTTCCTGAGCCCCATTCGCTGTGATGGTATTTCAGTCTCAGTCACAGAGGCCGATGTCAGGAAATCCTTCAGAGGGGTGAACCCTCGAAAAGCGCCTGGACCTGATGGTATACCTGGTCGTGTTCTAAAAACCTGTGCAGACCAACTGGCTGGGGTTTTTACGGACATTTTCAACCTGTCACTTCTGAGGTCTGAGGTTCCCACCTGCTTCAAAAGGGCATCAATAATACCTGTGCCCAAGAAGAGCAAGGTGACGTGCCTCAATGACTATCGACCTGTGGCACTAACGCCTGTGGTGATGAAATGCTTTGAGAGGTTGATTATGGCGCAAATCAACTTCTACCTCAACAAAAATCTGGACCCACTGCAGTTCGCTTACCGCCACAACAGATCAATGGTGGATGCGATCTCGCTAGCCCTCCACTCCACTCTGGACCACTTGGACAACAAAAATTCATATGTCAAGCTGTTATTCATCGATTACAGCTCGGCATTTAACACAATCATCTCCTCCAAGCAGGTTACCAAACTCTCAGAACTGGGTCTCTGCGCATCCCTCTGCAATTGGATCCTCGACTTCCTCATTCACAGACCACAGTCTGTTCATATTGGTGGAAATGTATCAGACTCGATAACAATCCGTATGGGAGCACCTCAAGGCTGCATGCTCAGCTCCCTGCTGTACTCATGACTGCCTAGCCGGTCATAGTGCGAACTCCAACATCAAGTTCGCTGACAACACCACTGTTGTGGGACATATCACTGATGGGGATGAATCAGAGTATAGAAGCGACTGTCCATATGGTGTCAGCACAATAACCTGGCCCTCAACACCAGCAAAACCAAGGAACTGATTGTGAACTTTGGAAGGAGTAGGATGGGGACCCACAGTTCTGTTTATGTCAATGGGTCGATGGTTGAAAGGGTCAAGAGCTTCAAATTCCTGGGCGTGCACATCTCTGAAGATCTTTCCTAGTCCGAGAACACAGATGCAATTATTAAGAAAGCTCATCAGCACCTCTACTTCCTGAGAAGATTACGGAGAGTCGGTCTGTCAAGGAGGACTCTCTCTAACTTCTACAGGCGCACAGTAGAGAGCATGCTGACCGGTTGCATCGTGGCTTGGTTTGGCAACTTGAGCGCCCTGGAGAGGAAAAGACTACAAAAAGTGGTAAACACTGCCCAGTCCATCATCAGCTCTGACCTCCCATCCATCGAGGGGATCTATTGCAGTCACTGCCTCAAAAAGGCTGGCAGCATCATCAAGGACCCACACCATCCTGGCCACACACTCATCTCCCTGCTACCTTCAGGTAGAAGGTACAGGAGCCTGAGGACTGCAACGACCAGGTTCAGGAATAGCTACTTCCCCACAGCCAACAGGCTATTAAACTTGGCTCAGACAAAACTATGAACATTAATAAGTAAGTAAAGTAAAGTAAAGTAAAGTATCCTTTATTGTCATTCAGACCTGGTCTGAACAAAATTTCGCTCCTGGCAGTCATACATTTAATAAAAAGCAAAACGCAATAAACACAAATTAACATCCACCACATTGAGTTCACCAAGCACCTCCTCACTGTGGTGGAAGGCAAAAGTCTTAAGTCTTTGTGTCTTCCCTCCTTGCTCTCCCTCTGCGCTGAGGCGATCCAGGCCTCCGATGTTGTGACCCCACCAGGTGTTATACCCCTTTATCTGTTATTTGCACTTTATCAATTTATTTGTTCATGTGTGTATTTACATATATAATGGTATATGGACACACTGATCTGTTTTGTAGTCAATGACTACTATGTTCTGTTGTGCTGAAGCAAAGCAAGAATTTCATTGTCCTGTCAGGGGCACATGACAAGAAATTCTTTTGACTTGACTTTGACTTTGGTCAAAAAGGCTTTTGGCACTTTGGCCTTCATCAGTCAGAATATTGAGTATAGAAGTCGGGAGGTCATGTTGCAGTTGTACAGTATAAGACGTTGGTGAGACCACATTTAGAATATTGTGTTCAGTTCTGGGCACCATGTTATTGGAAATATATTGTCAAGCTTGAAAGGGCTCAGAAAAGATTTACAAGGATGTAACTTTTAACACAAAGAGTGGTGGGTGTTTGGAACAAGCTGCCAGAGGAGGTAGTTGAGGCTGGGACTATCCCATCGTATAAGAAACAGTTAGACAGATACATGGATGGGACAGGTTTGGAGCGATATGAACCAAGCACAGGCAAATGGGACTAGTTGTTGGCCTGTGTGGGCGAGTTGGGCCGAAAGGCATGTTTCCACACTGTATCACTATGACTATGACTCTATGAGTGGAAGAATGAATACAAATGCTGGCAAATCATTTTAAACTAATTTATAGGAAATGTAAACTGTGCAGAATCAAAAACACTTTACATTTCCCTCTTTTATTACTAATGTGATTACCTGTTATTCCTATGGCTCAACAGATGATTTAAATATGTTTTTAGATATATTGCGGCATGTGATGGCTACTTTGTTTACATAATATTTAAAACAATATAGTTTTCCTGAGTATCATAATTTTCTGGCTTTATCTCATGGAATGGCATATTTTATTATAGTTTTGTTTTTAAATCAAAATGTCCTGCTGCTAACAGATTAGATCGCAATAACACCAAATGTGCTGTTACTCCTCAGGGCCAAATAGACAGCAGTGGCAATGGTATCTCTACAGGAACCTTCACAGTGTGTGAATCCAATAAACAGCCAGAATGAAATACTTTTTCCCCTTGAAAATATCTTGGGACCATGGTTATTGTGTCAGTCAGGATTAGCACCGTTGAGCAATGAATGATATTGAGCTAAGTTTACTTATAAACAGGAGAAGGCCAGAAGAAGACACAATACACCCATGTCAGAAAGACAAATGGTGGAATGACATAGAACTAGTGTGAATGGGTGATTGATTGATGGTCGCCATGGACTTGATGGGCTTGAACCACCTCTTTCAATGCTGTATCTGAAAACTAAACTCTAAACAAATGCTTCACAGCCAATGAGTTCCTTTAACATGCTGTCACCATTGTTTTACAGGCAGGATGATGTAAGTGAAACAATAAAAGTACAAATTGGATAAGATAACACTCATGTCCATCCCTATCCAAACCCTATGGGAACACAGGAGTAGAATGAAGACGACCTTAGACTTTAGAGATACAGCACGGAAACAGGGCCTTCAGCCCACCGAGACCGCGCCGCCCAGCGATCCCTGTACACTAATACACCAGGGACAATTTACAATATTTAGCGAGAGCTTTAATTGGAGACATTATGGTACAGCTTGAAAACATGAAAGAGTCTCTTCACTGATCAACTGCATACATAGCCAGCAGAGAAAAAATATCAACAACCAATAACCAAATAAATCAATAAAATCTAATCAATAACAATAAAATTCAAAGACTGGGAGGGCAAAATTGAAAGGAGATGTGCAGAGCACGATTTGACACAGAGGGTGGTGGGTACTTGGAACATGCTGCCAGATGTGGTGGTGGAAGCAGATATGATAAAAGCTTTTAGATACGTACATATGCAGGGAATAGAGAGATATGGATCATGTGCATGCAAGTGTGATTATTTTATCTTGACCATGTTCAGCACAGATACTGTTTGCTGAAGGGCCTGTGCCGTTCTATATACTATGTAACCCATGTATGTTTTTGCCTCACTTTTTGAACATTTGTGATTTTTTTCTTATTTTGGGGCTTACTACCTGAAGGATGTTTTTTGAGTGCATTGTATTGAAATTCCTAAAGTGTAACTTGGACATAAAGGCTTGGGCCTTCTTCTCTGGGATCAGGGAAAGGATATATTTTGGTTGCCTTTCCACATCCGCTCTTCTGAGGTTGGTGGTGGTCATTTCCTATGCAAAGCAGGCTCAACGACGTTAAGACAGATCCCACCCATGCAGGCAAAGAAATGCAGGAGTCACACTGATAAAAGGCCTGTCCCACTTCCACGACCTAATTCGTGACCTTTTTTACTCGTGGACACTTTTCATCATGCTAGAAAAAAGCCCTGACCTACTTGATGCCACGAGTACATACGACTAGCATCGCTACCTGCTACGACCTACCTAAAACCTCCTACGACCTCCTACAGCCTCATGACAACCATGCTGCAAGTATGAGTCAAGGGCAAACTCGGCAGGGGTTGTAAATTAGGTCGTGAAAGTGGGACAGGCACTTAACTGGTGGGCAAACTTGACTGCTCTGAAGACTGGAATGAGGCCCCCACAAGTCCTCAAATGAACCCAAGGTCTAAGTCTGGGCCATCCACATAGGAATGAGCTTGATATAGTAGGTGTGGCCGGAAGGTTATCCAGAAGCCTGCCTTGTCCCCTTCCTTGACAAGGATTGTGTAGCTGTGGTCAGGTGCAGGGTCACGGAGAGGAAAACCTTGGTCATAGTGATGAGAATAAGTTCACTTCACAAACTATCTGCAAATCTCAACACTTCCTTACCTGATACATAATAGGTTTGAAGAAGGTTACTCTCCACAACATGCTTTTATTAAACAAAGTCATTGATATATTGGTATTAGGTTTTATTATATTGAGCTTTTTAACTGTTTATAGCTACACTCTAAGGCTCACATGAGGTCTCACACTGCCCCTGCTTAATCTTGGCAGTCGCTTGTGATTCAGAACACATACAACCTTCATAAAAGGAGAAAGATAAATCTCCACAATGCAATGGAATGTAAGGCCATTGATGACCAGAGGACTGGCAATGATATTAGGCTCAAAGATAGACAGAAAGTTCTGGAGTAACTGAACGGGAAAGGCAGCATCTCTGTAAAAAAAGGATAGGTAACTTTTCGGGTCAGGATTATTCTTCAGACATATTGGGTTTAAAAAGTGTTTGTGCAAAATAACAGGATTACAAAATGGAAAATCGTGTTAACTAGAAACAAAGTCATTTTGTTTCCAGGTGTCATAATTTGCTCATTGAAGAAGGAATCTCCAGGAATTATCAAAAAATGAGAGATTTGTAGTATCTTCAAGCCAAGAGCCTTACGTACTGGAAAAGGATGAAGGGAAATTCGGCTAATTTAGAAAAGGTAACTTAAAGGTCACGTTAGAAAAATCCAGTGCAGTAATGAGAGAAGAAAAAATACCTGAACCGCTGAGTTACTCCAGCAGTTTCTGACTATCTGAGATTTTTTTTGTGCAGTCCCAATCTGAACCGTAATTAAGATGGTGACTGGCTCCTAAATTGAGTGTGCAGGACAGATACACAAACTCTTCCAACACTAAATTTTGGCTGATAAATTTGTTCTGTTTCTTCTGGAGTTCAACCTGTCCAAGTAATTCATGATTAGTTTAGTTTAGATATACAGTGAGGAAATGACCTATGATCACTCACACACTCTGGCAGGCCCGCGCGGATGTCGTTTAGCCCCGCTGGAGCAGCAGGCACCGACTCCCCACCGCCACAGTCTGTAAGACCACGGACTGGCGGTAGATCTACTAGGAAGTCGTGTAGCCCCGCAGGAGCGGCAAGCACCGACTTTCTACCGCAACAGTCCGGGAGACATCACCCCGATGGGGTGCGGACCGGCGGTCATAGCCCCATTGACTCAGCCGAGTCTGGGGAAGACAACCTGCCGTTCGCAGACAGCAACGGCGATCGCATTACCCGCATGGAGCGGATGATGGAGCAGCTGCTCCAGAGGATCCTACTCCAGCAGGCGCATGTGTCCCGTGAATCACACAGGTCCACGACAGCTCCTTTTCCAGGACTGTCCAACATCTCCCTCCTCGGAAGGAAGTGCCAGAAGTCAGGGGTTGGCTGACTTTAAGGACGGGTTGACTGAAGATCCAAAGTTGCATGGGATGCAGGAAGAGGAACTTCTGGGGATGGTGTCCAAATTTGCACAGCCATCCCAGAAAGGACAACCACTTCAGCCATGGGTAGCGGCAAGCATCAATTACCTGACTACTCACCAACTACACGAACAGGTAATATCCGAGACCACAGCCAAGTACCTGGCCCCAGAGAATTGCGTGTCGCTGAATGTGCCCACCATCAACACACCCATATGGGGCAACATAAGCCCTGGTATAAGGGCACAAGAATTGAAAATTCAGAAAATTCTGAAACTGCTGACCTCAGGGATTACTGCATTTGCCAGGTCCATTGATGGTGTGGACATGACGGAAGAGCAGCAGGATGTGTTAGCCCTGTTCCGCAACGTTCAATATGAGATCAATTGTTTTAGAAAGAGCTCAATCTGTCCTACGCTCAACCCCAAATTTGCGGGGTTGTGTAAAGCCAGCGCTACGCCATCACCAAACTTGCTGTTTGGGTATGACCTGGCTAAACAGGACAAAGACCTAGATGAGGAAGCCAAAGTGGTGGGCTTGATAAAGCCACCTTCCTCTAGCAGGCCACCAGCATATCGATAGCAGCATCCCTACGTAACGCCAACAGGCCCCGCTTTCACCCCGATAGGGTGACGGGTGCAAACCCAAAGGTCGCACCTCATATACTGAGGCCTTTTTTAGGCCAAGGCCCAGAGCGACCCGCATGGAAAAATGCATCAACCCCACACCACAGCACCACCACATCCCAAGAACCAAGGATGGAAGACCAAGCCCCACCGGTAACCATGGAGGTAAGTGCGTCTAGTCCCCTTGGGAATTCTGCATGCATAACCTCACAAGTGGGAGGTAGGTTGCATCTGTTTGGTGATGTATGGAGTTCCATAACTTCTGACCTCTTTATATTGCACAGTATTCAGGGTTATGAAATTGAATTCATTAACAAACTCCTCCCTCCAGTTCAACATGTACCTAGCTGAAAATGTGTGCTTTCTCAAAAAGAGAAAGTGGAAGGACATGCAGAACTATTTAGATTATATACCAAGGGGGTAATAGAGAAAACCAAACATGAACCTCTTGAGTTTGTGTCCAACATCTTTACCCAAACCAAAAAAGATGGTGGATGTCGTATTATTATTGATTTAACTGAATCCCTTTGTGCAATATACCCACTTCAACTGCCAAACAACTGATTTCCAGAGGGTACTTCATGGCCTGCATCGATCTAAAAGATGCATACTATTCAGTACCTATACGTATAGTTCACCATAGATATTTGAAATTTGTCTGGATGGGGCAGTTGTGGCAGTATAGAGCACTGCCTAATGGACTAACAACAGCTCCCAGGTTATTTACCAAAATATTGAAACCAGCATTGGCGTCTCTACGAAGACAAAACCACATAGTCATGGCCTATCCTGATTGTGGGGAAAATCTTGGAATTGGCTAAATTAGCTGTGAAAGCCACCAAGTCACTATTCCAAAAGCTGGGGTTCATCATCCATCCAGGCAAATCAAAGTTAAGACCTTGTCATAATGGACTATCTGGGGTTCACGATTAACATGAATCACATGACTATCACTTTACCAAACAACAAAGCAGCAGATATAATAGAGGCATGTAATAGCCTTGCTTGTACCAAAAAAACAACTATTCGACATGCTGCTAAGGCAATTAGGAAACTTGTAGCTACATTTCCAGCTGCACGATATGGACCGTTGCATTATCAAAATTTGCAAAGAGCAAAAATGTCAGCACTAAAAATTCATGCTGGGCATTTTGATAGACCTATGCAGCTACCAACCAAAGCAAAAAATGAGCTACGATAGTGGATTAGCAGCATTCAACATTGTTTTAATCCCATCATAGTTACAAACCATTCAGTCGGTTTGCAAACTGATGCCAGCGCCCACGGCTGGGGAGCTACCGACACCACCTCCAGTTGTGGCGGTAGATGGGATTTGCATGAATCTACATTGCTTCAATCACGAGGTATAAATTATTTGGAAATGCTGGGATCGTTTCACGGACTACGGGCCTACTTTACAAATATGCATCATACACATGTCTGTCTACAAATAGACAATACCACAGTGGTGGCATATTTAAACCATATGGTATCAAGTCGATATCTTGTGATGAATTGGCAAACACAATTTGGCACTGGTGCATTGAAAGAAACATTTGGATTTACCTTCCGGGTAAGCTAAATACAATGGCGGACACCAGGTCATGGATATTCAATGACAACACCGAGTGGATGTTGAACCACCAAATATTTTCTGACATTATAGCTCAGTATGGAACACCAGATATCGACCTTTTTGTGTCCAGACTGGTGGGCCGAAGGGCCTGTTTCCACACTGTAAAGGAGCTGTCCCACTGCGGCAACCTAATCCACAAATTCAGAAGAGCGTCTTCGACCTTCAAGCTCGAGGGCACTCGCCTGGAAAACCTCGAACTGGATCGACCGTCAGCGATGAAACCGCAAGCTGAATTGACCGACCACACACACACACACACACACACACACACACACAAACACATCGCAAAGGCGGGGGCCAGGGAAAGTGGGGGAGCGCTGTCTGAAATTCACATCCATGATGAAGAGGAAGGTAAAAGATGGCTGCACAGTGTACAGTAAGTCCTTTAGAGAGCACGGGGGGTGGGGGAGAGAAGGGGGAGAGAAGGGGAGGGAGGGGGATAGAGGGGGAGAGAAGAAGAGAGAAAGGGAGAGAAGGGGAGAGAAGGGGAGAGAAGGGGAGAGAAGGGGAGAGAAGGGGGAGAGAATGGGGGAGAAGGAGTGGAGACACTTTAAAAAGTATAATAAAGTTTACCGGGCATTTCACCTGTCGGTCAGTTTTCCTTGGTCCTGAAAACTCCAATGAGCCAATTAAAATGCCCGGTCAGTGAAGGAGATTGCCTACGGCTGCCCTCGACTGCCTGTAACTAAATAGCGACCCCACTCCACTGCACTACGAGTTAAAAACAACCATGCCGACCAATTTTTACTCCAACAAAATTTTTCAACATGCTGAAAATTATTCCGCGACCTAGATGAGGCCGTGAGTATGCGGGAACTTCCCTCGAGCATGAAGGAGAGTTCCAGTGAAATCATAGGACCTCCTAGCACTATGTGTCAACCATGCTGTGAGTTTGAGTCGAGGGCAAACTCTTCCAAACTCGCAGATTAGGTCGTCGCCATGGGACAGCCCCTTATCTCTAAACTAAACTAAACCATTTTATGGAGATATGCATCATTTTGACTCTAGGTAAATGGGAAGAGAAATGGTGTAGCCGGTAGATCTTCTGCCTCACAGTCCTAATGATCCTTGAGTATCTTGTGTGGAGTTTGCGTGTCCTCCCTATAAACATGTGTATTTCCTCCAGATTCGACATTTTCCACCTGCATCCCAAAGACACGCAGATTGATAGGGCAATTGGCCACTGTAAATTTCCCCTTGTGTGTAGCTGAATAGTAGAAATAGTAGAATCCAGGTGCAGTTGATGGGATTACAAGCAGAATAAATGAGGTTAGTGTAAATTGGTTTAGTTTAGTTTAGCTTATTTTAGAAATACAGTGTGGAAACAAGCCCTTCGACCCACCAAGTCCGCGCTGACCAGCAATCCCCATACACTAGCACTATCCTACACACTAGGGACAATTTGCAATATTTACAGAAGTCAATTAGCCTACAAACCTGTTCATCTTTGGAGCGTGGGAGGAAACTGGAGCACTTGGGGAAAATCTACTCGGTCACGGGAAGAAAGTACAAACCCTGTACAGATAGCACACACAGTCAAGATCGAACCCAGGTCTCTGGCACTGTGAGGCAGCAACTCGACCGTTGTGTCACCATATAACCATATAACCATATAACAATTACAGCACGGAAACAGGCCCTCTCGGCCCTTCCAGTCCGTGCCGACCATTTGTTTTCCCCTAGTCCCATCTACCTGCACTCAGACCATACCCCTCCATTCCCTTCCCGTCCATATACCTATCCACTTTACTTTTAAATGTTAAAATCGATCCTGCCTCCACCACTTCTGCTGGAAGCTCATTCCACACAGCCACCACCCTCTGAGTAAAGAAGTTCCCCCTCACGTTACCCCTAAACTTCTGTCCCTTAATTCTCATGTCATGCCCTCTTTTTTGAATCTTCCCTACCCTCAATGGGAAAAGCTTATCCACGTCAACTCTGTCTATCCTTTTCATCATTTTAAAGATCTCAATCAAGTCCCCCCTTAACCTTCTGTGCTCCAAAGAATAAAGACCTAACTTTTTCAACCTTTCTCTGTAACATAGTTGCTGGAACCCTGGCAACATTCTAGTAAATCTCCTCTGTACTCTCTCTATTTTGTTGACATCCTTCCTATACATCTACATGCGATTCCACCTTCAGGAAACTATGCACAGTTATTCCTAGATCCCTCTGTTCCACAGCATTCCTCAATTCCCTACCATTTACCATGCCGCACTGAATCCTTCATGGTCAGTACAGACTCAGTGGGTCGAAGTGTCTATTTCTGTGTTATATGACTTTCTGGCTCAAAATGGCACATAGAAATTTCTAAGCCATTATGTACTACTTGTCAGCCCTATTTTCTGCACAGGTATTCAGCAGCCTTCTGTCACTTTTTCACAAAAACATTTCTTTACCTTATCGTACATTTGATAAATAGAATTGTTCCCCTTCCAATATTCTGCTAAACTTCTACAATCAATGTCCATAACGTAGGCAATGGGAGTGGCAGATGTAACAATGCAAAGGAAAATGTATATATTGTTATCTCCTGTAGCTTTGTCCTTTTGGTTTGCAATTTAAAACATTAATGCTTGATGCTGGATCATCGCCATTCTGATCAGCTTTACTCCTACATTCAGTGTTGGAGTGCTTGTACAGTGGAGATCAACAAGAAGCATAACTAAACAGATCATTCGTCTATTTACTGGGAACAAAGAGTTATGCAATGTAGTAAAATGCAAGCTAGATGAGAGAGTGAAGGACAAATGATTGAGGTTTTCAAGATTACTAGTACTTTGGATTTAGTAAATTTGCATTTTGAAATGCAAAAGCAATTATTGTAATAGGACTGAATGTCACATCTGTGATGAATAGGTAGTTTAAATGCATTCAAGAATATTCAAAAGTTGACAATTTTTTATAGGCCATTTATCAGATCAGAGCAGCCCACTTAAATTTATCCTACATTAAGCAACAGTGTAGCAGAATTACATAATAAGTACCTGGCTTTCTTAAATGATATTGCAAAGACAAACTTAATAAGAGTGGATTGGATGTAACTTAGATTAATTACCACTTAAAATAAATGTGATACAGTCAAATTAATTCTGCTTATAACATCAGAAGATGTCAGCAAGTACCTTCAGTGGGTTAAATTCCAGTTCAGTTGAGGTACTAGAAGCAAATGTGAAAAATTTGTGATTGATTCAGTTTGTTCTTGGAATAGGTGCATCTCAGCTAAAGAAAGAAACTGCAAGCATGCATTTATATACAACCTTAGTCTGAACGTACTTCACAGTTGACACAGTTATTTTGAAATTCCTTACAGCTGAGACTCCGATGAAGAGATCGTGGACATGAAACATATGCTTCCCTTTTTTAAAATCTCAGATGTTGCCTGACGTGATGAGTGTTTCCAGCAATTTTTGTTTTCATTGCATGAACAACCGTGTTTTCACCTAAGCCAATATCACTGGCAGATGTAATGATCACAAGGATCAATATTGTCAGTCGAAGATAAGTTTAATGCTGCCTGTTCGAATGCGTCCATTGATGATGAAACTGAATACTACAAAGACACATCGAAGACATAGTGAAAAATCAGATATTGTCCTCACAAGCTGAGAGGAACAGGCCAGCTATCACCCCCAATACCAAAGGTTGAAAGCACACACCACCGTACTCAGGTCCCAAACCTTGTAAACTCACCATTTCAAAAGGCTTAATGTTTATGAAAGAACTGCAGATGCTGGAAAAATCGAAGGTAGACAAAAATGCTGTTGAAACTCACCGGGTGAGGCAGCATCTATGGAGGGAAGGAATAGGCGATGTTTCGGGTCGAGACCCTTCTTCAGAAAGGCCCTGCCTTTCTAGCTATTATGTTGCAGCAGATAATCTCATCATTGTCTTGTGGGAAGATTATGAGTCTGTATCAAAGGTAATGAGATGAGAAATTAATCCCAATGTCTTCAGACTGTTAGTGATAACAGATGAAGGACTGATTTTCAAATACTGGAAAATAATCTCTAGAAATGAATCAAAGTATATTAAGCTTGTCATTACATCACAGTGCATTTGATGAACTTTTCCTTTTAATCATCAGTTAGGCTGAAAACTGAGGTATTGTTGAAAAGTCGGGTTGAAGTTTCTGAATTGTAGGAATGTCCAATTTATGCTGCAGGTCGTGTTAGTTTATCACCCATTTTCCACTGACTGCCCAAACTAACAACCTGCATTATGGTGACAAAAGAACTATTCAATTTCACACATCCATTTTCATACAGTTTGATAAGATTTGATGTATTTCTGAGAATATTGACTACACCTTATCATTACTGTCAGATGCTGCTTTAAACAATATTGAACCCGAACTGTCTTCCTGCAGGTATCTAAACAATTTGCACATCAGTCAGATTTGGAAATACGTTGTAAGTCCGTCATCATTGCTGGGTCTAAATCCTGGAACTCTCATCAGCATCATTGCAGTATTTCAAAGAGTCATAGAGTCATAGTCATAGTCACAGAGCATGGGAAAAGGCCATTCAACCCACTACTTCCACTCAAGTAATGGGGACCCATCCGTTATTAACTCCATCTTCCAGCATTGGCCCATAGCCTTCTACAGTATGTTTCAAGTGCTCATCTACACATTTCTTAAATGCTTGCTTAGTTTAGTTTAGACATACAGTGTGGAAACAGGCCTTTCGGCCCACTAAGTCTGCACCAACCATCAATCAGCCCGTCAGTAACTCAGCTTCTATCACCACTCTCTGGGTAAAAAAGATCCTCCTCATGTTACCACTAAATCTGCTGCCAATTATTCTGAATCAACTTCCTCTAGTTTTATTCTCACCAGGACTGTACCAGTTCAAGACGATGACCCACCATCATCTTCTCAAGCGTAATTAGGATGCCAGCAATGACATGATCCAGAGAAACAAATTTTAAATAATTGAAAATGTGAGATTAATTTAATCTCCAAGTGTGGGTGAAAAGATTAAATGTTTTGATTTTTTTGAATGGTGCAACCTACTTTCAACACTCCCATCTCTTGGTTAAATTTGCATGTTGGCAAGAAATTCTGTAGCCATTGAACTACTACAGGCAGACATACAAGTACAAACTGGTTATTTTACTTCAGAGTCATGTGAGTGACTACGTGAAGAGCCCGCCAGCCCGTATACGCGTCATTATCGTCTAACGCATGGCGCACGACTGGCTGGCAGGCGCGCTACTCCTCCAGCGGTAAGTTTCAAAAACTTGCAGGTAAGTTTTTATCTTATTTTAGGGTGTGTTTTTGCTTGCAGGAATCGTTCTTACAGAGTTTCCTGCTGGATAAGGAAATACGGGGCGAAATATGGACGGGCCACGGGGAAACCGGTTACGGACCATGGGAAAAACAGGCTACGGACCGCGGAAGTGCGGGTAGCCGGCGGCCGTCGGGTTCGCTACCAGAGTTGCCAACAGTACGGTCAGCGACTTCCGACCTAGTGCCTGTTGAGGGCACTATGGTTCCCCAGAAAGGGGGTAAAGCCAAGAGAAAGTTGGATAGGCCTGTGGATTCGGACAAGTCAGGCCAGGAGGGTTCCCCTCCGACATACATGGGAACGTCCTCGGGCGTCTAACCCAGATGGAGCATGGATAACGTTCTCGGTTTCATCCCACAAACGTGATGCTCCATCTTGATATGGCCTGGGAAAAGGATCCAGCAAGACTACAGAGCCATATCAGCGCAGGTCTCCTCGGGGGCCTGCGGCAGCGCCTGTTTCAGGGCTGCTTACAAATCTCCCTCTCTGTGGAGGGGAGTGCGAGGGGTCAGTGTGTGACTGACTCCAAACTTGGAAGTATGTCTGTGGAACATACTGGAGTACATGCGTGAGGTTCAAGAATAGCCTATCATGGCATCAAGGGTTGCGATATCCTCGCAAACGAAGGAGCCATTAATGGAAGAGTGGCTTCCAGCCAGTGGCATAAAACCCGGAGGGTGCCAGAGTTCCCCTCATGTGACAAGCTTTGCAAGCATCAGCTACCTCACATCACATCATTACAGGAACAGGTGACGGGTGTAAGATAACATACACCTGTAAATTTTTCATTCTTGAAAGTGCCATCAGTGAACAGCGCTATCTGGGGTGACATTGGAGGGGGCATCAAAATCCAGGAAATGAAACTCCAACAAATGAAAAAAATTACTGGCCTCAGGCATCATGGCATTTGCCAAATCTGTGGTTGGTGGGATATCGGACGTCCAGCTGGATGCCCTGGCATTGATGTGCAATGCACACTTTGAAATTAACTGCTTTCAAAAGAACGCCATCAGACCTGCCTTAAAACCCAAATTTTCAGGCTTATGTAAGGCCAGCAATGTCCAACCGCCGAATCTTCTCTGCAGGGAAGACCTATCCAAACACGTAAGACTTGGATGAGGAAGCAAACGCTGTCGGCCTAATCAAGGTACCAACGACGAGCAAAGCTTCATCGTTTCGTTGACAACACCCCCACGCCTCCATCGGCACTAAGCGGTTCACTGAAGCTGGTGGCAGCTTGAAAGCTGGGCAGAGCTTTTCAGGCCAAGGCTCAAACCGGCCCTCAGGAAAAATATGCAAGCCACACACCCCAGCAGTCCTACTCTCCAAATCAAGGAAGGAAATAGAATCTGCATCAGGGGCCGTTGGGCTTACCATAAGACCACTGGTAACCATGGAGGTAGGTGGGTCTGGTTCTTTCCGAAACATGGAGAATGTGGACCATTTACAAGTTGGTAATAGTTTACACTTGTAATAGTTTACCATTATGTCAGAGCAACATCCGTTGCTCGTACATTAATGTTTAAGGTTGTGTAGCTAATGCAACTTGCTGCATTCCCTTTGTTGCTGTGGAGAGTGTATTTGACGTGGTAATAGACAATAGACAATAGGTGCAGGAGTAAGCCATTCGGCCCTTCGAGCCAGCACTGACATTCAATGTGATCATGGCTGATCATCCCCAATCAGTACTCCGTTCCTGCCTGGTCAATATTGGGCTAGATTGTTGGTCAGTAGATGTAGGCAGAGGATGACTTTGAGATAGATGAATCAATGCAGGGGTGCATAGATACATGGGGGCAAAATAAAGTGCATTGGCAGTGAAGGCCAAGTGTTATCAAGTGTTCAACAGTCATAGGCAGATGGGCAGCTTTTGTCAGGAGAGAATAAATGATGGGAGTGATTTAAATTGTAGATTGCTTTTTAATTGGCACCAATATTCACTTTTCCCAAGCTAGTTAAATCACTAAACCATTTCTCTGTCGGAATCCAAGTACTGAACACTATCTTCCTGCTTCTTTTCCCACTTTCTCCCCTTCCTATAATCAAGCCCCCTTGCCAAGGTCAGCTTCTTTCCTGCAACCCTTGCTGGGGAAAGCAACTTAACTGCATGAACAGTCTTTAAACCATTCCCCCGCACCCGCAAATGGTCGTCGACGATAGTCGTGAATATCTCCTATTTCTATTTGCCAGTCATTCCACAGCTGCCACTATGCTATCTCACCTCCATCTACAGCTCAGAGATGTGAAACACAAAGGGCAAAATTAATTGTTGAATAAAACAAATTATAAAACTGCTCATTTAACATCTGAGCTGTACCTACACAATTCTATCCTTCCCACTCATAAGCTGCCTTCATCTTAATACTTGTCAAGGTAGCGAGTGCATCAACAAAGCAAACAATGCACTCACAGGGACTGGCAGGAATAATCCAAGGTAGCTTGAATCGTACAGACATTCAAAGCAATGGGTTAACTTGATGCCAACCCCTCCTCCAACCTGGACATTTAGAAGTTCATCAATCATCCAAATCTTGGCCTTAAAAGGTAAAATCGTCCGATATTCTGGTGAATTTACACTGTGTCCAATAAGGGATAATGGAATCATGTAAAACTCTCTACCGCCACGCACCCCAATCTTTATTCATCTACAGCAAAGTCATTCTTAATGAAAGCACTTCCCCGATCTGCTGAATGCCAGCTTCATCAGTTACTGGCTGCTAAGCCAAGAGTCAAATCAATAGTTAAGAGTATTTTATTGTCATATGCTCCAGATATGAAACAATGAAATTCTTACTTGCAGCAGCACAACAGAATATGTACGCCAAATGCACTCTCCATAATAGTGGAGAGAATGGAGGAGTTGAGGCCAGTTGTGTGCCCTTAGGGGCAACCTGCTGGCAGATGCTGGACATGTCCCCAATGACCCTTGGATGGATCCAAAGGCAAGAGGGTTGAGGGCCCTTGGTCAGCAGGAAGAGCAAGGAGTCGCCACCTGATCTGATTTGATCTGAGGATCTATTTATAAACCCAGCTCTACATTTGTATTAGCTTTCAGAATGAAAGTGGTGCATTTTAAAATTAGAACCAATGTGCCTAACAGTAAAGGTAAGTATAATTTTATTTCAGTGCTTAGCTGTCAGCAGAGTAGGAGGACTTCAGATAGATGATAAGTAAATTGAAATTGTTTTCCTTGGAACAGACTTGGTGAAGCAGGGAAAGTTTTAAAACTGTGTATCGCCCAATACAGGTAGGATGTGAAGGCTTTGGGAAAACATCGCAGAGGATGTTTACCAGTGTGATTCCTGGATTAGAGAGTATTAACTACAGGCAGAGAATGAGCACACACATTGCTTTTCCTGGGATGCCAAAGGTTGCGTGGTGACCTGATAGAACCATGTAAAATTATGAGAGGCATTGATAGGGTAGACAGTCAAAACCTTTTTCCCCGGGGTGGATATATCAAATACTAGAGGGCATAGCGTTAAGGAGAGAGGGGCGACGTTTAAATGAGATTAAATACACAGAGGATGGTGAATACAGATTGAATGCTGATTTTCTGGCAACCTCAGTTCCAGAGCCTATCTCGATTATCTGTTTTTCCGGCCCAACAGAGGTCACATGATAATGGAATGATAATACACCACTGGCCCGCTAATGACACCGCTCCCATGTCTCTAAAACACCAAGGAGTGCCAGAAACTTAAAAAAATATATATATATACAAAATAGATAGACACAAAAAGCTGGAGTAACTCAGTGGGGCAGGCAACGTCTATGGAGAGAAGGAATGGGTGACGTTTCGGCTCAAGACCCTTCTTCTGACTCGACCCGAAACATCACCCATTCCTTTTCTCCAGAGATGCTGCATGTCCCGCTGAGTTACTCCAGCTTTTTGTGCCTATCTTTGGTTTAAATCAGCCTCTGCAGTTTCTTCCTACAAATATATAATGTAAACTGAATGTCAGTGGAATGACCTGCTGACCCATCCCCTTCTTCCCAGCCGTTTAGAGCTTCAGCTTCTGATCCCACCCCCACCTCGCAAGGTGGGCCAGTGAGCCCCGCTCACCTGTTGCTGTTTCCTGTTGTCTGCAGTGGCTTTATCTGCTCCGCACTTGACCATCGCCACCTGCATCTCCTGTTGCCCTGTCCAGCCGGCATCTTCCCCTCGCCCTTTCCCCCCTCCCCGTCTCCATCCCCATACCCCCCCCCCCCAACCTCCTCCCTCCCCCCCTCCCTCCCCTAATATCCCCACAATATCGGACATCACTATGGTCCATTTTCAGTGAACCTTTGTTATAACGGACCATAGTGGAACGTGTGGTGTCCGTTGACTGCATATGATGGACAAAAGTATCATGTATGCTGCAGGAATTCCTTGAGTTGGCTTTAACAGAGGAGATAGGGAGAAACTATTCTTATTATCAGAGGCCAACATAATCAGGTGACACTGCTTTACAATAATTGGTAGAAGAACTAGAAGATGAGGAATTATTTTAGACAGCGAATGATTAAATGTAATGAATTCTCTGAAAGATTGATACAAGCAGATTTACAGGAATATGTATTTGTGGGACAATGAAGGGAGTGGGACAGTGGGACCCATATTTAAGTCCCTTTAATGAACTGGCATGGTCAGTAGAAGAGTAAGATTAGACATTTTGCAATGGGATAAGAAGCCATGGATAGACACAAAATGCTGGAGTAACTCAGAGTGACAGGCAGAATCCCTGGAGAGAAGGAGTGGGTGACGTTTTGGGTCAAGACCCTTCTTCTGTCTGAAGAAGGGTCTTGACCCAAAATGTCACCCATTCCTTCCCTCCAGAGATGCTGCCTGTCCCGCTGAATTACTCCAGCATTTTGTGACTATCTTAGGTTTAAACCTGCATCTGCAGTTTCTTCCTACTCAAGAAGACATGGAGAATGCTCCATCTTTGCAGGATAATTCTATGCGATGATTCAGGTTTCCATCAGGCCATTCCCTGACTGTTGTTAAAATCCCAGCAGAAGTTTGAGGCCAGCCCCAATAGATGCTTGTACTGGGTATCAGTGACATACATTCACATTAGGATTCCCTGGGAGAATTTTAGGGCTATGGTTTCCTTCAGTTGTTGGTTACGAAATATGTTTTACATCTGAACAGAAATAATACCATTATTGCCATTTGCTTTCACGCGATCATGTCATAATTTCAATGTCAAAATTAAAACTCATAGTTTGGCTTTGGTGAGCAGTTATTCCAAGAGAATTGTTAATGGCATAAGGATTCTAATCTGCACCTCAATGGGGTCACATTAACTGAAAAGGAATAGGAGTAGACTTTGGCCATTTGGCCCATCAAGTCTACTTTACTGTGAATGTAGACTGCATCACCATTTCGTGGATGACACAACGGTGCATTTGGTAGAGTCAATGCCTCACAGCATCAGAGATCCGTTTTGATCCAAACCATGGGGGCTGTCTGCGTGGAGTTTGCATGTTCTCCCTGTGATCACGTAGGTTTCCTCCGGGTAGTTTCCTTCCACATCCCAAAGACGTGTGGGTTTGTAGGTTAATTGTAGGTTAAACAGAGATACAATGTCAGCTTGGACTCAATGGACCATGAGTATGTAATATGTGCTCCCTCTGGTGAATTCAGAAGAATGCATAATGAGAAGAAAAGCCTGGAAACACAGTAGGATTATTGTACTGGCATTTTCTGTATAGGGGAAGGAACCAAGTTTCAACCAAAAAGATAAGAACAGTAGGAGAGGACGGAAATGACTCACAAGTGCTATTTCACGTCACTTTTGTTTTATTGTAAAAGCTGAGCAGCAGGCACAATATAAACAAGAAAGCACACAAAGCATTCTGCATTGGTTCAGTGCAAACACTTCTAAAATAATAAGCACACATCAAATGCAGTGCCTCGGATTCATTGTTGTATGTGACAATAGCCACCTCACTTACAAGATGTACATGAGTGCACAAAACAATTAATACCTCTGTCATTATTTTCCCAATAATAAAATCTCTCTCTCTCTCTCTCTCTCTCTCTCTCTCTCTCTCTCTCTCTCTCTCTCTCTCTCTCTCTCCCCCCCCCTCTCTCTTTCTCTCTCTAGCATTTTACAAACTCAATTCTTTGGAAGGAAAATGAATGAAAAGAAAATGGCTAGTGATGGTAGCTTTTGCTTTCCAACGCTACTTCACTTGACAATTGGACAGCCACTTGACAATTGGACAGCCACAGATTCAAGTATTGATCTCTGTGTTAAACCACAAAGAAGAAGAGGTAAAGCAGACACAAAAGCAGGTCATAAATCACAGACGATGAATCTCTTTGTGTTGCATGTGTACAGACAGGTCAGGAACAATGCCTCACCACAAGCTTGATTTCCACATTTTACTGTTACTTTAATTTACCACTTTAAATCCTGATTGCCTTGTTACAAAATACAACCCAATTATTGGGCCATAATTTTCAATCTTTTTCAGTGGTATGATAGGCAAAGGGTGGTTTGTGTTGTTAAAATCTCAGTTTGTGATTGGTGCCTTGCCTGTTAACATATTGTTCCATGAACTGGGAGTTGAATCAGGAGTTGCAAGTGGCAGACACAACATGAAGTTTATTGGAAATATGTATATGAATATGGTTCCACAGAACTGAAAGAAAAGTTATTGTATGTCCTGTGAGCAACCAGGAGATGTGGCGTAAAATAATTTATCCGCTGCCCACAATTCTTTGTGTATTAGCTGCAATTTGTAAACTTTACAAATGCGGTGGGAAAAATGTTATTCTCTTATGATATGGAAGGAGATCATTTGGCCCATCAAGTCTATGGTGGCTCGCATGCCAATTGCATTGTTCCTATTCCCCATTTATTTCCCTGTCACCTGTTCTCAATCACATGCCCATTAACTCCCCTGATTCTCCCACCATCCTCCCACATTGCGGGTGATCAATAAGAGTAAATTAACCGACCAACTAGCCTGTGCTTGGGATGTGGGAGGAAGCCAGAGCACGGGGGGAAACCTATGTGGTCGCAATGAGAACATCTATCTCCACCCAGCCTTGAACACTGGAGATGTGAGGCACCTACACTACTTGCTGCATCACTGTACTGCTCATTAAATCCATTTGCATCAGCCCTTGATTCACAAACCAACATTGTATTATTTAACTTCCCAAAACAGCGTCCATCTTGTTCCTTTGGTCCTCAGACTTTCACTGCAGAATAAAACTACCTGTTTACAAAAAATACAATTGAATTCATTTGTAACAGTCATCGGACCCTAGTTAAAAAGTCTCTGGAACAAATAACAAAATAACAAATAGCAAAATAAAATAGTTTGTAGTTTATGAGTGAAACTCTGCCTTATTGTGACAATGCATGAAATTGTCATTTTCATTGGTCCTTTTTTGAACAGGAACTTAGTTTATACAAAATATATTAAGATATAAGCCATTGCTTAATTTTATAAAATTGTTCAATTTGTGAAGATTAAAATATTGGGTAGGGGGAAGGTCAACATTTCTGTTGAAGAAAAGTTCTATCATTTGAAATTGATGACTTTTTTAGAACTTGCAAACTCCAATGATGCACATTATTGCAAGTCAGTGAACATACCTTTTAACAGTGGAGAATAGTAGCCCATTTCCCTTATTTTGTTAAAGCAGGGGTTGTACCAATGCCAAATGTCATCTGGATTGTGCATGGGCAAGATTAGTTGCTTGATAGAAGCATGTAAACTGATGAGAACCACAGATTGGGTAGACAGTCAGAACGTTCTTCACAGGGTGGAAATGACAAAGACTTGACAGCGTAGCTTTAAGGTGAGAGGGGCAAAGTTTAAGGGAGATGTGATGGGTGTGTTTTTTATACAGGGAGTGATGGGTGCCTGAAATGTACTGCCAGGGGCGGTGGTGGAGGCAGATATACGATAGTGGCATTTAAGAGGCTTTTAGAAAGGCATATGGATATGCAGAAGTGGAGTGATACAGATCATATGCAGGCAAAGGAGATTTGTTTATTTTGATATCCCGTGCAGCAGTCGTTGTGGGACAAAGGACCAGTTCCTGTGTACTGTTCTATGTTCTGTGTAGCCGTTCAAAGACCTAGAAATTTAGATAGAAATGTCCAAGCTGCCATCTATGCCATTAATGATGGGTGAAGATTGGAGGGGAATAAGGAAAGAATTGATAAACTTAATTCTCTGGAATTATGGGCTGGAGTATGTTATGGAAATAGAAATGGGCAAAACAATTAGGGAATTGGAAATCTGATGAGAGAGCTTAAAAATATTGAGTCTCCGGTCTTGAAGGTTGGAAGATGGGAGCGCCAAAGAAAAACCCCTTAAATTTTAACATATTGTCTGGAACCTAATCCTTGGGATTCAAGACAGGCACAAAATGCTGGAGTAATTCAGCAGGACAGGCAGCATCTCTGGAGAGAAGGAATAGGTGACGTTTCAGGTCAAGCCCTTCTTCAGACGGGATTCAAGTATCATTTATACATTCAAGGTCAATTTTTCCTCCATAGGTATGTTGTTTATAAACTTCTCAACGGACTTCACACCACTAGGGTTTTGTAATAGATGTAGAGCGACATACTCCAGTGCCCTAGGTTTGAAGGCCAGAATTTCATTAGCTTTTGTGATTATTTTTCATTCTCATCCTAGAGCACCAAGGATTTGGAGCTCTACTCTTTAATGCTACTCACCTTTCAGAAAGTATCCAATCAATGCTTTATTGGCCCATATTGAAAATCTGGAGTAAGAATTTGGAGATTCCAAGTACCCGACAGGAGAGTGTGAGAACGTGAATGTGTAACATGAAGGGCAGAGGGTGGGAGAGAATAAAGAGAAAAAAAATAATAGGAAATGGAGATAATGGGATTGAGGTGAAGTGACACTAAAAATATGTTTGTAAGTGGATTTGATGGAAATTGATGATACCCTGCCTTAGTAAAAGTTATGGAGTAACGCAGTGTGTCAGGCGCTAACCCTGGAGAACGTGTTTAAGAAGGAACTGCAGATGCTGGAAAATTGAAGGTAGACAGAAATGCTGGTGAAACTCAGCGTTTAGGCAACGTTTCAGGCCAAAACCCTTCTTCAGACTGACGTGAGGGTGGGGGGGGGGGGGGGGGAGGTAGAAAGGAAGAGATGGAGCCAGAGGGCTGAGGGAGATCTGAGAAGGGGAAGAGAAAGTAAGGACAACCTGAAATTAGAGGTCAATGTTCTTACAGCTGGGGTGCAAACTGCCGAAGCGAAATATGAGGTGCTGCTCCTCCAATTTACGGTGGTCCTCACTCTGGCCATGGAGGAGGCCCAGGACAGAAAGATCGGATTTGGAATGGGAGTGGGATCAGATTGGTTATTGCGAACTGAGCGGAGGTGTTCGGCGAAGCAATCGCCAAGCCTACGCTTGGTCCCACCGATGTAGAGTAACTGGCATCTAGAGCAGCGGATCCGCTGGTGAGACCAAGCGTAGGCTCAACATCAGTGAGACCAAGCGTAGGCTTGGCGATCGCTTCGCCGAACACCTCCGCTCGGTTTGCATATCCAACCTGATCTCCCGGTGGCTCAGCACTTCAACACCCCCTCCCATTCCGAATCTGACCTTTTTGTCCTGGGCCTCCTCCATGGCCAGAATGAGGACCACTGTAAATTGGAGGAGCAGCACCTCATATTTCGCTTGGGCAGTTTGCACCCCAGCGGTATGAACATTGACTTCTCTAATTTCAGGTAGTCCTTACTTTCTCCTCCCCTTATCAGCTCTCCCTCAGCCCTCTGGCTCCACCTCTTCTTTTCTTCCTCACCCCCCCCCCCCCCACTCTCACATAATTTTGAAGAAGGATTTCGACCCGAAACATTGCCTATTTCCTTCGCTCCATAGATGCTGCCTCACCCGCTGAGTTTCTCCAGCATTTTTGTCTACCTTCTGGAGAACGTGGATAGGTAATGTTTCCTGAAACATCACCCATCCATGTTCTCCAGTGATGCTGCCTGACCCGGTGAGTTACTCCAGCATTGTGTCTATCTTTGGTATAAACCAGAATCAGCAGTTCTTTGTTATTACTAGTGAAGCTTAGAATAGGTTTGTAAGCAGAGGATTTGAGAAAGCCTGATTCAACAGAAATATGCGGATGTTAAATCAAGAGTCCTGTGGAGACACTGTTGGCCGGCAAGTCGGATGGAATTGGAAAAAGCCTGGAGGACAAATGAATATAACAGCTGGGTGGAGCCACCAGGGACTAATACTAACTCGAGCCATTTCATTAAAGACCCATGGAAATAAAAGGAACATTTCATCTCAATATTCAGAGAGAGAACTGCACAAATATTTTGTGTCATCCAAATCCTCCTGCTTTAATTCTGAAAAAAATTTGCTCAGTTTGCATTTTCTACATCATGAAATGTGCAGATTATGCACATCAGACCTATGGAGAATGATGGGGGTCACTGTTACCTTCACTATTGCAACTTCCTATCATGTTCAGGGATTCAATTAGCAAATGACAGCATTTGTTTTTGGTTGCTAGTTGTTGCTAGGTCCAACAAAACCAAACGTACAAACATTGACATCACAATCTCCTTGAGTGCATCATTTCCTAAACGTATTTCGGTCAAGTGCACACACAATTTACTTACAGTTACAACATTAGTCAGATGCAACAAACATATAGATTGTCATTACTTCAAGGAACATATTGTTGAGAACTGAACGTGCTAATCATTGTTCTTGCACACAGCTGATAGTTTCATACAGGGAACAATGCACTTAATCAGGCTCAGATGCGAAAATTAAAATTAAAGTGATGTCATATTGTATTCTATCAATAACAAAATATTGTCAAAAACACAAAGTATCAGAAAAATCAATAATTGATTTGCTCATTACTGAAATAATGTAATAAGCAATAATGGACTTTTTTTGACAATGCAATATCATCCAAACATTAAATTGAGGAATAGAGGAACAATGGCTTAAATGTAAGTAAATGGAGAAAAATGTAAAAGATCTTTGAATTGCCTCTATTACACATTTTCAGATGATAATCCATTGTTGAGCCTTCAAGTGTATTGAAACATTAGCACAAAAACAAGGCTGTATGCTTTGAAAATGCTGGGGTCAGCACTGGAATGGAATCTACAGGTTTGGTTCTCATGTTATCACTCAAGCATAGCATGCTTGCATTGTGCATTTATAACACTAAGGTATTAAAAAATAGATATGGTACGCCACGTGTTTGGTAGGCTTGGTTTTGGAGCTTATAAATTTATGACGATGTAAAGTTTACAAGGAGTGACGCAATGCCTATATTTATATCTTCCAAACCTTCCAGCGATAAACCCTTAGGAAAAGGTTGATCGTCTTTCATTTCTGATATCTGTAGTGATTTCAATAAAAAATAACTGCCTGGTTCAATTTTACTTTGGGTTATGTATCTGGCATCTGTCAGAGTTACCTGCACTCCTTACCAAGAAGAAAAGCTTTGAATGTTCCTTTGAATTCCAGATTTATTGATATCTAAGAAGGGAGCTTACAATTGGTTTGACATACACAGATGTGCTTTCACAGCTAGGTTTATCCTGGCTTTTTAAAAAGACATAGGATGCTCAGTAATATTGGGAAAAATCCAACAAATACCAGAGAATGGGCACATCTTACTAATTTTATGGGGGAAAAAAACATGTCCAAATTGACAACTTAACAACTTGTAAACATAATCAATTAACAAATAAATTAAATGTGAAGATAGACACAAAATTCTGGAGTAACTCAACGGGACACACAATATCTCCGGAAAGAAGGATTGGGTGACATTGGATGAGAAAGACTTTCTTCACACAGAGAGTGGTGAGTCTCTGGAACTCTCTGCCACAGAGGGTAGTTGAGGCCACATGTGGCCCTTGTGGCTAAGGGGATCAGAGGGTATGGAGAGAAGGCAGGTATACTGAGTTGGATGATCAGCCATGATCATATTGAATGGCGGTGCAGGCTCGAAGGGCTGAATGGCTCCTGCACCTAATTTCTATGTTTCTATGTTTCTATGACATTTCAGGTTTAGACCCTTCTTCAGTCTGAAGAAGGATCTCGATCCGAAATGTCACCCATTCCTTCTCTTATGAGATGCTGCTTGTCCCGTTGAGTTACTCCAGCATTTTGTGCCTATCTTCGGTGTAAACCAGCAGTTTCTTCCTACACAAATTAATTGTGAAGTTAATTCTGGGTTATATTCATTTATGCTGATAATATTACCATGTATTTATTTTAAGTCTAGATTACTTCATTCAGATTACTGGTTATACAAAAGATAATTTCAATTGAACCGTGGGAAAATCAAATATTAGCAAGTAACGTTAAAAGAAGTGAACAAAAGGACAAAAGGTGCTGGAGTAACTCAGCAGGTCAGGCAGCATCCCTGGAGAACATGGATAAGTGACATTTTGTTTTGTTTTTTAAAAAGAGCAATGTGAAGAACAGTTTACTAGTGCATCTCATAGTTACAGCAAGTCAGCTGTGGAAAAGTAATGTGTAGGAAGGAACTGCCGTTGCTCGTTTAAACCAACGATAGACACAAAAAGCTGGAGTAACGTTTAAGAAAGAACTGCAGATGCTGGAAAAATCGAAGGTAGACATAAATGCTGGAATAACTCAACGGGTCAGACAGCATCTCCGGAGAAAAGAAATGGGTGACGTTTCGGGTCGAGACTGTTCTTCAGACTAAGGAAAGGAACACGGATGCTAATTCTTCTTCCTTGCAATTTTGTGGAGCCATTATTTGTTTAACGTAAGTGGAGATAATGTCTAGGTTGAAGACTTAATATTTCATTGACTATATCGAACAGCATAACTTAAGAGATAGAATTTACTGAAAATAACATAGATTACACTGAAATGAATGGTTGATCACTACAAGTCAACCCAAACTCTGGCATTATCCAATCGACTTTCCTATGCAGTGAGAATCCAAACAGGTTCTTGCTTTTTATACCATGAGTTTTTGTTGACACTAACAGCATCTTCCATATTAAAACATGGTTGTTGTTTATATCCAGGTGGATGTAGCAGGTTACATTTGGATCTGAAAAAGTCATGCAGTTATCATCCACCGGGTGATATGGCAGAAACAGCTTTGTCTTTTGCTAAACTAGCAAAGATATTCACTTAATAGCATTTCATCAAGAGGTATCTTTGAAATGGTATCCTCATGATATATATATATAAATATATATATTTGATTAAATTAGTGATTTTGTGATTTCGTAGCCCTACTATGCCGAATATTTCTATCTGCCATCGGAAACTGTGTATTAACATTGATTAAATATTTGAATTATGTTTTCATATTGCAAGTGAAAAGTACTTGTGGCGATAACTATTTACATTTTCTATTGACTGCCAGTAGTAAAGTTCAGCTGCTTCATTTAAGAAAAGGTTTTCTTAACATGTATGCCCATAGCCTTCACAATCCAATGTGTCTTCTTATTCAAAAAGCCAATTCCTACTCGAATACCAAAACCATAGCTGCTCATTCCTGGGAAGCAGAATCACAACTAAAATCCAGTTCACCTTCAATGTATCTTTGTCATTTTTTTGTCACTCTGGAGACACGCTGCACAGACCACGTGCAAGTCCTTGACCCTCAGCACCAGACATCTCCATAATGTACCACACCATTCAAGTAAAATAAAACAGCTTCCTGAATGACCATGACCCATTCTACTACCTTCCAGTTTTTTAACTGCTTCTCTCTTCAAATCGGAAAATAGTGTTTAATATTGTTGTATTTTTTCTCCCAAGTGATACCCTGACTGCTGCCCATCCTTCACAGGTGAACAAAACTCTGGGACTCAGTGTGGTCTTGACTCTGGTGCCCTCATGGTTGAGCCCGTTCCTCATTGGTTGATGGAAAGATACAGCATGGAAACAGGCCTTTCTGACCATCGATCACCCATTCACACTTGTTCTGTATTACCCCACTTTTTACATCCACTCCCTACACACTCAGGGCAATTCTACGGAGGCCAATTACCCAACAAACCCACGCGTCTTTGGAATATAGGCGGAAAGGACGGGTTTGGAGGGTCATGGACTAATCGCAGGCAAGTGGGACTAGGATAGATTAGATTAGATTAGATTCCTTTATTGTCATTCAGACCTTTCGGTCTGAACGAAATGTTGTTACCTTGCAGTCATAACATATTATAAATAAAACAAAACACACAATAAACACATATTTAACATCCACCACAGTGAGTTCACCAGGCACCTCCTCACTGTGGTGGAAGGCAAAAGTCTTAAAGTCTTTGTCTTCTTCCCTACTTGTTCTCCCTCTGCGCTGAGGCGATCCAGGCCTCCGATGTTATCGTCCACTAGGCCCGCGGCCGAGCCTCTGAAGCCGGGCTGCCACCACCGCCATCGCCGGAATGCTGGAACACTGTCACAGCTCTGAATCAGGGTCCACCGCTGGAACGCTGGAGCGCCGGAGCTCTGAAGCCCTCCCGCCACTGGAGCACCACTGGAGCAACTGCTCGAGCACCGGAGCTCTGAAGCCGGGCCGCCGTTGGAGCACCGCTGGAACGCCGCTGGAGCACCAGAGCTCTGAAGCTGGGCCGCTGCCGCCACTGGAACGCTGGAGCTCTGAACGCTCGCCACAGCGCCGAGGCTGCCAGCTCCACCATTAGGCCTCCGCCATTAGGCCTCAGCACAGACGGAGACGGTGACGGGGGACACGACAAGAAAAGGTCGCATCCCCCCGAAGGGAGAGACTAAAAGCTTGTTTCTCCCCCCCCTCCCCCCCCCCTCCTCCCCCCCTCCACACACACACACACACACACAACCTAATAAACCAAAATTCTAACTAAAACAGACACAAAAAGACAAAAAAAAAGAAAAAAAACAGACGGACTGCAGGTGAGCCGCAGCTGCCACGCAGCGCCGTCACTTCTGGAGATGGGATATTGTTGGCCAGCGTGGGCGAGTTGGGCCGAGAGGCCTGTTTCCACACTGCATTACTCTATGACTCTATGAATCTAAACCGGAACACCCAGAGGTTTGCACGATCACAAGGAGAATGTGCAAGCTCCACACAGACAGCACCCAAGGTCAGGTCGAACCCAGGTCTCTGGTGCTGTGAGGCACTTTCACAAATGCATGTTGGTGGAAGATGATCAGGTGTTGCAGCCATGTATTATAAAATTGTTCCTATTTAAACTGAGCACACAAAATCTCGCTTGATGATGGTATTTTCACTTTTCTCTTCCATTTCTCTGGGAAAACAGCACTACAGTTCACCACGAACATAGATGTTCTACCTTTCCCTTGTTTTTTTTGGTGCAACACTTATGGATGGAGTTTGTAGTTACATTCTGCGCACCAAAAGCATGATATAAATTTGTTGCACTCCATGAGTGAAATGTCATTCTACTGATGTGGATGGAACTGAATTTCTAGAAACAGAATATAAATACATAATCTACTACAATGCACGTTCAATTAGATAAATTGGACCTGACTTCTACACAGTTCAGATAAGGAACTCTGTGTGGGTGGCATCTCATCACTCAATGATGAGTGCCACTGTACCTTCCAATATAATACACGTGACTGATATACCACAGCATTACACATCATGTATCCATCTTTCATATTGACAAATACCACACCTAGTCCTTGCTTTAACAGAGTACCAAAATAGTTTTTCTGTAACAACGTAATAATGTTACTTATTGCCTCCCACAACTTGCAGAGACCTGAGAGAGGGTCTGGCAAACGCCTACCTTTTTGGCATATCTTTGGTACACCATTAGCTTCCTGATTGCTTCCCTGCCAATAGGGAGGACCTGCCCGCATATCAAGACTACTCCCAACATTTCAAAATAAATTGTTTTAATCGGAATTATATCCTTTGATTAGGCAAAAACTCGACTGAAACCTATTGTACCAAGTCCTCACATTCTCCTCCTGACCCGAAGATTCTTTAAACATTCACTTCACCGTGACTGGCAATCCCTGGGCATGACAATGATTGAAAGTGCAGCGCATACATCGTCTCATGGTGCTGCCTGGCAGAACCTATACATAACCTTCTTGGTGAACAAAGTTCCCATTGATTAGACTGAAGCTTCCCACCGAGTGGTTGGTGCTCTTGAGGGAGGTCATCCGCGAAGCTGTGGTGCTCTTGCCCATGCTGGTCGATCGTATGAGCAGGTGGCTCCTGCAGCAAAACAAGTTGTTGTTGAACTGCTTTCGGAAGGTCTTGCTCAGCAGGTAGAGGGCAAAGGGGTTGATGCAGGAGCTGCTGAATGCCAGAATTCTGGCACAAATGCTGCCGATCAGGTGCGCCATGGAGGTGTCCACCTGTTTGTAGTGGTAGGAGCGGTGCAGGTAGATGATGTGGCTGGGAAGCCAGCTTACAGCAAAGAAGCCCACAAATACCAGCACCGTCTTTGCAAGTCTTTTCCTGGATTCCATCTGTGAATAAAATGAAAAGGAAAGACATTTCAGTTGAGTTTATTGTCACGTATACCGAGGTACAGTGGAAAAGCTTTAGTTGTGTGCTAACCAGTCAGTGGAAAGACAATACATGATTACAATCAAGCCATTCACAGTGTCTAGATACATGATAAGGGAATAAAGTTTAGTGCAATGTAAAGCCTGATCAAAGATAGACTAAAAGTTTAAAGAAGTTTAAAGAATGACTGAAAGTTTCTAAAGAATTAGCAATTTGTGTAAACCATAAGACTATAGTGAACATTCAACATGATTCTATCGATTAAAGTTTCAGATGAAGACTACATAAGGAACAACAGTGCCAGGTGGAAACTAAGGAGATATAACTGGATAGAGTGGAGAGGATGTTTCCTCTAGTGGGAGAGTCTAGGACCAGAGGCCCAAGCCTCAGAATAAAAGGATGTACCTCCAGAAAGGAGATGAGGAGGAATTTCTTTTGTGGGTGGTGAATCTGTGGAATTCATTGCCACAGAAGTCTGTGGAGGCCAAATCAATTGCTATTTTGAAGATTGATAGATATTGATTAGTGCTGGTGTCCAGGATTACGGGTAGATTAATTGGCTGATAAATTTTGCAGGTGACTGACCAAAACTCACGGCAACTAAAGCGAACATGGGGAGAGAAGATGTTAACGAAGAAACTGCAGATGCTGGAGAATCGAGGGTTACACAAAAAGCTGGAGAAACTCAGCGGGTGCAGCAGCATCTAAGGAGCGAAGGAGATAGGCAACGTTTCGGGTCGAGAACCTTCTTCAGACTGGTCAGGGATCAGGGAAACGAGAGATATAGATGGTGATGTGGAGAGATACAGAACAATGAATGAAAGATATGCAAAAAAGTATCGATGATAAAGGGAACAAGCCATTGTAAGCTGTTTGTGGTGTGAAAATGAGAAGCTAGTGCGACTAGGGTGGGGGAGGGAGATAGAGATAGAGGGAATGCCATGGCCCGAGGGCTGAGGGAGAGGTGGGAGGGGGAGGAGACAGCAGGGGTTAACAGAATTGAGAAAATTCAATGTTCAAGCCCAAAGGATGCAGACTCCCCAAGCGGAATAGTGAGGGAGAGAAGAATTTGTGAAGGATCAGTGCAAATGGGTGCTTAATGGTCAGCGTGGCCTTGGTGTGTTGAAGGTCCTCTTTCCATGCCAATGATTCCATGATTTGCCTATGAGCAGGGAACAGAACAGGGAGATGAAGTATCCGCTTTTGATTGCACACATTGACATTGAAAATAGCCCAACCTTACCAACATAAGTTTGCGTTAAAAGTTTATACAGTAAACCCTTGTTATTACGGACCTCTTAATAATGGAATTTAGATTATAGCGGAAAGACCTACCAACCTTCACCATCAGTCTGTGCTGCCGACGCCAGCTCCGGCCCGCACTGCCTCCCTGGCCACTTACTGGCCAGACCTACTGTCGCCACCACCAGCCCACACACCTTAATCGGTTGCTTCCAGGCCATGCCCGCCATTGTGCCCTTTACATGTACTCTGGCCGCCCATGTGCCACCACCAATAACTCTGCCAATCCTCGCTTCTCCCCCAGCTGCCAGCAGGCCTGGGGCCGTCAACTTACCTGGATTCCTGGCCCAGTTCCAGACCGAGAGTCTGAAGAAGAACCTCGACCCAAAATGTCACCTGTCCATGTTCTCCAGAGATGCTGCCTGACCTGCTGAGTTACTCCACCACTTTGACTAGCATCTGCAATTGTTTGTTTCTGCTGCTCATACAATGATACTCTGTTATTCGGTAATCTAGTTCTCGGTTATAGAGGACAATCGTCAATAATGGACACCATCCGCTCCCCTCATGATCTGTTATTAACAAGGGTTTACTGTATACTACTCGTTCCTCGTCTCTGCTGGAACTATGTTCCCAATTTGAAAAACCCATTTGAGACAAACTCTCTTTTAAATCCAGACCTTCAGGAATTGGTTCAGCAGGGAAATAACTACATTTGGTTGCTATACAGCAATTTCCAGTGTAACAGACTATGGGCTGGTTACTACTATAGAGAGGTGAAGGTCAGTGGGAACTGAGGTGAGCTCTGAGGAGCCAAAATTCTGGTCACATTGTTTAAACTGAAAATTTTAAACAGAGACAAATAATAGAGTAAAGATGTGAACAAAAGAAAACAATGTACAGTTATAACAGCATTGGGAAGTTGCAAGAGAAGCTGGGGGAGGGAGTTTATGGTTACACAAATGGAGTGGGGAAGCTGGGGTTGATATACACAGGGATGCATGGTAAGATTGGAATGAAATCATAATGGGTTAGATGAAGTAAAGAAAAGCTGCCTTCAGTGGCTGAAGTAGTTGATACACACTGGTGACTGGCAAAATGAAACGGGGATGCAAAGACAAGTAATTTTAGGATCTGTCTTTTAAGATTTGGAATGCACTACTTCATAGTATGGAGGGTACAGGTTCCAATAAGAGCCTATAATGAGACTGAGATGGATGGTTGGTGAACAAAGCTTGGGAGAAGATGTGGGGAGATGAGGCGGATGGGAATAACTGGATTGCTTTTTGATAAAACCAGTGCAACCTCATTAAAGAGAATGGTCTCTGTCGTGCTGCAGTATCACAGTAAATGTAAAATAAATGCAAAATAGAACTCACTATATTTTGCAATAGATGTTCTAATCCCCACAAGTTTTTACATCTAATTAAGGCTAACTATGGAACACACAGCAATACGATCAGGGATCCAACTGGTACTTTATAATCCATTGGGGATTTACATTTTGTCTCAAAGTGCTCAGCTTTAATTCATTTTAATTCACTGAGATATCTGCAGCATATACTTCAATGCTATAATAACCTTTTCGTTTCAGAACACTTTTTTAATAGGAACATGAGATTTTCACAGCTTACAACTCCAAAGGGTAATGTCAGGTGCACCACAGCTAACCAGACAATTTATCCGCAATAAGTTCATACTTATAAAATGAAATGAATGTAGAATCTGTTCTTCAGTTAAATATGAATCAAACATCAAGGAGAACGTCACTGTAAATGTAACCGTAATCTCAATGTAGCTACAAGCAATATGGCAAGAGTTTTATTTTTAGCTGCCGCATATGAGTGATGGGTATAGAGAGCTTGTGGCCAATTTGGGAAAGTGTTCCGCGAGGTATTGGTATTGGGTTATTAATCTCACATATTCCGAGATACAATGACAAGCTTTGCATGCTATCCAGTAAAATCATAATCTACATGAGTATAATCAACATGCACAGCACAACAGTGAGGGCAGAGATACAAATACCAAAGCACAGAATATACTGTTACAGATGTATGGCATTACAGTTACAGAGACAAAGTGAAAGGTCTGCAATGATGTAGGTTAGGGCCTACACCCTAATGTATGGAGGACCATTCAGTCATGTGATAACAGCAGAGAAGAAGCTATCCCTGAATTTGGTGATATGTACTTTCAAGCTTTTGCATCTTCCCCCCAAAGGGAGAGGGAAGAAGAGGGAATGACCGGGTTGAAAATGGCCCTTGATTATGTTGGCTGCTTTCCTGAGGGTTAGGCCATTCGCCCATCAAGTCTACTGTGCCATTCAATCATGGCTGATCTATTTATCGCTCCTAACCACATTCTCCTGCATTCTCCCCATAACCTCTGACACCTGTACTAAACTAGAACCTATTTATTTCTGCCTTAAATATATCCATTGACTTGGCCTCCACAGCCTTCTGTGGCAAATAATTCCACAGATTCACCACCCTTTCACTAAATAAATTTCTCCTCATCTTCCTAAAAAAAATCCTTTAATTCTGAGGCTATGACCTCTAGTCCTACACTCTCCCACTAGTGGAAACATCCTCTCCATATCTACTCTATCCAAGCCTTTCACTATTCTGGACTACTCACTCTTCTGACTACTTATAATATGTTTTGACTAGTTTTACATTTCTGGTTCAGCTGGTTATGAAAAGGGCATGACTTTTTCTGTTGTTTGTGGAGACGGTTTATTGAGGCCTCTTGATATTAGTTGGTGGAAGGATCTATCATCATGTAGGGCTCAATGGCAAGGATCCCGATTATTCTCTCAAGCAAGTTTCTGCACAAGATTGTAGGAGCTTCTTTAGCATGTCAGTGGTAAGTGCAGGCAGGGGAAGGAAGAGACTGAAAATGTTGGAAACTGCAGCAAAAAAGCAAACTGCTGGAAAAACTCAGCAGGTTGAGCATCACCTGTGGAGGCAAAGGAATGGTCAACATTTTGGGTTGAGATTTGGGGTGGCACCCTGGCGCGGCGATAGAGCTTCTGCCTCACAGCGCTAGGCACCGAGGTTCGATCCTGACTTCAGGTGCTGTCTGTACGTTACATTCTCCCCGTGACTGCATGGGTTTTCCCCGGATACTCCGGTATCCTCCCACACTCCAAAGATGTACAGGTTTGTAGGTTAATTGGCTTTGGATAAAAACAGTAAATTGTCCCTTGTGTGTCGGATAGTGGAAGTGTACGGGGATCGCTGGTCAGTGCAGACTCAGTGGGCTGAGGGGCCTGTTACCGCACTGTATCTCTAAACTAAAGTAAACTAAAGGTAGCGTGTCAGGACTGATTCAGGGACTTGACCCGAAACATTGATGATGTCCCAGATACTGCTTGTCCGGCTGAGTTGCTCAAGTCAGTTATTTTTTAGTGGTGTGTGCTGCCAGTTAGTCACTGACACTGGCCACAGGCTGAGAACTGCAGTTCAACAGATGACTTTCAGCTTGAAGAAAATTCTCATAGTGAGTGATGAATTTTGTTTTGTCAATTGACAACTGGTTTGTGCCATCTATCGCTCCCAGCATGCGGAATGTTGACAACTGGTGGCAGGACAAGAACATTGTCACAGTGAAATCCCATTGCTCGTAATTTCTTAATTAATCATATAATTAAGTTGCACTCCATTTTACTGAATAAATCTAAGTGACATACTGAACATTTAGCACAGGGTTTGATTTTCAGTGGAGAGCAAGGGACAGCAGCTTGCTGCTCTGGGCTGGCCCGTTGTCTTCTGATTTATACGATACATTTAATGGGAGATGGACCTGTCATCCAGCCAGTCTTCCCATCTGTTATGATATGGATTAGCATTTGTAGAAAGTAATTTCAAAGTGAAAAGGAAAGTTTCCTTGCTGACACAATAGAGTGGTATCAATTTCCCTGCATATAAGGCGACACAGTGGTGCAGTGGGAGAGGTGCGGCCTTACAGTGCCAGAGACCCCAGGTTCATTCCTGACTATGGTTGCTCTCCATATGGAGTTTGTACATTTTCCCTGTGACAGTGTTCTCCAGGTGCTCCCATTATCTTCCAAAGATATACAGGTTTGTAGGTTAATTGGCTTTGGTAAAAATTGTAAATTGTCCCTAGTGTGTAGGATAATGCAAGTGTACGGGGATCGCTGGTCGACATGGACTCGGTGGACCGAAGGGCCTGTTTCTGCGCTGTATCTCTAAATTAAACTAAACTAATCCACAGGTTGCCCGTAAAGTTCTTTACAAAATAAACACATTTCAAAAGTACTGCGCTGGCTCTGTCAGCTTTGACATCCTGAGGACATGGTTAAAGTTCCATAGATCCAAGTAATTCTTTTGTAGAACACAAAATGCTGGAATAGTGGGTCAGGCAGCGTCTCTGGAGGACATGGTTAGGCGTCATTTCAGGTTGGGACACTTCCACATAGTGACTGTAATAGGGGGAGAAATCTGCAATAGAGATGGGAGCAGGACCCCTCCAACTCTTTTTGGGGCTTTGCCAGGCTTCATCTTTTCCAGTTTTTTTCTTTTTTTTCCTTTTTTTTTTCTTTTCCAGCTATCTGCCCCCACTACAATCAATATGAAGAACTGGCCCCTGACCCAAAATGTCAATGTCCTCCACTGATGTTTCACACGCCAAGTTACTCCAGCACTTTGTGCTCTACATTAGATTCCAGAATTTGCATTTCCTTATGTTTTCATTTTTTCTTTACCTTTATTTCCAATCTGGGACCTGTGTTAACATTCTCTGCTCCATTCCAAACACCCACTGCCTCAATGCTCTGTCTTCATTTCTATTCTAATCTCAAGTTAAATCATTCAAGTACAGTTTCCAGCATCAGAAAAAGCATCACGATTCCTGTTCCCCCTATCCCCCCTGACTGTCACAGCTCCCATCCCCACAACACAGGTAATGTCACAATTCCCATTCCCACATTCCTGGGATCATATCACTGTTTTCCTGCCCACATCCTGGGCCTAGGACACAACTCACATTCCTACAACCTGTAGGAACATATCAGTTTCCATTCCCACATCCACATTCTGATTGAGTGATCTTGTTTAAATCCCCGCATCTTGACTGGGTATCAGAATTCCCATTCCGTGTTACATTGCAAATGCTCAAATCCCTTAGAGTACTGTGGGATCCATTTGTTCTGTAATGTACTAGCTGTTAATTTTACTTTGTAGTCACGTGAGTGATTCCATGAAGAAGACCCGCCAGGCCGCATGCGCACCAGTACGTCAGCATTTGACGCATGGAGGCTGCGAGGAACGGAGCTCCTCCAGCGGTAAGTATGCAGACTCCAGGTAACTTTCCACTGGAGTTTGAATCCGTGCTTGCCAGTACGCTATACCGAGTGCTAGCATGGAAAAAACAGGGAAGAGAAAGCGGCGCGTTCCAACCGGCCGCGGCAACTCAGGCTTGGAAGCCCTGCCTCATACCCCTGTTCAGTCGCTAAGTACAGAAACAGCGACTGCAGACTTAGTGCTACACAGCACAGAGCCGTTGCCATTAGGGCACAAGGCAACAGATAAGTCTGCTAGGCCCACGGAGTCGGGGGATGATCCCTCACTGGGGCTGGATAGAGTGTGTACACGCCTATCCCAAGTGGAGGAACTGTTGCATACAGTCCTCCAAAGAACTTCACGCCAAGAGAAGGAGTGTCAGCGCTTAGAAAAAGAAGCGCCAGCAGCAACAATGCTGCCAGAGATCCCTTATCAATTTGAAGAGAGTGCAATGGGCCAGATTAGTCCTGAGCCCGATTCTGATGTGGAAGTTCAGCCAGGAGAAACAAAACTACCAAATGTTCCACCACTGGCACTTCCATTTGCTGTCCTATCAGGAGCAGGTGAGACACTAGGTGAAGAGCTGGCTACCACAATTAATTACATGGTGTCTCATCAGCTTCAGGAGCTTACTATGGATGAGACAGCCAAAAATCACAAGCCTCCAAGCAACCGTGAAGTATTAAGAGTTCCAACGGTGAATCAAGTCATTTGGGGTCAGATTGGACCTGGTTTGCGAAGCCAAGAGATAAAAATGCAAAGAATTTTAAAATTATTGGCTGCTGGTATTACAGCATTCGCAAGAACAATGGATGGTGCTTTTGTGACCAGAACACACCAAGAGGCTCTAGGGATGTTATGCAACACCCATTTTGAGATCAATGGTCTCAGGAAAAGGGCAATAAGGCCCACCATTAATCCTAGATATGCTGCGCTTTGTAAGCCAGCAAGTATTCAACCACCTGATCTGCTGTTTGGCACAGATCTAACCAAACAGGTCAAATAAAATTAAAAAAAGATGCTAAAACAATGAGTCTGATGAGACCAATGATGCCCGGCAGACAGCTGAAGAGGAAGTATCCCTACAAAACCACCTCAGCATCCGGGGCTACTCCAGGGACAAGCCGGCACTCAGCACAGGGACGTGGATGGTATCCCTCGGTGGGAGCACGAGCAACTATGGGGGCCACTGCCAGAGGCTGGAGTCAGCAGGGTTTACCAGTCACCAGGGAGGTAAGTGGACCTGGTTCTCATTAAAACATATTAAATGTAACGCAAGGAAAAATTGGTGATAGATTACGGCTTTTTTATAATGAATGGAACCAGCTTACTTCAGATCTATTTATCAGGAGTGTAATTCGAGGGTTTCGGATTGAATTTATTCCAAATGGTACTTTACCTTTCCACCATGTTTCTGTTAGAATGCTTTATTTTTCACAAACAGAGGTAATAGAGGTTGAAGTTGAACTCACAAAATTATATAACAAAGGTGTAATTGGAAAGACGGATCATCAAGTCCATCAATTTGTGTCAAATAATTTTCCCCGTCCCAAAAAGGACAGAGGATGTAGGATCATTTTGGATCTAACAAAATTAAATCCATTTGTACTCTATAGACACTTTAAAATGGAAACATTGGTTACGGCCAAGCAACTCATTTCTAAAGGTTGTTATATGGCTACAATAGATCTGAAGGACGCTTATTATTCAGTGCCTGTTCATTGCAAGCATAGAAGGTATTTTAAATTCATTTGGATGAATCAATTATGGCAGTATAAGGATTGACCTCAGCCCCTAGAGTATTCACTAAATTTTTAAAACCAATTTTGGGGTTGCTTAGAGGTCAGGGCCATGTTATTATGGCATATTTGGATGATATTTTAATAATTGGACAAACAAAAGCTTTAGCCGAAATATCAGTGGCAGTTGTCAAATCCACATTTGAAAAACTGGGGTTTGTCATTCATTTGGAAAAATCCAAACTTACACCAATTACCACAATTGATTATTTGGGGTTTTCAATTAATTCTATCAAAATAGTAATTACTTTGCCAAGTGAAAAAAGTCCAGAGCTAATTGAGGATTGTGTAACGCTTTTAAACAAGCGTAAACCTTCAATTAGGCAAGTGGCAAGGCTTCTTGGGAAAATGGTAGCAGCCTTTCCAGCAGTCCAATTTGGGCCTTTGCATTATCAGCAATAACAAAGAGCAAATGAACAGGCACTTAAGGTACAAATATGATAGGCCCATGGAATTATCAGCTGAAGCAATTACTGATATTTTGTGGTGTTTTATCAGCTGAAGCAATTACTGATATTTTATGGATTCAACATGTCTCCAGTGGTTTTAGCACAATAGAGCTGGAACAACCTTCCATGGTTTTGCAGACTGATGTAAGTGCACTTGGATGGGGTGCCACAGACACAAATTCAAGTTGTGGAGGAAGATGGAGTTTAGAAGAAGCTGTGCTTCTGCAGACATTGGGAATTAACCATTTAGAGCTTTTAGGAGCATTTCATGGGCTCAAAGCTTATTGTTCTAACAAGAGCAGTCTGCATGTTCAGCTCCAGATTGATAACACCACGGCAGTGGCATATGTCAATCACATGGGCGGTATCAAGTCGGTATCTTGTGACAGACTGGTAAACCAAATCTGGATCTGGTGCATTGATAAACACATTTGGCTCTCAGCTATTTATCTGCCAGGAAAACTTAATACATTGGCAGACACCAGGTCACGGAAATTCCATGACAACATAGAATGGATATTGAATCACGATGTGTTCAAAGACATAATTGCCAAATATGGAACACCAGATGTCGACTTGTTCACATCTAGACTAAACCACCAAACCGCCAAATATGGAACACCAGATGTCGACTTGTTCACATCTAGACTAAACCACCAGTTTCCCAAATATGTGTCATGGGAACCAGATTCTGGGGCAGTAGCGATTGACGCTTTCTCGCTGAATTGGGGTGGTATGTATATTTATGCATTTCCACCTTTCTGCCTTATAAATCGATGTCTGCTTAAAATCAAGCAGGACAATGCTTCAGGGGTACTGGTGATACCCGACTGGCCTACTCAGCCATGGTATCCTTTGATACGACAGCTGATGACACAACCTTAGATGGCTGTTCCTAAACAAAGGAATTTATTGGTGCATCCAGTGACTGGCGAATGCCATCCGTTGTATGACACATCCGTTGTAATATTGATTTGTTAATTTGCAGATTCTAAGAAGGCCATATGTGGGGCATGGATTGTCAGGCCGAACTGTCGACATGCTTACTGCAACTTTGAGATCGAGTACTCAAAAGCAGTATTTTTGTTATGTAAAGAAATGGGAAGTTTACTGTGTACAAAATGATATTGATTATTGTACAGCACGTATTTCACATGTTTTGAAATATTTGTCAACTCTCTACTATGATGAAGGACTAAGTTATAGTGCAATTAATACAGCAAGAAGTGCTTTGTCATCATATTTAGTGATGAAGTCAGACAATCATGCAATTGGATCTCACCCTCTTGTGGTTCGATTTATGAAGGGCATTTTTAATTCCAGACCTCCCAAACATAGATATATGGCTATTTGGGATGTAAGTACAGTCTTATATCATCTTTGACGTTGACCAAAATCACCATAAAGTTGGTCATGCTTATGGCGTTGGTTTCAGCACAAAGGGTACAAACATTACAAAAATTACAGTTAGACAGAATGGAAACTGCTGTGGACAATGTTACGTTTTACATTTACGACCTCCTCAAATAGAGCAGGCCAGGTGTCACAGGGTTTAAAATAGTATTTGCAGCATATCCTACGGACCCATCTTTATGTGTAAAAACACATTTGATGCAGTACATTGCAGTTACAGAGAATTTACGTAATATGGAGACAGGATTGTTTATCATTTTTAGAAAACCACATAAAAGAGTGTCAGTTAACACTATTTCCAGGTGGCTGAAAGAAGTTTTGATTGATGCAGGTATTAACACAGATGTGTTTACATCTCATTCCACTAGGGCAGCAGCTACTTCGGCGGCCAAAGCGAAGGATGTGCCCGTCGACCATATTATGGCGGCCGCTGGATGGGCAAATGAGCAGATGTTTCAGAATTTTTATCATCGCCCGATTGTTGATCCAGGGCTGTTTGCTAATGCCATTTTAAGTTCTGTTTAAATGCCCTGGTATTAAAGAGTACTGTCGTTTGTTTATGTTATTAAATAAACCCTATTACTACATTGAATGCAATGTTACTACTAATGCATTATTTCTCATTCGAGTCAATCAATGCAGTGGGATGCCGAGTTTGTAATCTGCGGCATGAAATCACAAAGCTTTGAACTCTTCACGGAATCACTCATGTGACTCCCAAGTAAAATAGTAAGATTAAATGAGAACTTACCAGTTTGAAGTTTGATCTTGATTTTATGAGGAGTTACATTGGTGATTACGTGCCCGCCACGCCCAACCCTCTCTCATAAAAAAATCAGTTCTCGAGTCATTGATCTTACTATGTACTTCGGTGTCGTTTTTGTGATTTCATACTGCTGTTTTGAAGATTGGTGCGCATGCGGCCTGGCGGGTCTTCTTCACGTAATCACCAATGTAACTCCTCATGAAATCAAGATCAAACTTCAAACTGGTAAGTTCTCATTTAATCTTACTATAAATCACTAGAAAAATAAAATTGATTTGAATTTATGCTTCAATTTACTAGTCTATTGAAATTGATTGGTCAGTTTTTTATGCACTTGCCTGAGCCATTGTTTTAACTGTGTTCTCACATGACATGAAACTATTGAACATTGGTGTTAGAAATCTAGTCATAGTGTCACACAGCACAGAAACAGGCACTTCCGCCCAATTCATCCATGCTGACCAAGATCCCCCATCTATGATGGTCTCATTAGCTCATATTTGGCCCGTAACCCACCAAACCTTTCTAACCCATGCACCTGTCCAAGTGTCTTTTAAATGCTATTATAGTACCTGCCCTAGCTACTTCTTCTGGCAGCTTGTGCCATACACCCAGCACCCTCTGAGTAAACCATGCACCCACACCCTCTGAATAAGGATATACTCTTTTCCCCAGCTCAACATCCCTCTGGGAATATTTTGACAATAGCAGCTTCAATTCATCTTCAGAAATAGAAGGCAGATACCCCTCAGATTCCTGTTAAATAATTTCCCCTTCACCTTGAACCTATGTCCTGTGGTCCTCGATTCCCCTACTCTGGGCATGAGACTTTGTGCATCTACCCGATCTATTCGTCATGATTTTGTACACCTCTATAAGATCACTCCTCATCCTCCTGCGCTCCAAGTTCTGTCCTACGCATACTAATCATAGTGCACATCCTGTTCTCATTAAAAATGAATCGATAAAAAATAAAGTTGCACGTAAATTAGATATACTGATCTCTTTATTCAAATCCCCAAAAGATGCTGGTGTCATACAGAAATCTGTGACAGGAATACTAATTCTTAAAAACAGCAACTAAGCCAAGGTTTACTCATAGCTCTTAACAGTGCAGCTGTGCACCTTTATCTCACATCAGCCAATTTTAGATTAGAGTGGACCCAAACTGACATCTGTGTTGCGAAGTAATGAACTCTAGAGAGCTTTGACAAATTAATTTTCTGGCTTTTGTGGGTGAACATATGGCCCAGAAGTGTAAGCCAGGGCAAAATGCCTATAAAGCATTCATCATAAGCTTCACCTTGATTGTACTTTGCCCACTTAATCTGCAGAATATAAACTCTGAGGAGAAGGTTGTTAATCCACAGGTCTGCGAGTCTGGCTTGTGACCCAGCTTCAGTACAGGTTAAAGGTGAAGTGTATTGTACTTTCTAACATGAGCTAACCAGAATTGGTGAACTATAGCACGAGGCTGTCAGAGGGAAGGCTGCACTAATGGAGGTTCAGGAAGAGGGGCTTTGGGGAGAGTGGTGGTGTTGGGGTAGTTTTTGTAAGCCAGGGTAAAATTCAGCCCAGAACAGAACGTTGAATGTTTCACTCTGTTGTGTTCTCCGTAAGTTAACCATAAGCAATCAGGGCATTACTGGGTGTGAACAGGACTTAGAAATTTTTACAATTTCAGACTAATTTCTCCAATTCTAATTGATTCGGGAATAGCTGTTTTCGGAAATGAAAATATTACCTAATGGAGCAGGTTCTTAACTCAGGATCAAGATGAACCGTCAGAACAGGGCAGAAACAGCTTTACGCTGAATTTAACCATTTGAGGCAACTATGCCATTGCCAAAATTTTTGGTTAACATAAATTCTTACTCTTTCAGACTGAAAGATCTGGTTATGTAGATTATTTGATGTATCGCACATTCCAAGATGCTCTGCAGAAATAATGATTATCAATCTTTATAAAGGTGTCTCTGTTCAGAGCATATTGTACTGCACAGCTGTGGTCAAACTACATAAAAGTAAGCTCACAGAGACTGAATGATGCCATGAGAAACTTATAAAGATGCCATGAGAATATTACTTAAGAGACCTAGATGGTGTAGTGCAAGTGAAATGCTTGTGGCTGCAGTAATCAATACTTTACAAACTGTCTTAAGAAATCTTATGTATAAATGTATTTGTCGGATTAATGACTCTGAAAATGAAATCATCTTGGTCTTATGAAACATATGGTTTAGCACTACACGCTACCAATCCCGTTGTGGAGACATTGGTTTAGTTGTCTTGCGGTAGGATACTGATTTTACTTCAGAGTCACGTGATTGACTTTGTGAAGAAGTCCCGCCAGTGCGCATGCAGCCGCATTGGCGCACGGAGGCTGGGAGGAACAGAGCTCCTCCAGCGGTAAGTATTTAGACTCCAGGTAAGTGGGTCCGTTTTGCTGTGGTGCCGTGTTGTTTAGTTCTCTTTAGGTAGCACCATCGACAATACATGCAAGGGGAAGAGGCGAGCCGGAGGAAAATCGGTAGACAGCTGCGGGAGTGCGGTCTGTGAATGGCTGCCTCATACCCCTGCACAGCCGCCGTCTGGGAGCGGGGCGACTGCCGACTTGGTGCTGCAAAGCACGGAGCCAGCGGCAGTCGGGCGTAAGGCAACGCACAAGTCTGTCAGGCCCACGGAATCGGAAAAGTTGCACAGGTTGCTCCAGCAGGGCACACTCCAGGAGGAGGAGTAGTGTCGGCACCAGGCTGGAGAAGAGGCCGCACCAGCAGCACCTAGTAGAGGGCTGCTCGATAGCACCCTCATTGTAGAGGCGCGTGCAATGGGTCAGCTGAGTTCTGACCCCGACTCTGACGGTGAGGTTGATCCAAGCGAAGAATGGCAGCTGCCAGATGTCCCAACTCTGGCAGCACGATTCGCTATCTCGTCAGGGTCAGGAGAGCCACTGGGAGAAGAGCTGGCCTCCACGATAAATTATTTGGTATTCCATCAGCTCCAGGAGCTCACGATGGACGAGACCACCAACAAGCACAAGACCTTGAGGAACTGTGTGTTGCTAAAGGTACCGGCAGTGAACCAGGTGATATGGTGTCAGGTGGGTGTGGGCCCAGGAAATAAAGCTGCAGAGAATCCTGAAGCTGCTTGGTTCAGGAATTATGGCGTTCGCTAGAACAATGGATGAAGGGCATCTGTCGGAGCCACATCAAGAGGCACTAGCGTTGCTGTGCAGCGCCCATTTTGAGATTGTCTCAGGAAGAGTGCCATTCGTCCCACCATCAACCCTAAGTTTGCAGCGCCCTGCACGCCCAGCAACGTGCAGTCAAGGAGGTAGGTGGGTCTGGTTCTCATGGGAACATATTAAGTACAACACAGCCAAAAGTTGGGGGTAGATTACATCTGTTCTATGAGGAATGGAAGCAAATTACCTCAGATCCATTTATCATGAGTATTATTCAAGGATTTCAAATTGAGTTCGATCCAATGGTGATTTGCCCCTCCAGCATGTTCCTAGCAGAAATTTTTTCACAAACTGAAGTAATGGAGGTTCAGGCTGAACTTGAAAATTTGTGTAATAAAGGAGTGATTGAGAGGTCGGTTCACCAAGTCCTTCAATTTGTGTCAAATATTTTTCCCCATCCAAAAAAGGACAGAGGATGTAGAATTATTTTGGATCTGACAAGTCTTAACCCTTTTGTACAGTATGGAAACATTTGTTACTGCCAAGCAACTGATTTACAGAGGATTTTATATGGCAACTATAGATCTGAAAGATGTGTATTACTCAGTGTCTGTTCATTTAGAGGATAGAAAGTATTTGTAATTTACCTGGATGAATCAATTATGGCAATTCAAGGCACTGTCTAATGGGTTAACTTCAGCTCCTAGAATATTCACTAAATTGTTAAAGCCAGTACTGGGGCTACTTAGAGCCCAGGGTCATGTGGTTATGACTTAATGGATGATATCTTAATTATAGGACAAACAAGGGAATTGGCTGAAGTGTCTGTGGCAGTTGTTAAATTCACTTTTGAAAAATTGGGGTTTATCATTCGTCCAGAGAAATCCAAATTAACACCACTTACAACAATTGACTATTTGGGTTTCACAATTGATTCAATTCACATGGTAGTGACTCTGCCCAGGGAGAAAAGGGTGGAGCTAATAGATGGTTGCATTAAGCTTTTGAAGGAGTAACAACCTTCAATTAGACAGGTGGCCAGCCTGCTCGGAAAATTGGTAGCAGCTTTTCCGGCAGTTCAGTATGGGCCATTGCACTACCAGCAGTTACAGAGGGCAAAGGAACAGGTACTCAGGATACATTCGGGCCATTATAATAGACTCATGCAGTTATCAGCAGATGCTGTTACTGACCTGCAGTGGTGGATCCAGCATGTCTCCAGTAGTTCCAGCAAAGTAGTGCTTGAACAGCCTTCCATGGTCTTACAGACTGATGTCAGTGCACTCGGGTGGGGTGCCACTGATACGAGCTCCAGATGTGGAGGCAGATGGAATGCAGAAGAGGCATTGCTTCTGCAGACATGGGGAATTAACTACTTAGAATTTTGGGAGCTTTTTATGGACTCGGCTTATTGTTCTAACACAAGTAACCTGCATGTTCAGCTTCAAATTGACAACACTACAGCAGTGGCGTATGTTAATCACGTGGGTGGAATCAATTTGGTATCTTGTGACAAACTGGCTAATCAAATCTGGACCTGGTGTATTGACAACAATATTTGGTTTTCAGCTATTTATCTAACATAGAAACATAGAAATTAGGTGCAGGAGTAGGCCATTCAGCCCTTCGAGCCTGCACCGCCATTCAATATGATCATGGCTGATCATCCAACTCAGTATCCCGTACCCGCCTTCTCTCCATACCCTCTGATCCCCTTAGCCACAAGGGCCACATCCAACTCACTTTTAAATATAGCCAATGAACTGGCCTCAACTACCCTCTGTGGCAGAGAGTTCCAGAGACTCACCACTCTCTGTGTGAAGAAAGTCTTTCTCATCTCGGTCTTAAAGGATTTCCCCCTTATCCTTATCCTTACTAGAATCTACTAGGTAGATTCAATATAGTAGCAGGCACCAGGTCACAAAGATTTAATGACAACACAGAATGGATGTTGAATCAGGACGTATTCAATGATATAGTGGCAAATATGGAAGGCCAGATACCGACTTGTTCGCATCTAGACTCAACCACCAGCTACCTAAATATGTGTCATGGGAACCTGATCCTGGGCAGTAGCGACTGACGCTTTCTTGCTACATCGGGGTGGTATGTTTTTTATGCATTTCAACCATTCTGTCTCATAAGTCGGTGTCTGCTTAAAATCAAGCAGGATGCCGCTTCAGGGATGCTAGTGATACCCGACTGACCTACTCAGACATGGTTTCCTTTGATATTGGAATTGATGAAACAACCCCTGATGGTTATTCCCAAACGAAGGGATTTACTGGTGCACCCGGTAACTGGCGAACGGCATCCGTTATATGACCGTATTGATTTGTTCATTTGCAGGTTTTAAGAAGGCCATATGTGGGGCGAGGACTGTCTGGGCGAACTGTGGACATGCTCACTGCAGCCTGGAGGACGAGTACTCAAAAGCAGATTATTTGTTATGTAAAAAAAAATGGGAGGTTTTCCATGTACAAAATAATATTGAATATTGCATGTCAGGTATTTCGCATGTTCTAGAGTTTCTGTCAACACTCTACTATGATGAGGGGTTGAGTTATAGTGCGATCAATTCAGCTAGAAGTGCATTGTCTTTGTACTTATTGATGGGGTCAGAAGAACATCCTATTGGGTCTCATCCTCTCGTTTCTCGATTGATGAAAGGAATTTTTAACTCCAGACCTCATAAACCCAGGTATATGGCAATCTGGGATGTAAGCGTGGTCCTCAAGCTACTTCGTCAGTGAACCCTGTCTCATCTCTGAATTTGGCTAAATTCACCATGAAGGTGGTCATGTTCATGGCACTGGTATCAGCACAACGAGTGCGGACATTGCAAAAGCTGTAGCTAGACAGGATGGAAGTGGCTGCAGATAATGTTACATTCTACATTTATGACCTACTCAAACAGAGTAGGCCAGGTGTGACAGGGTTCAAGATTGTTTTTTCGGCATATCCCACGGATCCATGTCTATGTGGAAAGACACATTTGCTGCAATCCATTGAAGCTACGAGGGCCTTACGAAATATGGAAACAGGGTTGTTTATCAGTTACAAGAAGCCTCACAAAAGAGTGTCAGTACAGACTATCTCAAGGTGGTTGAAACAAGTATTGGTTGATGCAGATATTAACACTGGCGTTTTTACATCTCATTCCACTAGGGCAGCAGCAACGTCGGTGGCAAGGACGATGGACGTTCCCATCAACCATATTCCCGCAGCCGCCGGGTGGTCAAATGAGTTGGTTTTACAACATTTCTACCATTGGCCGATTGCCGATCCAAGGCTGTTTGCTAATACCGTATTAAGTTCTGTTTAATTCCCCCTGGTTAGAGGGGTTACTGTTCTTTTGTTATTCAAATAAATTTGTTACTGCATTTAATGCAATGTCAACATTAATGCATTATTGATTATTTCTCATTCCGAGTCAATCAATACAGTGAGAAGCCGCAATTTGAATCTGCGTCATGAAATCACAAAGCTTTGAACCCTTCACAGAATCACTCACGTGACTCCAAAGTAAAATAGCCAGGGGCCACAGTCTTAGAATAAAGGGGAGGTCATTTAAGACTGAGCTGAGAAAAAACTTTTTTACCCAGACAGTTGCGAATTTATGGAATTCCCTGCCACAGAGGGCAGTGGAGGCCAAATCACTGGATGGATTTAAGAGAGAGTTTGATAGAGGTCTAGGGGCTAGTGGAATCAAGGGATATGGGGAGAAGGCAGGCATGGGTTATTGATAGTGGACGATCAGCCATGATCACAAAGAATGGCGGTGCTGGCTCGAAGGGTCGAATGGCATCCTCCTGCAGCTATTTTCTATGTTTCTATATGTTGGTCAGTTTGGCCAAAGGGACTGTTTCCATGATGTATGACTCATGTATTAGTGAACCCACATATCTAAGTTTCTCATGCTCAAAGAACAACATTTTCTGCTGACCACGAGTTATCCTGCTTTCTTTTGGCATTAGCATCATGTACTCATGATGGTTCAAAGAGTTAAATTCAACATCAAGTTGTTTCTACCCTATTTTAAAAGTTCATCTAGATCCTGAATGTAGAATACGCAGCATTAGGCAATATTTTCATTCCCCAAATAAGGAAGTTAGAAATAATCACAGGAGTAGATCATTTAGCCCCTTGGATACTTGTTCCCTTTCAGCAAGATCATGACTGACCCTACACATCAACTCCTTTCACATTTTGTCCTCCAGTATCATAAATCTCTCAGTCTCAGTTCTGAATGTAACCAGTGTCTGATTCCAATGATTCACCATCCTTTGACATTTCTTGTTGAAATGGCCTACCCATTAGAAACATCAAGCCCCCAAGATCAAGGATTTTGCTTCAATTAGTTAAACTCCCATTTCAGGCTCCCGTATTCTTTTGCGCACCAAAATGTAAATTTTCAATAAAATAATAGTTTTAACGCAGACGAGGGAAGAGAAATTGCTACACCGACCCATTAGAGCCTATAGCCATTTTCTACCTTTCAGTGAGGTCACCTCATGTTCTTCTAAACTTAAGAGAAGGGTTCTTAGCCACTCAGCCTATAGATATCCCATCTCAAGAAACCAGACATGTGAATCTTTCCAGCACTCCCACTAGGACGAGTGCATGTTTTTCAGTAAGGAGACCAAAATTGTGTACTGAACTCCAAGTATGAACTTACCAATGCCTTGCATCATTGTAGGTTTATATGGCAGTGTGTCTGGAACCTACAGTAACAGAACGCTGGATTGATTGGGCAGATTAACACAGCCTTAAGGGGAAAAAGATCAGAAATTACTGATGCTGCCATGCAATCTTCCTGATTGACCCAATGAAGCATGTTAAGGCAATGGAAAGGAGTATTCATGGTCTTAATGCGGGTAAATGGAATTAATGTAGATAGGCAAAAATGTAGTATAACCCTCTGACTTTAAAACAACTCAGGAAGTACTGGGCATCTTTTCCTTTACTTAAATTACCAGAAGATCACAAGCACCAGATTAGTTTAGTTCCATTTAGAGACACAGCACGGAAACAGGCCCTTCAGCCCACCGAGTCCCTGCCAAACATCGATCCCCTCACACTAACACTATCCTACACACTAAGGACAATTTACATTTTTTTACTGAAGTCTGTTCATTTTTGGAATGTGTGAGGAAACCAGAGCATCCGGGGAAAAGCCATGCGGTCACAGGAAGAACATACAAACTCCGAACAGACAGCACCCGTAAGCAGGATCAAAACCAAGTCTCAGGAGCTGTAAGGCAGCAACTAACCCACTATGCCACTGTGCCAAATGCACAATCCATTGGAGCAAACCTACAAACAGATAGCCTTCCGTCAAAAGTGCTGATCAGGGAATCTGCCCTTTCAATATTTTGTCAGATTCCGCCCTTTGTTGATTCAACGTTGGATGTTCCTGACAAATATCAAGTGGGACTGCCAGAGGTTCCCTCTGTAAATGTCTGCAGTCTCAAGACATCTGTGCACAAAATTAGAAGTTATGAATACTGTATTCTGGAAGATATTAAACTACAATCTTCCAGTATTCCCTTAATCTACATCCCCTAATGACAGACCCCCAGCTTCCTGCAATTACTCACCAGTCACGCTGGGGAATCTGCTCAGTGAACCCATGCAACAGATTAAGCAACTTCACTCAAATCAATGGAAACATATAGCTGCTCAGGGGAAGGATAACCCCTGCATAATTAACAATTTATTGAATGAATTGTGTCAACATTGATTTAAAATCATTTGAAGTGTTTTAATTTTTAAGGAGGTTTAATTGTTTTATTAATTTGATTAATTCTTAACAGGTTTTAATGTTTTTGAATCAATGACTTTCAGAAACAAGCAAAGCAGTTTAAGGCACTTTACAGCTTTGACATAGAAACAAGGAAATGCAGATGCTGGCGTACACAAAAGGACACAAAGTGGTGAAGTAACTCAAAGGGTTGGACAGCATCTCTAGAGAATATGGAAAGATTATGTTTTGGATCGGGACCGGTTCAGGTTTAAAGAAGAGTCCTGGCCCAAAACGTCGCTTATCTGAGTTCTCCAGAGATGCTGACTGACCTGCCGAGTTACTCCAGCCGTTGGTGGTTTTTCAGATGGCCTACTCCTGCACCTATTTTACTTCAGAGTCACGTGAGTGACTACGTGAATAGAAGCCCGTACAGCCGTTGGTGCGTCATGATGTCAGACGTTGGTGCAGTCGGCCGGTTGGAGCAGCAGCGCTCCTCCAAGCGGTAAGTTTAAAAACGGAGGTAAGGTTTTTTAATTTTTTTTACCACAGGTCAATTTCTGCGACGGTTTGGAGTTCTTGGAGATATGTTGCAGAAAGTAAAGAAGGCGTCGGCGAGGCGCTCCGCAGGTAGAAAGGAGAGTGACCAGGAGAGTGTTGTGGATGGAGGCCCGTCTGGTACACCTGTCCGGTGCTGGCTACACAGCCAGTGGTTGTGGACCCACTGCCTGGGGGCAGTGAAGGCTTGCCAGTAGGGCGGAAGGCCACTGGCAAGTCTCTGTGGCCCGTAGATGAGTCGGGCATGGAGGTTATACCCTCCATAGGAGAGTCCGTTTGCTCACGGCTCTCCCAGGTCGAGATTTTATTACAAAGAATGCTCGACAGGGACCAGGTCCGTGAGGAGGAGTGGTGCCCAAGCCAGGCTGATGGAGAGCTTGTGCTAGCAGCACCTGTTCCAGGGCTGCAGAACTATCCTGCCTGTGAGGAGGATGTTCCATCAGTGCAGTTTGCTGACACTGATTCTATGCTGGGGGAGAGCAGTAAAGAAGTTCGGTTGGAGGTAATTCCGAACATTGCTGGGAAGTTTGCTGAGCCTAGAGAGGCAGGGGAGGTGATTGATGTAGAATTGGCTGAAGCCATTCAGTATATGCTCTCCCACCAGTTACAGGAGCCAGCTATGGATGAACAGCAAAAAACTATAAAGTTCCTGTTAATTGTGATCTCCTGAAGGTACCGGTGGTTAATCACCAAATTTGGCCACAGATGGGTATGCCTGCTTGGGCCCAGGAGATGAAGTTTCAAAAAGTGCTTAAACTGTTGTCAGCAGGTATTACAGCTGTGGTGAAAGTTATTGATTCAAGCAATATGGTTGAAGCACCCCAGGACGGACTGGGATTCCTTTGTAATGCATTTTTTGAAATCAATAATATCAGGAGGGCCGCTATTAGGCCAGTGCTTAATCCGAATTTGGCGAGTTTGTGCAAACCGACCAGTGTACCACCACAAAATCTGTTGTTTGGAGGTAACCTTGCAAAAAGGGTCAAAGAATGTCATGACGATGTTAAAACTATGGCCCTCATTAAGCCGGCTGGAAAGCAAGGCAAAAGGTTTTATCCATATTGGAAAGGAACTAATGTGGATGCAGGAGAAGGAACGAGCCGTTTAGGTTTTCAATTTCGGAACTGGCAGGCTGCCAGCATGAAGGGGAAGGTGCCTTTCTCTACAAGAGGTCGAGGACAACAAGGTCCGCAAGGAAAGATGCAGGTAAGGAAAACATCGACAGACGATGAATTAACTGATGTTCCTGTTCAAATTGGGGGAAGGTTAAAATTGTTTCTCAAACAATGGCAGCAGTTGACATCAGATTTGTTCATACTTAGTAGTATTGAAGGGGTGAAAATTGAATTTTACTCTAAGGATAGTCTACCTAATCAACATTTTCCTAGTCGTAAACTTATTTTTTCAGATGAGGAAAATGTGCTTATTCAAGCAGAGATTACATAAGAAAGGGGTAATTGAGCCTTCTGTCTATCAAAGTCGACAATTTGTGTCAAATATATTTCCCAGATCTAAAAAGACTGGGGGGCGTAGAATTATTCTGGATTTATCGAGTTGAACAAGTTTGTTTGTTATAGGCATTTCAAAATGGAAACCTTTACCACGGCCAAACATCTAGTGTCCAAAGGGTGTTATATGGCAACTATTGATTTAAAGGATGCTTATTACTCAGTGTCTATTCATGATGATGATAGAAGATATTTGAAATTTGTTTGGATGATTCAGCTGTGGCAATTCAGGGCATTGCCGAATGGATTAACTTCAGCTCCTAGATTATTTACTAAATTGGTAAAACCTGTGTTAGCATTACTTAGAGCTCAGGGGCATGTGGTAATGGCTTACTTAGATGATATTCTGATTGTTGGAAAGACTCATGCTGAAACTCAATCATCAGTTTCAGTTGTTAAAATCACTTTTGAACAAATGGGATTTGTTATTCACCCAGATAAATCTAAATTATCACCAGTTCAAATTATTGATTATCTGGGATTTACCATTAATTCCAATCACATGTTGGTAACTTTGCCCAGGGATGAATTGAATCAGTTAATTGAGGACTGTGTTAATCTCGTTGGAGAACAACAGCCTTCGATTAGACAAGTAGCCAGGTTAATTGGGAAGTTTGTTGCAGCATTTCCAGCTGTGCAGTATGGTCCTCTGCATTATCAACAATTACAACGATCAAAGGAACAGGCACTGAGAATACAAAGGGGCCATTTTGATAGGCCTATGCAGTTGTCAGCTGGGGCGATTGCTGACATACAATGGTGGATAGTACTTGTTTCAAAAAGTTTTAGGAAGGTTTTGGTGGAACCACCGTCACTGATATTACAGACTGATGTAAGTGCACTGGGTTGGGGTGCAACAGATATGTCTTCTAGTTGTGGAGGCAGATGGAATGTGGATGATACATCACTTCTTCAATTAAGAGGGATTAATTATTTAGAGTTGTTGGGCACCTGGTATGAGCTCAAAGCTTATTGTTCTACAAGGAGGGACTTGCATGTGCAGGTTCAGATTGACAACACCACAGGAGTGGCATATGTAAACCACATGGGTGGAGTTAAGTCACAGTCTTGTGATAGACTGGCTAACCAGATTTGGAGCTGGTGTATTGACCAAAATATCTGGCTTTCAGCACTTTATTTGCCAGGAAGATTCAACACCGTAGCTGACACTAGGTCATGTCAGTTTAATGACAACATTGAATGAATGTTAAATCAGGATGCATTTAACCAAATGATTGTTCAGTATGGATTGCCAGATATTGACTTGTTTGCATCTCGATTAAATCATCAGTTACCTAGATATGTTTCACGGGAACCAGATCTTGGGGCAGTAGCAGTGGATGCGTTTTCGCTGCATTGGGGAGGAATGTTTGTGTATGTATTTCCTCCATTCTGTCTCATCAGCAGATGATTGCAAAAGATCAAGGAGGACTCCGCTTCAGGGGTATTGGTAGTGCCAGATTGGCCTACACAAGTATGGTTTCCCGTTGTATTACAAATGGCTAGGGAGCCTTACATGATTATTCCCAAGAATAAAAATCTGCTGGTAAATCCAGTCACTGGGGATCAACATCCTTTACATGATCGTATTGATCTGTTAATTTGCAGATTTTAAGGAGGCCATACCTGGGGAGAGGACTGTCTCATCGGACTGTGGATGTTCTCACGTCGGCCTGCAGGGATAGTATACAGCAGCAATATATCACCTATATAAGGAAGTGGGAGCAATTCTGCCTACAGCAGAATCGTATTGGAGTTTTTGTCAACTCTTTATTTCGACCAAAAATTAAGTTACAGTGCGATCAATTCAGCCAGAAGTGCTCTGTCTTCTTATTTACCTATGAATGCAGAATTACATACAGTAGGGACACATCCGTTAGTTTCACGATTCATGAAGGGAGTTTTCAATTCTAATCCTCCCAAACCCAGGTATGCCAGTATTTGGAATGTGAGTGAGGTTCTTATGGTTCTTCGCCAGTGGGCTCCGGTTACAAGCCTATCTATAGCCAAATTAACTATGAAGGTGGTCATGCTTATGGCGTTGGTTTCAGCTCAACATGTACAAACGTTGCAAAAGCTACGGCTAGATAGAATGCATGTGTCGGCAGATGCCATTATATTTTATGTCTATGATTTGCTTAAACATAATAGAAGAGGCATGACAGGATGTAAGATTGTGTTTTCAGCATACCCCGCAGATGATCGCTTGTGTGTAGTCTCACATTTATCTTGTTACATTGAGATTACTAAACCTCTGAGAGGAACAGAGTCGGCTTTGTTTATTAGTCACAAAAAACCACACAGTAAGGTGTCGGTGCAAACAATTTCAAGGTGGCTAAAGCAGGTCCTGGCAAGTGCTGGAATTGATACTGATAAATTCAAATCTCATTCCACCAGGGCGGCATCAACTTCCGCGGCAAGGGCGATGGACGTGCCAATAGACCATATCCTCACGGCCGCAGGATGGTCCAGTGAGCTAACTTTTCAGAGGTTTTATCACAAGCCGATTTCAAGGCTCGAGGTGTTTGCTGATTCTGTTTTGAGTACTGTTACACTTTCCCCCTGAGTTAGATGGGTTTGTTATGATTTGTTTGTAAATAAATTGTTATTCATTTAACAAATGTTGTAACTGATGTATGATTGATTGTTAACGACTTTAGAGTCAATCCAGGCAGTGCGAACGTCGGATTTGGGTCTGCGGCGTGAATTCATAGTGCTTTGAAGTCTTCACGTAGTCACTCACGTGACTCCGAAGTAAAATAGTAAGATTAAACGAGAACGTACCAGTTTGAAGTTTGATCTTTATTTTATGAGGAGTCGAGTTGAGGGACTACGTGCCCTCCGCTCCCACCCTCATAGATCTCTTCTGGTAGTTCTAGTTTTATCATCTTACCATTATACTTCAGTCATTGTTCGCTGTGAATTCATTCCGCTGCTTTGAAGATTGACGCACCAACGGCTGTACGGGCTTCTATTCACGTAGTCCCTGAACTCGACTCCTCATAAAATAAAGATCAAACTTCAAACTGGTAAGTTCTCGTTTAATCTTACTATTTTCTATGTTTCTATGTTTCTAAAATGCTGGAGTAACTCATTTTCTGTATTCACAGCTATACTGACTCAGAAAATTTACATGAGCATGTCACAATGAGGGCTAAATCTAAAGGTTCTGCATAATAGGCTATGACAGCTATGGCTAAGATAATCATACACACAGCATATCATTCTGCACAGCATCAATCATTTTTGTTATACAATGAAAGATTGTGAAGGTGAAGGTACTTAGCACATTTCATGACCAAGACCAAGAACATCTCAAAATCTGCAGTCAATGAAATGATATTTAAATGTTAGATATAGTTGTACTGAAGGAAGCACAATGGTCTATCTGCAGACCACGACAAGCAGCAAGAGATAACTCCTTGATAATCTCGTTCTTTTGTCGTTGTTTGTTATTGTTTTGCTTTCGTTCCTTTTCAAGTGTCCCCTGACACTCTTGTGTGTTTTTTTAAACTTTATTGTCAGTGGCAGAGCTTCTCCAATCTCTACATATAGAGAAAGTTGTGCCTCCCTGATGACTTCTCAATGGATATCTCTGTATGCTCTCCTCAGGCACAGCATCCTGCTCAAAGTCTGGTGCCCAGTGGGGGTCTTTCCTGTGAGTTATGGAGATGTACTGTCAGCCCCTTGTTTTGAATTACGATCCCCTCTTGAGAAAGCCAAAGCTCTGTAGACTTATTTCAGCTGTACTATCATATGTTAAAATTTGTACATTTCTTTTCTGCAACCCTCAGATCTAACACTCTGTCCCATTACTGTGTCTCACCATCGCCCCACCTAACAACAGTGGCAAAGGTGGAAGAAATCAACAGGTCGGACGACCTCTGTGGAGGGGGAAGCAAAGTTTCCCGGTTAATTCCCGGGATGGCGGGACTGACATATGATGAAGAATGGATCGACTGGGCTTATATTCACTGGAATTTAGAAGGATAAGAGGGGATCCAGAACACAGTTTAAGAATAAGATGGAGGCTATTTAAGAGTCAAGAGTGTTTTATAGGCATATGTCCCGCATGGGAAAATGAAATTCTGACTTGCTGCAGCACAACTGAGATGAGGAAAAACTTTTTCAGCCAGAGAGTTGTGAATCTGTGCAATTCTCTGCCACAGAAGGCAGTGGAGGCCAATGGGATAATGGGACAAAGCAGGAACAGGGTACTGATTTAGGATGATCACTCAGCCATGATCATATTGAATGACGGTGCTGGCTTGAAGAGCCGAATGGCCTATTCCTACACCTACTTTATATGTTTCCATCTTTCTATGCTGTTTCATGCCAATGAATCTTCTTCAGAATTTGAAATGTGAGAAGTCAAACATGCTTGATGAAGTTCCTTCACCTAAAACATTGACTCTGTTTCTCACCACATGGGTGCCCGATGACCTGCTGCGTTTCCTTTTGGATTTCCAACACCTGGATTTTTTGATGCAATTAGTGATATAAAATAGTGCATTTGGTTCGTAATAGTTGTGTTAGTATTACGGAACAGCATCCCGTAATAATTGGGATGCTGTTCTCACAAAATCCCATCCTTCTTCTTTGTTCCCGAACTTTAGGTTCTTTCCAAGTTTTGTTTAGTTTAGAGATACAGAACAGAAACAGGCCCTTTGGCCTGCCGAGTCCGCACCAACCAGCGATCCCCACACATTAACACTATCCTACACACACTAGGGGCAATTTTACATTGATATCAATTTACCTACAAACCTGTACGTCTTTGGAGTGTGGGAGGAAACAGAAGGTCTCAGAGGAAACACACTGTCACAAGGAGAATGTAAAACATCCGTACAGACAGCACCCATGGTCGGGATCGAACCTGGATCGAACCTGTAAGCACTGTAAGGCAGCAACTCTACTACTACTCTACCATGCCGCCCAAATGGTTAAATGGTTCTTTATTGTCACGTATGCACTGTACATATAAATTATTTGTGCATAGCTCACACATACATAAGTCGCCATATTTTGGCAGCATTTACAAAGGTCCAAGCTCCAAGGTCCAGTCCACATGCTCGATGTACTGGAGCGGCTCCCAATCCACGCAAGCCCCAGGTTGCTCTTCCGTCACCCTCTAGAGGAGTCCCTGCAGTGGACTGGGGCTTACCTGGATCGGGAGCTGCTCTAGTACATTGAGGACATGGACAGGACCTTGGACCTTCGTAAATGCCGCCAAAATATGACGACTCATGCATGTGTGAGCTATGCTCAAAGATTAAAAACTGCTCAGTTCTTTTGAGCTGTATTATAGCCCATTCATGAGCGTGTCACGATATTATTTTCCGTAAGTAGTTCATTTGCCCAGTAACATCTTTAACTCACTGTTAGATCAGGTGGAATCGATATTTCCTCACTCAATTAACTAATATTCTTCTTAAGATATAATTAACTGATGGTTTGTTTCCTTTGGTTGGAACATGTTTGTCCAATTGATGTGGGCTCGGCAATTTTTATTTAACCTGTATTTACAGTTAATTTCAGAGCATTTTCTAAAATGTCTGGATTAGATGACAACCTGGCAAATATAGGATTTATTGCCCAGAATGGGTGGATTGTGAGAAGAAGACTGCTACTCCATGTGTGGCTGGTGAGATATTCTCACTGCATTGCTTGTCAAGGATCTCTGTGTTATTAATCATATCATGCTGAAGCCACCAGGATACAGGAGAATGATAGAATCTGGGGGGGAGTTGATGGGAATGTGGGGAGAATAAATAGGGACCAATGTATTGCTGGAGCTGAGGTCAGCCATAGTGGTGGCAGGCAGGGTCTTTCAAAAGGCCTCGGGATCACGAGGCAAGGAGTGGGAGAGAACTTTGGAACGTTTTCTACTTCATAGTGTCCTGTATGTATTCAATGTAAATGAGTGCTCGATGATTAGTATAGACTCAATGGGCTGAAGGGTCTGCTTCCTTGCAGTATTTTGAAATGATTCTGAGACTCAGTGATGTACGTCTAAATTAAAACGTGTCTGGTTTTGGTTTTATGAGTTTAAAAGCCAAAGCAAATCCTTTTTCTTGTTCTAAAATTGAATGCATGTGTGTAAGAATGGACGTCCAAGTTTGAAATAACTGAGAGTTGTTAGGAAGAAAGATTTAGTAGCTCTAGTTCTCTTACATGGTTTAGCTTAATTGTGATCATTTTAAGTCCCTGAGTCTGTAAATCGTGGAATTAAGTCTGACTCCAGAGTCTTGAGGACAATGGTGCAATGATGAGTGAATGTTATAGTTAAAAGAGAAAATGCCAGAGACACTCAGCAGGTCATGCAGCATCTGTGGAGGGATTATATTAATGTGTCAGGTAAGTGGCCTTTTGCCAGAACCAAAAAAGTGTAGGAATAAGCATAATTTAATTACTATTTTCCTCGGTCTTCAAACTGAAATGTTAATTCGGTTTCACCTTCCACAGATGTTATCTAACCTGCTGTGTTTCCATTGTTTTCTGATTTTTCAAATTTCCGGCATGTGCAGTTTTTTGCTTTTCAGTGACTGTGTGGAAGCCCCCCCCCCCCTATACATGCAAGTCTTTCCTTCGCTTCAGAAGCAACACAGCTCTTAACTTCAGTATCAGGCAGTATTTACACTGTAGGCCATGTGCTCACATAAAGCAAATCCACTACATCGTGTTACATCTGAAGGGTGAATATATTATCAGCAGCTGGCCCTGACTATTGCAAAATGATAGAAATAGCTTGAAAAGGAGATGTTGTGAACACGCAGAAATTTTTATTTGTTTTCCATCTCTTTTTCTGACCATCTCTGGCATAGGCTCCAATGAAAACATGCTTATTTTCAAATCATGTTCTTGAATTATAATTCTGGACATTGGACTTTTATAACTCAATAAATCTTACAGATCTGGTGTAAATAATCAAGCATCACAATGATTCACAAACTGCAACCTCTTGGCATAAAATAACATAATCTGTCAGTACACTTGGCAGAATTAAAAGGGAGCAGTTAGAACATTGAAACTAGATAGTCTATTAAGTTCCTTAGGGTAAATAGTATTTTATGTTTCTTTGGACAAATCCAAGACATTTAAATCCAGCCATTTGATGGAACATTAAAGAAAGGCCATAACTATTCTCTCAAGCAGATGTTAAAGAAGCTTCAGAATGATTTTAAAGAAGTCCAATATGTTTCTCTCAAACTATGTCATCAAACAAGAAGTGAGTATCTGGTCACATTTGCATTGCTTTGTGTGAGTGCACGCTGCATTAAAATTAACTTTTATATTTCTGGAATTAGTGAGCAGCTACATTTTTTCAATATGTTAAATTGGCTGTAAGGCTCTGTGTTCATGAAAGGAACCGTGTAAATGAAAGCCTTGCTTTGAACATGGCACAGGGAAAATAGGGAAAGTGGATAAATAATTATGAAGCTCTAATTTCTGAATGGATAAATTACACGCAATGAGATATCCTTCTATATAAAGCAATGCATTCCTTGTCAGCTGAGTTCAGCCATTGTGGTGGCAGGGTCTTGCAAAAGGCCTCAGGGTCATGAGGCAAGGAAACTTAGGAACTTTTTCTACTTCATATTGCCTTGCAGCGTTTTAGACGCGTAACAGAAGACGTTTTCACACTTTATTCGGTAGAATTGTCATTTCAGCACAAACATACTACTGTACAGTTTGTGGGGATATGGGGAACTGGATATTTGGCTCAAATGTTCTATAGGATGCTGAATTGGTGTAGTGCTGATAAGATGAGTTTGGCCAGAGCTTCAAATATAGGCACCTGCAACTTTAGCACTCAAACTAGGATTCAACACAATCATTGTGTTTCACACATTCCCTTCACTGAAGGTATAGAGTGTACTGGTTGCAGTGCTCAGGGTCCAAGTGAGAAAACAAAGAGGTCCTCAGACATGGCATTGAGATCCTGTTGGATGAGGTGCAATAAAGAAGAGCAGATGTCTGAAGAAGTGTCTCGACCTGAAATGTCACATATTCGATCTCTCCAGAGATGTTGCCTGACCTCCTAAGTTACTCCAGCTTTTTGTGTCTATCTTCAAAAAGGAGAAGGAACATAGAAACATAGAAATTAGGTGCAGGAGTAGGCCATTCAGCCCTTCGAGCCTGCACCGCCATTCAATATGATCATGGCTGATCATCCAACTCAGTATCCCGTACCTGCCTTCTCTCCATACCCTCTGATCCCCTTAGCCACAAGGGCCACATCCAACTCACTCTTAAATATAGCCAATGAACTGGCCTCAACTACCCTCTGTGGCAGAGAGTTCCAGAGACTCACCACTCTCTGTGTGAAAAAAGTCTTTCTCATCTCGGTCTTAAAGGATTCCCCCTTATCCTTAAGCTGTGACCCCTTGTCCTGGACTTCCCCAACATCGGGAACAATCTTCCTGCATCTAGCCTGTCCAACCCCTTAAGAATTTTGTAAGTTTCTATAAGATCCCCTCTCAATCTCCTAAATTCCAGAGAGTATAAACCGAGTCTATCCAGTCTTTCTTCATAAGACAGTCCTGACATCCCAGGAATCAGTCTGGTGAACCTTCTCTGCACTCCCTCTATGGCAATAATGTCCTTCCTCAGATTTGGAGACCAAAACTGTACGCAATACTCCAGGTGTGGTCTCACCAAGACCCTGTACAACTGAAGTAGAACCTCCCTGCTCCTGTACTCAAATCCTTTTGCTATGAAAGCTAACATACCATTCGCTTTTTTCACTGCCTGCTGCACCTGCATGCCTACTTTCAATGACTGGTGTACCATGACACCCAGGTCTCGCTGCATCTCCCCTTTTCCTAATCGGCCACCATTTAAATAATAGTCTGCTTTCCTGTTTTTGCCACCAAAGTGGATAACCTCACATTTATCCACATTATACTGCATCTGCCAAACATTTGCCCACTCACCCAGCCTATCCAAGTCACCTTGCAGTCTCCTAGCATCCTCCTCACAGCGAACACTGCCCCCCAGCTTAGTGTCATCCGCAAACTTGGAGATATTGCCTTCAATTCCCTCATCCAGATCATTAATATATATTGTAAACAGCTGGGGTCCCAGCACTGAGCCCTGCGGTACCCCACTAGTTACTGCCTGCCATTGTGAAAAGGACCCGTTTACTCCTACTCTTTGCTTCCTGTTTGCCAGCCAGTTCTCTATCCACATCAATACTGAACCGGAACCTATCTTGCTCTCCTGTCCTGCTCTCGTGCTGCTGTGGTTCTGACTTTATTTGCTTCTCTGCTTCATTTCCTCCTCCCAATTCTCATCCAGTCTAAAGTGATTTACGTAGGAGGATGTCCCTTGCTATTGAAACATCCTTTCTCACGGTGACCCCTATAATGAGTCCACTACTATTTATTTCTATAGTCAGGCCCACAAGGCATATTTCACAGCCTTTCCATTAGTAATACGTTACACAGACACAGAAGTTTAATCTGACTTCAACTGCTTAATTACCTGGAGAAAACCTACACAGGTCACAGGGAGACTGTACAAACTCTTTATAGACAACACCCTTAAACAGGATCAAACCCAGGCCTCTGTCGCTTTAAGACAGCAACTCTACCGCTGCACCAATGTGCTGCCTTGAGGAGCGGAATGGTCTAATTTGCTCCTCGGTTTTATGATCTTATGGTCTTATATTGTGGTACTTTGGATCACTGATAAAAACCATTTTGTTTTCATTTAGCACCACAGCAGCATTGAATGCAACTCACAATGAACTGAGAGACATGATAAGGTGCTACAGAAATGCAAGATTTGCTTTAATCCCCATATTGCTTAACTTTACATCTATATAACCAAGCCTCATCTTGACCACTTCCTGTCAGCGCTGTATATTGATTTTAGAAAACAATGCTACCATATATTGCTATAATTTTTGGCTATCTTACTCACAGTCCTTCTGCGCCGAGGCAGCCCCGAGGATTTTTCCAATCAGTGCAAAATAAAAAAAGTTTTGAGTGTTTAAAAAATCTTGAGATCAGCTGATATGAAACCCCGGATGCCTGGACGCGAGTCAGTCACTCTGGAAGATCGCGAGGGAGAATGCACAACTGTGGTTCTAAGCTGCGAATCAACTGAACTGTGAGTCTGCAATGTACTTGCAATAAATTATTTGTTAGCCCTTAATGACAATGCAATGAGTTGTTTGGCAATTTAATGGCCTGCACTCTGCTTGAAATGCTGTGAAATTGAGTTTGGTGGCCTGCACTCTGCCTGAAATGCTGTGAAATTGATTTGGTGGCCTGCACTCTGCCTGAAGTGCTGTGACATTGAGTTTGTAGCCCTGAGTGACTGATCTGCCAGCCCACCAACCCTGAGTGACTGATCAGCCAGCCCACCAGTCCTGATTGACTAAGCTGCCAGCCCTAAGTGACTGAGCTGCCAGCCCACCAGGCCTGAGTGACTGAGCTGCCAGCCCACCAGGCATGAGTGACTGAGCTGCCAGCCCAAGAATCCACTCAGCCCACAATGTCCATACTAGCCCTCAGGAAACCAGTCCACAACACCCATACTAGTGCTCCAGAAAGCCCACACTCCCACCCCCACTGGTCACCAATATTGAAATTGATGGAGAGGTGGAATATTGCATTGGGGGACCAGCCCTCCCATGTGAACATGGGACCCAATGGGTCCCACTTAGTCTAGAACCTTGTAAAAGTCACCATATTTCAAAAAGGTTAGTTTTGCAGATTAATAACTTTTCTTCTTGCATTGCCTTTTGCAGTCATCTCAGTAAATCAAAGTGCTCCATCTATTTGTTCACTACATGCCCCAGATTTTATATAATTCTCCACTATTGTTTTAAGCTTAGGTAGTTAATGGCTGTTCAAATCTTGACATTTCTCCTTCTAAAATTGCTCCTATTACTGGGCTATTGGGGTGGTGGTGGAGATTGGGGAGCAGATCTCTATGCATTAGATCTCTGCTTTGTGAACTCTGGCTTGGGGATTGTTGTATTTCTCACAGCATAGAGCTTTCTCACACAGCAAATATGCTCATTAAAGATATTTCCTGAGGTATTCAGCCTAAACAGTATGCTGATCATGTTATACAATAATGCCAGATTTTTTTAACAGCCGTTATAATTTGCCGTGCTGAAAATGAGGGTAATTGCTGCTTTATGACATTTTAGTATATAGCTCAAGTATTATATTCTCAACTCAGAGAAGATGTAAGAATATTTGGTTTGTTTTATTGCCCACTATAAACAAGTCTTCCTGTCACCATCAGCTGCATTAATTACTGTCATACTACCTCAGCTTAATCCGTAACGTTGTACATAACTCCTGACAGTTCTAGCGAGCTGGGCACGAAGGTTGTGGCGTCACAATAAGAATCCTCTTAAAGTTGAATGCTGAACTCTTAACTTTCAATTATATATCTCAGATACAGGCTTGGAACAAGAAATACTGAAAGTACTTTGATATTTTTTTCAGTATGATTTATACAGAAGAAGAAAGATTAATTGAAACCTGACTGCATTTTAATATCTTGTCTCATAAGTGTTTTTGTTAAAAGTAATGAGTGCATTGAGAGTACATTGGGTGTTACTCAGAAAATATTAAAAAGCCTGCAAAAGATTTTTGTGGACTATTTTAACAACACATGATCCCACTTGTTATAAATAAAGCAAAAGCTTTATCTTCACCAACAAGTAAAAGACTTCCATATAAACACATTAATGCGTCCACATTTTACAACTTGGTTCCTACACCACGTTGGTCAACTTTGGGATTTAGTTTAAACTTGACTGTTTATTTTGTGTTATGGTAACAAGCTAATAAATATTTCTACGTCAGTGAGCTTAGTACTCATCAATGCCAGGCGATTGCAGCAGTCTCCGTTTCAGAAATTCAGTTATTTAATTAATATCCTTCTTTCGTACCTATGCAGAAGGGTGGAGGAACCAGGTGTGCGAGATGCCTATGGTTGGTGATACATGGACTGATAGTCAGAGGTCACATGGGGAGGGCACCAGGGTACAATGGCGAGTATAATCTGTTCTGTCTCTGACTACATTTTATCTTTGTACCGCCCACACCCCTGATATAAGTCTGATGAAGAGTCACGACCCGAAATGTCACCCATTCCTTCTCTCCAGAGATACAGCCTGTCCCACTGAGTTACTCCAGCAGTTTGTGTCTACAATGGTGAGAATAATCATCAGGCCAGGATCGGTAGCAGAGTCATTGGAACTGATGTCAGAAGAGATTTGATAAAGGGGTTACGTTTTGGAGACAGTTTTGGTCAGCTAGTTTGATAGTTGGGGATAGCAAGAGGGAGCTGAAGGATATTGGGTGATTGGCTGTCAGTCGGCTCGCTGAGAAAAAGGTGGTGATTGAGGAGGCCGGTGATTATGCAGAGATGTTGCAAGAGGAGACGATCCTTTGGGAGAGCCACGTAGTTAGATCACTTTCAGAGGAACACTCAAGGAGTGGGGTCTCAGAACCAGGCATTTTGACCAGCTGCCCTATGCAACAGGTCTCATAAATGGCATGAAGATCTGCTTCTGCAGGAATGCTCCCACGACCATTGCAGCAGTCTCTGTTTCATACATATTTCTTCACTCAGTCTGGTTGCCTTGGCAGTTGACTGGGATGCTCCATGCATTAACATATCCCATGTATGGAGGAATTGGAAGGAAAGCCATGGAAAGTGCAACTTGCAATAGGCTCTCAATTGCCTTTGCGACTGAGTTTACAATGAAAATTAATTTCAAAGTGCATTGAATCATGGTGTGATGTATGTGAACTCATTTTCACAATAGACTTTGGGGGAGGCATGGCTCATATATGGATATTAATGCAAGGGCAGAATGGTGGTGCAGTGGTAGATTTGTTGCCTTACAGCACGAGAGACCCGGGTTTGATCCTGATCCTCTGTCTGTATAGAGTTTGTACGTTCTCTCTGGCATGGGTTTTCCACAGGTACTCCGGTTTCCTCCCACACTGCAATGACGCACAGTTATTTGGTTAATTGGCTTTGGTAAAAATTGTAAATTACCCCTAGAGTGTAGGAGGGTGCTGGTGTATGCTGGTCAGAACTGATCAACTCAGGGCACTCTATGTACAGATGTCCATGGGAAAATGGCCTTCCTGTAAATAACATCATCTGGGAGTTGTATGATACAAACTCCACTCACAAAGCAGTAGACCAAAATGCTAGCTGGCTAAGCCAGGCTCCCACCACCTAAGTTTAGTTAAATATCAAATGTGTTGTAAATATTCCGAACTAATCAAAAACCATTAAAGTTATTTTTCAATTATTAATCAGTTAAAAAATAAACACTTATATTGAGTTATAAGGAGAGATTGGGCTGGCTAGTACTTCATTCCTTGGAACTTAATAGACTGAGGTGTGAGGCATATAAAATCAAGAGGGGCGTAGATAGGGTGAATACATAGAGTATGTTTTCCATGGTTGGGAAATCAATAACTAGGGAGTATAGCTTTAAGTTGAGGAGGGAAATAATTAATATGAACCCCATGGGCAACTTTTTCACACAAATATATGGTACATATATGGAACAAGCTGTCAGAGGAAGTGGTTGCGGCAGGTACAATAACACCATTTAACAAATATTTGAACAGGTACATGGATAGGAAAGGTTTAGAGGTGTATGAAACAAATGCTGGTAAATAGAATTAGCATGAATGGGGCAATTTGATCAACATGGATGTGTTGGGCTGAAGGTATTGTTTCCATTCTATGTAGCTCTATAACTATAAAATGTACATAGTTAAAAATAACCATCAACATTGCTAACACTTAGCTCAGCTCTCCATTTAAAACAACCTCTATGTGCAAGGTGTTTCCTTGCTGTGACATCCTTGACCAATATTGAACTCCAGGACCGGAATTTATAACTTCCTCAGTTACATCAGGTGCACAAGACACAGTACTCAATATTTCCCATTATAACAGTTTGACGGTCAAAGAGGTCTATGAATGTTTTAACAATATAACAATATAACAATTATGTACAAAAGGAATGTTATACCTGCAAATTGGAGGTATAAAAATATAATCTGTCCAAAGTTGAAATACAGAAGTTGGGAGATCAGCATAGTCCTGACTTGCCTTAGGCAATGGACTCCAATTCTATCAATGGTTCAAAAAATTAACATTGAAAGTAATAATGCTCATGACTTTAGTATCAGCATAGGAGTGCAAATATTGCAAATGTGACGTTATATAATTGCATGAGGCTACAGATTACATTATCTTATATGTTTATGAATTTACCAAACAAAGCAGACCAAGAAGAGCTGGAACCAAGGTAACATTTAAGCATATCCTGTCGGCCAAAAATTGTGTGTGGGTCAGCATTGACTCAATATGTTAAAGTAGGTCTGATGGTCTCTGTAGGTCTCTGTAGTGGTGAGACAGCACTACTTATTACACACAAAAACCACATTAAGTATCAGTAAAAACTGATGGTTCTAGATAATTACATTCTAGATGGTTAAAACATGTTTAAGACTCAGTGGAACTAGACATTGAGATGTGGAAAATCACTCCATTAAGGAGGTAGATACATTCACAGGAATGGCACAGGATGGGCTGCTCAAGCAAAGATTCAAGGCCGCAGAAGGATGTAAAATAAATATTAAAGTTACAAGGAACCAGTCATGGTGTCAGGATTGGACACGCAGTGTTGGGTTCTCTGTAATTGTTGCTTTGTTTATACTATCAAATTATATTATCAATTGATATTTTGGTGATAAATTTGCCTTTCAATAGAAAGGACATTACTTTCATTCTTTTATAATGAAAAAACTTATCACATAAACTGAGGCAATGTTTGGGAAAAAAAGTGTTATTTGCTGATTACTGTGTTGATTGAACCAGAGTGTTGTATGGAATGAGTCTACGACATAAAAAACACAGAAGCTACAAAATCTTCACGTAGTCACTCACGTGACTCCGAAGTAAAATAGTAAGATTAAATGAGAACTTACCAGTTCGAAGTTTGATCGTTATTTTATGAGGAGTAACGATGAGGGATTACGTGCCCTCCACTCCCGACCCTCATAAAATAAATGATCATCTGGTAGTTCTAAATCTATGTTGAGCCTTACTATCTTACTCCGTCTATTATGTTCTGTGTTTTTCATGCTGCTGCTTTGAAGTATGCCGATCAAGCGCCAGGCGGGGCTTCTTCACGTAATCCCTCATCGTTACTCCTCATAAAATAACGATCAAACTTCAAACTGGTAAGTTCTCATTTAATCTTACTATTATTACCTAGTTGAACAAATCCAGTTGGGTTAAGGTACCTGATGAGCAAATCCAATGTCCGAAGCCTTCACAGACTCACTTCAATTATAAGAGGTCTTGCCTATTACCCCCACCTATTAGACAACAATCACTTGTTAGCTGTTAGACAAGAGATGATGTGGCCTTTTCCAGGTTTACGGGCAGTGCAAGGAACTCCCCAGGAACTCTTGAGCACATGTGCCATTTTTCATGCGCACATTTTACAAGAATGATCCCAGGAATGCATGGATTAACTGATGATGAGCATTTGAAGGCACTGGGCCTGTACCCGGTATAGTTTTGAAGAATGAGGAGGGACCTCATTCAAATGTACCGAATAGTGAAAGGCTTGGATAGAGTGGATGTGGAGAGGATGTTTCCATCAGTGGGAGGGTCTAGGACTCGAGGTTATAGCCTCAGAATTAAAGGACTTCCTTTAGGAAGGAGATGAGAAAGAATTTCTTTAGTCAGAAGGTGGTGAATCTGTGGAATTCTTTGCCACAGAAGGCTGTGGAGGCCAAGTCAATGGATATTTTTAAAGCAGAGATAGATAGATTATTGATTAATCCAGGTGAAAGGGGTTATGGGGAGAAGGCAGGAGAATGGGGTTTACAGGAAGAGATAGATCAGCCATGATTGAATAGCGGAGTAGACTTGATGGGCTGAATGGCCTAATTCTGCTCCTATCACTTATGACCTTATGATCACTAGACCTCTCCGACAGCTGTGAGCAGTGGAGTTCTGCTATCAGGGATCTCCACCTTAGCAGCAGTGAAATGAGATGCGGACGATCATATCATGCTGCATCAAACTGAATGAATATCAGAGAACATTAGACACAGTACCAGGAGAACGAGAGCTTTTAAAGGTCACGCAAATAATCTAGGCCCACAAGTACAGGCCAAAATGTTAATTGTATGCAGGCTTTGTACTTACTGTGATCTTTAGAGTGAATGGAAATTGATTTCTCCAAGTGAACTGATTGATTTCTATGCTGTCAGTCTCGACTGAAAATGGCCTTCATTTTGTACTGATGCAGTGGCATCACCTCTGAAACTGAGCAGCCTGAAATCTGTGGGCTTACCTGTCTCAATATGTGCTGATTGCCCTCTGCTGGAATGTTGTAAGCACTCCTGATCAAGTTCTTGGCAATGTGGAAATAATACACGGAGATAATGAAGAGTGGGATGACGTAGAGGATCAGGAAGGATGCCGTGGAGTGGATTTTAGGGTGCAACTCATTGCCGTGCGGGTACGGGGCACATGCCTTAAATGTTTTATTGATATGTGGGTCATCGAAAGGATGCAGGTCGGAATACACAGCATCGGGAACAGCCAGCAGCATTGAAAACACCCAGATGAGAGCCGCCTTCACACAAATCTTCATCAGAGCATTGGTGGTTTGGATATCCATCGGTCTGACTATAGCTTTGTACCTGCAAAAGGAATAAATGAAGAGTATGTAACTATTCCAAATGGTGCCATTTAGATCAAATGATTACAAAGAAATAGATTACAATGCATGCATTGCGGGGGTCAAAGAAGAGGGACCTTATCCAGCTTCTCAGCACTTGGGTAATAAGTAGATCATGTACCCACATTCCTAATATGAATTAAACATAGAAACATAGAAAATAGGCAGGAGTAGGTCATTTGGCCCTTTGAGCCAGCACCGACATTCAATTTGATTATGGCTGATCATCCAAAATCAGTACCCCTTTCCCGCTTTTTTACCATGTCCCTTGATTCCGTTAGCCCTAAGAGATATATCTAACTCCCTCTTGAAAACATCCAGTGAATTGGCCTCCACTGCCTTCTGCGGCAGAGAATTAAAAGCTACTTATGTGTAGGGAGCAACTGCAGATGCTGCTATAAACCGAAGATAGACGCAAAAAGCTGGAGTAACTCAGCGGGTCAAACAGCATCTCTGGAGAAAAGGAATAGGTAACGTTTTGGGCCGAGATCCTTCTTCAGACTGAGAGTCAGGGGAAGGGGAAACAGGAGATATAGACGGTGATTAGAGAGATGTAAAACAAATGAATGAAAAATATGCAAAAAAGTAACGATGATGAAGGAAACGGTTCATTGTTAACTGCGGGCTGTATAAAAACGAGTTATACAGAAAATGAAACTCACCAGAGCGACAGTGAAGCTAGCTACTTATAATGCATATTATTCTTGGGAAAAACCGTGGAAAGATTCTGAAGTGATCGATTTACCTAACACCAATGGGATTTCTCCCAAATGTTTTTAGTACCTACAATGTTCTGCTGTCATTCCTTCTGCTGCTTTCAATTAAATTATGGAGATAACAATGATACAAAATGTCAATGAAGAAGTGGGTGGTGTGTGCAATTATCTGAAACAACATCATATGCAGAAAAGTGCACTCTCCACTGACCTGAAATCTACCCTTTTAATGCCTAGCAAACCTAGCCACAGGACCTGTTATCTATGATTCGCGATCCTACAGCTCGTATTTACGTAGTTAGGGTGAATCAAACATTTATATCTACACATTCTCTGCAACGTTCGAAGACAGCTTTATAAAAAGGGCCTGCAATGCTTTGGTATTGATGCGCTGCGATACCATTGTGATAAGCTGTTCTTTGCAGCATTATAAATGCTCTGGTGTTACAACTGCAAGATCAGTTAAAGAACATTATCAGAACAGCGTGATATTTGCACACAAAGTTTGCGTTAATACAGAGTGGTTTTATCATACTTTTGCAAGAACATAATCTTTTAGTCGCTGGAAGACTGATTAACCTGTTGAAACATGGCGATAATTGGACTGACCTAATTGCAAATTGTTAACTAATTGGAATTAACAAGAATGGTGGTTAAATCTGGCTGCTCTGGAGCACAAAATGTTTGTTTCACAGCAGAGTTGCTGCAGGTGGTTTTAGCACAAGCCACCAACAGGTTCTTGGGTAATGCTGAAGCATGAATTATTCTTTGTTTAAAAACCAACCATCCCTTTAGTTCAGTGTTGTATCCTCATGCCTTCAGCCCTACTGCCCTGGAATTCCCCACTCTCAATCCCAGTCTCTCCATCCACTTACCCCACATCTTCATTGGCACCGTCCATTTTCCTGACAATGGATCAGAGATCCAGTACAAGTGCAAACAAAGCAGCTGCCCCCAGAGATGTCTCTTATCAATGCCTTTAAGAAAGGATATCCAGTAACAACGAATATTTCTTTAATCATTCCAGATTTATGGGGTTCACAGGCTGAGCCTACATTAAACATTTAATTGTGCTTGAAAAACTGGTAGTGAGCTGACATTTTGAACCACTGAGTTTAGAGGTTTGGAGGTCATGTTGCAGTTATATAAGACATTGGTGAGGCCGCATTTAGAGTATATTGTTCCGTTCTATGTTACAGGAAATATGTTGTAAAATTGGGAAGGGTACAGAGAATGTTTTACGAGGATGTTGCCAGGACTCGAGGGTCTGAGCTTAGAGGGAAAAGTTGAACAGGTTGGGACTCTATTCCTTGGGGTGCAGGAGGGTGAGGGGTAATCTTATGGAGGTGTATAAAATCATGAGAGGAATAGATCGGGTTGACACACAGTGTCTTTTGCCCAGAGTTGGGGAATTGAGAACCAGAGCACATAGGTTTAAGGTGAAGGGGGAAAGATTTATAGGATTCTGAGGGGTAAATCTTTCACAGAAAGCGTGGTGGTTGTATGGAACGAGCTGCCAGAGGAGGTAGTTGAGGTTAGGACTATTGCAATGTTTAAGAAACAATTAAATAGATGTATGGATTGGACATTTTTAGAGAGAAATGGGCGAAACTCAGGCAGGGGGGACTCGTGTGGATGGGACATGTTGTTCCATGTGGGCAAGTTGGGCTGAAGAGCCTGTTTCCATGCTGTATCACTCTATGACTTTATGACACTTCTTGAAGTGTGGGTCTCCCCACGATACTGCTAAGAAGAGATTTTGAGGATCTTGACCCAGGTTCACAAGATATAGGAATAGAATTAGGAAATTCGGACCATTGCCTACCTCACCATTCAATCATGGCTGATCTCTGCCTCCTAATCCCATTTTCCTGCCTTCTCCCCTTGACACCCATTCTAATCAAGAATTTGTCTACCTTAAAAATATCTACTGACGCTGCCTCTACAGCCCTCTGTGGCAATGAGTTCCACAGATTAACTACCCTGTGACAAAAGAAGTTCCTCCTCACCTCCTTTTTAAAAGAGTGCCCTTTAATTCTAAGGGCACTCTTAGTTGACCTATGGTTCCAGACTCTCCCTCCAGTGGAAACATCCACAGTGGAGACCCAGGTGAAGGAACGCTGATATGTTTCCAAATCATGATGGTGTGTGGCTAGGAGAGCAACTTCCAGGTGGTGCCATCCCTTGATTTTGCTGCACTTGTCTTTCTGGCTGGTAGACATCATGGGTTTGGAAGGTAATGTCTAAGGAGTTGCTGGAGTGCATCATGCAGTTGGTTCAAACTGCTGCCACCGTGTGTTGTTTTGAGTCACAAATAGGTAGCAGGCTGGGTCCTTTAGGTGGTGCAGGTAACTGACTTGATAACAGCCCTTCTGGTTTACTAATCCCACTTGAAACTCAGCCAGCTACACAAAGCATTACTTGAACAGCTTTCCATGCTGAATAATTTCTGAAGCACAGATTCTTGTCCAAGGTCTGAAGCCACCCATCACTGTCCCTTCCCCTCCAGATCACCTGGTATTTTGGTTTTGGTTGTTGCCTTCATGCCGTTGTCTGCACAAAATATTAATGCACTGTTGCTGGCTCCAGGGCAGCTTGGCTCACCGTTACATGGCTTTTGCATCAATTGTTAGTATGCGTCACATCTGCACTTTAATTAGCAACCCTTTTGTGGAAAGACTAGAGAGAACCTGAAATCATTCTCAGAGAAGAGATGATTAAGTGGAGATTAAAATTTATATGGGATTTTGATGAAATAAATAAGACAAATCTGCTTTCACTGGCAGGAGTCTCGGTAACCACTGAGTACAAATTGCAGGTAATTGGTACCAGATGCAGAGAGATTCAGTTTTAGTTTTAGAAATACAGCGCGAAACAGGCCGTTCAGCCTACTGAGTCCATGCCGACCAGTGATCACCCATTCACTACTTCTATCTTATACACTGGGGGCAATTTACAGAGGCCAATTAACGTATAAACCTGCATGTTTTTTGAATATAGGTAGAAACATCACTACCCAGAGAGAACCCACACAGTCACTGGGAGAACGTACAAACTCTGTACAGACAGCACTCGTCGTCAGGATCAAACCCGGGTCTCTGGTGCTGTAAGGCACAATCTCTACCACTGGCCACTGTGCTGCTCAAGGAAAGGAACAGAATTTCCTTTGCAAATTGAGTTGTTATAACCTGGAGTATACATAGAAACATGGAAAATAGGTGCAGGAGGAGGCCATTCGGCCCTTCGAGCCAGCACCGCCAATCATATACTGCCATAAAGAATTGGTATTGGTGTTAGTTTGGTTTGGTATCAGCTTCATCCAAGCCTGCAAGAAATTACAGAGTATTGTGGGCCATCACATACATTCCCTTCTATTGACTCCATTTACACCTCACTCTGGCTCAGCAAGACCACCTGCATAATCAAGGATGAGTCACTTCCTTTTCTCCCCTCTACAATCAGGCTAGAGGTATAGATGTGTGAAAATGCAAACCTCCAGATTCAAGGACAGTTTCTTCCCAGCTGTAATCAGCCAACTGAACCATTCTACCAACAACTAGAGAGCAGTCCTGAGCTACAATCAGCCTCATTGAAGACACTTGAACTATCTTGATCGGACTTTATTGGACTTTATCTAGTACTAAACATTACTCACGTTATTCGTTATTCCCTATATCATGTATCTGTACACTGTGGATAGCTCGTCTGTAATCATGTATTGCCCGTCTGCTAGATAGACACAAAAAGCTGGAGTAACTCAGTGGAACGGGCAGCATCTCTGGAGAGAAGGGATGTGTGACATACGGTCTGAAGAAGGGTCTCGACCCAAAACGTCACCCATTCCTTCTCTCCAGAGATGCTGCCTGTCCCGCTGAGTTACTCCAGCTTTTTGTGTCTATCTTTGGTTTAAACCAGCATCTGCAGTTCCTTCTTACACATTGTCTTTCTGCTGACTGGTTAGCACACAACAAAAGCTTTTCACTGTACCTTGGTACACGTGACAATAAACTAAACCAAACTAGTATTGACACTGGTTTATTGTTTTCATGTGCAATGAAAAACTTGGGTTTGCATGTTATCTAGGAAGATCATATCATACGTGAGCAGGTAGCGCAAAGATGAAAATGAGCAGAGTGCATTTAGTGTATATTTAGTGTTACAGCTGCAGGGAAAGTGCAGATCAAAAATGTGATAACAGCAGGGAAGAAGCTTTTCCTGAATCTAGTGGAACGTCCTTTCAAACTTTTGTATCTTCTGCCTGACGGATGAGGTGAGAAGAGGGAATAACAACAGAGTGAGAGGTCATTAATTATATCGGCAGCTGCCCAAGACAATGTGAAATATAGATGGAGTCAACAATGGGGTATGTTCACAATTCTCTGCATTTTCTTGACGTCTTCAGCAGAGCAGTTACCATACCAAGTTGTGATGCATCCCAATGGGATGCTTCCTCTGGTGCATTTATAGAAATTGGTAAGAGATATTGGAGACATGCCAAATTTCCTTAGCCTTCTGAGGAAGTAAAGGAAGGAGAGGAATGAGAGAAATGTACAGAATTCTGACCATAAAAATGTCTGTAGAAAAAGACCTGAAGGGGAAAACATTGCAGAGGTAGAAGAAGAGAGCTAGGTGATTGTATGGCTCTTGGAATCAAAGTGGAAATTTTGGAAAGTAGGAGCAGACTTAGTGCTTTGAGCCTGCCTGCCAGAAACACATGTACCAAGGTACAGTGGAAAGCTTTTGTTACATGCTAACTAGTGGAAAGACGATACATGATTACAATCAAGCCATCCGCAGTGTACAGGTACATGATAAAGGGAAAAACATAAATAACGTTTAGTGCAAGATAAAGTCCAGTCAAGTCCGATCATAGATATTCTGAAGGTCTCCAATGAAGTCTGAGTATGTATGACGACTAGTTTTTCCAAACACTGTATGACTCCTCTTTGATTTAACAATTATTCTGTTAGGTTATTTTTCAGTTTTTGCATCAAAAATAAGTGTATAACTGTTGTATGTGTTCCTGTAATGTTATCCATTGCATATCCACTGTCATGCCGTTTAATGATGCTGCTCAATCTATCAGGACCAACTCACTCATCATCTCTTCTTAATTCCCCTGTTAAGCTTTGTGACCACTGTTTTGGATTGAATTGCTTTGTTTTCCAAGTTAATGAAAAATTCATCATGTTGCCACCGCTGTTCCCGAACGCACTGCCCATGACAAAATTATTAACTAACTTCTCTCATTGCACCGCCCCAACCTAGGATAACCAATCTATCAGCTGGCTCCTTAACATACTGGTCAAAACTCTATCCATTTATATTCCAAACGTTCATGCTGCACAGTATTATTGCTAATTTGGTTTGACCAGTCTAAATGGAGATTAACATAACCCATCATTACATTAAATTAATTAGCACAGATGGATTGGTCTAAGTAGCCTGAATTGGTGCTATGTGATTACACGACTGTCAGTCTAACAAATATTCCAAGAGATTTATCTTGGACCCGCAACAACCTAAAAAAAAAGGGAGTATTGGAGAAACAATTGAACAAATGCATGAGTTACTGTGAACTACAACTACTTCATTAATATTTAAAGTGCATATGGGACAAGTATAACAATTCCTGTGATGTTTTTGACGCATTTGAAAAAACATCAGTAGAAATATTGAGTGCAAGAAAATTCTTTGCAAGAAAAAAAAGGTTTGATAAAGCATCGACTTTTGTCCAAAAACTGTTAGAAAGGATGTTGCATTTATTGAATCCTGGCTTCTAAAGATTATGAAACTGCCAGAGGCCCAAAACACTAGGGTATCAAAATGGAAAATCATCTGCATTCCATATCTTAAAATAGATTAACGAATGATGCAGATATGTCTCATTCATTATTTCAGGACTGGCCATTAGTATAATATACAGGCACTGTGAAACAAACATTCAAATGTTACAAGTTGTTTCAGAAAAGCGATTGCCGAGCCTGCGCTTAGAGAAGTTGACACCTGGAACAGCGGATGCAGTAGGTGAAGTTGGACCCAAAACATCGCCTACTCCTTCTCTCCATCGATGCTGCTTCACCCGCTGAGTTCCTCAAGTATTTTTGTCTACCTTCAAATGTTACAATATTAACAATGAAATAGAATTAACGTGAAACATTATTCTGCAATCCTTAACTACATTTGTGTTGTATGTTACAGAATCCATTAAGCAGACAATCGATTCATTACTTTCTCTTTATGACATGCATCTTTTGAGGCGGTGAGATTGTAGGCAATAAAGTATAAAATTATAACAGAATAAAAATGTTGGAAATACTCAGCGAGTCAGGCCTCAACTATGGGAAGAAAAATGGGGTCAATGTTTCATTTTGCAGACCCTTCTCCAGAACTCAAGTGCAGAGGGGACTGCATTGGAAAAAAGCAATGCAGATGAAGTGGCCCAGTGTGGTGCATCTGTGTTCACTCCACAGGAATGACCCTGAGCATCCCGTTACCAGCCATTTTAATTCCCCATCGCACTCCCACTTTGACCTATTGATCTTTTGCCTCCTGTACTCTCACAGTAAGGCCCAATGCAACCTTGGGCAACGACATCTCACTATGCATTTGGGCTAATAGCTTTCTAGACTCAGTATGGAATTTTACAGCTTCAGGTAACTTGGTTGCTTGGCCTTGTTAATTCAATTCAATTCATTCAAATTTAATGTTGCACAGCTTGGCCTCTATCTGTTGTCCGTTTATGATATCAATTCAACTTGTTTTTCTCCTTCCTTTTTTTTCTCACTCTCTTGGAGTGGAGTTCGGCCCATTATGACTTGTTGGCTTTGTACTGCTGCTCTGCATTTCATAACTACCACATGAATCTGCAGGGTCCTGACCTGAAACATCGCCTGTCTATTCCCTCTACAGATGCTGCCTGACCCACTGAGTTACTCAAGCATCTTGTGTTTTGCTCAAGATTCCAGCAACTGCAGTTCCTTGTGTCGCTGTCTTCTTTTGCCCATGTTCTCAACCTCTAACTGTTCCCATTTACTCATGGACCAGATAACCTTCTTCCCCGCTTATCCTGGTTTTAACCTAACACAGGCACCCATCACCATCATTCTCTCTGCAGCTTGACATGTCTCTCTAGTCTCCTGTTGTAGGAAGCAACTGTGGATGCTGGATTAAACCGAAGAGAGATACAAAATGCTGGAGTAACTCAGCGGGACAGGCAGCATCTCTGGATGGAAGGAATCAGTGACATTTTGTGTCTCGACCCATGAAATGTCACCCATTCTTTCTACCCAGAGATGCTGCCTGTCCCGCTGAGTTATTCCAGCATTTTGTGTCTCTTTCTAGTCTCCTTTTCGGTTCTGAAGAAGGGTCTCCAAACTGAAATATTGACTGTGTTATCTTCCCACAGATGTAGTCTTGGTATTTCCAGTATTTTCTGTTGTGCCTTATGTTTCCAGCTGCTGCAGTTTGTTTTTATGATTTTTAATAACAAAATGATGGAGCTAATTAAAAATAACCTCTGCCTTGTACATTTAACTGAATTCCATTGCAATGCTGAGGATTTGATGAGATTTATTTCTGCTAAGTGAACTGAAGTCGACCATTATGAACCCAAACAATTAAGTATTTGAACAGTAAAAACTATTATGATTAACAAGATTATATTGAAGTTAAAACTGGACTTTGTTCTCATACTTCTTTGTCTCTTTTGTTAAGAACATATTCTTAAATGTTGAAATGTTTCTGCTTCAACTAGCAATTAATGTTTGTTTTAAATGAACAATTCCCTATTTTCAATTATTAGCCAATGAATTTCTACATTCTCCCCTCACTCTTGTTCTCTTGATAATTTCACCATTTATATTCCTTCATTATCACCTCATCCCCAGCCAATAATGGACCATTGTGGTCTCCACCTTTTCTGAATCATTGATGCAGACTCTGCTGTGTTCTGTACCTTCCCATACCTCTAGTGTCCCCCTCCCTGACTCTCAGTCTGATGAAGAGTCTCGACCCAAAACGTCACTATTTTTATTTCTCAAGAGATGCTTTTTTCTCAAGAGACCCGTTGACATACTCCAGCTTTTTGTGTCTATCTTCATTATAAGGAACTATCACCTCAGCCTTCATCCTCTCAACACCCTGCAGGATCTTAAACACAGTACAGAGTTTTGCAAAGTTTCATGTACACCAATAGATATTCCACTTGCACCGTATCCACCATCTCCATGGTGAACATCTGGGTTTATCAAGCAAGATCTTTATAGCGTAAATCAAAACATTGCAGATGATAGAAATCTGAAATAAAAACAGTAAACACTGGACAAATTTAGTGGCTCAGGCGCATTCATGGAAAGAATAACAATGTTAGCATTTTTGGTTCAAATCCCTTCATCAGAACTAGAAAAGGAAAATAAAGCAACTTAGTTTTAAGGTACAGAGAGAGTAATGGTTTGGATAAACGGTATATATATCCTTGAATATGTGAGCCCATATTTGCAATGGTGACAAAGATGCACGATTAATGAGGATAGTTACAGAGAGAGAAATCAAAGAAAGGCACATGTAGAAGCAGTTTAAAGTCTTTATTTTTTACCATTTTGATTACTCTGGAACATCAGGCAGCTTTGTGAGTAAAAACAAAAATGTTGTATTTAAAGGTAATGTTTCACAATTGGATTTCCCCAAATCAGTTCACAGCTAATGAAGGACTACTAATCTATTTATAATATAGGAAAATGGGACGGCCAGATTGAAGGAAACGGAAGAATATGCATTAAGCATTTTTTATTGGGTGAAATCTTAAGGAGAAAAGGTAAACTAAGGGATAACTTTCAAACAAACAAAAGAAGTATGAGGAGAATGAAATAAAAACATTGTGTCTGTATTTAATATTGTTAGCCAAAGATGTTAGGGAAGATTGGACAATGTCACAGGACAGCCATGACGGTGCTTTTATTATCACATGTGCGAATGCAAATGCACAGAGAAATTATTTTCTTACAAACAGGCCAGTAGAGTATTGTCGTAACCAAGCACATCCCCAATTAGCAAGAGTACAGAAATAGTCCACTGATCACGCATGCAAGAGGTGCCATATTTTGGAGCCATTCTCAAAGTCCAGGCAGTGCTCTAGTTATTATGAGCGTTACCCGTCCCAGGCAAGTCCCAGACTGCTGCGCGCCTACAGCCATTGCCGTCCGTGGACCTCACTAAACAACAGAACCGACTTAAGTGGTTAAACGCCCTCCTCTTGCTTCTATACTCCTGCTTGTTTAATACGAGGAAGGTAAAATGGCCATCTATTCTTCTTCATGCTTCCTTTCCTTCAAGGTGACGGATATTTTCCCCTCAGCAAATGTTTTGGGTCTTGGGATCACACTGTGCAATATTAGCACATACTTATATTAATTTGCTTTCCCTATTAACATGATGAGCAATGTAAACATCTCCACTAACAGAGTAGGCAATGGCAACTGCATGCATCGTTCAAATGATAGTTACTTTGACATAATCAATTTTCCTCCCACAGTATGCTGTGCAATGATACAATGTAATTCAAAACAGGTAGACGATGGAGAATGAAAGCAAAGAGGTATTTTGCACAGTGCCGAGAAAGTTCAGACAGCTGATTGTCCCAGTCATCATTTTACAAACTTCAAAGGGAATGTAATGATGTGCAGCCTTTGAATTATCATCTGACTACTATATTTAAGGCAAGCTTTCACTGCAAGACCTATCAACTACTTGGAATAAGTTAATGTATTATGTTTCAGTCAATGGGTCATGTCATGGTGCATTAAAAAAACCTAAACAATTTATCAATATTGTCTGAAACAAATGAATGAATTGTCACCTTCAATGCACTCCTTTTTTGTGGGTTATAAATATTGTCTTGTTGCAATTATGCCAGAAACAAACTGTGCCAACATTATAGACTAAGACAGGGAGATCTACTCTCTGAAGTGTGTTCAACTGATTTTCCTCAAAGTACTTGTAGGAGACAATTTATCTAATTTATTGTCATGCTTACTCTTTGATCAAGGATTAGTCATGATAAAAGCTCCATTTGATGGAAAATATACTTAACATCCTGGTGCAAAATGTCAGCTAATCCCATTTGTCGTTCTTTATCCAGTCCTGGGATGCAAGGCTTAATTGATTGATTGGCTACACTATGGCCCAACTACATAAAGAAGGGCTAGATAACACGGTGATTAAGTTAGTAGTTGTATTTTTAAGGCAGAGTGAAGGAAGTTCAGTAATAAAATGCCTGAAGATAGCTGGGAAGAGACATTACTCCAGCATTTTGTCGCCAGTTGGGAAGAGACATCTCCCCTGAGGACCACTGTGGCTATGCCCTGCCATTAAGATAAAGGTTATAGAGTTTTACAGTCAGGAAGCAGTCCATCAGTTGAGTTCATTGTCACGTGTACTGAGGTACAGTGAAACGCTTTTGTTGTGTGCTAACCAGCCAGCAGAAAGACAATACATGATTACAATCACTTCAACTCCCCCTCCCATTCCGTATCCGACCTCTCGGTCCTGGACCTCCTCCATGGCCAGAGTGAGCAACACCGCAAGTTGGAGGAACAGCACCTCATAATCCGCTTGGGGAGTTTGCATCCTTTGGGCTTGAACATTGAATTTTCTCAATTCTGTTAACCCCTGCTGTCTCCTCCCCCTCCCACCTCTCCCTCAGCCCTCGGGCCCTGGCATTCCCTCTATCTCTATCTCCCTCCCCCACCCTAGTCGCACTAGCTTCTCATTTTCACACCACAAACAGCTTACAATGGCTTGTTCCCTTTATCATCGATACTTTTTTGCATATCTTTCATTCATTGTTCTTTATCTCTCACATCACCGTCTATATCTCTCGTTTCCCTGATCCCTGACCAGTCTGAAGAAGGGTCTCGACCCGAAACGTCGCCTATCTCCTTCGCTCCTTAGATGCTGCTGCACCCGCTGAGTTTCTCCAGCCTTTTGTGTAACCCTCGATTCTCCAGCATCTGCAGTTTCTTCATTAACACATGATTACAATCGATCCATTTAGCTGTACGATAAGGGAATAATGTATAGTCCAAAGTAAAGTCAGCAAAGTACGATCATGGATAGTCTGAGCGTCACCAAAGAGGCAGATAGTAATTCAGCACTGCTCTCTGCTTCAGCCCACTAAATTCATGCCAACCATCAAGCACCCATTGTGTAGGAAGGAACTGCAGATGCTGGTTTAAACCAAAGATAAACACAAAATACTGGTGCAACTCAGCAGGTCAGACAGCATCACTGGAGAAAAGGAATCGATGATGCGTTGGGTCAAGACCCTTCTTCAGACTGAGAGTCAGGGGAAAGGGAAACCAGAACATTTCAGGTCGAGCACCCATTTACACATCCTATTTTTATTTGGCTAACACCTCAATTAAATGCCACCAAATTCGACTATTTTTTATGTAATAGGGGCTACTTAAAGTGGCATATTAACCAACATATATTTTGGGTGCAGCAAGGAACTGCAATGTCATAGGGAGAAGATGCAAACACACACACAATACTGGAGATCAGGACTGAAACCAGGTCACTGGTTGTGAGGCTGCAGCTCCACAAGCTGGACTATTATGCCACCTAATAACCATAATGAACTGTCAGCTGCTGGATAGACACAAAATGCTGGAGTAACTCAGCGGGACAGGCAGCATCTCTGGAGAGAAGGAATGGGTGACGTTTTGGGTCGAGACCGCATCTCTTCAGAGATGCTGTCTGTCCTGCTGAGATATGCCAGCATTTTGTGTCTATCTTTGATTTAAACCAGCATCTTCCTACACATTTTGTCAGCTGCTGGAGACCCCCGTTGTCTTCAGTTCTGTTGGGGGTTCTGCAATCAGTGGCAAGTCACCTAGATGCCAAGGGCAGTCACTCTCACCCCCCTCTGGAATCCTTGATAGTATTCACACTTAGACCATGGCTGCAGCCCTTAATGACTCTGCCATCACTGACTCACCAATCAGTGACTCCCATAACCAGGTACCTCCTGCTTACTTCATGGCCTGCCCCTCCCTGTCTCTGAACCTCCTGCAGTCCTGTAAGCTTCTGAGAGCCATGCATTCCTCTCTCAGCCTACATGGTCGGAATAGCAATTCCCTTCCTAAACCATTTCATCTCATTCCCGCCTTTTAGAATTCTCCTTTAAATCCATCTTTGGATTCACCCATCCTTGTATTTTATTTTGGCTTTTGATAGTGTGGAAATCTGTGTCTGTGATGGGCCTGGCTGTCTACCATCCACCACTGCATCTTGTGTTCATGTGTATTGGAATTGCCATTCCAGGCCATGATACCACGAGTCAGTTTACTTTCTACAGTGTAAGTCTAGAAGTTTAGAGTACTTGGTGACATGCCAAATCTCTTTAGCCTTCAAAGAAAGTAGAAACACTGGCATGCCTTCTTCCTGATTACATCTATGTGCTGGGCCCAGGACAAGTCATCCAAGATGTTAACTCCTTGGAATTTGAAGCTCTTAACTCACTCCACTAATGACTCAGTGTAAAACTGTAGGCTGGCTGCACATGCAAATTGGTTTGAAATTAGTAGATGCTGTGTAAATCACAGAATATGTGGCCCTGGGTCTGTACTTCACATGGCGTACATTGCAGCAGGTTTTGGTTTGAATAAGTTACTATGTAAAATCTACCATCATCCTGAAATAATTCCGTTCCTCTGGTCAGAGAAATCTTTTAGGAGGCATTGCTGCTAACTACCAGATACATCTGGGAATTCTTACTGGAAGTAATAGTAGACTTCCAATATACCTTCCCTTATATGGATACATGTATTGCAGTGGCATGCTAGTAACTTGGATATTTCACTTAAAGCAAAACCACTCAGCTTCAAGAGTGATGTTTGTATATCCCCAATGAAGCATCGCTGAAATAGGAAGTTTAGAAGTCAAAGAGTCCAAAGGTTTACATGATCAAATTCTACGAGTGGTTCTTGTTACTGGAAGGCAATTTACCACATTTTACATTCTGCATTTGTATAGTGCCTTGCACAACCTCAGGATGTCTCAAAACACTTGAAGGCTAATATAAAACTTTGAATGTATAGCCACAATTGTAATGTAAGAATTGCAGGAGTCAACTTTGCACAGCACGATCCCACAAACAGCTCCAGATAATGGTCAGGTAAATTGTTTTTCAATTTTGATTCAGGGATAAATGTCAACAAAGTCTGGGCTGAAAGAGAGGATAGTGTAATGGCACAGCTAGTAGAGCCACTGCACCACAGTGCCACATGCAAGTTGGTGGATTAATTGGCCACTATAAATTGCCCCTAGTGTAGGTAAGTGGTTGTGTGTGTGTGTGCGCTGGTGTGTGATCTTCTGTTTGTACACGCCAGGTTGATTGCATTCGTCAAAACAGGGTGGACCACGTGAAGGTTGCAATCTCCCACCCCGGTGTGTGTGTGTGATGTGGGGAAATTAAACGTGAGTAATGACAGTTTTGTGTAAATGGGTGGCTGGTGCCATTGATGGGCCGAATGCTGTTTGCGTTCATGGCTCACTGCCTTTCTGCAAAACCGGTTGCTTTGGTGCAGGCAGGGTGCCAAGGAGCTTTTACTTTCAACTGAGAGGCATGTGAGCTCAATGTATTCTGACCTCCAAAAGACGTTACAGTGAAGCTGAAGAACCACAACTAACAATCTTCATTCCACCATAAAGGCTCTTGAATCAACAATAACATAATCAACCAAGGGTGCATTTTCGTGGCACTGAACTCCATCTCCGTTAAAAGTGTTCCAGGATTCCAAAAAGAAAGGAAAATTGCATTATCTTATATTTATCAGAGGTCAAATGTTCGTATCTACAGCTCCACAAGGGATGTCTCTGTCTGCAGATGCCTCGCGATGGTACATATGGCGAGCAGCAGGAGTTAACTTCCTCTGCACTTTTACATTGAAAAACGCTGCTTGGAATTGGTTTGTTCTGATTATAATGCATGAGGGAGCTGTGCGGGTTATACAAGGCGTGAGCTAACATTCTTTATAATGATTGATAAACTTTGGTCCCAAGTATCTCCACAATAAACGTAATAAATAAGATAACTGCCATATGGAAAATATCCCAGGATTCTGCAATGCGAGGCCATATGCAGATTACGAGGGCAGCTGTCTGACGTGAAGTGCATATCCATGCAAACAATCTGCCATCGTTTATTCAATCAACTGTATTCCACTTTCAAATAAAACAGAGGTGCCAGTTTTAAATCTCAAAATTCGTGTGGGATATGCGATGCTGAAGTAGCGCGTTGCTCAGTCAACATAATCCAAATTGCCCGGTTAATTTGAGTCGCACGATGCCTTCCGATGAACTAATTTTTAACGTTGAAGATATACACAAAATGCTGGAGCAACTCTCTGGAGAGAAGCAGTGGGTAATGCTTTGGTTCGAGACCTTTTATTAATGTCACCGGATAATGGTTAAAGCAATGAAGAAACCGTTTGAGAAATGTGCGAGGGTTATACTGCAGTCCGTTCATACTCCGAGTAGTATCAGATAATCCAGTGCAGGATAATTACACATCTGTTCCTTATGTTGAGCAACTGAGCGAGCACAAAGCACCAGGGTTTTGCATGAGATACAGTTTTCGCATGTTTCAGTTTTAAACATCCTGCATTCTTAATCAATGAACACGTCATAGTCCCATTGTCGCACAGCGCTGACATTTGATGTAAACTGCTTGCTACGATCAATGAAGATAAATTATAAACTCAACAATGCTTCAAACATTGGGAATCTGAAATTGTAGGCTAACCGAACCCGCTGAATCCTCCCAGCGTGTTCTGTCCATTCAGAGACAGGCGATGAACATAATTTTCGCTCGGTGTATCTCAGGCGGGGTGAACAACAAGGAACTTGTTGCCAGCAAGTGAAGACAATAGACGCTAGACGCAAGGGTAGGCCATTCGGCCCTTCGAGCCAGCACCGCCATTCAATGTGATCATGGCTGATCATCCCCAATCAGTACCCCGTTCCAGCCTTCTCACCATATCCCCTGACCGCTATTTTTACGAGCCCTATCGAGCTCTCTGTTGAAAGCATCCAGAGAACCTGCAGAGAATTCCACAGACTCACCACCCTCTGTGAGAAAAAGTGTTTCATCGTCTCCGTTCTAAATGGCTTACTCCTTTTTCTTAAACTGTGGCCCCTGGTTCTGGACTTCAACATCGGGAACATGTGTTCTGCCTCTAGCGTGTCCAAACCCTTAACAGTCTTATATGTTTCAATGAAGAGAGGCAGTGCCTTATTTTCTTCGTCAATATAATAGACCACAGATGGCAGTGACCGCTTTACTAGCAGCAACAAACGAAATGTATTACTTAAAACTACTTATCAATTGTGAAAGGAAATGTACTACTCCCATACCTGTTGGTTGGCCTGGGATCTATAGTGAGATGAATATCTCCGAGGGCTATCAGACTATCAACCACAGTTGCACACATACACGTTTTATCAGCGTACGTACGACTGTGTGCATTCTGTGCTTAAACCTAAATAGAATGTTTGCGCCAGCGAGGAGACATGTTTTCAGATAATGATTTTACAATGTGAGGTGACATTAGAAGCCATGGAAGATAGGCACAAAATGCTGGAGTAACTCAGCGGGGCTGACAGCATCTCTGGAGAAAAGGAATTGGTGACGTTTCGGGTCGAGACCCTTCTTCAGACTGGTTTTGTGCTGTGATGTTGACGTATCCCTGGAGAGAAGCAATGGGTCACGACCCGAAATGTCACCCATTCCTTCTCTCCAGAGATGATGCCTGTCCCGCTGAATTGCTCCAGTATTCTGTGTCCATCTTCGCTGGAGTGGAACCGTGCCTGCCCTTTGCAAGTTTTCGCTCTCGAACACAGATAGCAACGGATTATTGGGGGAAGAAGGTGAACACACTTTACGGTGATTAAATAAACTCGGCGCCTTATAGCAATGTGTGTTTTCTTTTCCACAGGAGACGCTTGGATTCAAATCTTGCCTTTGCGCAAGGGTGCAAAAACAGACTGAGTTTCACGCCTGCTCCATTTTAATTTCTACCGAGATCACCATCAACAACACCTAATCACAGGGACACAAGGAACTGCAGATGCTGGAAACTTGAGCAAAGCACAACGTGCTGGAGAAACTCCGCGGGTCAGGCAGCATCTGCGGAGGGAATAGATCGGCGACGTTTGGGGTTTGAAGTAAGGAAGTAAGTAAGTAAGTAAGAAGATCGACCTAGAAGAAGACGGGTACCTCCACGGAATGCCGCGGGTCCATTTCACTCGACAGATGCTGCCTGACCCGCTGAGTTACACCAGTAACTCTTGATGACAGAGAGTCCTTCACAAAAGTTGTCCCGCGGTAAAAAATAATCTTGCTTTTGTAATTCACATCTGTGATTTCTTCCAACACTGCTAATGTCACCGTATTTTTCTCAACCAGGTAGAGGTAAAAGGCGTTTTTTTTTAAATGGATAGCAACATGGATACATAGAACATCGAATAGAGAACAGTATAGCAACGGAACGGCCCTTCGGCCCACAATGTTTGTGCCGAACATGATGCCAAGTCAAACTGATCGCATCTACCTGTACACGACCCATAAATCTTCCCGCACTACCCTGTACCTATCTAAAAGCCTATTGAACGCAATAATCTGCCTTCATCACCACCCCTGGCAGCAAATAGGACAGGGGAGGTTTGGAGAGATATGGGTCAAACGCAGGCGAATGAGACCAGCTTGGATGGCAATAGACAATAGACAGTAGGTGCAGGACTAGGCCATTTGGCCCTTCGAGTCAGCACCGCCATTCAAAGTGATTATGGCTGATCATCCCCAATCAGTACCCTGTTCCTGCCTTCTCCCCATATCCCCTGACTCCGCTATTTTTAAGAGCCCTATCTAGCACTCTCTTGAAAGCATCCAGAGAACCTGCCTCCACCGCCCTCTGTGGCAGAGAATTCCACAGACTCGCCACTCTCTGTGAGAAAAAGTGTTTCCTCGTTCTAAATGGCTTACTCCTCATTTTAAACCCTGGTTCGGACCCCCCCCCCCCCCCACACCGGGAACATGTTTCCTGCCTCTAGCGTGTCCAAGCCCTTAACAATCTTATATGTTTCAATGAGATCTCCTCTCATCCTTCTAAACTCCCGAGTGTACAAGCCCAGCTGCTCCATTCTCTCAACATATGGCAGTCCTGCCATCCCGGGAATTAACCTTGTAAACCTACGCTGCACTCCCTCAATAGCAAGAATGTCCTTCCTCAAATTAGGGGACCAAAACTGCATACAATACTCCAGGTGTGGTCTCACTAGGGCTCTGCACAACTGCAGAAGGACCTTTTTGCTCCTATATTCGATTCCTCTTGTTATAAAGGCCAACATGTCATTCGCTTTCTTCACTGCCTGCTGTACCTGCATGCTTACTTTCATAGACTGATGTACAAGGACCCCCAGATCCCGTTGTACTTCACCTTTTCCCAACTTGACGCCATTTAGATAGTAATCTGCCTTCCTGCTTTTGCTACCAAAGTGGATAACCTCACATTTATCCGCATTTAACTTCATCTGCGTGCATCTGCCCACTCCCCCAACCTGTCCACGTCACCCTGCATTCTCATAGCATTCTCATGGCCATCTATATCGGCACGGACGAGATGGGGCGAAGGACCTGTTAGCGTCCTGCATGACTCTATGATCCTACATTTCCCACGTCGTTTGCAGCCGGGACGGGAGCTTACTATCTGGAGAAGATCCCAGTGAAGGCACCGATTCCAGCGGCACCTGTACGATCATACTCCAATACCAGAATTAAAGTACGTCCACCATATTTCGATCCGGTTCTCACGGAGACCAGTGCCATAGCAGGAACATCTGCAGGAGCCTTCACTTTTCCAGCCTGAGCAAGGGCTCTTTCCCCATCTGTTGCTAGATGGCTAACAGATGGGAATCTTTGCTAACACTACACTACGAGGTTCATTGACAGAATCAAAACACAAGTTTAAGCTGCATGAGCCTGTTCCGTGCGGCCACAAAGTAATCACATAAACATGTTCACGAAGTTAAGAGATATCCAGCGTGCCACATGCTTGACATTTCTAATATGTCCAGGTTGATAGAATTGAGACCGTGGATTCGCGCAGTGAAAGTGAGAGAGACCGGCAGACTGTGGCTGTGTTTTTTTTTTCTCTTGTTAGCTGACGGGACGGTGGGTTCCCAGCACAAACAGCATGAAATAAAACGAGCCGGCAGATGGGCACCTTTCTTTGGTCATCGGCGCCGGCTCTGATTTTTTCTGGAGTTCTTAGAGATACAACGCGGAAACGGGTCCTTCGGCCCACCGAGTCCGCACCGACCTATACACACTTGGGACAACTTACAATTACACCAGCCAGTTAACCTACAAACCTGTCTTCCTTTGGAGTGCCCCTTTATACCTCTAGTTTCCCTCTCCCCTGAATCTCAGTCTGAAGATAGGTCTCGACCCGAAATGTTATCTATTCCTTTTCTCCAGAGATGCTGCCTGGCCCGCTGAGTTTCTGCAAAATTTTGTGTCTAGATATTGAAAAACAAACGGGTGGTGGGGGGGGGGTCCACAATGTTTAAGAAGGAACTGCACATGATGGAAAATCGAAGGTAGACAAAAATGGTACAGAAACTCAGCGGGTGAGGCAGCATCTATGGAGCGAAAGAAATAGGCAACGTTTCGGGTCGAAACCCAATACGTTTTTCATCTGTTGCACTTCGCTCCTATTCGGGATTGCAGCGGGCGCGCACGACTCGTTAAGAAGACATTCATGACGGGAGTGGATGAAAAACGGCTCTGGATTAAAGCTGTTTTAGAGTGGAACACACGTACCAGGAGAGGCGGCGTAATGCTAAAACTCTCGCGGCGCAGTCAAACTCTCCCATCTGACATACGAGGATAACGCGATGTGATACTGGGTTGTAATATATATATATATTTTTTAAAGAGGCGAAAGTATGATCTGAACGGCTGTCGCCGCTTCTGCCCTCGCCTCTGTCACCGAGGGCTATTAATGGTCTCAGTCCGAGTTTTGTACCATATTTACCCCCCCCCCCCCTCATATAATAGCACCCCCTTGCGCCGCACGGCCTTGGCTCCTTTTACACGATTTAATAAGACTTGGATAGTCACGGTGAGTTTGCCAATCTCTTGTCTCTTATATTGTAACGCGCGAAGTCAGCAAAACAAATGTAAAGCACGCACACATATCACACTCAACGAGAAGTACAAAGCAGATGGGTTCATGTGCAGCAGACAACAAGAACAAAGACGCGGGAAACGGCAGATGCTGGAGTCTTGAGTAGAAGGGTCCCGATCCGAAACGCTGTCTGTCCCTGTCCATTCCCCCCACAGATGCTGCCTGACCCGCTGAGTTACTACAGCACAGTGTGCTTGGATCCGGCGCTGAGCGCAGTCAGAGGGACCGGGACGAACGTGGACAGATAACCCTTTGACTTGCCCCTGACTCAAACTGCACCCGGAGTGGAAAGAGAGAGGGGAGGGGGGAGAGAGAGAGAGAGAGATGAGGTTCGCTGGCACTAACCTGTCCGCACTGAGCGCCGTCAGTGTGAAGACCGACACCCCGACCGAGGTCAGCTGGATGAAGGCGATGAGTTTGCAGCCCACCCGGCCGAACAGCCACTCGGCGCTGATGTACTTGCTGGCGTCCACGGGAGCGCAGGTGAGCAAAAGCAGCAAGTCGCCCAGCGCCAGGCTGGTGATGAAGATGTTGGGCACGTTCCTCATGGACTTCACCGTGCAGAAGATCTTGATGAGGGTCACGTTTCCGACTAGCCCCACCAGGATGATGAGCCCGTACACGGCCGGGATGGCGTAGAGGAACGGGAAGCTGGGCTCGGCCGCCGGCCAGCTCTCGTTGTACGACTGGTTGAACTCCAGCAACTCCCAGTCCGAGTTGGACAGGTCGCCCGCGCTCATGCTGCCGCGGGCTGAGAGCTGGCCGCCGCTCCCTGCCACCCGCCCATGTGGGGTGTCCCCCTACTTTAAAGCGGGCTCCCCCGAGGGCCCGTTGTACTCGGTCCCATCGCCTCTCTGCTGCGCTGCCATCCAGCTGCGGCCGCGGCAACATTTAAAGTGCGAGCTCTCAGCGTGCGTCCCCGCACTGGCGTCACTCGCAGAGCGCACCCACACATAGGCTGGTCCAACAGCAGCCACTGCCGCTGGTAACACCCGGACACACGGCCACCTGCTGGCGAAACCCGCCGCCCCTTCCACACACACCAATCCCTGCCAGCGGCCAGTGCTGGGAACACTCAGCGGAACGGGAAGGAAGGAAACGCAAATGCTGGCTTACACCGGAGATAGACACAAAATGCTGGATTCTAGTCTGAAGAAGGGTTTCGACCCAAAACATCACCCATTATCTCTTTGATTTGTAGTTACCTTCTCCTAGCTAACAATAATGCATTCTACATTTGCCTTGATCTCCATTCCCTTTGTCTCGTTTTCACACCGTACACTTCCTTATCTCTTGATCTCCCTCTCCCCTGATAGTCTGAAGAAGAGTCTCGACCCGAAACGTCGCCCATTCCTTCTCTCCAGAAATGCTGCCTGTTCCGCTGAGCTACTCCAGCATTTTGTGTCTATCTTCGGTTTGAACCAGCACCTGCAGTTCCTTCCTACCCATCCATCCCCTCTACTGCCTGACCCGCTGAGTTAGACGTTTTGGTTCAGGCTCAGGTCATCAGAAGGAACTTCATTCATTAATTCGCATTTCCAGCATCTTAGAGTTTATTTGTTTTCAGATTCTACGATAAATGTGGATATTTCCATCTCAAGTTGCATTCTAAAAAGAAAACGACGAGTGGTCAGTGTTAAATGCAGCTGATAAATAAAGGAGAAAAATGTTACCGATGGATCTGTAAGAGAATGCAGATGTTGGAACCTGAGCTAAAAAAAAAATTGGAGGAGATACAATGAACTGCAGATGCTGGAATCTTGAGCTGAAGGCAAAGTGCTGGAGTAACTCAATAGCTCAGTGACAGGGCTACTTGCTGAGTTATTCCAGCACTTTGTGTTTTGCTGGAAGAACTCAACTTGTTAAACAGTGTCTGCGGGTAGAAACAATGTCTTTGCTATTTCCTTATTCCCTGTTACATATTTCACTACCCCTGCCTGTGGGGGGCCCACGTTGGCACTCACCTCTTGTAGTTGTATGGACCACCTACCTCATTGGAGACCCATGGACTATAGGGGCTGTCCCAGTGCGGCTAGGTCGCGGAATCATTTTCAGCATGTTGAAAATGTTTCCGCGATTAAAAATTGGACGGCACGGTTCTTTTTAACTCGTAGTGCAATGGAGTGGGGTCGCTATTTAGTTACAGGCAGTCAAGGGCAGCCGTAGGCAATCTCCTTCGCTGACCAGGCATTTTAATTGGCTCATTGGAGTTTTCAGGAGCAAGGAAAACCGACCTGTAATGTTAAATGGGGGGTTACACAAAAAGCTGGAGAAACTCAGCGGGTGCAGCAGCATCTAAGGAGCGAAGGAGATAGGCGACATTTCGGGTCGAGACCCCTCTTCTGACTAGTCAGGGATCAGGGAAACGAGAGATATAGACGGTGATGTGGAGAGATAAAGAACAATGAATGAAAGATATGCAAAAAAGTATCGATGATAAAGGGAACAAGCCATTGTAAGCTGTTTGTGGTGTGAAAATGAGAAGCTAGTGCGACTAGGGTGGGGAGGAAGATAGAGATAGAGGGCCCGAGGGCTGAGGGAGAGGTGGGAGGGGAGGAGACAGCAGGGGTTAACAGAATTGAGAAAATTCAATGTTCAAGCCCAAAGGATGCAGACTCCCCAAGCGGAATATGAGGTGCTGTTCCTCCAACTTGCGGTGTTGCTCACTCTGGCCATGGAGGAGGCCCAGGACCGAGAGGTCGGATACGGAATGGGAGGGGGAGTTGGAGTGCTGAGCGACCGGGAGGTCGGGTTGGTTTTTGCGGACCGAGCGGAGGTGTTCGGCGAAACGATCGCCAAGCTTCCACTTGGTCTCACCGATATAGATCATCTGGCATCTGGAGCAACGGATGCAGTAGATGAGGTTGGTGGAGGTGCAGATGAACCTCTGTTGGACTTGGAAGGACTGCTTGGGTCCCTGAAAGGAGTGGAGGGGGGAGGTGAAGGGACAAGTGTTGCATTTCTTGCGGTTGCAAGGGAAAGTGCCCGGGGAAGGAGTGGAGCGGGAGGGAGGGAAGAATTACAACCGCAAGAAATGCAACACTTGTCCCTTCACCTCCCCCCTCCACTCCTTTCAGGGACCCAAGCAGTCCTTCCAAGTCCGACAGAGGTTCATCTGCACCTCCTCCAACCTCATCTACTGCATCCGCTGCTCCAGATGCCAGATGATCTATATCGGTGAGACCAAGCGGAGGCTTGGCGATCGTTTCGCCGAACACCTCCGCTCGGTCCGCAAAAAAACCAACCCGACCTCCCGGTCGCTCAGCACTTCATCTCCCCCTCCCATTCCGTATCCGACCTCTCGGTCCTGGGCCTCCTCCATGGCCAGAGTGAGCAACACCGCAAGTTGGAGGAACAGCACCTCATATTCCGCTTGGGGAGTCTGCATCCTTTGGGCTTGAACATTGAATTTTCTCAATTCTGTTAACCCCTGCTGTCTCCTCCCCTCCCACCTCTCCCTCAGCCCTCGGGCCCTGGCATTCCCTCTATCTCTATCTCCCTCCCCCACCCTAGTCGCACTAGCTTTTCATTTCCACCACAAACAGCTTACAATGGCTTGTTCCCTTTATCATCGATACTTTTTTGCATATCTTTCATTCATTGTTCTTTATCTCTCCACATCACCGTCTATATCTCTCGTTTCCCTGATCCCTGGCCAGTCTGAAGAAGGGTCTCGACCCGAAACGTCGCCTATCTCCTTCGCTCCTTAGATGCTGCTGCACCCGCTGAGTTTCTCCAGCTTTTTGTGTAACCCTCGATTCTCCAGCATCTGCAGTTTCTTCGTTAACACTGTAATGTTAAATGCCTGCTAAACGTTATTATACGTCTTAAAAAGTGTCTCCACTCCTTCTCCCCTCCTTCTCTCCCTTCCCCCCCACGCTCTCTAAAGGACTTACCTTCCTCTTCATCCCAGGTGTGAATTTCAGACAGCGCTCACCCGCTTTCCGTGGCCCATCGATCCAGCTTGCAGTTTCATCGCTGACAGTCGATCGAGCACGAGGTTTTTCAGGCGAGTACCTTCGAGCTTGAAGGTCAAAGACACTCTTCTGAGCTCGTGGATAGGTCGCCGCAGTGGGACAGCGCCTTATCTCTAATCAAACTTTACTGGACTTTATCTTGCACCAAACATTATTTCCTTTATTCTGTATCTGTACACTGTGGATGGCTTGATTGTAATCATGTGTAGTCTTTTTGCTAAGTGCATAGCACACAACAAAAAGCTATCACTGTATCTTGGTACACGTGACCATAAACAAAACAAAACTAATCTCTTGCACTACCATGGACTTGTTTTCCAATTGTATTTTGCACTGTTGTCTTTTTTGACTTTGCACATTCTTTTTTTCTTTTCACTGGCATGTAGAATTTATGTGTAATTTATATATGATTTATGTTTTTGCATGTTATCTGCATTTATGTGCCTGTGATGCTGTTGCAAGAACAATTTCCATTGTACTTGCACCTCCCTGTACTTGTGCACAGATCAACGTGATTGGACTTCAGCAGGCACAGTTTCCAAGCTGAGGTATTGCTGTGTTTGGACTGGGATTTTGAATTCTATGTGGACTTTAACTTTAGAGCACGGTTTGGGAATTGCTGGAGATATTCAGCTGGTAGGATCAGGGCTTGATTGTTGACACGGGATGCAAGACCAGCTTTGCTGTGGTTTGACAGACTCTGTTCCCTAGCTATTCACTCCATCTTTCTCCCTGACAACTGTGAAGCCATTCTCGTTTTCAACCCTGATGTGTTTTTGACCTTGATTTCAACTTTGAACCACACTAACAGTACTATTTATGCACTGTTTCTTTCCACTTCCCTATCTTTGCCTCCCAGTCCTTTAGCACCACTTATCTGTTGTTGGAACACTTTTCCATGCCTTTGCTACCTCAAGGTTTCACAATTCCATTGCTTGCCAGACAACTGTCTTTGGCCTTTATGTACTAGCCTTCTGTGAATGCCACTCATCCATCAACATTGTGCTTGCTGGCCTATATTGACTTTTGTTTCAGCAGTGGCCCTGTTTAAGATTCTCATTCTTGTATTCATTTCCACCATGCCTTCTCTGCCTTTGTAGCTTCCTCTTGCTAAATATTCAAGGATCTGTGTTCCTCTGATTTTGGCCTCTTGATTATCGCCTGAGCTGTGCCATCTGCCACCAAAGTCTCATATCCATTTCTGAATATCTATGCCTCTCTGCTTCTTTTCTTTTAAGGTGCTCCTTCACATCCATATTTTTGAACAAACTTTTATTTCCTTCTGTGACTTGGCATCAGAGTTTGTTTGATGGTACTTCTGTGAACTGTCATTGAACATTATATCATCACGCTATAAGCCTATCACATATAGTACATAATTTGTACCTCTTTCCTATCAGGATTTATTATCAGGACCTCATTTACTTTTCAGCCAGATCACGATATCCATCGATTCCTAAAATCTATCTATCTCAGTCATTAATATACTTAATGATTTAGTATCTACCATCCTCTGGGTTAGATAATCCAAAGTGCACAACTTTCTAAGTAAAGAAATTATACCACTTCAATTCTGAATCCGTCTTCTCATGGGGCCAACCCCCCCCCTCAACTTAATTGATTTCCTGTGTGTGGTCTTCAAGGAAACTATGTCCTCTCTAAGACTCGGAGACTGAAACTGCACTTGGTATTGCAGATGGGGGTCTCACAACATCCTTTAATTCTGCTTTGCTCTTGTACTCCACCCTATTACAAGAAAGACCAACATGATAATTGCCAACCTTATTGTGAACCTTTCCTTTGCTTTTCTGTGCATTCAAATTCCTCCAGACATCCAAATTTGCTAGCTCCTCACAAGTTAAAATAACTCAATCTTATATCCTTCCCATAAAACTGAATAACTTTATCATATTTGTTTCAACTTTTATTTCCCTGCCTCAACATTTTGTAATCATCATTTGTCCTCACTGTTTACTTTCCCACTCAGCTTTACACCATCAGCAAACTTAAAGTATTTTTAACTAACTCATAAATATAAACTGTAAAAACCTGACAGTTCGTCATTGTTTGCTTGTGGGAATCCACTAGTTATAATCCTTTTGGTTTTGTTGAGGTTAGGAAGTTTAATTCCTGCAAATGTTTTCAACAAATAAAACTGGAAATCGTTTCGCCGGGGTGTCTACTCAGTTGCCCAAAGAGTCGTATCATCTTTCTGGTCACCGCTGGTTTTTCAACATATCCAAAAAATATTTGGCGACAGTCGGCGACAGTGGGTTGACTGTTTATATAACTAAGAATACATGATACTAATAATACATTTATAGTATTAGCAATATACTCATACTGTTAATAATATTTGTTTTGTCTCTAATTTTTAAGTATAATGCCAGATCTTATGTAATTAATAATATGAAATACTAGTAAAACTTTTATGATATTCATTATATTTTCGTAATGTTAACAATATTTGTGTTATCACTGATTTTAAATTTAAAATTATTATATAATTGAAAATACACAATTTTATATAATTAAAAATATAAGATACTAATAATATTCTCATGAAGTTAATAATATTTATATTCGTACTGATATTAAGAGGTTAAGATAATTTGTTTCTATACTATTTTCTAATTTTTTTATAGATATGAGAAAATAGAAAAAAGAATAAAGAATAAGAAAGGTTTGATGGAGAATAGAATATTCGTCATTAATCCGCCCTTATAGATATATTCATGATTTATTATATATATTTCTTCATCCATTCAAATATCCAGGCCTCAGTCAAGTCCTCGCGCCGAACCGTTATGACCCTGTAAATATTTAATATACGGAGACCAAATCCGTCTGAAGAGGTCTAACCTATCCATAAGGACAAGCCTCAATCTCTCCAAATGGAGTGTCTCCGACATTTCTGTATTCCACATTTTGATTGTTGGGAATGCAGGGCCTTTCCAAAATTTTAATATTAATTTTTTCCCAATTATTAGACAGTAGTCAATAAAAGTTCTTTGATTCATTGTTATTAGTTGGTCAGTTTCAAATATTCCAAGTATAATTAACTTTGGGTCAGGAGTCATACTTATATTGACAACATTCGAAATTATCTTAAATATTTAGTTCCAGTATTCTACAATTTTTATACAGTTAGTAAATGAATGTGACAAATTTGCTTCTGAGATTTGACATTTATCACATGTAGGAGATATCTTTGGGAAAATATAATGTAATTTAGAATAATGTAATCTATGTAGTATTTTAAACTGTATAAGGGAATGTTTAGCATTTAACGAGCAATGATGTATATGTTGTAGACTTTCATCCCATATTTCTGGTCTTATTATTTGGCCTAATTCCTTTTCCCAAGACTCTCTATATGTTTCTGTTGATGGGGTATCATTTTCCAATAAAATATTATATATATATGATATCATTTTTTCCGTATTTGGGTGTTTATTCAAGCATTCATCTAAAATTTCTGTCTTTCTATTTCTAAATTCTTGTATATTTGCAGAAACATAATTTCTAATTTGTAAATATCTAAAATATTCTTTATTGTGTAGCCCATAAGTTTGTTGTAACTCTTGAAATGAAAGAAAAGTATTTTCCTTATAAAGATCACCCATCTTAGAAATTCCTTTATTTTTTCCATTGTAAAAAAGCCTTATCCAACATTGAAGGTTTAAACACAAAATTATTGGCAATTGTAAGACCTAATGGTATAGATTGTAGTTTTAATGCTTTCTTTATTTGTTTCCAGATGCGGATTCCGTTTTCTATTATCGGATTTCATATTTTTGAACAAACTTTTATTTCCTTCTGTGACTTGGCATCAGAGTTTGTTTGATGGTACTTCTGTGAACTGTCATTGAACATTATATCATCACGCTATAAGCCTATCACATATAGTACATAATTTGTACCTCTTTCCTATCAGGATTTATTATCAGGACCTCATTTACTTTTCAGCCAGATCACGATATCCATCGATTCCTAAAATCTATCTATCTCAGTCATTAATATACTTAATGATTTAGTATCTACCATCCTCTGGGTTAGATAATCCAAAGTGCACAACTTTCTAAGTAAAGAAATTATACCACTTCAATTCTGAATCCGTCTTCTCATGGGGCCAACCCCCCCCCCCCCTCAACTTAATTGATTTCCTGTGTGTGGTCTTCAAGGAAACTATGTCCTCTCTAAGACTCGGAGACTGAAACTGCACTTGGTATTGCAGATGGGGGTCTCACAACATCCTTTAATTCTGCTTTGCTCTTGTACTCCACCCTATTACAAGAAAGACCAACATGATAATTGCCAACCTTATTGTGAACCTTTCCTTTGCTTTTCTGTGCATTCAAATTCCTCCAGACATCCAAATTTGCTAGCTCCTCACAAGTTAAAATAACTCAATCTTATATCCTTCCCATAAAACTGAATAACTTATCATATTTGTTTCAACTTTTATTTCCCTGCCTCAACATTTTGTAATCATCATTTGTCCTCACTGTTTACTTTCCCACTCAGCTTTACACCATCAGCAAACTTAAAGTATTTTTAACTAACTCATAAATATAAACTGTAAAAACCTGACAGTTCGTCATTGTTGCTTGTGGGAATCCACTAGTTATAATCCTTTTGGTTTTGTTGAGGTTAGGAAGTTTAATTCCTGCAAATGTTTTCAACAAATAAAACTGGAAATCGTTTCGCCGGGGTGTCTACTCAGTTGCCCAAAGAGTCGTATCATCTTTCTGGTCACCGCTGGTTTTTCAACATATCCAAAAAATATTTGGCGACAGTGGGTTGACGCCAATGAGCGTAGCCTGACCTCTCCTGATGTGGGTGCTGACGTAGGTTGCCGCCAGATGACGTAGGATGTCGCCAGTGGTGACTTCGGTGAATTCCATTGGCGACTACCTACGTCAACCGGCGGCAGGTATGGCCGATTGAATTGCCTTCAGTTGTCGCCGACAGGGTCGTAGCTTGTTACGGGTAAACGTAGGTTGACTTCGGTTGATGTAGGTTGTTGCCTGTGTGGTGGTAGGTTGTCGAGGTGTTGTCATAGGTGGATGTCCTAATGGGTCGCCGGTTGTCGGTAGCTTGCCGTAGCTTGACGTCGACTAGGTGGTAGGTTGTTGTAGCTTGGCGTACACATGTAGACATTGTCGTGGGGGGTCCAGTCACTGGTTGTTCGGCGACCTGTTATGACTACCTAGAATTAAAAATTGCCTAAGTGGAACAGGCCCTTAAGAGTTTTTTTGAACTTGTTAGATTCTTTTAGTTAAGTTCAGAGTTGATTCCTCCAAATTGTTAAATTCAGAGATGTTTAGTCTTTTAAATACTTGACAGATGTAATTACCAGTAAGGGGGTGTAGCTTGGCTGGCACACAAACTTTTTCCTCACCTTGCTTTGGTCACTCCAGGCGATTCTATTGCAACCTGCATGCCCCTTTTAGCTTGCATGGCTTTGTCACAAATAATTCTTCCCAATGAATTCCAGAAATTCCCACTGGGATCATCCCTTGCGTATGTCTGAATTTATGAGCTGAAAGTTTGAGCAACCCATTGTAGACTGCATATTCCCCATGGCAATTATATTACACATTGTCACAATCTGTCACTACCCCCTAGCACCCAAGTGCTATTGTGTGGGCATAATGTGGAAATAAATAAGACTCGCAAAAGCTTTGTATGATATCTGGATCAAATAGTGCATGTTAAAACTAAAGTGGATAATTAAAATCAAACCTGGGCTGAAATAAATGTACATTAAATAGTGCATCATCTACATTTCTTCATGTTATGAAGATCATAAATAGCTTTGCACAGATGGCACCATGTCTATTGTATGAAAAAACACATTTTGTTGAGTGCATTAAATGTACGTCTATTTATTTTGCATGTTTTCAACTCCACAAACTGACACCAGGAGCAGATTCTGTTTGTTCAGCTATTTGTTATAAAGCATCCTAGATTTTAAAATATTTAGCAGATTTAGAAATACAGTACGTAAACTATTTTACACAGCCACTAAGTTCCAGCTTGTTTTTGCCTTAAATTAGTCTCATTACAATCTATCCCATACAATCCCATACACACAAGGGTGGCACAGTGATGCAGTTGCTAGAGATGCTGCCTTACAGTGCCAGAGACCCGGATTCAATCCTGACTTCTGGCGCTGTCTGTGTGGAGTTTGCACATTCTCTCTGTGGCCATGTGGGTTTCTTGTGAGTGCTCCAGTTATCTCCCACATCTCAAAGACATGCGGGCTTGTAGGTTAATTGGCCCCTGTAAATTGTCCTGAGTGTTTAGGGAGGAGATGAAAGTGGGATAATATATATATAATTGATGTAACGGGTAGACACAAAATGCTAGAGTAACTCAGCGGGTCAGGCAGCATCTCTGGAGCAAAGGGATGGGTGACGTTTCGGGTTGAGACCCGTCTTCAGACAGGTATAAATGGGTGATTAATGTTCAGCGCTATAAGGTTGACTGAAGGATCTGTTTCCATGCTGTATCTCTAAACTAAAACTAAACACCAATATGTCTTGTACATCAAAAGCTGGACAAACTAAATCTGATGAATTATCTCACAATCAGTATACTGCTAATCATCAGCAAAGTGTTGATATAAATTGTTGTCTACAGTGGCATCTATTTCACTGAAGTCCAGTTTGTGCCTTGTCAGGATCTCCAGGCTCCAAACCTTATCACAGCCTTGGAACATTCAGCGGCCAAAGATCTGAATTCCAGAAATGAGTTATGACCGATTCATCTTGACACTAGTGCAGCATTTCAACAGGTCAACAGATCTTGGTAAAACTCGTCAACAGGCATCAAAGGGAAAATATTCTAATGGATTATACATCGCACAAAGGAAAGCATATTTAGTTGTCAGAGGTCAATCATCCCAGCACCAGCTGATTACAGCAGATAGTTGTTTTAGGCTTATCTATCTTTAGCTGCTTCATCTACGATCTTCTTTCCATCATAGGGTGAGAAGTGGAGATGTCTACATTATGTTTCCACATTTGCAGTTCATGCCTCACATAACAAGACTTAGACAACATTCAGGCATGACCTGATGAGGGGCAAATAACATTAATGCCACAAAATTGCCATGCCACCATGATCTCTCCAACAAGAGTGAATCCAACAAAATATCTTAACATCCAAAGGCATCGTTGAGACCCACCAAAACAAGTGCAGGTCAGAGAGTGGGTATCCTGTGGTGAGTGACTCATCTCCTGATGCTCCAAAAGCTGGAGTGTGGGGGAATACTCTTCACTTGCCCGAATACATGCAGTTCCAACAGCTTTCAGAAGTTCACGCAGCTTACTCTGACACACCTCGCAAACCTGCAAATGCTGCCAACACGAAGAGCAAGATCAGCAAGTGGATGGATGCCAGATCCCATCCGAGTCACATCCAGACACAGAAATATAGCGCGGGTCTATCATTGTCGCTGGGTCTAAATCTTGGAACTCACTTCACACAGGGAATGTGAAAGTAACAACAGCGGTTCAAGAAGGCAGGTCATCATCACTTTCTTAAGAGCGACTAAATTGGTAATAATCCTGGCCTTGTCTACAGTGTGTAGATACTGAAAAAAGAATAGGAAATACATTTTACAAAATATTTTACACCATATATTCTCCCTGGATTTAAGTGCTCCGGCTAGTCCTGTAATTCAGCCTCATATTCTCTGGAAAAATCCTTCTTAGCCCCCATCTGAAGATAAACACAAAACCACACCGATAACCTTTCCCCTATACGCACGCTTACTGGAATATATTATAAGTTGCTATGTGAAATCCTTTACTTGAGAAGGGTAAATGGGTCCCTTTGCAACTTAGGCTATTAAAACACCATCAAACTCACTGGGCATTAAACTATGAAAATGACATGTACAGAATATTTAAAGTAACCAGAACTTTGGCTATTCTTCTCAAGACGGTATAATCACACTTATTTTACTGTCCACCCATCTAAACTGAAATTTATCCTTGATTTAGATTTACTGCAATTAATTGTTGACACTGAATATTTTACGAACATACATCACATTAACAGCATCGCATTCATCACTAATACACATCACTAAAAAATAAAATCATATGTATGGAAAATAATTCCCATTGAAAATTACTCCTTTCAAATATATTTGGTAGTGCAGATTGTTAATTGAACGTGGTGTTTAAGTTCAATACTCTGGCTTAATTCACTGATCTATGATAGATGCTTGGAATGGATGCCTATTCAAGACATTGCAATCACATCTGGATAAAACATGCAGTTTTGTCCTTGCGTGTGAAGATCAGCTGAGCCTAAACCCGTAACCCACAGAATGACACTTCTGGAAAGGCAATAATTTAACACGATCATCTGTGCTCAATCAAGCATGAAAGAACCTGACTACTTTTATACTACGTTAATCACTGATCATGTTTTTATATCTTTAATTATATAAAATCATCATTATTCCAATTTCTCACTAAAGACTACTAATCCCTTTGTGGATCTCTTACAAACAACAAATCAACTTGACCCATTTTATTTCCAAGATTTTTCCTGTCAAGAATGTAAGTTGCACCCTATGCTTTCCCAATCTCTCCCGGACATCTGTTAGGCAACATTTCCTAGTCTATCCTGAAAGTCTTAAATAACACCAACAAATGTTGGAAATAGTCAGCAGAAGAGAGAAATAATGTTTCAGTTCGAAGATAAACACAAGATGCTGGAGTAACTCAGCGGGACAGGCAGCATCTCTGGATAAAAGGAATGGATGACGTTTTGGGTCGAGACCCTTCTTGAGACAAAGGGTCCTGACCCGAAATGTCACCTATTCCTGTCCCGCTGAGATACTCCAGCATTTTGTGCCTATCTTGGGTTTAAACCAGCATCTGCAGTTCCTTCCTACAACAAAACTTAATGTTTCAGTTCAATGGATTTTCTTAACCTGAAACATTAACTCTGTTTCTCCCTCCACTCATGCTACCTGCCTTGCTGTGTATTCACATCATTTTCTGTTTTTATTTCTGATTTCCAGCATCTGCAGTGTTCTACTTTTTGATGAAATATTTTACTTCGGAGTCACGTGAGTGACTTCGTGAAGACCCCGCCAGCACGCATGCACGACATATCGTCGCACGCATTTGCTATCGACAAGCTGGGGGGGGGAGTGCACTCTCTCCACGGCTCCTTCAACAATGCAGTCAAGGTAAGTACACTAACCTTTTGTTGGTTGCAGGATGGAAGGCAATGGGGAAGGGAAGGAAGACTTCCCAAGAGCCGCGGGACGCCGACAGGCCAGCGGCCACTTTCCCCGGAGCTGCGAGAACCGCTGGCAGCATCCGGATGGCCGGGGGTAAATGTGCGGAAGTCTGGCGCTTCAGTTACACCAGCGCCCGACTTCTCTCCCGCATGGATGTCCGCACTGGAGCTGGAAATTCCAGACCCAGACTTTGTGCCCCCATCCCCCAGGAAGCGGGGGAGCAAACAGGTACGTGGGAAAGTGCCTCGCTCACCGACAGCGGCATCACCCCTTGTTGCTGTGGATCCACGGGGGCCGGGCTGGGTAACGTGCTGCGGCTACAGGGGAGCCCCGCAGCCGCAGCACGCCACATACAGCTGCCGGGGATATCTGCCTTAGGGCAGTCCAGCAGAGCTACTGCTGCGTCGAGCAGCCCTGCAGGAGCTGGTGCTGCCGACACAACGCCATGTCAGGCTGCGGTCAAGGGCGCCGGTGGCAGCAGTACACGGTCGGTTAGCTTACCTCTGGCAGCTGCCGACCATGCGCCTCCACGAAGAAGATTGGGCGATTGCCAGGTTGGAGCTCTTGGTGGAGCAACTAGTCCGACGGGATATGGACCGGGATGAACTGGAGTCTCGGGCCACCACCAGCCACGCCAGGAGACCGCCCAGCATATCGTCTTCTCCAGCCAGCCGTACCAGAAGTTGCTGGACGCTGACGTCGATGACGAATCAGGGATGCCGGTGGCCGTAGATCCAGTCCTAGGTGCGGACCTGCTGGATGTCGTGGGACATTTTGCCACAGGTACCCACACTGCACGTTCCCGCTGCACCCCAAACTGGCGGGAACCATTGACTATCTGACCACTCACCAGCTTCAGGGTCAGGTAGTCACTGACACCATGGACGAATTCAAACCGCCCGACAACTGCATCACTTTCAGTGTGCCTATGGGGAATGCTCAAATTTGGGGGGATTTGTGTACCACCACCAAGATGCAGGACGTCGGCCTACAGAGCATCCTCAAACTTCTATCGATGGGCATTACTGCATTTGCCAGCACCCTCGATGGGGATGATGTGCCCAGCGAGCAGCAGGATGCCCTGGCACTTCTCTGCAATGCGCAGTTCAAAATTAACTGCCTTCGTAAGAGCTCCATCCGGCCGACACTCAACCTGTAATTTGCAGGGTTGTGCCGTCCCTCCACTGCTCCACCACCTCATCAGCTGTTTGGGGAAGATCTTTCTGAGCAAGTCACAGACGAGGAGGCCAAGACCATGGCCCTTATGAAACCTCCACCGACCCATATCACTGTCAACCACCATACACTACTTGGAAACCGCGCCAGCCGGATAGGACACCAAGGACCTATCCGCCTCCCCTTCCCCAGGCGCAGCGGCCTTTTTTAGGGCAAGGCCTGCAGCGGCCCGCATGGACGATGCGGCCACCGTCACGACAAGCACTGCAATGTCCCCCCAAAACGCCATACGCCAGGACCCGCCGTTAGCCATGGAGGTGAGGGCGGCAGGTTCCTCTAAGGCAGTAGCACTTCTCCCCGCACAAGTCGGGGGATGGTTGCGGGCATTTAGTGGTGCTTGGGATGCAATCACCACAGACACATTTATTCTACAAAGTGTTCACGGTTATGTCATAGGATTTATTGATGGTCAACTTCCCCCTACACAGCATGCACCTCAGTGAATTTTTACGCTCTCTCAGAATGAGATAAAGGCGGCTAGCAGCCAAAGGGGTGATTGGCAAAATGACGCACGAAACCCCTTGAGTTTGTGTCCAACATCTTCACAAAAACCAAAAAAGATGGGGGGTGTCGGATTATCATAGACCTAACCCAGTTGCACACTTTTGTACAATATACCCATTTTAAAATGGATACCTTCGAAACAGCTAAGCAGATGCTTTACCCGGGGTACTTTATGGCTTGCATCGATTTAAAAGATGCATACTATACAGTTCCCATCACAGAATCGCACAGGAAGTTCCTGAAATTTGTCTGGAAGGGACAGTTGTGGCAATACAAAGCATTACCCAATGGGTTAACCACAGCCCCAGACTATTTACCAAAAAAGTAAAACCCATATTGGCACTCCTCCGACAACAAAATTATATCATCATGGCATATTTAGACGATATCCTTATCGTGGGTCAGACCCTCCAATTGGCTACGCTGGCAGTTACAGCGACCAAATCTTTATTCGAGACATTAGGGTTTGTAACCCATCCAGACAAATCCAAACTGCACCCCTCTCAAGTTATGGATTACCTGGGTTTCACCATTGACACAACCTTAATGATGATCACTAACCCGACCAACAAAGCTTTAGCCATAAAAAAAGCGTGCTACAGCCTTGCTTGCACCAGGGTTCCGACTCTCCGACAAACGGCAAAGGTAATTGGAAAATTGGTAGCTACATTCTCAGCTGCGCAATTCGGACCGTTACATTACCAAAATTTACAAAGAGCAAAGATCGCAGCATTAAAAACAAATGCTGGGCACTTTGATAGACCATTACGGTTGCCACATCAGGCTAGAGCTGAGCTATAATGGTGGATTGACAATCTTAGTGAGTGTCACAGACCCATCATTGTTAGCAACCCATCCGTCGTGCTACAGACTGATGCAAGCACTCAAGGTTGGGGTGCAACTGACACCATGCCCAGTTGTGGTGGCAGATGGGACCCTCACGAGTCTACCCTCCTCCAGACACAAGGGATAAATTATCTGGAGATGTTAGGGGCTTTCCATGGACTGCGGGCTTACTGTACTAACTCACGGCACTTACATGTCCACCTCCAAATAGATAACACGACGGTGGTGGCTTATATCAATCATATGGGTGGTATCAGATCGTTATCTTGTGATGAATTGGCAAACACAATCTGGCACTGGTGCATTGAGAGAAATATTTGGATCACAGCGACCTATTTGCCAGGGAAGCTCAATACAGTGGCGGACACCAGGTCACGAGTGTTCAATAACATCGAGTGGATGTTGAATCCCCAAATTTTTGCTGAAATTATAGCTCACTATGGCACACCAGATATTGACCTCTTTGCATCCAGGTTGAACCAACAGATACCAACGCATGTGTCTTGGGAACCAGAACCTAGGGCAGTAGCTATGGATGCTTTTTCTCTCCATTGGGGTAAATGGTTTTGCTACGCATTTCCCCCATTCTGCCTCATCAGTCTGCATTCTGCAACTGGCATTTTGATCATACCCAACTGGCCTACACAGCCATGGTACCCGATGGTCCTCAAAATTTTGAAACGTCCGTGGATTCAGTTTGGTAAAAACCCCAAATGAATTACTAACCCTCATTACGGGGGACAGTCACCCGTGCCATGGTCACCTAAACATGTTGGCCTGCAGGTTCTAAAGAGGCCTCTCGTCAAGTCCGGCATATCACCAAGAGCCCTGGACCTTATCTCAGCGTCATGCCGAGCATCAACCAGGAGGCAGTACCTCACACAGGTCAGGAGGTGGGAGGCATTCTGCTCCCGTACCAACACGACATCCAACTCGGCAACAATCCCTGATGTCCTGGAATTCCTAGCGGGCCTTCATTACGATGTGGGTCTTAGCTACAGTGCCATCAACAGTGCCAGGAGTGCACTGTCCTCATACCTGGACATAGGTATAGGCTCCTGCCACCTGGTGTCTAAATTTATGAGGGGAGTGTTTAACACCAACCCTCCACGGCCCAGATACAACTTCACCTGGGACGTAGGGATCGTTCTGACCCTACTGAGGAACTGGTCTCTATGACAGAGTTACCACTCAAACAGCTCACCCTCAAAGTGGTGATGCTGATGGCACTGACTAACAGCTCAACGAGTCCAGGCATTACAGAAGTTGCAGCTGGATAGCATGGTCTCCACCCCTGCAAAGGTGACTTTCTTTGTCCAGGACCTATTGAAGCAGCACAGACCTGGGGCTCATGGGCTGCAGTTGGAGTTTCGGGCGTACCCCACTGATGCCACCCTCTGCATAGTCACCCATCTCCGCCTCTACATCCGCACTACACGAACCATCCAGAAGATGGAGCAGGGGCTCGTCATCAGCCACAAATCTCCACATCACCGGGTGACTGTGCAGACTATCGCAAGGTGGCTCAAGGTTGGGTGCAGCAGGAATAGGTACTAACATTTTAAAATCTCACTCTACCAGGGCTGCATCCATATCAGTGGTGAGGGCTATGGAGGTGCCCATGAACCACATCCTCGCCACCGCGGGCTGGGCCAGTGAAGCAACCTTCCAGCGGTTCTACAATAAGCCACTGGTTGCCCCGCAACCATCGTGGAAGCCGTGCTGGGAGCCGCTCCATGACTGATTTGACCCCAAATTAAGGGTCTTTTGCTGTTATTATTTGTGTTAATAACTGTCATTATTTTTCAGCCTGTTCAGTCTGGAATGCATTAACTACCTTCCTCCTTCAGTATTGCGGCAGTGTGATAGCATGGACGATGTCCAGGGCATGAAATCACAGAACTTTGAAATCTTCACGAAGTCACTCATGTGACTCCGAAGTAAAATAGTAAGATTAAACGAGAACTTACCAAGTTCGAAGTTTGATCTTTATTTTATGAGGAGTTGCGGTGAGGGATTTCATGCCCTCTGCTCCCACCCTCTATCATAAGGTCAACTGGTATGTTCTACGTTCTTAATCTTACTATTTCCAGTCATGGTGCGTTCTGTGATTCCACACCACTACTTTGAAGAATGTCGCGCATGCGTGCTGGCTGGGTCTTCACGAAAACCCTCACCGCAAGTCCTCATAAAATAAAGATCAACCTTCGAATTTGGTAAGTTCTCGTTTAATCTTACTATTAAACAACATTGCTGTTTCAATTCCAGGCTTCCAATCTCATACTATCACTAGTATTGAAGTTCCCCAGCATGTAATTCCACTTCTTCCTTTCTGGTCCATTTTATTGCAGCTTGAGATTTATCTAGTTATCTTAACACACCACCATACCCGATTGTCACCCACTTTTCCATGCAGTATATCCACAAAACTGTTATATGACAATTCATTTTTTTAAAGAAGGAACTGCAGATGCTGGAGAATCGAGGGTACACAAAAAGCTGGAGAAACTCAGCGGGTGCAGCAGCATCTAAGGAGCGAAGGAGATAGGCGACGTTTCGGGTCGAGACCCTTCTTCAGACTGGTCAGGGATCAGGGAAACGAGAGATATAGACGGTGATGTGGAGAGATAAGGAACAATGAGTGAAAGATATGCAAAAAAGTATCGGTGATAAAGGGAACAGGCCATTGTAAGCTGTTTGTGGTGTGAAAATGAGAAGCTGGTGCGACTGGGGTGGGGGAGGGAGATAGAGATAGAGGGAATGCCAGGGTCCGAGGGCTGAGGGAGAGGTGGGAGGGGGAGGAGACAGCAGGGGTTAACAGAATTGAGAAAATTCAATATTCAAGCCCAAAGGATGCAGACTCCCCAAGCGGAATATGAGGTGCTGTTCCTCCAGCTTGCGGTGTTGCTCACTCTGGCGTGGAGGAGGCCCAGGACCGAGAGGTCGGATGTGGAATGGGAGGGGGAGTTGAAGTGCTGAGCCACCGGGAGGTCGGGTTGGTTATTGCGGACCGAGCGGAGGTGTTCGGCGAAGCGATCGCCAAGCCTCCGCTTGGTCTCACCGATATAGATCATCTGGCATCTGGAGCAGCGGATGCAGTAGATGAGGTTGGAGGAGGTGCAGGTGAACCTCTGTCGGACCTGGAAGGACTGCTTGGGTCCCTGAAAGGAGTGGAGGGGGGAGGTGAAGGGACAAGTGTTGCATTTCTTGCGGTTGCAAGGGAAAGTGCCCGGGGAAAGGGTAGAGTGGGAGGGGAGGGAAGAATTGACAATTCCCTTGTACTTAGACTTATACTTTTTTGCATATCTTTCACTCATTGTTCCTTATCTCTCCACATCACCGTCTATATCTCTCGTTTCCCTGATCCCTGACCAGTCTGAAGAAGGGTCTTGACCCGAAACTTCGCCTATCTCCTTCGCTCCTTAGATGCTGCTGCACCCGCTGAGTTTCTCCAGCTTTTTGTGTACCCACCATATGACAATTCATCTTTCTTAACACACATGACAAGGAATGATAGATCAGTCTTGATTGAATGGCGGAGTAGATTTGATCGGCCAACGGTCTAATTCTGCTCCAATGATTTATTAACTTATGAACTTCTTGTCGCATGGAGCCTGCTCAGTCTCTTGGGTGGGGAAGACCAGCTTGTCCAGTCTTCTCTGTCTGGGCTTGGTAAGGTCATACGTCATAAGGTCATAAATGAAAGGAGTAGAATTAGGCCATTCTGCCCATCAAGTTTACTCTGCCATTCAATCATGGCTGATCTATCTCCACCCCCCCCCCCCCCTCCCAACCCCTTTATCCTGCCTTTTCCCCATGGCCCCTGAAACCCGTACTAGTCAAAGGGGAAGTGAGAAGAGCGTGATCCAGTCCAATAAATTGGTAAATACAGCAATACCTCACAAATTATTGGCAGAGAAGAGATAATGAAGAAACATTATCACAGAAGTTGACCGTGGGGTAAATGTGCCAAAGAATTATGGCACAACACATGAATCAGCATGATTTACTCCATTATTTCCTGGAAATTCAATCACAATGGCACACACTATTAATACATCATAATTCTTTCACACAGTCAGAGCAATTTCATGTTTTTTTATCCCATCTGACAGTGAGGATTTTTTCGCTGTCCACACATATGCCAGTGATCTGCATCTAATTTTGCTAAAACAAAAAGCAAATTAGGATGTCCTTGCTTGGCTTTCTCATCTTCAGCTGTCCAGTATCATTTTGACATTCTGAAAAATGAGTGGGCAGAGTGGATTTTAATTTACTTTCATTGAAAAGCCATTTGGTATAAGGCGCTGCACTGATTTAAACCTCCAAAATAACCCTCCAGATTAATCATAATGAAAGTCTTCAAAATTGTAACTTATATTACTTTCATTTCCTGATCATAGGATGTAACAAGACAATGCAGAGTTGTTCAGATAGATCAGCCAGAGGTGTTTCCATGCAGGGAACCTGGAATCAGGTCACTTAATAGAAAAAAAACCTTATCTGTGTTCACCTATTACCGGCCATGCTCTATCTTCTCTCTTCCAGCTTTCTTCCCCTGTTAAACTGAGTTATTTTGTCAGTCCAGTTCAAGAAGACTTGATTCAAACCATTGCTGCTGTTGAAATCGATTCTTTATTCTGACAGCGCTGTATAATTCTTTAAACCTTCCAACACAGATCTAGAGACTCTGGGGCAGATTCAAAGAGCTAATGACGTTGGTACAAACTTAACACATTATATAGGTATTAGACAATTATGGTACAGAAGGAGTGGCAAACTATTAACCAATCATTATGCTTTACCATACATTAGCTTATTTGCATTAACCAATCAACTAAATCGTTTTCAGTGATTGACAACACATGTAGTCACATGATTTTCCATTTTCTGGCCTCTTTACAACCCTTGCTCCATCTGTGGTTTATCCTCTTTGCTCAAAATCATTTTATTTCAATGAAGTAAAACCACAGAAAGATCAAATTAATTCTCAGAGACCACCTCTCAGAATATAAAATACACATCATACAGCAATCACACAATACATACACACAAAACATATATTTTCACTTTTGGAAAAGAAAGTTATTTCTAAAACTTCAGATTGAAAAAAAGTCTAATACTAACATTCCTAATTAAAACACAATACTTTCACAAATAATTTCCCTACAACTTCATAGTTAAAATACAGTTACTTATGGATTACAAATATTGAGTTTTTCCCTATTCTTACAAGGTGGTAAAGAGTTACTTCTAATTACACAATTCCCAACTCCAATTATGCAATGGCCATCTACTGTCACACTTGATAAATTATAATTGCTTCTTACCAAGCTCGGGTTTAGTTTCATTCTGAATGACAACCTCCCCCTTCTATCTCTGGATGAAAGGAATGTAAGGCCTCCTCACTTAATAGCATTCCACACAGCAAATGGAAGATTATCGAAACAGAGTTACTTTCTCAGTTTTCTATAAACATAAGAAATCACCCTTATACAAAGGTCACACAACCATCACCTACACCTTATCTCTTATCTCAACATAAATACATTTAAACAGCACAAACCAGATCACAGACTATAATAAAAGCCTTGCTGCCCAAGACCCAATATAGACAACCATAAATCTTCTTTATGGCACACCAGAGCTCAAAGATGTGAAAGATGTGTCACAAAGAAAAGACAAATGGTGCCCATGTCCTGCGAAGAAACCACATTAACAACCTATACTCTAACCACCAAACTAAACCAAATACAACTTCTGACAGGGTTATAGCTGCTTCAAAGCAAACAAAGCTATGCCTATTCTGATCAACATTTCCATGTTATGATAAGCCATCTGTTCTCCTGTGTGTATGTTATTTCTTTTTGGGGACATATATTTCTGAAAACCCCAACTCCAAGCCTTTCTCTTGCAACTTAACATATGTTCCTCACACGGAAGTTATTATCTGAGCAATTCTATTATATAATATTTCCTCATTCCCTCTTCTGGTCATATCATGATCACTAATAGGATAATAACACAGGCAGAGATTCATCAGCATTGGCTTATTAGTCATCCAAGTTTATTCCTAACCTTGAGATGCTTTATAGCCCCCAAAACCCGGACCATGTAGGTGGGCAGGCTGGCTTGTTGACACCGATGCTGCTCCCTACCCCTCTGCTGTGCTTCATACCATAGCCCTTAGAGTGCTCAACTATTCTGGGCTTCATAACATTTTATTCATTCTAATACATCCATCTTCTAACAATTATTTTTCAACCTGCGCATTTACCATCCTTTCAATATCCTCATCCTTCAACATTGGAATTTCTTCTTCTTCTAAATGCTGCAATAATATCTTCTCACCAGTTTCCACATTACCCAAGGTTGTCATTAGTCTAGCAATAATACATTTAACAATAGCCAATTCCCACAAACAAACACAAAATCACTATTGCTACATATATGGCCATACTAATGTTCCAATTAAATAATCCCCCAAAATCCCAGTTTCCCCATTCAATAACCTCTTTCATCCCATCAAGCAAGGTAATAATGTCATTTTGATGTTTGGTGATGTTACTAGTTCTGTCCTGAATTCCCATCATACATCTGTCTTTCACAATAGCACACGTCCCTCCCTCACAGGCCAACAGATAGTCCAAGGCATATCTATTCTGCAACGAGAACATACGCATTTCTGATAGTTGGGTTTTTATTGCTTTGCTTCCAGAGCCTCGGTAGTGGCATTTTCCAAAATAGTCAGTCCACAGACTATATAATTACAATTCTTAGCCGCCTCAGACCCTGCTATCCCTCCCAACACCAGTGCACTAAGGATACCCCATCCAATAGCATGCCCTTTATTGGCTCCCCTGGTGTCTGGGTTCCTCCAGTTGGCACAGAATTCGGGCGGATACTGCCCTGCGCAGAATTCTTTGTTCCTTTCTGGACCAACTTGCTGGGCAAAGAGCGGTGGTAAGGACATGGGCACCAACAGCTACGTTCCTTGGAAAGGGAGGTCTTAAGACATTGGTCGCTGTGCCATTGAAAAAGAAGTAGTAACCTTTTTCCATGTATATTGACCTATATGAGTCTATATGTCTATATGAGTTTATTATGGAACCCCCCTTCGCCCATCTCATCCAGCTCTTCGAAATCCACTGGCCATCACTCAGGTATAGGGAAGTGATGGGATCCTATCATATGATGGGTCCCATTTGCCCAACCACAAACCAACTGTAATCCTACATAGATGGGGATGCATTCCTTGGGAGTCGAACATTTGATCCCTTCTGAGGTACTATTTCAGCTAGTCTGATGTGGGATCTGTACTAAACATGAGATGTTGAATGGGATTTTGATAACTATACACCCGTACCTTTGGTTGGTAAAGCAACTCCCATATTGTCTATTGTCTGTGTTCATGGTAAGCCTTGTCAGTCTTATCCTCACAACCCGAGTAAGAATGTTCATTGTCACGATGTAGTGGCAGACAGTTAGCCGGTGGGGCTAAGGTCTCATCATAATGGATGGTGACAGTTTTGACCGGAACTGGCTTTTTACCTTGACATATTACTAACTGTTCAATCGACCCCCACTTGGGAGATACTGCAAATAGGCTACCAACTGATTTTGTAGCAGGGTAACAGACAATTTGTCCTTTACCAAATAATTCATTATGGGCTTGTATAAACATGTTAGAGTCTCTTTCTTCCAATGGACGTTTTTCCCGTGTCTTTTCCTCATGTCCTTTCTTTTGTAACCAAGGGTATACCTCTAATGCTTCTCGAAAGCATAGTCCATCATACAAATGTCCCTTTGCTGAGTTGTCTTCCAAGGGATTCCATCTGCAGAAAAAGTCAAATTTGCACTTCCGAAACCAACAGGGTAATTCCCACAGGTGTCGGTTATCTAAGTCTACCTGCCGATCGCGCTGACACAGTATCCCATTGCAATAGTCAATCTTGGTGACGTTCCAGGTTCCAAAGGCATCCGGGCAATTGCACTGTACCACATCTCCTTTGCAGAGGTGAAAGATTCTGCTTGGTTGTCCCAGGACACATCGTCAAATGTTTCCTTCATTTCTCTCCATCTGTTGTAGCATCAGGATGCATAGCAGGATGAATCGCCTCATTTTAATGTATCTGGAATATGCAAAGGCTCACAAAAAGCTAATTTCTTACTTAATTAGCTTAAACAACTATTCACTCAGTTTAAACGTTCTTCTGTCAATCAGTCCAGTAATCAGTCGCGTATTCTCAACCATATAGCAAAATAAGGATTCAAAAACTAAACTTATTCAGATTCAAAACTAAACTTATGATACAACCCCCAAGCAAAGCAGAAATGTAAAAACTAAAAAAAACACAAAATTAAAAATACAATTACTCTTCTTTTTTCTCTACAATTACAATTACTTTTGATTGGGCTCCCCAATCAATTTGCAGTGGTTCAGGTGAACCCATGCAGCGCGACCCTCAACTTTGGCAGCGGTCGGAGTGGTGAGGAGAACCTGGAAAGGACCATTCCAACGTAGGCCGAGGTGCTTACATGCAGGAACACTGAATCGCGGTTTGATTTCGCATAACAATATATTTACAATGGTAGAGGCCTTATTGTCAGTGGTCGGATATGCTTCATTCCATTTACTGAACACATCGACAATTACAAGAACATACTTATAACACTGACATCTTTCCAACTCAATGTGGTCCATTTCCAAGGTCTCAAAGGGACCTGTGGGTAAAGGGGTCTTCCCTGGTTCACAGGGCAAGCCTTTACCTGGATTATGCTGCTGGCAAATCAGACATCGCTGGCCGATATGCTGAGACAAGTCCAGAAGTTTTGGATGCCACCAGGTCTCTAAAAGCATATCACTTAGGGCCTTGGCACCACAATAAGTTGCAAAGTGTACACATTCAATAACCCACAACGCAAGCTTGTCAAACATGCAAGTCTGTCCAGCAGGCGTAACCCATAAGCTAGTGACAGGATCATACACACAACCCTGGTCCTGCCACAGCTGTTTTACTTGTGCTGGAGCATCCTCCTGCATTTGAAGTACTTCCTGGGTGGTTAGCATTCCTTTTTCCGGGGATGTTATCGGCCGCGGGACAGCGGTCAGAGCTCTCATCCTCATACATTCCAGTGAATATAAGCCCATCGATCCATTCTTTCATCATATGTCTGTCCTGCCATCCCGGGAATTAACCTGTTGAACCTACGCTGCACTCCCTCAATAGCAAGGATGTCCTTCCTGAAATTAGGAAACCGAAACTGCACACAATACTCCAGGTGTGGTCTCACCAGGGCCCTGTATAACTGCAGTAGGACTTCCTTGCTCCTATACTCAAATCCTCTCACTATGATATCTCACTCTATACCTTGACAGCCTTTCTCACAGTCCACTATCCCGGCAATTTTGGTTTCACCTGTAAATTTACTAAACCCCCGTTTATGTTTATGTCCAAGTCATTTATACATATCATAAACAGCAGAGGTCCTAGCACACATCCCAGGTAAACTCCACTGATCACAAACTTCCAGCCTGAATATTGTCCTTGGACCACAACTGTCCACAATTGTCCTTGGTCTCCCATCAGTAAGCCAGTTCCGAATCCATCCGACCAAGTCACTGTTAATCCCTGCATCTAAATGTTCTGGATCAGCCTGCCATTATGGAGTTCATCAAATGTCTTACTAAAATCCATGAAGACAATATCCATCATCGTGCCCTCGTCAATCTCCTTTGTCACCTCCTTAAAAACTTGATCAAGTTAGTAAGACATGACCTGCCATGAACAAAGCCATGCTGTTTGCCGCTAATTAACCCATTCTCTACCAAATGGAAGTAAATCCTATCCCAAAGAATTCTCCCCAATAGCTTCCCTAACACTGCCATGAGGCTCACCGGCCAAAATTTACATGGATTCTCTCTACTTCACTTCTTAAATGTAAGAACAACATTAGCAACTCCAGGTTGTCACCTGTGATTAGAGAAAATGCAAAGATCTTTGTCAAGGTTCTGCAATCTCATCCCTTGCCTCTCTCTATGACCAGAGATAAATTCCATCAGATCCTTGGGGTTTATCTGCCTTAATGTTCTTCAAGAGCCCCAGCACCTCCCCCTTCTTAATCTCATGCTGAAAGGACTAGGAGATAATCACTGGTCATCAACTGCCCGAAGGAGTATGGACCAAAAAGGAGCACGTGTTTTACTCTTAAAGGATTAAACTTTCACCCTATAAATTCGCCGTAAATCTTCTGAACTTACATTTGTAAGAACACTTCCAGTGGGAAAACAAAGAATGGAGACCCAGATATTACCTCATCCATCCACTAATAAGCCATGTTACTAACATTTTTAAAAAGAATTATCAGGAAAGAATGAGGAATTTTTACTTTGATAAAGATGATGGGAAAACTAATTGGAGAGAGGATAGTGAGGAAATTCATAGGAAATTGACTTAATCCATTGTATAGTGCGGATCTGGTAAATAAAATATTAAAGTGCATTGAAAGATAAAGAACGAGCAGGAACAGCAAACAGCTAAAGTCAGGATATCAGCAATTGTAGCATGTAATTACAGCAGACTCTGGATGGATAGAGACCGGTTTATAATATTGGGCTAACATATTGACATCAAAAAAAGCAGGTTTGAATAGTAATGCTTAATAACTACCCGTTCATTTGATTCATGTCGGGACTTGCTGTTTTTATGCTGCCAATTTGTCATATTTACCCAATAAGCTGCATCAGTCTCAACAACAACTTGCAGCAACAATTTTAGGAGCTGAAGGCGATGGAGAAGCAATTAGATTAGGGGATTATCAAGGAGCAAGAGCACATAAAACAAGGATTTAAAGTGTTGAACAGGATTTTTATCATGGAACACTAACTATTGAGATGTGTAGCCTATTGGCCAAGAGAAATCATTCACATTTTAATTCTGTAGTCAGTAAGAATGTAAACAGAATTCTTATCTCACTTATTTAGATATTAGAAGATATTGGACAGTTAGACTTATGTCAGTGGTTGGAAGATTATTGGCTAAAATTCTTAACATAAGACATATACAATTGGAAAGCAGGGCATTGATGAAGGCAGGACAATAGATGTGGTCTATAGGATCATTAGTAAAGTATTTGACAAACTCTCACATGGTAGTCTGGTCTATAAGATTAAGGTCGCTGGGAAGCAAGAGTTCCCTAACCGAGCTAGTCCCACTTGCCTGCACATAGTCGGTGGGGCGCTGCGAGTCGACTACCCTGCCAGCAACGCGTTTGTCATTTCTAATTTTTTTGTTTATTTCAGTGTGTCCAAATGTGTGTTTTAATGTCTCTTGGTGTGTCTTGTTGGGAAGTGGTGAGGGGGGGGGGGGGGTAAGGGGGGAATCGCTTTCGGTCGCCTCCTCCACGGAGAGGCGACATTTTCCATGTCGCCTCCCTCTCATAGAAATATATAAAATTCTTAAGGGATTGGACAAGCTAGTTGCAGGGAAACTGTTCCCGATGTTTGGGGAGTCCAGATCCAGGGGTCACGGTTTAAGAATAAGGGGTCATTTGGACTGAGATGAGGAAAAATGTTTTCACACAAACATTTGTGAATTTGTGGAATTCACTGCCATAAACGGCAGTGGAGGCCAATTCACTGGATCTATTCAAGAGAGAGTTGGATATACTGAAGCTCTCAGGGCTAACAGAATCAAGGGATATGGGATGAAAGCAGGAACATGATACTGATTCAGCCACGATCATATTGAATGGCGATGCTAGCTTGAATGGCCAAATGGCCTATTCCTGCACCTATGTTTCTATGTTTTATATCGATAAGCTACACAAATGAGTGGAGAAATGGCAGAAAGATTTTAATCCAAGGACGTGTGAGGTGCAGCACTTCGGAAGGTCAAATATAAGGAGAACATATACAATTAATGGCATGACACTTTTCAGCATTCAGGTACAGAGGGTCCTAACTCCCAGAAAGTGGAATTAATTATATAGCATGGTAAAGAATAGCATAGATGGCGTCGCGTGCACAACGCGAGGCTCTGTGTCTCCGTAGTTTTAGCAATTTTTTTTTAGTTCTGTTAATAATTAACTTAGTTTTCGCCCGGAGCACTCGAGCGAAGACTCTGTACGGCCGTCAGGAGCTATTGGAGCTCGGCCGTCTCCACGTAACGAGCCCCAGAAGCGACTTTCAACTGCCGCCGGAGATCGTCAGGTCACCGGGGTCTAGCGGGCCAGCTCCCCCGACAGGAAGTGCCCGGAGGCGGCGCAGGGACCGCAAGCAGAGACGTGGGAAGCGCGGAGGCTGTCGAGCTAGGCTGAGATCGAACCCGCACCAGCCAGCTCTGCCCAGCATTTTCCTCGCGAATGTCCGGTCCCTGGTGAGTAAAATGGATGAACTGCGGCTGCGGATCACCACACACAAACGGATCACCGACTGCAACGCCATGGTCTTCACCGAAACATGGCTCACCGACAACATCCCGGACCACACCATCGAGCTGGAGGGGCGCACTGTGTTCAGGGCCGATAGAACAGCGGAGGACTCCGGTAAGACCAAGGGCGGCGGACTGTGCATCTATGTGAATAACTCATGGTGTACAGACGCTGTCAGGATTGGTAGTCACTGCTCTGCTGACCTGGAATACCTGATGATAAAGTGCAGGCCCTTCTATCTGCCCAGGGAATTCACATCGACTGTTATCACTGCAGTCTATGTACCCCCAGATGCTAATGCCAGGCAAGCAATGGAGGAGCTGCAAGCTGCTATCAGCAGACAACTAACTGCACACCCAGAGGGGGCCTTTATTGCTGCAGGTGATTTCAACCACTCTAACCTTAAAACTGTACTCCCCAGATTCCACCAACATGTCTCCTGCCCAACCAGAGAATCCCCAGGCCCCCATCCTCTCATCTTTATCATGGACGTCCAGTCACTCTACACCTCCATCCCCCACCAGGACGGTCTCAAAGCCCTCCGGTTCTTCCTCGACCAGAGGAGCAACCCATACCCGTCCACTGACACCCTCCTCCGCCTAGCAGAGTTGGTCCTCACCCTCAATAACTTCTCTTTTGATTCCTCCCATTTCCTCCAAACACAAGGCGTAGCTATGGGCACACGCATGGGCCCCAGCTACGCTTGCCTCTTTGTTGGGTACGTCGAACAATCCTTATTCTCGGCGTACCAGGGCCTCATCCCCGACCTCTACCGTTACATCGACGACTGCTATAGACCTCCCGGTGGCTCAGCACTTCAACTCCCCCTCCCATTCCACATCCGACCTCTCGGTCCTGGGCCTCCTCCACGGCCAGAGTGAGCAACACCGCAAGCTGGAGGAACAGCACCTCATATTCCGCTTGGGGAGTCTGCATCCTTTGGGCTTGAATATTGAATTTTCTCAATTCTGTTAACCCTTGCTGTCTCCTCCCCTTCCCACCTCTCCCTCAGCCCTCGGGCCCTGGCATTCCCTTTATCTCTATCTCCCTCCCCCACCCCAGTCGCACCAGCTTCTCATTTTCACACCACAAACAGCTTACAATGGCTTGTTCCCTTTATCACCGATACTTTTTTGCATATCTTTCACTCATTGTTCCTTATCTCTCCACATCACCGTCTATATCTCTCGTTTCCCTGATCCCTGACCAGTCTGAAGAAGGGTCTCGACCCGAAACGTCGCCTATCTCCTTCGCTCCTTAGATGCTGCTGCACCCGCTGAGTTTCTCCAGCTTTTTGTGTACCCCCAGAGGAAACAAGACTCTGGACCTAGTATTCACCAACATTGCTGAAGCATACAAAGCCCTCCCCCTCCCCCACCTGGGACAGTCTGACCACCTCTCTCTGTTCCTGCTCCCCAAATACACACCTCTGATCAGACGTGTGAAACCTTCCGTGAGGACAGTGAAGGTCTGGCCTGAGGGGGCTGTCTCTGTCTTACAGGAACAGTTTCAGCAAACAGACTGGAGTCTGTTTGCCACCCAGGCCACCTTCAACTCCCAAGTGGACATCAACTCATACACCTCAACCGTTCTGGACTACATAAAATTCTGCACGGACAATGTCACTACCCACAAAGTAATAAGGACCCTCCCTAACCAGAAGCCGTGGATGAGCAGGGAGGTCAGACTCCTGCTGAAGGCTCGCGACGTCACTTTTAAATCTGGCGATGCTGAGGGATACAGCTCATCCAGGGCCAATCTGAAAAAGGGAATTAGGAATGCTCAACTTAATCACAAACGGCGGATCGAGGAGCATTTCCGAAATAACTCTGACCCCAGGCGCATGTGGCAAGGAATCAAATCCATTGCTGATTACCATAAAGTTAACACTCCCCCCCCAGACAATGCCTCCCTTCCTGACGAGCTAAACTATTTCTACGCCCGCTTCGACCGGGACAACAAAACTCCTGCCATCAAAGTTGCTCCACCCCTGCATGAACAATCCGTCAGTCTCTCCACCTCTGCTGTACAAGATGCACTGAGCAAGGTGAATGAGCACAAAGCTGCCGGCCCCGATGGCATCCCCGGGCGGGTGCTCAGGGCATGTGCTGGACAACTATCCCTGGTCCTCACTGACATCTTCAATCTGTCACTGGCCCAGGGTGTCATCCCCACTTGCCTCAAGACATCTACCATTGTGCCAGTGCCCAAACAATCAGCGACAGGGAGTCTCAATGATTTCCGGCCAGTGGCACTCACCCCTGTCATCGCCAAGTGCTTCGAGCGGCTGATCTTGGCTCACCTCAAAGCCAGCCTCCCCCCCACACTGGACCCCCATCAGTTTGCCTACCGGACCAATAGGTCAACAGAAGATGCCATATCTGCGGCCCTACACTCTGCCCTGACCCACCTGGACAGCAATAACACCTACATCAGGCTGCTGTTCATCGACTTCAGTTCCGCCTTTAACACTGTCATACCCGCTAGCTTGATCACCAAATTCAGCGGTCTTGGCATCTCCACTTCCCTCTGCAATTGGACACTGGATTTCCTCACTAACAGACCACAGTCTGTTAGGATCAACAACCTCACCTCCTCCACTATAACACTGAACACTGGCGTGCCACAGGGCTGTGTGCTCAGTCCTCTCCTCTACTCTCTCTTCACCCATGACTGCATCCCTAAGTTTAGCTCCAACGCCATCATAAAATTTGCCGACGACACCATGGTGGTAGGACTGATCAGCAATAACGACGAGTCAGCCTACAGGGAGGAGGTCCAGCACCTGACAACCTGGTGTGCCAATAACAACCTCGTCCTCAACTCCCAAAAGACGAAGGAGATCATTGTCGACTTCAGGAAGAACAGAGGGGGCAGACACACCCCCATCCATATAAACGGGACTGAGGTGGAGCGGGTCTCCAACTACAAATTCCTACACATCTCGGAGGATCTGTCCTGGTCCCTCAACACCTCCAAGCTGGTCAAAAAGGCGCAGCAGCGCCTTTACTTCCTGAGGAGGCTCAAAAAAGCCCACCTGTCCCCCCTGATCCTGACCAACTTCTACCGCTGTACCATCGAAAGCATCCTGACCACCTGCTTTACGGTATGGTACAGCAGTTGCACCGTAGCAGACAGGAAGGCACTACAACGGGTGGTGAAAACCGCCCAGCACATCATCGGTGCCCCGCTCCCTGCTTTGGATGCCCTCCACCGAAAACGGTGTCTGAGACGGGCTGGGAAGATCATCAAGGACCCTCCCACCCTAACCATGGACTGTTTGCCCTCCTACCATCGGGGAGGCGGTACAGGAGCCTCAGGTCCCGCACCAGCAGGATGAGGAGTAGCTTCTACAATAACACCATCGCACTGCTGAACTCGGAGTCCCGCCGATAGATTCCCACATCTGTATTTATTTATCTGTATTTATCTAAACATTGCTATCACTACGTACTGACACTAAACTGCATTTCGTTGTACCCATACTTGTATCTGTGCAATGACATTAAATTTGAATTGAATTGAAGACATATGGTATGCTTGCTTTCATAAGTGATGTCATTAAGTGTAAAGGTGAGGAAGTTATGATGTAGCTTTATTGGACTTTAGTTCGGCCACAAATGTAATATGGCTTGCAATTCTGGTCGCTCCATGTGGTGGCTTTGGAGAAGGTTTACCAGAATTATGCCTGGATTAGGGGCTATTAGCTCCAGGGAGAGGTTGGGCAGACTTTGAGGAGATTGTGAGATCTGGTAGAAATGTATAAAATTATGAGAGGCATAGATAGGGTAAACAATCAGATTATTTTTCCCACAATGGAAAAATCCAATACAAGATGGCATAGCATTAAGGTGAGAAGGGCAAAGTTTAAACGAGGTATACAGGTCAACCTTTTTACAAGGAGGGTACTAAATGCCTGGAACGTGCTGCTGGGGTTGGTGGTTCAGGCAGATCCGATTGAGACTTTAGGATAGGCACATGGAGGGATTGGAGGGATATGGTTTATGTGCAAATAGGTAAGAAATGGTCTTGGCATCATGTTCGGCATAGACATTGTTGGCCAAAGGGCCTCTTCTTGTGCTATGTTCTATGTCTATCACTACCTCCTATCCTGCATGTGCCTGAGGGCTGGTGATCATTTGTGCCATTCAAAGTGGGCAAGATGCCATTGAAAGATTTGAAACTCCCGGTTTCTCTTAATTATTCAACTGAAGCTCAATTTCAATTCATACTTGGACCCATGACTTTGTACACAAGGTTCCATTGTGTTCATGCCCGGTTGGTGGCAAGAACTATAATTGAAACATAGAACGCTAATAGTGCAGGAGGCCATTTAGCCCATCATTCCCATTCCGGCTCTCTACGAGAACAGCTATCTAGTTCCATCTCCCACAATTTTCTCCGCAGCCTTGATTTTTTTTATTATTTACATATTTATATTTATATATACTTATATATGTTTATATATACTACCTTCTACTCCCCGAGGCTGAAGATAACTGGTAAACCTATTAATAAAAAGGAATTGTGCCTCTACTGCGCTGTTTTCTTGGTTAATACACACTCAAGAATAATTTATCAGTATTCATAGCTAATTTTGCTATTTTGCAGAAAACAAAAGTGTAATTTCTTGATTTTGTGCCAATGCACAACACTGAGTATAATTAATTCTCAGGGTAATTATAACCCCTGTTGAGAATTTATTGATTCTTTTTTTTTCATTTCTACCAAAGAGAACTATTAAAGTTTGCACCAGTTGTTTTACAGTGATCAAAACACAAACCGCTGGAGGAACTCAGCAGGTCAGGCAATATTTGTAGATGGAACGGAGTGTTTTCCATTGTTTGTTTGGACAGTAAGACTGATGTGATGGGACAATCTATAAAATATTAAATTACTATCAATTGTGCAAGGGCGGCACAGTGGTAGAGTTGTTGCCTCGCAGCACCAGAGACCCAGGTTCAATCCTGACTATGTGCTGTCTGTGTGGAGTGTGCACATTCTCTCTGTGACCATGTGGGTTTTATCCGGGTGGTCCAGTTTCCTCCCACATTCCAAAGACGTGAAGTTTGGAGGTTAATTGGCTTCTGTAAATTGTCTCTAGTGTGGAGAATAGAACTAGTATATGCCTGATGGATGGTCGACACAGACTTGGTGTGCCAAAGAGCCTGTTGCCACACTGTATCTGTAAACTAAACTAAACTAAACTAGAACTTTGCAAGGGCTATGACGTATTTCAATTATGGATTCCTTAGAATAGAAAAAAAATGGCTACTGTCACTTCACAGAGACACAATCATTTGAAAATAATCATACAGGCAACAGCGGAGCTTGATCAAAAAGTAGGCCTTACACAACATCTCAAAGAACGAGTAATCAATAAGGAGCAGTTTTGTAAGTGAATTCTAGCTCTTTGAATCTAGGCATCTACAGACAGAGCAAAGAACGACATGGAGGAATCCAGAAGCTTCTCAAATTATGCAATAAACAAGATCATAATAACTTCAAAAGATAATTCAAAATCTATTTTGGGAGGGATGATTATCTACCTTTGACCTTACAGCAATTGGTTGTATACAATGGATTTTATTGAGATAATCCACTGATAGAGTCAAAGACCATTGGTGATCATCTCTCATCCTCCTGCACTGCAAGGAATAAAGTCTTAGCCTGCCCAACTTCCTACAGCTCAGGCCCACAAGTCATGGCGTCCTTGTAAATCTTTTCTGCAAGCTGTATCTCTAAAAAAAAATCTCAATTATAACCTGCAAGGGGCTACTTGGTCTTAAAAGCATGATGCATCATCCAATAAGTTCTAAATGAAAGGTCATTTGGGACAGTTGGTAGCTGCAGCCTCACAGCTCCAGTGATCCATGTTTGATCCTGAACTGCAGATGCTGACTGTATGGAGTTTGCACAATCTGCCTGTGGATTGCATGAGTTGCTTCTAGTTCTTCCTGCTTCTCAAAAAGCTATGGGTTAGTAGGCCAGATTGGTCACGGAAATTAGCCTCTGGTGCTTTATGGACTGGTGCAATCTGGAGAGGGGAGCAAATGGGGTGTTGATGGGAAGGTGGGAAGAATGCAATGGGACAGGTACATTCCAAAAAGGAAGAAAGATTCTAAGGGGAGTAGGAGGCAACTGGGGCTGACAAGAGAAGTTAGGGATAGAATAAAACTAAAAGATAAGATGTAGAACACAGCAAAGAGTAGCCGGAAGCCAGAGGATTGGGAAACTTTCATAGGACAACAGAAGAAAACAAAACGGGCAATGCGGGCTGAAAAGATGAAGTACGAAGGGAAGCTGGTCAGGAATATAAAGAAGGTCAGTAAAAGCTTATTTAGGTATGTTAAGGGAAAAGGAGTAGCAAAGTCAAATGTGGGTCCCTTGAAGGCAGACACGGGTGAAATTATTATGGGCAACAAAGAAATGGCAGAAGAGTTGACAGGTACTTCGGATCTGTCTCCAGTAAGGAAGACACAAACAATCTCCCAGATGTACTGGATGACAGAGGATTTAAGGGGGTAGAGGAACTGAAAGAAATGTTCATTAGGTGAGAAATAGTATTGGGTAGGCTAATGGGACTGAAGGATGATAAATCCCCTGGGCCTGATGGTCTGCATCCCAGGGTCCTCAGGGAGGTGGCTCTAGAAATAGTGGACGCATTGGTGATCATTTTCCAATGTTCAATAGATTCAGGATCAGTTCCTGTGGATTGGAGGATAGCTAATGTTATCCCACTTTTCAAGAAAGGAGCGAGAGAGAAAACGGGGAATTACAGGCCAGTTAGCCTGACTTCGGCGGTGGGAAAGATGCTGGAGTCAATTATTAAAGAGGTAATAATGGGGCATTTGGATAGCAGTAAAAGGATTAGTCCAAGTCAACATGGATTTATGAAAGGGAAATCATGCTTGACTAATCTTCTGGAATCTTTTGAGGATGTGACAAGTAAAATGGATGAAGGGGTGCCAGTAAATGTAGTGTATCTAGACTTTCAGAAAGCCTTTGATAAGGTCCCGCACAGGAGACTGGTGACTAAAATTAGAGCACATGGTATTGGGGGTAGGGTGTTGACATGGATAGAAAATTGGTTGGCAGACCGGAAGCAAAGAGTAGGAGTGAACGGGTCCTTTTCAGAAAGGCAGGCAGTGGCGAGTGGAGTGCTGCAAGGCTCGGTGTTGGGGCCGCAATTGTTTACCATATATATTAATGATTTGGAAGAGGGAATTAGGAACAACACTAGCAAGTTTGCAGATGACACAAAGCTGGGTGGCAGTGTGAACTGTGAAGAGGATGTTGGGAGGTTGCAGGGTGACCTGGACAGGTTGAGTGAGTGGGCAGATGCGTGGAAGATGCAGTATAATATAGATTAATGTGAGGTTATCCACTTTGGCGGCAAAAACAAGGGGGCAGATTATTATCTCAATGGGGTTTGGTTAGGTAAGGGGGAGGTGCAGCGAGACCTGGACGTCCTTGTACACCGGTCACTGATAGTTGGCTTACAGGTACAGCAGGCAGTGAAGAAAGCTAATGGAATGTTGGCCTTCATAACAAGAGGATTTCAGTATAGGAGTATAGAGGTTCTTCTGCAGTTGTATAGGGCTCTGGTGAGACCACATCTGGAGTAATGTGTACAGTTTTGGTCCCCTAATTTGAGGAAGGACATCCTTGTGATTGAGGCAGTGCAGCATAGGTTCACGAGATTGATCCCTGGGATGGCGGGACTGTCATATGAGGAAAGATTGAAAAGACTGCTTGTATTCACTGGAGTTTATAAGGGTGAGGGGGGATCTTATAGAAACATATAAAATTATAAAAGGTCTGGACAAGCTAGATGCAGGAAAAATGTTCCCAATATTGGGTGAGTCCAGAATCAGGGGCCACAGTCTTAGAATAAAGGGGAGGTCATTTAAGACTGAGGTGAGAAAAACAAATTTCACCCAGAGAGTTGTGAATTTATGGAATTCCCTGCCACAGAGGGCAGTGGAGGCCAAGTCACTGGATGGATTTGAGAGAGAGTTAGATAGAGCTCTGGGGGCTAGTGGAGTCAAGGAATATGGGGAGAAGGCAGGCACAGGTTATTGATAGGGGGCGATCGGCCATGATCACAATGAATGGCGTTGCTGGCTCTGCACCTATTTTCTATGTTTCAATGTTTCCATGTTTCTATGAGTGTAAAACAGTGCTTGATGATCAGTGGGAGCTTGGTTTCCAAGCTCTGTGATTGTGATCCCCCCCCCCACCCATAAACATTTTGTCCCATTATTTATCTGAATCTGTTAACCTCTGCCTTAAACAATATTCAGACTTGGTTTCTGTTGCCTTTAAAAATTCGCTTTCAAAAAGCATGTGATGTCTGAGAGAAAAATAAAATCCTCCATCACTATTTTAAATGGATGAATACTTATTTTTAGCAGTGACTCCCAGTTCTAAAATCAGAAAGTACTTGAGATAAGCAACAAATCAGGCAGTCTCTCTGGAAAGCGAAACATAGTTATCAATTTAGATTGATGATATTTCATCTGTTCTACTGAGTGTCTCCATCATTTTCTGATTTTCTTTCTGATTTATGGATCTGAAATTTCTACTTTCATTACCTGCTTCTAGATTCTGCCATATTCTCTCCACATCTACCCTATCAAGATACGCCAATATCCTACATGTTTTAATCCTCTCATTTCAGTTTTCTATGCTCCAGCAGATACAAATCTAATCCATCCAATCTTTTGTTATGTCAACCTGCCTGTTCCAGATGTCAGTCCAGTAAACCTTCACTGAACTACTTACAAAGTATTTACATCCATAAATAATGGGAAACATACCTTATATGATACACCAGTCCTTCATATAACTGAAGTTTCACTCATGGCTCATCCAAATATCTGATGTGCCTTCAATCCATGATTGAAGGCACATCAGCACCTCATTGTAGCAACGTTACAAAATTTTGAGATTTTAAAAATCAAGTCTGCAATTTATCCCATCAAATAAAGCATAAAAAGAAGTTTAATTTGACACCTAATTCACTTTCATTTCTTCAGTATTAAAAAAAGTTATGGCCATTTTCATACTCTGTAATTAGCATCTTGTTGCTTTTCATTGACTTAAACCCCTGTCTCACTGTGCGAGTTGGCCCACGAGTGACCCCGAGTTTTCACTCGTGGTGATCACGTAGCGGGAACGTCGGAACTCGCACAAGCAACTTATCGACTCGTGGCGCTAACGGCAGGTACTCGGGAAACTTGTTAACTCGTGAAAAAAATCAAACATGTTTGATTTTTTCCACGAGTCAAATTAACTGTTCAAGTTAAAAATGGAAACATTTAAACTCGTTGTAATAACGTAGTGGCCCGTGCGTTTATCTTAGTGTCTCGTGAGTCTACCGTGGGAACTTTAATAATCTGTTCTTTTGCTCGAGTAAAGACTGAACCAAAGATAGACACAAAATGCTGGAGTAACTCAACGGACCAGGCAGCATCTCTGGAGAGAAGGAATAGAGTCGAGACCCTTCTTCAGACTTACCCGAAATGCCACCCATTCCTTCTCTCCAGAGATGCAGCCTGTCCTGCTAAGTTACTCCAGCATTTTGTGTCTATCTTCGGCCTTTCTGCGATGATCTGCCACTTGTCCTTTATTACTGAGGCGCCTGCCCCGTGGCTTCGTATTCGTCACTCTGTCTCATGAGGACGCGGTTAAAGACCTGCCGAAGGGGCAAGTCTGGGGTGGTGGGTGGGATGTGTCCACGTGTGAGGCTCCATCCACCCCCCGGGGCCGAGAGTGTGGGATTGGGAAGGAACTGCAGATGCTGGTTCACACCGGAGATAGACACACACAATGCTGGAGTAACTCCGAGGGACAGGCAGCATCTCTGGAGAGATGGGATGGGTGAGATTTCGGGTCGAGACCTTACTTCAGACTTCTCCAGAGATCCCGCTGAGCTTAGTCCAGTAGTTGGTGTCTATTCCGGTGACGGGGAGCCCGGCTTGGCCGACCCGCCGCATCTACTTGCCGGTCAGTCCAGTGATCATCGCCCTCGCCCGGGATGCAGCGGAGGTTTCCATCCGGTGAGTTGTCCAGCGCTCACGGTGGACGAGGGAGGACAGCAATAGGCCAGGTGAATGAATACAGCACATAAATGAGTCGACCTTTAATATTTCTTGATTTTATGTTTTAATTTACAAGCTGCTTCAAGCGAGGCAAGTTTTATTTTCAGTCCGAAGAAGGGTCTCGACCCGAAACGTCACCCATTCAACGAAAAAGCTGGAGTAACTCAGCGGGTCAGGCAGCAATTCTGGAGAGAAGGAATAGGTGACTTTTCGGGTTGAGATCCTTCTTCAGAAGACGAGCCCTTACCCAAAACGTCACCTTCTCCAGAGATGTTACCTGGCCCGCGTTACGCCAGCTTGTTGCGTCTGCCTTCCGTCCAAAGCCTTGGGATCGTCGCCAACATGAAGACGGTGCGAAGCCCCCGCGCCCGGTGCAATGGACGGGGAGCTGGAGAGGGGAGGGAAGGGGTCACACACATGGCCGGGAAGCAGAGGGGTGGGGGTGGGGTTGGTGACAGTCAGGGCCAACAATGAGATGGAGAAATACAGAAACACCGACGTGCAAAGAAGACCTACAATAGCGCATGATCTCTCTCGCATTATGGCGGGTGATTGTCGCCTGTCCGCTGTTTCTGCCCCTAAAGCCTTGGGATCGTTGCCCTTTGTGTTGGCGTGGAGGGGGAGGGGGCTATTGTGCTGCTTGAATGCCCCCTGCTATCATAGGGACAGGGAAACACAGCGGCTTTTGAGACTGGTGGGCAATCACTACCAAAGTGTCTGCCTGCAGTCAGCACTCCTCTCCTACACATGTCTCATCTTTCATTATGACACTGGACCTGTTGAGCCCATCCAGTCTATTTGTGTGTATCAAGTCACTCCTGTTAGAAACACTGTGTCACATTTCAGGAGATGTTGTCAGCTCAAGAGTTAACGGGAGACAAACTTTGTCAGCTCAAGAGTAAACGGGAGACGAACTTGGAACATCGCAGTATACCATACCCGTGGGAACTCGGTTCAAACACTTGAACATCAACTTGGGATATCGTGCACAACCACGAGTCTCTCACTCGGGGTACCTCGTGGGTCAAGTCGCACAGTGAGACAGGGCCATTAACACAAAAGCTGTGATCGAGGACAGTCAAAAGCCCATAACTTTCTTAAAAATTAAGAGAACTGAATGAAACCTTCAGTTATTATAGATTGAAGCATTCTGAAACAAATATAAAACATCTTACTTGGATGACCTGAAATTAAAGCATATAATTAGTTAATTACCTAATTGTAGTTAATTACAAATTTGATCGTTGTGACGGAAATAGTAATAAACACCCAGACTGCCTTGAAAATTCAAAAATGTGATATTCTCAAGATCAGAACTTTAATAGTATTGTATTATATGCTGTACGTCCGTAACAGATAGTTAAATAAATTACAATTTCTAGCAATAGACCAAGTCTTTATGGAGAAGATCAGTTGCTAGCTGGTACATTGGCATATCATAATAAGTAGCATCATCATACTCCTCAGATTGTTACCAATAAGCAACTCTGTACACCTTGTTTTTCCTCAACTTTTCAATGTTGGCATTGTAAACTACAAGTTTTTGCTCTTCAAACCACGCATGACATGCCTTTCTGCCCACTACTTTCCCATTAAGAATGTCCTGTAAATTCCATTTCTTAAGAAAAGGATTTTTTTTTTAAATAGCCTAACTCCAAATAACAAACTAATCCCATTCACACAAGAATTCACAATATAACATGATTTTTATATCTCACCGCCATGAATTTATATGCCAGGTGGAAGGAAATGAAAGTTTAATTCCCATAAATTAATCTAGAAACATCCACTCAATATAATCAAAATTATTATTTTTTGCACAATACATGGGACTAAAACTGATATTTAGTATAAAAATATTGACTATGGGTAGACAATAACACAAAATATAGATGAGTTAGATGCTCTTATGACATGATTGTCCAAAAAAAAGAGCATTTAAATCATCTTGCGAGTCGGTTTTTCTGGAACACGATCGATTGGAACATTGCATTTGCAGTGAATTTGAACTCCATATAGGCAGGAAAAGCACTGCCGGTTCGTATGCGGCCCAAATCACATTTTTGCAATGTTAAATTAGATTAAAGCCATCCCAAGAAGCAAGATTATGTGTAAAATAGACGACTTACCCTTTGTTTTGTCCCGTTCTTGCGATCCGTCACGTTGTAGGCGTTGAGGGCGTTATAAGTCGCTTTTTATTTTAATCTAATTATTTAATTGCCTTGCGATTAAAAAAAAAATGGGAATCAAAGTCCGATCGATTTTTCTTCAGCAGCTAGCAGCCCGAGGAAATCCGCCTCCGACAGGCAGTAGAAAACTGGATTTTAATCCGCCCCCCCCCCCCCCTCACCCCCCTCCCCCCCCCCCCCCCAAAAGCACCAAAGTCAAGCACACGGCCAGTGGCAGAACTGCAGCGCCGCTGAAGGTAAGTTTTGTCACCTCGCTAGTCATTGGATCAAAGGGTGGCTACATGGGGGACACAGCTGTACATATTATGCAGCTCTTCTTTTTTGACTTCTTAACAGATAATATTTATTATCTGCAAGCATAAAAACAATATGGAATATCTCAAGGAAATTGAGATCAATTGTTTCCTTTATTGTAAGGGCAGCTAAATGGCACAGTGGTAGATTTACTGCTTTACAGCTCCAGAGACCCGGGTCCGATTCTTACCACGGGTGCTATCTGTATGTTCATTCTCCATGAGATATGCTACACTTTTTTTCTTCCAATATGACATTCCATATTATATTTCCTTACTACATAGAAAGAGGGTACTCAGCCCTTCAAATCCATGCCAGGTCTCAGAGCATTTCTGCCAGTCCCATTCCCGCACTTATTTACCAGTATGCCATCAACCACACTGTAATTGTATCCAAAAGTGCCTAGCTATCTTGCTTGTCCTTGAGCTGCCATTTTCTCTCTATTCCTGTCCAAACGGGAAAGGTTTTCTCCTCCAGGGATAAGAGTTATTTCACTGCCTGCCTCCTCCCCATTCTATATGCTACTATTCAGTAATATTTAGTTTGTAAAATTCATTTATAAATCTTACATCTGATCAGTGATCAGCCTTTGTGGGAAACTCCTGTCTTGGGTCAGTCCTAGTTTCCAAATAAGTTTTCTTTCCCAGTGTTTATCCTTGGCTTTCCATCAGTAATACCTCTGTCCTCATCTTGGTCTCAATGGGTTATTTCCATTTGAAATAGATTTACATCTTATCTCATTTTAGAAAATATTTGTTTTTATTACTCCCAAATCCTTTCTCATTAAGGGTTGCTAATCCTTAATCTCCGCTAAGCATTTCATACTGACAATATAAAACTCCTGTCCATGTTGAACTTTAGTTAATAATCAAATACCTAACCCTCCAGCTCTGCAACTTTACATTTTATCTCTAATATGAATGCTCAATTCATCAATATCATAACAATCATCACTTCTTACTTCTTTACTAATGATTCTCATGAATTTGATTGAGTTTTTTAAAGAGATGACCAAGATACTTGACAAGGGCAGGTCAGTAGACAGTGCCTACATGGCCTTTTACAAGATCCTTTGTGGTTGGCTGGTCCAGAAGGCCAGATAACATTGAATCCAGGTTGAGCTAACAAATTGGATACAAATTGACCTGGAGAAGGAATCAGAAGATGGTTAGAGGATTGTTTTTTAAGATTTGATGCCAGTGGGTCTGGTGCTGTATCCAAAGTCAAAGTCAATTTTATTTGTCACATGCACCCGGAGGTGCAGTGAAATGAATTTGCCAGCAGTGATACACTTAAAAAGAACACACAATACACAATACGATTTAACACAAACACCCACCACAGCATTCTTCACTGTGGTGGAAGGCAACAAAATTCAGCCAGTCCTCCTCCTTTATTTACCCGTGGTCGGGGCCATAAACCCTCCGTAGTCGCTGCTATGGACGGCCCGATGAACATACCCTCTCATCAGGAAGATCAAAACTCCAACGTCGGGACAGTCAAGCACGCTCCGTGATCCTGAATTGGCACTTTCCTACCGGAGACCGCAGCTTCAGGATGTTATAGGCCACAGGCCGGCGGTCAGAGCTCTTCTCAGGCGATCCCTCGCCTGGGCAGAGCTACAGATGACAATAAAACACTCTTCTGTCAGGCGACAGATGACAATAAAACACTCTTGTCATCTGTCCCAGATGGGACAATTAAATTCTTATTTGCTGCAGCACAACAGAATATGTGAATATGTAAACATAGTACATAACGGGGGGAAGAGAAAAAAAATGTTCAATATATAATAAATATAGTGCAATAATAAAATAGTCTTTTGCAGTTCAGAGCTCAGAGCTTATTCATTGTTGTGTACATGGCTGTAGGGAAGAAGCTGTTCCTGAACCTGGACTCTTGACTCTTGAAGAAGATGCTTGCCTTCATGGGTCAGGGCAGACAGAGAATGCAGGAGTTGGGACATGATGTTGCAGCCATATAAAACAGTGGTGTAACTGCACCAGTGTATATATACCAGTTCTGGTATGTGAAATCATGAGGAGGTTAGATAAAATGGATGGTCACAGTCTCATTTCGAGTGCAGTAGAACACAAAACTAGAGGACATAGATTTAGGGTGAGAGGAAAAAGATTTAATATACCTCCCATTAGCAAATGCTAGCCACACATCTTTAAGGGGCTTGCATATCTTTTACTGAGATATTTTGCAATATGGTCACTTGCACTCAGAGTGCCCTCTGCTGGTGGAGGAGAATGATCTAGCTAACAGGGTGGCTGGACATAAGAATTGACTGCATGGTGGAGGAGTGAGCTTCTGGACACCAAAGCCTGTGCCTGAAGCATCTTGGAGCTCCATCATTGTGGTTGTTAAAGTGGCTCAAGGCGCTGCAATCAACCGTGGTTGTTAAAGGGGCTCAAGGCACTACAATTAACCGGGCAGACCACTGGTTGACCTAAACTTATCATCAAGCCCAGGACCCGACACCTTCCATGAGTCTCACGCAATTCTCTGGATATGTTCTCCATACTATCTCACGCTGCAAGTGGTATTGGCTGTACAGGATCGTCCAAGGCATATTGCACTTACATGACCTTGTTTGCCATGTTAGCACACTATGTGGGACCTTTCTGGATTCCATTAGCTAAAGACCTCAACTCAGAGGTCTTTCTATATGGGAATCAACCACCTTGGATGGGAGAGTGTTACACAAAGCAACCCCATGCATGTTCATGGTTCCCCATGTTGTGTGACATTTTTGCAGCCTTGGAAAATCTGTGTTCCACTTACTTGATGAGGTTGCTTCTCAACTTCTGGATATTCTCCAGCTCCACATTCCTAATCTTAGGGCATTTACTGAGGAGAGGAATGAGTCACCACTTGTCAATCTTTTCCTGGGTTTTTCCAAAGTAGCTGTTCGCTGCTATTGACAGAGGGTTGATGACAAACTATAATCCTCTATTGCCTGACATCCACTAAGGTAGCGCTGCTGCCCGATGCATCTGGAGAAAGAGAGTGTTAAAGAAGGAACTGCAGATGCTGGAAAATCGAGGGTACACAAAATGCTGGAGAAACTCAGCGGGTGCACCAGCATCTATGGAGCGAAGGAGATAGGCAACGATTCAGCCCAAAACGTTTCGTACCCTGGAGAAAGAGATGCAAAATGCTGGAATAACTCAGCAGGTCAGGCAGCATCTGTGGAGAAAATGGATAGATGACGTTTTGGGTTGGAACCCTTCTTTTTATAGATAAAATGTTAATACTTAGTGGAGTCCAGGTAGGTGAGGAAGCGTTTATTGACGGTGTGGATCTGTCATGGAATGAAGTAAAGTTGGGGTCCATTACAGTGTGCGTGAGTGAGGCCCGGAGCTGCGGGAAAGTTAGAGCGAGGGCCTGCTGGTGCCGGCGTATGACGGCCAGTGTGGAACACAGGGCATGGAAGAAGAACTGTTGTGAGAAGCGGTGGGTTGACCGTCGGCACCTGTAATCCAGGTTACGCCAATACTGGGAGGTCTGGAACCGGAGTTGGAAACCATGAGGCACAAGGTGGTGGTCCAGGCAAATGCGCCAAGGAAATCATGTGGCTGTGGTAGTGTGTCCGGCTTAAAACGTGGTCGTAAAGCCAGAGAGCAGCAGGAATTACAGATAGGGAGCAGTGAGAGAGGGGTCTTGCAGAACTCCCACCGCAGAGAGGAAGAAAACATTTTCAAAGTAGGCCTACCTTGAGAAGATTTCACCTTGAGAAGTGGAGCAGATGAAATATAATAAAAACAAACTGCAGATCCTGGTTCATACTAAAGATAGACACAGAATGCTGGAACAACTCAATGGGTCAGGCAGCATCTCTGGAGAAAATGGATTTGTGATGTCACAGGTCTGGATCCCTCACGGGAAAGATGAAATATGATCCAAAACTTCACCTATCTATTTTCTACAGAGATGCTGCCTGACCTACTGAGTTGCTACAGTATTTTGAGTCTATCTTTGGTGTAAACCAATATCTATATTCCTTTTCATTACATTAAGAATATGGCGTCCATAGGTTCGCTTCTGCCATTGGTGAGAGGTGGGGCAATGGGGTTTGAGTACATCACAGTACACAAGGGAACCCTTCAGTTTGTATTTTGTTGTTCTGAGGTACCCATAGTAAAGTATAAACAACAATCCCATTCGAAACAGATTAAACAGATCAGTCCCTCTGGCGTCTTAAAGCTGGTATCCTAAAGATGAGATTCAGGAGGAGCTGCATCAGTCTTGTAAAAGTTCATGGTGAGCAGAGATGGGAATAAAAAGCAGCACAGATTCTAATGGCTGGACTCCAGCAAGGTCAGAGCTTCATTTACTGCAGTTTCTATCAGTTTGCAAAGCTGTTTTCCTTCGATTTTATATCTGACGGGGCTAGCTGCTGAGCAGCTCAGTGATAATGTTTCAGGATACAAATGAGCAATTTGGATCCCTACCTGGGTTTGCTCATGAAGCCAACCCTGCTTCCAGTTGATGCACTGAGAGCTAGTGCAATGTCTGTTGTGTTTTCTGACTCATTCCTACCAAGCACATTTTGCTAAAAACCTGGGCCACAGTTAGAGGATCCTTAGGTAATATGGAAAGCACAGAACTGTTAATTTGCAAAAGCAAGAACATTATCTCACTACAAGGCTGGAAGTCATCTACACCCACTCTCTGTAATAACAAATTAAACTAGACTAAAATCAGGTGGGATGTTTAATTCAAATTTTAATTAAAATCATCTAAAACACAAACAATATGCAAAGTACATTGAATTTTACTTTGGAGTCACGTGAGTGACTACGTGAAGAAGCCCCCCCAGAACGGGCTGGAGGGCACAGCTCCACCAGTGGGTAAGTAGGAACTTCTAAGGTAAGTGTTTTAAAAACTTTACTTAGAAGTATTTCCACTCCGTAAAGCTGGCTCGAGCAGTCAGTAGGAGTGGGGAGTTGGAGCTGTCACTTCCGAAGATCCATCTTAGCATGGGTCCAGGGATTCACCAATTTGATCGGGTCGGGAGATAAGCGCGGCAACGCTGGTTCCGATACCGGGTGCCGTTTTACCGGCAGCAGTTAAAATAGCGCGCTAATTTTCCCCACTAGCTCCATTGACAAAAGGCAGGCCAACTAGAATTTGCTTCAGAATGAGCCTGGTCCATCTGTTTATTTCCAAGGGTGCTAGCAGACTGAGGCTGCTCCTAGCCATGAAAAGGCAACTATAAAGTCTCAGGCCTGGGTTCTTTGACAACAATGGTGACTCTTCCCCTGATCATACATGACTGTGGGGGAGGTTGGGAACATGCAGCTGATGCTCCAACCTTCATTACACAAGGGTCCAAGGGCCAGTTAAGTCCAAGAGGGCCATACCAAGACCAACATATGGAGGCTCCGTATATTGGGGTTCCTTCCAGCGCCTTGTTTAGGATTGGAGGATGCCTCCCTACTATATGATTTGGGGAAGCAGGCAGATTGCAGCTGATCCTGATGCTGGTGTCCCTGCTTATGTGCAAACACCAGCGCGCACAAGAACCACGCTCCGGGTGTCTCGGAAATGGCACTGAGTTGCTATTCCGGAGGGGACTGGTGAGTCAATGGAACAATCCCTTGCCAGCGGTATCAATTATGTAGTACCTCACCAGCTCCAGCAAGATATGATGCAAGTGACTGCAAACAAATATGAGACACCTGTTTAATGTGCATTACTGAAAGTGCCTATGGTGACCCAGGTTCTGGGCACCCATGAGTCCTTCTTTGACGGGACAGGAGATTCGGTGTTAACACATCCTCCAACTGGTGGCTGCAGCAATTACTTCATTTGGCACTATGGTCCAAGGGACAATCATTCCTCAAACTCACAACAGATATGTCGGGTATTTTATGCAATGCATTTTTCAGGAAATTGCATCAAGGAATATCGCCATCAGGCCAACACTAAACCAAAAAATTGCTGCTCTGTGTAGGGCGATTAATGTACAAACACCTGAAATATTGTTTGGAATGGACCTTGTCATGAAAATTCGTGAAATTCATGATGAGGCCACAGCAATTGGCTTAATGTAGTCAAACATTTCGAGGCCACCTATTCACAACCCTGGGTTAATACTGAAGGTCAGATCCAGGTGCTGGGCTCAGCAGGGGCAGGCCAGTGGGGCAATGAGGGTACCCACCGAGACAGACCGGCTACAATCCCAATATGGGCAGACAACAACTTTACAGGTCAACTGTAGAGGTACAGGGACTTTTCTTAATGATAAAGTTCTGGTGGCCAATCTCCTATTGGAGGTTGATTACAAATGTTTTCTAGTGAATGGTGCTGTATAATGTATGATATGTTTATACTAAATACTGTCTCATGTCTCCCATTGAGTTTATCTCAGGGATAGATCCACCTCAACAGCACAAGCCTAATAAAATGTGGGTGTTTTCTGCTCAAGGGCCTGAACAGATAGATAATGGTGATTGATAAAGCCATTAATCATCCTCCACAATTGTGTAATATTTCCCCAGATCTCAAAAAGATGGGTGTTGTTGAGTAATTCTCGTCCTCAATCACTTAAATTCATTACTGCTAAACACCTGCTGTCACAGGGCTGTTATGTGGCAACTATTGGTTTGCAAGATGTGTATTATTCACTGCCAATTCATGCTCATTATCGTAGGTACTTGAAATTTAATTGGATGGCACAGCTGTGGCAATACAAAGCATTGACTCCTGGATTAAGTTCAGCACCCAGGCTATTTCTAAATTTGTTAAAACCTGTGCTGGTGCTATTCAGCCCATCATCACATTGTAATTGCTTATTTAGCTGATATCTTAATTATCAGCAACACTAATGAGTCAGCTGAAGAATCAGTGCTTGAGTCATTAGGGGTTGCTCCATCCAACTAAGTCCAAGTTACAGCCAACCCAAAATATTGAGTATTTGGGGTTTCTTATTAATTCCATTGCTATAACAGTAACATTACTAACAGCCAAGGTTGTCGATGATGATGATGTCTGTACTTACCTCCCACAAAACTTTATCCCTCCATCCGAGAAGACGCTACGGTCATTGGTAAATGGGGAACAGGTTCCTGCAGTACATTCGGGCCTTTGCTTTATCAACATTTGCAGAGAGCATGAGAACTAGCACTAAAATCGAATGCAGGCCATTTTCATCGGGTTATCCAGTTACCAACCACAGCTCTCGCAGAATTGCAGTGGTGCATTGTTAATGTTAATCTAGCTACCAATAACATTTTGGGTACTAGACTCTTCCCTAATCTTCCAGACTGATGTCAGTGCTCTCGGATGGGGGCTATGGACACCGAGTCTAGCTGTGGGGGTAGCTGGCATGAACATGAAGGGTTGATTCGCCACACACACGGGATAAATAATTTCGCATTATTGGGGGCATTTTATGGGTAAAGGTATATTGCTCCTCAATGAAGGATTTACACATTCAACTCCAGATTGATAACACCACAGTGGTGGCATATACTAATCATATGGGAGGAGCACGATCGGTATCATGTGTTAACTGGATACCGTCATGTGGCATTGGTGTATGTCAAGGCATATCTGCATTTCAGCCATTTATTCACCACCTATAGCTAATGTGGTGGCCGACCATAGGTCGCGTACATTTCATGCCAATTGCGAGTGGATGTTGAATTCTAAACTTTGTCACATAATTGTCACTCGATTTGGGTTGCCAGCCATTGATCTGTTTCATCCAGATTACATCACCAGTTGCCTAAATATGGTTCATGGGAGCCAAATCCGGGTGCAGTTGCCGTGGATGCAGTCTCGTTACATTTGGGGCACTAAAATTTAATGCAATTCCTCCATTTTTTCATCCTGACTGTCTCACCACAATAGAGCGAGACTCCGCCACAGGTGCTTTGGTGGTCCCAATTTAGCCAACACAACCATGGTTCCCCTTAGTGTTTTTAATGATGGTTCAGTCATTCATGATGATTCCCAGCTGCAGTAATTTTTTGGTGTATCCGGTTACATGAGAAAGTCACCCTTTACATGACCGTATTAATTGTTGGTCTGCAGGTTCTGACCAGACATTTCCAAGGACTTGGATTGTCGAACAGGGCCATGGTGGTTCTCACTGCAGGCTGGCGAAATAGCACTCAAAAAACAATATATGGTTCACATAAAGAAATGGGAACTGTTTCTGTGTACAATCCTATATGTCTTATCATAATGCAAGCATATGTGATGTGTTGGGGTTCCTTGCTAAGTTGCATTTTGATGAGCACCTGCGTTATAGTGACATTACCAGCGCTCGGAGTGCGTTGTCCTCTTATTGCGGGCAGTCTTCAGAACAACATCCTATCGGGTCTCATCCGTTAGTATCCTGATTTATGAGGAATTTTTAATAAAAACCCTCCGAAACCTCGCTATAAAGAAATCTGGGACATCTCTCCTGTTCTCACAATGCTTCGGCAATGGGCTCCAATTACTTCATTATTTACGCAGAGATTAACTCTTGCTGTGGTTATGCTAATAGCGCTGGTTTCAGCACAACATGTACAAACATTACAATTCTTATGAATACCTTGTATGCAATTGTCTGTCAATGACATTAACTTCTATGTTTATGATTTAATCAAACAATGCAGGCCCAGTCTGGCTGGAATCAAGGTGACGTTTAAAGCCTATCTTGTTGACCAAATGTTATATGTAGTTACGATATATATCTTAAGCCAATATATTAAGGTAACAAGGAGTCTCAGAGGTTCTGAGACAGGACTGCTCATTAGTCACAAAAAGACATATAAAAGAGTGTCAGCACAAACTATTTCTACATGGTTGAAATAGGTTCTCAATTATGTTGGAGTCAACATTCCTGTCTTTAACTATCACTCCACCAGGGCGGCATCAATCTCCGCGGCGAAGGCTTAAGACGTGCCGCTAGACCAAATCTTCGACGCCGCAGGATGATCTCGAGAAGCAACATTTTCTCAATTTTCTGACAAACCTGTACAGACCGTGCCACGGTTTGGGCATGCTGTTTTGGGTCACATTTAATTCATTTGCTTTGTTTTCTATAATTGTTTGTAATTTTCCCTGAGACAGAGGGGTTATTCCTGTGTTTACCAACCCAGAAACAATTATATATAGTTCATACCTTGATGGGCAGTTAAATGTGGTGGTGTTCTGAAATCCCATGCTGACTTTGTTCTTTATCAACAAAAGTAGAGGCTCCAGATTTGGAAAGTGCTTTTGAAGAAGCCCTGGTAAATTAACAGCACTGAAAGAGGACATTCAGCCCATGGGTGTCCATACAATCTCTCTATCAGAGCAACTCAGTAGTTCCACTCCGCTGATCCCACTATGTCGCAACCCTGCAATTTTTTTTTCTGAACTGAACTGAATAAATTAAACTGAACACCATAATGGAAACAATAATGGACATCTGTAATCCTTCATCTCAGAAACCATGTTCTTAAATCTCATCTGAACACACTCTATTGCCTCCACATCCCTCCCATAATGAGCAGACCAGAATTAAAAACATTATTCCAGTCGTGCTTTAAAAAGGTTCAGCATGATTTCCCCACCTTCATACTCCATGTTCCTGTTATAAAGTCCAGGATAATATATGGCTATTAACCAATTTCTCATCCTGCCCTACCAATTTCAATAGCTCCTGCACCTATTGCCATGGTATGTTTGCTCCAGCACACATTTTAGAACAGCCCCTTTGTTCTACTTGGCTTTGCTCAGTCTTCTTACCAAAGTGGATCACCTCACATTTCTCCACATAAAACTTCAGCTGCCACATGTCTGCCCTTCCATCATCTTCATTATATCATGCTGCAATGTACAGTATAATTGTTCTCTTTTCAGCTCACAATGTTCCTACACAGAAATTGTGGCTTACACCCCAAGCCTTGGTTATTAATATAGATCAAGAGAAGCAATGACCCTAATACTGATCCCTGGAGAACGCCAGAATTCATTTTCATCCAGTCTGAAAAACAACCACTCACTACATTTCTCTGTGGTCTGCTACTTCGCCAACTTTTGATTCATGTCATAAATTATGCCAGTGCTTGAAGATTGCTGATCAGTCAGTCTTGCTGTACCTCATCTAAAACCTCCTGAAATTCCCAGTACTACATTATATTCATTCACTCTGTCCATCAGCTCATCAAAACATGACATTAAATTAATTAAATGTGATTTGACCTTAACAAGTCCATGCTGGCTTGCCATAATTCATCCATTTTCACCTCAGTGACTGTTACCTCTAAGAAACCTAAATGTTTCGACAAAATTTCCCACCTCACAGAGTAAACTGACTGGTCTGTAGTTGTTGGTCTTATCCTTTGAACAACAGAGTGAAAATTGTCACTCTCCAGTTCTCTGGCACCTCACTCTGTATCTAAAGAGCATTAAAAAATTACGGCCAGTATCCCAGATTTCCTCCTGTACTTCATTTAAAGTTCTAGGAACCATCCCATTTGGTTCTGGTGACCTACCTACTTTATCTTTACTAATACCTCCATGTTAACATATTTAGTATCGTAACTATCTTCTCCTTCACTATTATTTTGGAAACATGCTCATCCTTGGCAAAGATAGATGCACAGTATTCATTTAGCACCTCAACACCACTGCATTCATGTGCAATTTTCTGATTTTGTCATTATTATCTCCACTCCTTCATGTATTATTCTTTTACTATGCATGTGCCTTCTGGTTTCCCATTTATGTTAGCATCTTATCTTAAATTCTTTTTGTCTTCAGCCTGGTTCTTGCTGGCATTTACAACTTGAATCTGGCCTTTCTTATTTTTTAATCTTCCTCTGCTTCTCTTCCAGAGAGATGCAGCCAGGGATCTGTGGATTTGTTTGCTCTTCCATTGTTCTTCATGAGAATGTGCCTCAACATTTCCTGGTCAATCTCTTCTGCAAAGACAGTCCATTGTTCTGATACAGTTATGCCTGTCAACTTTTAATTCCACTTCATTCCCTAGAAACTAATCTGGAAATATCTCCTTTGTTGGATGAGTAGTGTTTTGCTCAAGAAAAATCACCTTAGACATATTTTTGAAACTCTTTGCACTTTTTGCCATTAGTATTATCACTATCCCAGTTTATAATGAAACTATTGAAGCCCTTCATTATAACCCTATCATGTTTGTCTATTTTTGTAATTTCTATATCATACCAGTTGGTCATAACATTTAAAGACCATTCATTTTCTGAAGAAGGATTCCGACCTGAAACGTTACCTTCTCATTCCTTCTATAGATGCTGCCTGACCCATTGAGATTCTCCAGCACTTTGTGTTTGACCTCTCTTGTCAAGCTTTGCAATTCCTCATAATCTTCAATCCCATTCCACAACAGATAATCATCAAACTCTTTTCCAAAAGTTAAATCTTCAGATGATATTTCTTCCACATTTTGATAATCTGTGGGAAATAAATAACAAAGAAGACAGCAGTTCAACCTGTATGATATAGAAATGTCCTCTGCAGATGACTTTAAGCATAAGAAGATGTTCTAGGGAATGATTCTCTGAAGATTTGGAGAATCTCTTTGAATGTCATGATACAACAGGTTGCACGTACCTGACATTTCAAACCTTATCATTCCCATTGGAAGTCATTTTATTGATATACTATTAACCCTTTCTCCATTGCACTGGCCAGTTTTTGAATTACATTCTGTTTATCCACAATGTACAGTCTATATTAGCATGCTGGTCTTTGAAAAGTAACCGTTATAGAAGTAATGTAATGAAATACATTAAACTCTTCTTCTGTCTGAAAGAAGGGTCTTGACCCGAAACGTCACCCATTCCTTCTCTCCAGAGATGCTGCCGGTCCCGCTGAGTTACTCCAGCATTTTGTGTCTATCTTCAATTTTCTTGGTCCCGCTCCGCGAGTAGAAGTGGGGGCGGATCCGGACCGCAATGGCCGTGAGCCCCAGGCCGAGTTCGGTGATCGTTTGCCTGCTTCTGCTGCTGTTGGAGGTGAGACGTTGCATCGCACCAGGGTCTTGGGCTTGTCCCACTTTGGCCATCAGTTACACGACAGGCCATTGGCGCGTGAAGATTTTGTTTGCTACACAAATTTCGGAGCCCTGCGCAATGTCGCGCACAACTACATACCCCTCCGCGCTGTCAGTGGGACCGGCCCCGCGCGGCTATACGATGCCCGTGCTCCTCAACACGACGACGAGGTCACGTAATTTGCGTGCCAAGGACACATAAGTGGGACAGGCCCTTTATTATGGCTCAGAATAAGGTATGTACAGGTCAAAAGGGTATGTAGGTTATTTGGTAATTGGCTTCGTAAATGTAAAAATTCTCCCTCGTGGGTGTAGGATAATGTTATTATGCGGGGATCGCTGGTCGGCGTGAAACTGGTGCGCCGAAGGGCCTGTTTCAGCTCTGTATCTCTAAACTAAGGAAGGGAGCTTATTATATCTGTTCTGACTCCTGGTAGAGCAAATCCATCAGTCCCACACCACCTCCCTCCTCTTAGCAATCTCCCATACACCTATCAACCACCCTTTGGTTCTTTTGCCACTTACCTACACAGAGAAAGCATTTACACTGAGCTCAAAACAGTGCCAATGAACTGGCTTTGGGTTTGTGAGTGGTAACAAAGTCAACATCATGCTGGACCTAAATGATGGTACCTTAGGATTCAGGGAACCAAAGGGACATAGACGCAGTGCAGCGGCACCTACTGGTGCGTGCAGGTATCGAACCCGGCGTTCGGAAGCCGCGGTCACATGACTCGGAAGGGGCTGCTTGTTTTCGCGTGGTTTTGCTTTCGCGTGGGTAGTTCAGCGCTGACCACCGTTGTGCGCAAACGTGTCTAGAGAACCTGTATACAGAAAACCAAACTTTTGAATAAAGATCCGTTTGAAACTTCAGTTGTCGTTCTTGAGACCACCAAAGCAGCAAGAACCAAGCGTTAGCAATGCAGTAAAATTGCAGCAGTGCGTCGGCACTAGAAAGACAGAAATGGTGCTTAGCAATGCAGCCGAACGGAGATTACATCAAAAGAGGCATCAGGCCAGTGACAATAAAACTAAGAAGGGTGTAAGTTAATCAATATCAATAGTTGTTCAGAATGATTAAGAAAGTGCATTAACCCATTCTGAAATTTAAAAGCTACTTTCACATTAGCATTGAAAATATATTAATTCGTAATAAATTTCAGGTTGTTAAAGGGTTACTTACATTCTTTTGGTTTAAGAACATTTCATCACTCATATTGTTTTAGCAAAAGCATGTCCACGGTTGTGCTGACAAGTTTAACTTAAACTGAAAGACTATGAACAACAGTCAGGAAGCTGAATTGTGAGCTTGATTCTTCCCAAACGTGAACTTTGGAAGACAGCAGGTCTGTTCTCCATCAACTCCCCTCATTTTTGGTTCAAAGTCTGCTGTTTGGAAGTGACATTGAACAGTTCCCTCCCGTGTCTGGCCACTATTTCTCCTTCAACCAACACCACCAGAGCAAATGATCTGAACATTATAAATCAGTGAGACCGGCTTGTGTGCTAAATAGATATAATTTTTCAAACATCACACACTTTAACAGATAGAATATAAATAAACTCAGCAACCACTGTCAAACAGTTTAACCCTCTAGGTGAGGAACGTTTTGGAACGTTTAATCCAGGAGCAATGTAACAATCACTTGGATTTGCATGGATTATGTAATGGAAGCTGGAATAAATGTGTGGAAAAGAAATCATGCTATGACAATCTGTTCTGAATTTTTGTTTAGATTAAGTAACAACGGAATGATGGGGGGCAGTGTAATTGTTGTAGTTATATGGAAAAAGTGATGGATGTAGTGCCACACAGTAAGCCTTTCAAAGGGCGAAAGCCCATGGAGGCAAGCGGGCAGTGCCAGCATGGATAGGAAATGGCATTGTGTCAGAGTAGAGTGTTGTGGTGAAGAGCTTGTTTTGAAACAAAAGGAAGATGCAGAGTCGTGTTGCCAATAGCCCAAAAGATAGGACCACTCTCTTCCTGAAATTTGACGAACAAGAGGCAATTTCAAAATGCCTAAATGGTGTAAAACTTTTCAGTATTCTGAACTGTGAGGCGACGAGTGATAGACTTCATCAATGGACAGTAGAAATTTAAAATCGAAATGTACAATGTGAAAAGAAATATGATGGGAAGCACAAAGAAGCAACACAACATAAAAAGGAACAGTCCCGAAGAGGGTGTGCAGCCCAATGTTTGAATGGGGCTGGTGAGATTGAGGAGTGTGTAGGAAGGAACTGCAGATGTTGGTTTATACTGAAGATTGACACAAAATGCTGGAGGCTCAGGCAGTATTTCTGGAGAAAAGAAATAGGTGACGTTTCAGTCAGAAAGTCTGAAGAAGTGTTCCGATCCGAAACTTAACCTATTCCTTTTTCCAGTGATGCTGCCTGACCCGCTGAGTTACTCCAGTATTTTGATGCTATCCTTGAGGACATGGCTATAAAAGTATATCAGACACTAGTTTCAATATTTTGATGCTGAGTACTAAAAGAAAGAAAATGTGATGAAATATTGTAAAAGAGAAGGTTAGCTACAAGTGGGGTATCACTTCCAATTCTGGTCACCGTGCTTTAGAAAAGATGTTAAGACTTTGGAATGGGGACTAAAAAGATTGACTAAAATTGATCCACAGACAAAGGATTTCCACAAAAAAGAACTGGGGAATTGTTCTCCTTAGACCAGAGAAAGTTGATAAAACATATAATGGAGGTGTTCAAAATAATTGAAACAAAGAAAATGGAGAGAAACTGCCCCTGTTAGTGGAAGGCTCAAAACCAAAGAATTTAAGGTGATCATCACCAAAAGAACCAGCATGAAGGGAAATGTTTTAAGGTGGTGAGCAAGAAGCATCTGAGCTGCATTTCCAGATGAAATGATGATGGCATCTTTTATCAAATGGAAGAAAAAAAAGTGCTGTCATAATGAAAAGGGTGGGAGCCTGGGAACAACTTCATTGAAGAATGTTAAGGTTAGAAGACCCAAATGACCTCCTTCGATACAGCTACCATTATATGATTCACCCATTGTTAAGTTTGTTGGCTTGTTCTGAGTTTATGAAAAGCAGTATGGGAAAATAGCCCCTCGTTTCCTTCCTTTGCTAGTGTCACAAAATCCTCCCATCCTCCCTGATCACCATTTTCATCCATGGTTACCCCAAATGGAGGTCAGGGTGCGAATTGAAAAGGCATGAAATGAGATGAGTAGTGATTGTTGTGTTGGATAAATGAATTTTAGCCATCCTTTTTAACATAATTGACAGGGTCCCTGTTTATTTTGGTACAATAGATGGAGACCTTATTAAAGGAAGCATTGCATGAGGCAAAGTGAGCTTTCATGATGGCTCTGAACAAAACAACTACAGACACATATCCAGATAGGATGGATAGAGGGGGATGAAAGAGTGTCTGCTGCATCATTGCTGTTGTTGAGGTTTAGTGATCTTACAAGCTCAACAAATATGAATACAGCCGCCATCTGCCTTAAATACACTTTCCAACGCTCCTTCCATCCCCTCCCTCAGCAGTTTGTACAATTCCCCCCCATCCATTACATCCGTTGTGTTATACTTACGCTGTGGCATCATTGTACCGGAAGCCAAAACATGCACATTTTCCTTACCTTTTATCGCATGCCAACAACATTCAATTATCATAACATTACCTAGTCAACCCACCCAATTGTCCTCTCTTCACTTCTCATCTCTTCCCCATTGGTCATTTAGTGCCATTTCTTAAACATTTCGCACTCCTTAGAGTTGCGATTTTTCTTGGCAACATCATAAGCTTCTGCTTTCAATCCAAAACACTATTTTTACCTGCAGCCAGAGATAGATCCATTTTCTTATACAGTATTTATTTCTCAGAGGAATGTACATTTGTTTGGAGTTTTGAAATCTCTCATCAAGTGCTTGCCATTATTTATTTGCTGATAAACATTTCAAAGTCATTTTCTAATCTATCCGTGTCAATACATCTCTCAATTTTGCAAAGCTAATTGTATAAAAGGTAATTTAGTTTAGTTTAGATGTACAGCATGGAAACAGGCCATTCAGCCCACTGGTAATCCACACACACTATCCTACACACACTCGGGACAATTTACAATTTTACCAAGCCAATTAGCCTATGTCTTTGGAGTGTGGGAGGAAACCGGAACACCCGGAGGAAACCCACACATATCATAGGGACAACGTACAAACTCCATACAGACAGCACCCATAGTCAGGATCGAATCCAGGTCTCTGGCTTTGTAAGACAGCAACTACAGTATACTGCAGGGACACCGTGCTGCCCATGGACTCCAATTTTTGTTGGATCGGTGTTCTTTCCGTACAGCATGCAAACCTCTATCATTTTGTGACACCATTCACCATACTACAAGACCATTAATGGTCTTGTATCCATGACTTATGGTTCTGGAAAATTGCCCTGAATGCATTCTTTGAATTCATCCTACAAATCACTTTTACTAACTTGATTTGTCCTGTTAATGGCTCCTTTAAAACTCTCTGAGATTATTGTGTCGGCTCTGGTATTATTATTCCAATAAATGCTCTCCCCGTTTCTGTTGCATCTGGTGGAGACACAAAAGCTTTGATCACTTTTTTATATATTGTCTCTACCTACACTAATTCTACATACTATTTTCCTGAGCCAAGTTATTCTACTTTATTATCAGGGCTAACCCACCACTGTTTCCATCTTATCACTCATCCCTGAGTACCTTAGAGTACTTCATTCCAAAGTTTGGCCATCACACAACCTGGTCTTTGTCACGGCTAATTGGTCAAATCTATGTGTATCCATTAGATTAATAGAATAGAATGGGGTGTCAAGGTTTATGGGGAGAAGGCAGGAAAATTGGATTATGAAGTAAAGATCAGTCATGATTGAATGGACTCGATGGGTCAAATGGCCTAATTCTACTATTATAACTTGTGAATTTATGAACTATTTGTGCTATAAATTTAGTGCAGGTTAGAGATACAGCATGGAAACAGGCCTTCGAGCCACCAAGTCAACCTCAACCATCGAACACCCTTATTCTCTCTTGGGAAAGTAATGTGAATGCTGGCCCAGTTGAACATTTCATCGTAGAAATGGATCAAGATAATGTGAGACAGGTTGGATTGAGTTTGGCAGTCTAGTACTATTATGAAAGTATCTAGTACACAAGTGGCAACAACTCTCCAGTTTAATCATACTGCTGCTTTCAAAGCTCCTTGTGAGATAATATCCGAACAGATATCACACTGCCAGAACCTGTGCTGATAAGGATCATTCAGAAGTATTTAAAGTGATGAGTTACACTCCAGACAGCCTCAGTGAGGGTTCTCTTATGCACTGATATCCATTGGCCTGTTAAGGCAGCTTTAATCACATTTACTACTGCATAGAGCATAAAACGGTATAGTGCCCTTCAACCCATTACAACATGTGCCAACCTAAACTAACCCCATCTGCCTGCACATGGCCTGTATCCTCTTCCCTGTCTATTTTACTTCGGAGTCACGTGAGTGACTACGTGAATAGAAGCCCGTACAGCCGTTGGTGCGTCATGACGTCAGACGCTGGTGCAGTCGGGAACGGTTGGAGCAGCAGCGCTCCTCCGAGCGGTAAGTTTAAACAGGTTACACGAAAAGCTGGAGAATTCAGCGGGTGCAGCAGCATCTAAGGAGCGAAGGAGATGGGCGACGTTTCGGGTCGAGACCCTTCTTCAGACTTCACCCTCCATTCTCCAGCATCTGCAGTTTTCGTTAACAGGTTTTAAACGGAGGTAAGGTTTGTTGAAATACTTTATTTACCACAGGTCATTTTCTGCGACGGTTGGGAGTAGATATGTTGCAGAAAGTGAAGAAGGTGTCGGCGAGGCGCTCCGGGGGTAGAAAGGAGAGTGACCAGGAGAGTGTTGAGGATGGAGGCCCGTCTGGTACACCTGGTCCGGTGCTGGCTACACAGCCAGTGGTTGCGGACCCACTGCCGGGGGGCAGTGGAGGTTTGTCAGTAGGGCGGAAGGCCACTGGCAAGTCTCTGTGGCCCGTAGATGAGTCGGGCCTGGAGGTTATACCCTCCATCGGAGAGTCCGTTTGCTCACGGCTCTCCCACGTCGAGATTCTATTACAAAAGCTCGTGTTAATTGTGATCTCCTGAAGGTACCGGTGGTTAATCACCAAATTTGCATAGATGGGTTTGCCTGCTAGGGCCCAGGAGATGAAGTTTTTAAAAAGTGCTTAAACTGTTGTAAGCAGGTATTAAAGCTGTGGTGAAAGATATTGATACAAATGATATGGTTGAAGCACACCAGGATGAACTGGGACTCCTTTGTAATGCATTTTGAAATTAATAATGTCGGGAGGGCCGCTATTAGGCCAGTGCTAACCCGAATTTGGCGAGTTGTGCAAACCGACCAGTGTACCACCACAAAATCTGTTGTTTGGTGGTAACCTTGCAAAAAGGGTCAAAGACTGTTATGAGGTTGTTATAACCATGGCCCTCATTAAGCCAGCTGGAAGCAAGGCAAAAAAGGTTCTCTACAAGAAGTCGAGGACAACAAGGCCGCAAGGAAAGATGCTGGTAAGGAATATAATATTTGACAGACGATGAATTAACTGATGTTCCTGTTCAAATTGGGGAAGGTTAAAATTGTTCTCAAACAATGGCAGCAGTTGACATCAGATTTGTTCATACTTAGTGTATTGAAGGGGTGAAAATTTGGATTTTACTATGACAGTCTACCTAATCAACATTTTCCTAGTCGTAAACTTATTTTTCAGATGAGGAAAATGTGCTTATTCAAGCAGAGATTCAGTCGTTACATAAGAAGGGGTAATTGAGCCTTCTGTCTATCAAAATCAACAATTTCTGTCAAGTATATTTCCCAGATCTAAAAAGACTGGGGGATGTAGAATTATTCTGGATTTATCGAATTTGAACAAATTTGTTTGTTATAGGCATTTCAAAATGGAGAACTTTACCACGAGCAAACATCTAGTGTCCAAAGGGTATTATATGGCAACCATTGATTTAAAGAATGCGTATTACGCAGTGTCTATTCATGGTGATGATAGAAGATATTTGAAATTTATTTGGATGACTGAGCTGTGGCAATTCAGGACGTTGCCGAATGGATTAACTTCAGCTCCTAGATTATTTACTAAATTGGTAAAACCTGTGTTAGCATTGCTTAGAGCTCAGGGGCATGTGGTAATGGCCTATTTAGATGATTTCTGATTGTTGGAAAGACTCATGCTGAAAACTCATTCATCAGTTTCAGTTGTTAAAATCACTTTTGAACAAATGGGATTTGTTATTCACCCAGGTAAATCTAAATTATCACCAGTCCAAATTATTGATTATCTGGGATTTACCATTAATTCCAATCACATGTTGGTAACTTTGCCCAGGGATAAATTAAATCAGTTAATTGAGGACTGTGTTAATCTCGTTGGAGAACAACGGCCTTTGATTAGACAAGTAGCCAGTTTTTATTGGGAAGTTGTTGCAGCCTTTCCAGCTGTGCAGTATTGTCCTCTGCATTATCAACAATTACAACGATCAAAGGAACAGGCACTGAGAATACAAAGGGGCTATTTTTGATAGGCCTATGCAGTTGTCAGCTGGGGCGATTGCTGACATACAATGCTGGATAGTACATGTTTCAAAAAATTTAAGGAAGGTTTCGTGGAATCACCGTCACTGATATTACAGACTGATGTGAGTGCACTGGGTTGGGGTGCAACAGATATGTCTTCTAGTTGTGGAGGCAGATGGAATGTGGATGAGACATCGCTTCCTCAATTAAGAGGGATTGATTATTTAGAGTTGTTGGGCACCTGGTATGGGCTCAAAGCTTATTGTTCTACAAGGAGGGATCTGCATGTGCAGCTCAGATTCACAACACCACAGCAGTGGCATATGTAAACCACATGGGTGGAGTTAAGTCACAGTCTTGTGATAGACTGGCTAACCAGATTTGGAGCTGGTGTATTGACCAAAATATCTGGCTTTCAGCACTTTATTTGCCAGGAAGAGGTCACGTCAGTTAATGACAACATTGAATGGATGTTAAATCAGGATGTGTTTAACCAAATGATTGATCAGTATGCATTGCCAGATATTGACTTGTTTGCATCTCGATTAAATAATTAGTTACCTAGATATGTTTCATGGTAACCAGATACTGGGGCAGTAGCAGTGGATGCATTTTCGCTGCATTGGGGGAGCAATGTTTGTGTATGTATTTCCTTCATTCTGTCTCATCAGCAGATGTTTGCAAAAGATCAAGGAGGACTCCGCTTCAGGGGTATTGGTAGTGCCAGATTGGCCTACACGAGCATGGTTTCCCGTTGTATTACAAATGGCTAGGGAGCCTTACATGCTTATGCCCAAGAATAAAAATCTACTGGTAAATCCAGTCACTGGGGATCAACATCCTTTATAGGATCGTATTGATCTGTTAATTTGCAGATTTTAAGGAGGCCATACCTGGGGAGAGGACTGTCTCATCGGACGGTGGATGTTCTCACGTCGGCCTGCAGGGATAGTACACAGCAGCAATATATCACCTATATAAGGAAGTGGGAGCAATTCTGCCTACAGCAGGATATTGTATATCACACGGCAGGGATCACGGATGTATTGGAGTTTGTCAACTCTTTATTTTGACCAAAAAATTAAGTTACAGTGCAATTAATTCATCCAGAAGTGCTCTGTCTTCTTATTTACCTATGAATGCAGAATTGCATACAGTAGGGACACATCCGTTAGTTCACGATTCATGAAGGGAGTTTTCAATTCTAATCCTCCTAAACTCACGTATGCCGGTATTTGCAATGTGAGTGAGGATTTTATGCTTCTTCGCCAGTGGGCTCCGGTTACAAGCCTATCTATAGCCAAATTAACTATGAAGGTAGTCATGCTTCTGGTGTTGGTTTCAGCCCAACGTGTACAAACATTGCAAAAGCTACGGCTAGATAGAATGCATGTGTCGGCTGATGCCATTATATTTTATGTCTATGATTTGCTTAAACATAATAAAAGAGGCATGACAGGATGTAAGATGGTGTTTTCAGCATACCCCGCAGATGATCGCTTCTGTATAGTCTCACATTTATCTCTTTACATTGAGATTACTAAACCTCTGAGAGGAACAGAGTTGGCTTTGTTTATTAGTCACAAAAAACCACACAGTAAGGTGTCGGTGCAAACGATTTCAAGGTCCTCGCGGCCGCAGGATGGTCCAGTGAGCTAACTTTTCAGAGGTTTTGTCACAAGCCGATTTCAAGGCTCGGGGTGTTTGCTGATTCTGGTGTCAGTACTGTTACATTTTTCCCCTGAGTTAGAGGGGTTTGTTATGATTTGTTTGTAAATAAACTGTTATTTCATTTAACAAATGTATTACTGATGCATGATTGATTGTTAACGACTTTTGAGTCAATCCAGGCAGTGTGAACGTCGGATTTGAGTCTGCGGCGTGAATTCACAGTGCTTTGAAGTCTTCACGTAGTCACTCACGTGACTCCGAAGTAAAATAGTAAGATTAAACGAGAACTTACCAGTATGAAGTTTGATCTTTATTTTATGAGGAGTCGAGTTGAGGGACTACGTGCCCTCCGCTCCCACCCTCATAGATCTCATCTGGTAGTTCTAGTTTTATCATCTTACCGTTATACTTCGGTCATTGTCAGCTGTGAATTCATTCCGCTGCTTTGAAGATTGACGCACCAACGGCTGTACGGGCTTCTATTCACGTAGTCCCTCAACACGACTCATAAAATAAAGATCAAACTTCAAACTGGTAAGTTTCTCGTTTAATCTTACTATTCATGTGTCTATCTAAATATCGCTTAAATGACGCTTTCAGTGGCATTTTACTGTTTTTTTTTTAAATGATCTAGCAAGGATTCAACTATTTTTATAGGCCAGCATCAAGCTGTTAAAAAGGGGACAATAGTCTCAGTGCCAGATATCCGAGGGGTTATGGTCCACCCTGCAAGACGGTTCTCAGCATGGAGGGTCAGCTTGGTCAGCCCAGGGTATGAGATTGGGCTAGTGCAGGTAGGTGACCCCTGAAGGAGAACAGACCAAATCCTGTATGATCCAGCCCAGTGGATGAATTTGTAAGCTCATGCAACAAGACCTGAACAATATCCAAGGTCATGATTATAAATGGCAAATCAAATTTTGCACCACGCAAATTGTGAGCAATTGCCATCTCCATCAGGAGAGCATCCAATCATTTCTCCTTGGCTCAACTGCAGGCTCCTCATACTCTCCTCTTGCCAGATAAGTGTAGAATAAACAAAAGCTCATCATCCAGGATCTTCTTCTCCTTGCATATGGCATGCTCAGCCTAAAGTTGTCAGACAACTTGTTCTATTTGATTGTGCATGCCAGGTTGATTGCATTCGTTGAAACAGGGCAGACCACATGAAGGTTGCATCCAGGATAATGCTTCAGTGGAAGCTACACCTGTCAGGTGTCACCCCACTCACAACTCATTCATTCTCTCATTGAACATTATGACCATGGAGAAGCCAAGGTTTCTTCATTAGTTCCTTGCAATGCACAATCTCTACTATCTGCAAGAACTTGGGTGACAAGCAACTGGGAAGGTCATTACTTTCAAATTCCTCACAAGGTCACGTGCTTGCACTAAATATATCAACGTTTCTCCATTCCCACTAGATCAACAGTCTTGACCTCTTTATTGACCTCCACGGAAGGAATGCCTTCACTATTGGACACCAATGGTGCACCATTGGACACCAATAGTGCAGTGGATTGGCTCAGCATCATCTTGCTTACTACAGCAATCACCTTGCAAATGGTTCCCACATACTCTGAAACAATGAAAAAGGAACCCTAGATTTACATTAGTCACCTTCTGTGCCATCAACACACCCATGACACCCTCTTAAACAAAATAATTCTGCTCCTGCATCCTTCTGTTTAGACGCCCAGCCCAAGACTCAGGAAACTTGCTGTTGTATCAGGCACAAAGCTTACCAATGGCACAATGCCTTGCCCCAGTCAAGTGAATACAATTGTTCCAGCAGCAATAACGTGAATTATACCGGTTTACAATTTTATTGTTATTTTGGTTTAGACATTCTATCTGGATTTTAAATTTGTACAGCTGGTAGAGCCGCTGTCTCATAGTGCCAGGGTCCTGGGTTTATCCTGGATGTCTGTGTGGAGTTTCTATATTCTCCTTGTGTCTGAATGGTTTTCTTCTGGATGCTCTGGTTTGCTCCCGCATTGAATGCAGTTTGGTCATTGTAAATTGCCTCCACTGTTTGTGGAAGAATCTAGGAGGATGGGCGGTTAAGAGAATGTGCGTTTAATAAAATATAGGATTAATATATTTCATTTTCCAGCGATTGGTGACAGTAAGAAAATAAGAACTTTGTTTAATTTAATATAAATATTTGTCCTTTTTATCAATATGTTAGCATAATATCATTTAGTTTGACATCATTATGAATTTGAACCCATTGAATTAATATCCTGTCTTAGTCATTGCAAATAATATTAACATGTTCATTGTGAAGCAACATTTCACAAGTAAAAAAATGAAATCTCCAGAATTTCATTTAAAATCTATCTAGGCCATACTGTGGGAAAACTTGGCAAGTCTTCGAATGTTGCTCCAAATGACTCTTAAGTACATTTCCGAGTTTTAAGAAATGGGAAACTAATTTTAAATTCAAGTTGAAAATTCCATTAAATTAACATCCTACTGCATTATCACCAAGAGAAAGGATTTAAAGATTAATTCTATTTCTCAGCTGTAGTGCATTCCAGAAATCACAAAGGCATATTTCCAAATGCTGCCCTTGGGATACTAGTGCCAAAAATTAAGTAAACATAGATTTTCCAAGCCTGAACTCCTGAAATCTACCATGACTGCAGATGTAGCCTATTGCCATGACCATTCTTCTATTGTGCTTGGCCACTATGGCAGGTCGAAACTCAGATCTTATCACATATGCGATGATGGTTTTCCATTGAGCTTCTCTTGATGTTCCACCTTTGTAGTATCTGCTTGTGGGTAAAGAGCTAAAGGGCTCAACCTCTCTTTAGAAACAGGGTAGCAAACAAGATGGCTTCTCACTCCATGTGTGAACATTCCCACTGGATATCAGTGCATCAGTGTGTGCCCAATCAAACTGGACTCTATAGGAACACAAACAAGTAGCTTAGCACCCAGCTGCGAGCAAAATTCACCAGGCCTCTTGGTTCAGCATTAAGGGACTCGAGGGTTGCAGTATATAGACACAGAAACAAAGGTAGGCAAATTTTACTCCTGAATCACTGGCCAGAAGAGGACATGGCCCATTATCATAGGGAGAGCAAATGGAATTGAACTCTGCACAAGCAACTGTTAACAAATGTGCTCTTGTGTTGCTCATCATTTTAAAGAATCCCCAACCATCTTTATGAGCACCGGTTTTGACAGTGTTCTATCTGTTCAGTTATTATCTCATAAGGAGCTTTGAAAGCAATAGTATGATTAACTTGGGGAGGCGTTGCCATTCATGTACTAGTTATTTTCATACTAGTACTAAATGACCAGACGGTGGAGCACTTAGTGGTGAACAAAGGTCAAATGCAAATTGTACCCAGCCCCTCAACTTTATGCTGAGGAGGAACAGTTTGTTAATTTTTCTTAATAAATAAAAGATAAATCCTGGCTGCTGTAAAGTCGAAGGGATGTGTGCAACGTTCAGAATATTACTTCCAATTCTGTTTAATTATTTCATGACTCAATACATTTAAAATAGTAAGATTAAATGAGAACTTACCAGTTCGAAGTTTGATCTGTATTTTATGAGGAGTTACGATGAGGGATTACGTGAAGACCCCGTCCAGCACGCATGCGCGACATTTCTTCAAAGCAGCGGTGTGGATTCACAGAAAAACACAACAATTGAAATAAATATAGTAAAGAAAAAATAAGAACTTAATTACCAGTTGATCTGTATAATAGAGGGTGGGAGCGGAGGGCACGTAATCCCTCATCGTAACTCCTCATAAAATACAGATCAAACTTCGAACTGGTAAGTTCTCATTTAATCTTACTATTTTACTTCGGAGTCACGTGAGTGACTACGTGAAGACTTCAAAGCTCTGTGAATCCGAACCGTGTACCAGCTCATGCTTCACTCACTGCCTGAAGACCTTAGAGGGAGGAAGCATGTTATACAATCAACAATAACCTGTTTGTGAACAAAAAAGGTTTATTAATAACAACAAAAAACAGAGAGCTCCCCCGGGCTTAAATTAAATATTATCTGCAGACTCTAAAATTCTGTCTGCAAATGTAGCAGGCTCCGCCAGCGGCTTATTATAAAACCTTTGGAAAGTTCTTTCCGAGGACCATCCTGCTCTGGCCAGAATATGGTCCACAGGCACATCCATTTGCCTAGCCGCCGACGTAGATGCAGCCCTGGTGGAATGAGATTTGTACACATTAGTATCGATTCCCGCGGACTTAAGCACCTGCTTGAGCCACCTTGAAATGGTTTGGCTCGTCACCTGACCATGAGGCTGCTTGTGGCTTATCCATAAGGCTTTTTCTCTCCCTCTTAAGTTATATGTTGTGTCTATGTAGTTGGCGAGATGGGTCTTGGCACACAAACCGTGGGTCAGGTGAATATGCCCGGAACTCCATAACTGGAGGCGTGGTACCTGGTCTAGATTGTTTGACCAGCCCCTGAATGTGAAATGTGATACAGTCCAATGACTCTGTCATGCTGTCCAGCCTCAGAAGGTGGAGGGACTGTACCCTTTGAGCTGACACTAGAGCCATGAGCATGACTGATTTCAGTGTAAGTTGTTCCAGAGTAAGTGACCTGGGTGGTGGCCATCCCCTAAGGTACGTCAGTACTATGCTGACATCCCAGATCTGAGTGTACCTAGGCCTAGGGGGATTGGTGTTAAAAATGCCCCTCATGATTTTGACCACTAGTGGATGGGACCCCAAAGTCAGTTGTCCTGCTGCTGGAACCAAATAAGCTGACAACGCACTCCTGGCTGTATTAATGGCGCTGTAGCTGAGTCCTTCCCGATGTAATCCAAGCAGAAACTCCACAACACTGGTGGCTGTAGCTGTGGTGTAGGTAGTTCCTGTTTTGGAGCAATACCGTTCCCATTTTCTTATATTGGTCAGGTATTGTCTCCTGGTGGACTCCCGGTGAGATGCGGTCATCATGTTGATGGCGTCCTCAGACAGTCCCAGGCCCAGTAGAGGTCTTTTTAGAATCTGCAAGCCAGGAGATTGACTCTGTCATGGCACGGTTGACTAATGCCTGACACTGGGTGGATTAATAACTGTCGACTGCTGGGGAATTCCAACGGTGTTTCAACAGCCATGTCGAAAGCCACTGGGAACCATGGCTGTGTAGGCCAGTCAGGTATTATCAAGATTCCTGAAGCGGAATCCAATTGAATCTTGCGTAATACCCGACTGATGAGGCAGAAGGGAGGAAAAGCATAAAAGAACATTTTCCCCCAATGCAGCGAGAATGCATCAACTGCTGCTGCCTCAGGGTCTGGTTCCCAAGCGACATACGTTGGTACCTGGTGATTCAGCCTGGATGCAAATAGATCGATATCTGGTGTGCCATATTGCTTTGTAATTTCAGCAAACACTTTGGGATTTAACATCCATTCGATGTTATCATTAAATCTACGTGACCTGGTGTCTGCCACTGTATTTTGCTTACCTGGAAGGTAAGTTGCTGATAACCAAATATGCCTTTCAACACACCATTGCCAGATTAGGTTGGCCAAATTGTCACACGATATCGACTTTACACCACCCATGTGATTGATATAAGCCACCACCGTGGTATTATCTAGTTGCAACCGGACATGTGCATGATGCGTATTACATGAATATGCTTTTAACCCATAAAACGCACCCAACATTTCTAAATAGTTGATACCCCGTGTCTGTAGGCAAGATGATTCAAATTTACTCCATCTGCCCCCTGTGCTGGATTGCATGTTAGTTGCTCCCCAGCCCAAAGCACTGGCATCCGTTTGAATGGTTAATACTGGGTTGGTGATCATAATGGGACTGGAGCTGAGTCTTACATTCCTCGCCCACCATTGTAACTCTGGAATGGATTCAGCAGTTAAACTCATAGCTCGGTCAAAGTGACCTGAGTTTTGCTTTAGTGCATGCACTTTAGCTCTTTGCAAATTTTGATAGTGCAAAGGCCCAAATTGTACAGCTGGGAAAGCTCCTACCATTTTGCCAATAACTCTAGCTACTTCCCGTATGGTTGGCTGATGTTTATTCATGAGTTTGTTGCATGATAGCGCCAATTCTGATGCTTTCCCCTTCGGCAGAGTTACAATCATGCGAACAGTATCTATCGTAAATCCAAGATAGTCCATGGCAGTGGACGGTGTAAGATTGGATTTTTCTGGATGTTATGACAAACCCCAAAGTTTCAAACAAACGTTTGGTGTCTGCGACTGCCAAAATAGCTGTCTCCAAGGTTTTCCCTACTATTAAAATGTCGTCTAAATACGCCATGACTATATGCTTTTGTTTCCTCAATAATGCCAAGGCAGGTTTTAAGATTTTAGTGAACAACCTTGGAGCAGAGGTTAGCCCATTTGGTAAGGCTTTATATTGCCATAGCTGTTTCATCCAGATAAATTTTAAATATTTTCGATGGTCCTTGTGTATGGGTACTGAGTAGTAGGCATCTTTTAAATCAATGCTTGCTAGAAAGTACCCCCTAGAAACCAATAGTCTGGCTGTTTCAAAAGTATCCATCTTGAAATGTATATACCTGACAGACTTGTTCAAAGTAGTTAAGTCAATGATGATGCGTCGTCCACCATCTTTTTTGATTTTAGTGAAAATATTAGACACAAATTCCAAAGGTTTCATGTTTTGTTCTTTCAATGACACCTTTAGCTTGTAATCTCATCAGTTCAGCTTGACCCTCTTGTTTTTCCTTGACTGAGAGGGTGAATACCCTTTTGGGTATATGCTGAACTGGTGGAAAATCTTTATGGACAAAGTCAATTTTGTAGCCATGAACGCTGCTGAGTATATACTTGTCATTAGTGATGGATTCCCATGCATCCAAAAACAAGTGCAATCTCCCCCCTGTTAGCACAGAGCCCCTACTGCACATATGCTGAGAGGAACCAGACCCACCTACCTCCATGGTTATTGGTGCTTCTTCTGCCTCTTCGCTGGGTGATGAGGCGTCTGCTGGGCTGTAGAGGGTTGTTGATCTCGATGTTGTTGGGGGTGGCGCATTTTCCATGGGGTCCGCTCTGGGCCCTGGCCTAAAAAAGGCTTACGGGGAATGGTTGCGGACCCCGAGCTTTCACCAGTCCCATAGTGTGGTCGACGACTGGTGGACGCCATGGGGTACTGCCGCCTGGGTTTGTTGGGTCTGCTCGGTCCCAAACCTGCCCTCACGAGACCAAAGGTCTTGGATTCTTCTTCCAGGTCTTTCACCTTTTTTGGAAGGTCTTTCCCAAAGAGCAGAATAGGAGGTTCTGACCCCGGTGTTTTGCAGAGTCCCGCAAATTTAGGGTTGAGGGCAGGCTTGATAATCTCCTTTCGCAAATTATTTATCTCATATTGAGTGGTGCACAGCAGAGCTAATGTGTCTTGCTGATTTGTGGAGATGTCCGCACCATCAATGGACCGAGCATAAGATGTTATTCCTGCAGTCAGGAATTTAAGGATCTTCTGGAGCTTCAACTCCAGGTTTCTGATGTTCTGCCCCAAATGTCCCAAATTTGGCTATTGACAGCAGGTACATTCAAAGATGTACAATTTCCTGGGGCTGTATATAGTTGAAGAGCCTCATTGACCACTTGTTCTTGTAGGGGTTTAGAGGACAGGTGGTTAATGCTGGCTGCAAGTTTCGGCTCTAATGGCCGAACCCGCTTGTGGAATGGCCACGTAGCGGTTGACCACACCCAGCAGCTCTTCCTGTTCCTGTACACCCTGCGTACTCCCGAAATCTTCAGCCAGTGACCCCTCTTCTTGACCAGCCCAGACCTGGTCGCCAATGCTGCCTTCAAAAGAAGGTGAAGCAATGGCCAGTGCCGTAAAAGGCACTGCGGGAGTGCCTGAACTCCCTTGGCGAGGCTGCTGCTGCTCTCTCAGCAGATCTCGCTGGAGCAATTGCTCCATAAGCCGTTCCATGCGGCTTAGGCGGCTGCCTGTGCTCTCGAGCGGTAAGGCATCTTCATCCGAAACGTCGGACACTACCGCCCGGTTTCCGGCTGTAGGTACCTCCAGCCCGCTGCTCAGGCAGCACTAGCGGTGCTGGGCTCGGCTCGGTAGTTATAACCGCCGCCTCTTGCCCCCCCTCCAAAGAGCATTCCTCAACGGAGGACGAACGGGGGCGAGCTGCAGACTTCTTTCCTCGGGCCTTGCTCATTCTCCTGGAACACAAGACCACAGAGAGAAAGACACACGGCCACGGTAAACTTACCTGTCGGCCCGACTTTCAATTTGTAGCGGGAGCGCCTTGAACTCCCGTTCGTCGCGGTGCACTGCATGAACGCTAAAGGTCGCGCATGCGTGCTGGACGGGGTCTTCACGTAGTCACTCACGTGACTCCGAAGTAAAATTCAAATACACCATAAGCATTTTTTACCCTTATTTATTCTGATAATTGCAACATCAAAAATTACAATTATATTTCTCAGAAATATTTCCTTTTCAAGGGTTTTCCTCTTAATTCCCATTGACTATAATTTAACCAGTGTTAACCAGTGCCATTCCCTGTAAAATGCTGTCTTGATGTGAGAGGAGCCATAGAACATAGAACATAGAACAGAATTGTGCAGCACATGAACAGGCCTTTCAGCCTATAATGTCTTTGCCTACTATGTTGCCATGACCATGACTTGTCTACCTGCATATAACTAACCAGTGATTCTCATTTCACCTCTGGAATTCGGCTCTTTTGTCCACGAAACACAAGTGTAGGCATAAACGAAAGGGCCTGTCCTACTTGGGCGTTATTTGCGCATCATTTACGCGACATCATTTACACGTCACGACGCATGACACATGCGTAACGCATGCATGGCGTGCATTACGTGTGTGTGGTGAGACGTGGTGGCAAAGGCAGTGATGCTCGGTAGCGCGCAGCGCCCCAGGATTTTGGGATTCTCAAATTCCTCGCGCGCCACCTGCGTGACGCACAAATGACGTCCAAGTAGGACAGGCCCTTTAGATGCACAAAGTTGCCATTGTAAAGAGGTGTTAAAAATAAAATGACAAAATAAAGGAGGTGTTAAAATGATAACAACATTACTACACCGAGCATCATTTCCCAGTGATGTTACTGTTAGTTCATTACTTTTTCAGTTTTCCCACTTGTCCTCTCACAATGTTCTTATGTACAAAAGCATTAAACACTGGAGATGCTAGAGGTTTAAAATAAAAACAGAAAACGCCAGGACAGGCTGTTTACCTGTGGGTAAAGACAGAGCTAAAGTTTGGCAAAAGTCTTTGACCTGAAATATAACCCTCATTTAACCACCTGCAGATACTGAGCTGCTGAGTATTTCTAGCAAAATATGTTTTATTCTTAATCTCATTCTTTTAACTAACATCTTTTGTGTTGATTATTCTCAAGTGCTTACATTAATCATTTTGTCAGCCTCTTAGCCAATTTTTCTGGATCTACCATTACTTCTGGCTTATCTTATCATTAGTTTATTTCAACATTAGTTCCCATTCCATACTAATGTAGCCTTTTACTCCCCGTCTCCTCCCAACCCCCCTTATCCTCCTCCCTCTCTCTTCCCACCTCTCGCTAAATAATAATGACTCAGATGTTTGGAACTGGAACAGCTAACATTTCCCCATATTTGTCGCCAACTGCTGCAAATTTAGAATTTCAGGACATATTCATGCAAACTTGCCAGCATCAAACCTTTTTGTTAATAGTTTCCTGAAAGCTCAAGTTAGATCTAATGCAGGAACAGAATTTTTGTCATTTTAATTGAGAAGAATAGAAGCAAGTTATAATTAATTTACAATTTTGGAGTTTATTTAAAGTTTAACTGATGCTTGGTTTTTATGTACTATATTTTAATATTTCATTATTGATCATTTTAATTAAAAAAAGCTAGTTTGAAATAGTTTTTGGTTGATTTGAATATTACTGACATTTCAAAACATTCAGTTTTGACAGGTGTACCTGGATCATCTGGTGAAGCATCTGTGAAGTCACAAAGGCCACATAGAGCTGCTGATGCTGAACTGATACACAACAGACTTCATAAAGGGTCTCTGAACTAAACTAAAGTTTAGTTTAGAGATATAGCGAGGAAACAGGCCCTTCGGCCCACCGAGTCTGCCACTGACCAGCGATACCCGCACATTAACACTACCCTACACACACTAGGGACAATTTACAATTTTACCAAGCCAATTAACCTACAAACCTGTACGTCTTTGACATGTGGGAGGAAACTGAAGATCTCGGGGAGGTCACAGGGAGAATGTACAAACTCCCTACTATGTACTCATGATTCTGACTCTGCCTTTATCAGGCACAGTCAAACTGGAAGAGGATCAAAAAATGTTTCTTTAAATCCCAGCTTTTGTGGATCTGACAGAATATTTATCTGCATGTGTATTTAAATGCAAATGTCAGCAGAGGAACCAAGATGCCTGTTATGAAATGCTAATAAATGGAATTATTAGGTTAAAACAATGACTTGATTTATAAATTCAAATTCATCTTTATGAAAAATAATGTTCCTCCCATGAGATTTTTCTTCCCAGAAAGATAAATGTTTTGAATGTGCCTAATGGAATAAATGTTTTTTTTTGTAAGATATTTTTATTAGAAGTAATTACATATTAAGAAGAAATATAAAATCCAATTAAAACAAAAGAAAATATTAACGTCACATACATTCTTAATATTTTTTTTAAATTAACAATCAATCTTATTTGTACTTCTATAATTTTCTTTTTTATTTTATAGCAGTAGGAAATAAAAAAGAGAAAAAGAAAAGGAAAAAAAAAACAAAAAAGAGAGAGATAAACTGATTGAGTGGAATATTAAACAAGATATTCTTCAATGGAGATATATTTATGATCTATTGTCTATAATTCTTCATCCATTAATACATTCAGGCCAAGTCAATTGATATTTTTAAGGCAGAGTTAGATAAATTCTTGATTAGTACAAGTGTCAGGTGTTATGGGGAGAAGGCAAGAGAATAGGGTTAAGAGGGAGATAGATCAGCCATGATTGAGTGGCAATGCAGCTTCATGTGCTGAATGTGCTAATTCTGCTCCTATCACTTATGAACTTATGAAATCTTTGAATGTATCTCGCTTATATATTTTACAAATTAATAGTGCACAACTCAACTTTTGGGATCCCGTGTAAAAATAGAAAATGTTGGAGATACAGACCATGTCAGACCACAGTCACTTCTGTGGAGGGAGAAACACAGTTAATGGTTGAGTGCAATACTATTTTTTAATGGATACTGGAAGAGTGGGAAAACAAGCATAGCTTAAGGTAGAGAGATGTGGAGGGAGGGCAGTGGAGCTGACCGGTCTCGACTCGAAACATCACCCATTTATTCTCTCCAGAGATACTGCCTGTCCCACTGAGTTACTCCAGCATTTTGTGTGCATCAGGGGCAGTGGTGGTTGAGCGAAAAGAAGGAACATCTGTGACAGGGTGTAACTCAGATTATCCAGACAATGGAAGCACTGTTAGTGCTGTCTAATAGAGGGAAATTAATGTTAATTATAACCAAACTGTTTGGAGAAATATAAATGTGGAGATGCATAAAACCAGCAGAGCGAGAAATAAAAACAAAGCTGGAGCCAAGTGATGCAGGATTGAAGGAAATCAGAAATAAAAGATCCATGACCTGCATCCATGACCTGCCTGTAACCCTGTCAAAGAAGTATGGCTATGCTGTTGACCTGGCCATCAGTAAGCCATCCTGGGAAGCAGCAGAAGAGGGGCCCTCTGAAGACATGAACAATCCTGTCTTCATACCTGAGGAACTGGCGCCTCAAACTCAGCATGGGTATGACAACATCTTCAATGTTCCACCTCAACAACAGGGAAGCGACCCACGAGATGAACATCATGGTAGATAATGCCCGGTTATGGTCCCAGCCTGTCCCCACGTTACCTCGGTGTGAAGCTCGACAGAACGTTGTCATTCAAACAACACCTGGAAGGTGCCAAGGCAAAGACAAGTGTCCGTGCCGCACTTATATGGCGCCTAGCCAGCACCACATGGGGAGCCATGACGAAGACACTGCGCATGTCCACAGTGGCCCTGGTGTTCTCAGCCGCCGAATACTGTGCCCCGGTCTGGTGCCATAGCCCTCATGCCAAGAAGTTGGATGTTGCCCTCAAAAGCGCCCTGCGGACTGTCTCTGGATGCTTACGAGCCACCCCAGTAAACCAACTGCCTGTCCTCGCTGGCATCGCCCCAGCCAACATCAGACGAGAAGCAGCCACGTTGGCCCTCTCTCGAAAGACGCAGACCAGTGAATCCCACCTCCTCCATCAGATCGTCACGGAGACACCACAACGAGTGCGCCTCAAGTCACGGCAACCCTTTGCCACGCAAGCCCATGAGCTGCTCTGCACAACACCGGCTGACGCTTCTAAGGCCGCCTGGGTCAAGATGAGATGGGGGAGACCAGTGGAAGTCAGCGGAACCATCTGGGCTACACCATTACATCAATGACCCCATGGACGTCTCTGGCCAGGACCTGTCCCAAAAAGCAGTGGGCAACCCTCAACCGCTTGAGGACAGGCGTCGGATGCTATGGAGTAGCGATGAAGAGGTGGGAGCTCGTGGACAGCGCCTCCTGCGAGTGTGGGGACCCAACACAGACAGTGGAGCACATCGTCACCAGTTGCCCCAAACACCGGCCGCCGAATGGTGAACGAGGTCTGATTGACCTGTACGATGACACATTGGCCTGGCTCACCTCAACAGATCTGCAGGTCTAAAAGACGTACAACAGAAGAAGAAATAAAAGAGAATACTGGAAATGCCCAGCAGATCAGACAGCATCTGTGGAGAGAGAAATAACTAAATTAATATAAAAGGGGGGGTGGTTTTTGCATCAAGAATAAACAGTTCTGACAGAAACTGGGAACGTTCGCTATCTGAAATTGTTGAATTATATTCTGAGTCCCGAGCTGCAGTGTGTCAGATAGAAGATGAGGTGCTGTTCTTTCAGCTTACATTGGAACAATGCAGGAGGTCAGTGTGGGAGTGGGATGGAGAATTGTCACAGACTACTGCTACTGTAGAGTGAAAAGGAGTGCTCTGCAAAGTGGGAACCCCATACACATTTTGCAGGGGGAACACATCTTGAGCATTCTATTGGAAGTAGAATAGGTTGGGATGAAGTGAGATTTTCAGACATGCACTGATATCATTAAAAGTCAATTTTAAAGATCAACAATGGTTGGGGCATCTAATGATCGCTACTATGCAGGGTATGTGTAATGCATGATTGTTTAAGATGGCATTCTCATACAATAATTGTCAATTATGATTTATGACTGTTATGAAAGTGTTCAACAGCACTCAACAAACCAGCCAACTGCTCTCTCAAGATATCTCATATTTATGAATTATAATACCATTGATAATGGCCTGGGGAAGATAAATTCTATTACCTTCTCATCTAAGAATGTCCACTCCTGCATCACAAATCTGTTTTTTGTAAAAATGGCACTAAAGCGGGTGATAATTCCACAAGAGGTGCTTTCCTTCCCCTTAATTAACAAGATTACTCAGGAGTAAAGTGACTTGAAATGAGAAAGAGAAACTAGAAGTCAAGATTTCAGAAATCAATTCTGAAACTGAATTCGGAAGTAATGTCTTGTGGCATAGGGGATGCTGCCAGGTTTGGCAGTGATCACACAGACACTGGCAGTAAGGTGAATTCACATAATATGTTTTATTTACAGTGACAAGAAAGTCCAGGACCACATGGGAACACTTCTTCCTGCTGCTCACCCTTGCCCCGAGAGGAGGTACTGGCGGTATCAGGTTTATCCTGGCAGCTCAGCTCAGGTTGAAGAGGCAAACCCAGCAGTCTCAGACTTAGCCTGGTGGCTCAGTTATTTCCTCTGTGTGTGGGCGCAGTCCCTCATTCTCCGAAGTCAGGAAGAGTTACTGGCGTCAGGCTTTCCCTGGCTATTCAGTCTCAGTAGAGTCATTGGCTGTCCAGGGCATCTTCCAGTTTTTATTTTTACCCTACTCTGTACTCATGATTCTGACTCTGCCTTTATCAGGCACAGTCAAACTGGAAGAGGATCAAAAAATGTTTCTTTAAATCCCAGCTTTTGTGGATCTGACAGAATATTTATCTGCATGTGTATTTAAATGCAAAAACAGCAGAGGAACCAAGATGCCTGTTATGAAATGCTAATAAATGGAATTATTAGGTTAAAACAATGACTTGATTTATAAATTCAAATTCATCTTTATGAAAAATAATGTTCCTCCCATGAGATTTTTCTTCCCAGAAAGATAAATGTTTTGAATGTGCCTAATGGAACTCACTTGGCAACACCTTTGCCTTGTGCAGAGACTTTTCAACAGGACTTTTCATGACAAGCCTGCATAACTTTACTGATTAAAATGTTCCACATCATAATTTACCACTTATTAATGCTTATGGGGATTGGAAGGAAAGCGAAGTTGAAAATAAAGTTACGATCAGCCATGATATTATTGAATGGCAGAGTACGTTCAATGAGCGATAAGACGATCAGCCATGATCACAATGAGTGGCGGTGCTGGCTCGAAGGGCTGAATGGCCTCCACCTGCACCTATTTTCAATGTCTCTATGTTTCTATGACCTATGTCATCTTAATTTCCCTATGTTTTAATGCTATTTATTTACTAATTTATACTATGTTGTACATATGCTGAGGGAGATTAAAAAAATCAAAGAAATGATATGTGCAACGAACTATAGAAGCTAGAATGGTGAACAAATCACAAAGTTCTGGAGTAACTCAGCGAGTCGGGCAGCATCTCTAGAGAACATGGACAGGCGACGTGTTAGGTTGTGACCCTTCATCATATTGATTGTAGTAGGGGGAGAAAGCTGGAAGAGAAATAGGGGTGGGATAAAGCCAAGCAAGTAACAGGTTCATACAGGTGAGAGGAGTGGATTGGCAGACGGGTGGACTGAGGCCAGAGATGGGGCTGGAAAGTGGCGCAGTGGTAAGTTGCTGCCTTACAACACCAGAGGCTCGGGTTTGATCCTGATTACAGGTGCTCTATGTACAGAGTTTGTACGTTTTCCCTGTGACCACACAGGTTTTTCTCCAGGTGCTCCGGTATCCTCCCGCACACCAAAGACATACAGGTTTGCAGGTTAATTGGCTTTGATAAGTTGAAAAATTTTCCCAAATGTGTGTAAGTTACTGAACGGGATGATTGCTGGTCGGTGTGGACTCGATGGGCTGAGGGGCCTGTTTCTGCACTGTAAATCTAAAGTCTAAAGATGGAAAGGTGATAACAGGCTGTGAGATAAGAAGAGAACATGTGGGAGTTGTGAGGCCAGAGGAAAGGATGTAGCTTAAATGGGGAGGAGGTAGGGGAATGGGGGCCGGAAGATGGGAGAAATGGGTGCACATCCAGGTGTGAAACAGGGAAGAGAGGATGGAGCAAAAAGGGGGAGGGGATGGATGTTGTTGGTTAGTTACCTAAAACTGTAGAATTCAGTGTTCACACTGTTGGGTTGTAAGATACCCAAAAGGAATATGAGACGCTGTTCCTCCAGTTTACGTGTGGCCTTACTCTGGCAATGAAGGAGGATCAGGATAGAAAGCTCGGTATGGAATTGGAAGGAGTGTTAAAATGGTTAGCAACCAGGAGATCCAGCAGGCCTTGGCGGACCGTTTAAGCTTGATTTCACTGATGTCGAGTAGGCCACATCAGGAGCACAGAATGAAGAACATGAGGTTAGAGGTGCCGGTAAACCCCTGTCTCACCTGGAAGGCCTGCTGTGATCCCTGGATGGATGCGAGGGAGGATGTGTAAGGGCAGGTGTAACTGGAGAAAGGGTGCTTCGGGGTGGGGGGGGCGGGGGGGGGGGGTGGGTGGGGGGAGGAATGAATGAAGCAAGGAGTTGTCGAGGGAGTGGTCTCTGCAGGAAATGGAAAGGGGTGTGGATGGGATGATGTGAAATCCCATTTTAATTGCAACAAAAAAATTGGGCATCTGCGCCCAACAGGGGCAGAAATCGCTATCAACACATGGCACACACACATATGAGACGTCAGCCGTGGGCCCTGTGGACGGTAACATCGGGAGCCGACCTGGTTGGTGACCGACTCCGAACTCCAGCAACAGCAGCTTTGTCCACCCAGAATCGTGGGGCTTCAATGGGGCCGTTTGTGGGGCCTTTCATCGCCCGGCAGGGGCTTCAACATCAGGAGCCTTGATTGCCTCGATGCAGCAAATTGACTGCGGGACGGTGGAAGATCCTGCGGCCGGGCTGGGAGATGAAAGGCGCCGCTCTACAATCATTGCTCCACCAGGACGTCACCCTCCTCCAATCATCGTGCACTATCCTCAGTCCCATCCCCCTACTTCCACCTCTGACTGACACGTCCCCCCTCCAATCATCACGCTGAATCACCACTGCCTGCTCACCGACATCTCTCTTGCCCTCCTTCAATCATCAGACCCACCTCCACTGTCTCGCAGAAAGCTGAGAATTTTAATAGATTTTTTTTCACCGAATTTCAAAATCCGGATTACAAAGCATGAGAGGGACGTGTCCCGCTGTACACCCCCCCACCCCCCAGGATTTTCGCCCATGGCGCGCAAGATGAGGTGTTGCATACTAGAATATCCGAGATGTCCTTATTCTTTAGGGAAAGGGAATAGATGAGGCCCTCACTCGTGTCTCTTCGGTACCTCGCAGCTCCGATCTTGCTCCCTCTCCCACCTAGTCGCAACAGAGACAGAGTCTCCCTAAACCTGATCATCCACCCCATTAGCCATCACATAAAACACATTTCCACCACCTCCAACAAGATCCAACCACTAGCGACATTTTCCCATCTCCACCCCTCTCCGCTTTCCACAGAGACTATTCCCTCCACAACTCCCTGGTTAACTCATCCCTTCCCACCCCCTTCCCATACTGAAAATCCTTTATTTCTAACAGTTTGAGTTTGCTAATCTGTGGTCCCAATTCCCCCACTGAAAACCTGAAATTCCCCCCTGGGGGGAATTCCCCCCTGGTTGAGAACCCCTGCTCTAGATGATCTTGACGTAACGATGTAAACGTGTGCCCACATGTAACCGAAGGTGCATGGAGTGTATAAACATGAATTATGATATTGCAGGTGTAATATCCTGTCCATTCGCAATTTATGTAATTACTGGACCCGTGCGCTGAGGGCAGCTCCAGGTAATAACCTACCTATGAGAGCTGAACCAAAGATAGAGATATAGCTGGAGCCCCATAGTGAATAAATGTTAAAACAATGTCAATATCCGATACTTCCGTGTACTTGGGTCTGGAAGAACTTGTGTTAATGATATCCTAAATACTGGACACCAGATGGTGAAACCCAAGAGAGCGGGTCCCACTTGCAGCAGCAACTATGAGGAGAAGCACGTTGGGTACTGTTAATGGGACTATAACTTAATTTATTGTCAACAACCCGTAGAAAAGAACTCTAAGACATCAGTGTCCATGCTGTACTATATGTAACATAACATTTAACAGAAAAACACTTCCCATCTCCTGAAGAGGCAAAGTACTGCTTTTTTGGTTGCTATCCCTGCAGACTGCAGTGAGACATACATGGATTAGTCTGACAGCCCGCGCCGCAGGAGCGCACTTCTCAGATTCTGTAAAGCAATGAATTGATTAATCATGTAGAGGCTGGTTCCCCGAATCCCAGGCTGAGCCAGCAAAGTTTTATGTTTAGAACCCATATAAGGTTCTATATTATTCCCAACATTTGCGGGAAACCATGGCTGCATAGGCCAGTCAGACATTAGTCCGAGAAACCTGAATCTGGGCTCTTGCTGAATATTGCAAGCCCCAACTGATGAGGCAAAATGGAGAACCACATAAAGGAACATTCCTCCCCTGTGTAGCGTGAATGAGCCTGCATGCAAACATAGCGATAGTGGGTGCCGCAGAGCCATAGATCGTAAAATGCTTTGTGATACTGTGTTATCATTGACTTTGCATGATGATACCCCAGCGACAAAAAAGGTTGGGTAAATTATGACAGGATACTTTGACTTTATTGCATCCATGTGACTAACATATGCCACCATCACAGTGTTTCAACTTGGAACTAAGCATGCAGGTTTTGCATATCCGCACAATAACCCTTTAACCCATAGTATACATCTCGTGTCTAGAGGTAATTAATACCAATACTGAAGAATTGGTGATTCATGCAAATTCCATCCGCCTTCGTTACTAGAGATGGTATTCGTGATTGTACATCTTAGTTCTAGCACGTGTAAGTAATATAACTGATGATAATATGACTAAACTACTGGAGCAATACGGAATGTAGTTCGACCATCATAGTGACCATGGTAGCTTCAGCTGATAATAGCATAGGTCTGTTAACAATGACTTATACGGCATTTGAGAGGTTAATACTTGCACGTTGAAAGTACTAATGATGCAAGACCCAATTGCACAGCTGAAACGCAGCTGCTATAGCCAATTACCCTTAATAACTAGAAGACTGCTTGATAACAAGGTTGTTGCAGGCTTCAATTAATTCCAATCTGGCAGAATTACAGGTAATTAATAGTTAAAGGTAAACCAATGAGACCAGCTTGGCCCAGCTTTCAAGCGTCCATCAACTTCAGCGAACTACTACTGCCGTTGAGGCGTGGGGGTGCCATCGCCGACATGATGGTTTCATTTGAGCGCTCTGTGCACTGCCAGCACTTGTAGCGTCAGGGCATCTGGCCCCTGCCAGGTTTTTTGCCTCATCCCTTGTGAGTATGTCCTCGCACTCCCCTCCACCGAGAGGGAGACTCGTAGACAGCCCTGACAGGTGCTGCCGCAGGCCCCTGAGGCTACCTGCACTGACATGGCCCCTCGGCCCTGCATCAGAGTATGAGGCTGGGCCAGAGCGAAACTGACCCCTGTAGCTCCCCTCCTCAGAGAGGGAGACACTGTGCAGCCCTGACAGGAGCTGCCACAGGCCCCTGGGGACACCTGCGCAGACATGCCCCCCCCCCCACCCCCCTCATATCAGAATACGAGTCTGGGCCAGAGCGAAAACTGACCCCTGGAGCTCCCCTCCTCATAGAGGGAGACATTGTGCAGCCCTAACAGGTGCTGCCGCAGGCCCCTGAGGATACCTGCACTGCCATGGCCCCTCAGACCTATATCAGAATACAAGTCTGGGCCAGAGTGAAAACTGACCCCTGGTGCTCCCTTCCTCAGAACGGGAGACACTGTGCAGCCCTGACAGGAGCTGCTACAGGCCCCTGAGGACACCTGCGCTGATATGCCCCGCCCACCCCCCTCATATCAGAATATGAGTCTGGGCCAGAGCGAAAACTGACCCCTGACGCTCCCCTCTGCAGAGAAGGAGACATTGTGCAGCCCTAACAGGTGCCGCTGCCTGTGGGTTATTCATAATACCCAGGCTCAGATAGCTCTCTACTGGAGCATATTTCTCTGGAGCAACCTCATTAGGCGCCTATTCCAGGTGGGTTTTTGGCGTTTACAGACGCTACCCATAGAAGGAGGGGGGGACCTCCTGGCCTGACACGACCGAGTCCAAGGCCTGACCGTCTTCCTCGTGGCTTAACCCCTTTCCCTGGGGAACCATAGCAGTCTGTGAGTTGCTGACCCCATAGGTCTCGAGACCAGCTTACCCCTTATTTAGAAAGACCTAAACGGTCTGGGAGCTGCTGACCCCATAGTGAATGGCTGGGGTTGCAAGACCGGCTGACTGCCAGTCCAACGCCAACTCTAGGAGACCCATGCGATGTGGGAGCTACTAAGCCCATTTAACAGTGACTGGGGAAGGAAGACCGGCAAACTGCCAGTCTAACCCCGTTCTCTGGGGGACCATAGCGGTCTGGGACCCATACTGGGTGAATCCCCACTCACATTCCCCTTCTGGGTGTCGCTGACCTCCTTGCCATCGACTAGGGAGTGAACCCGAACGCCGCCGGCCACCCGCGATACTGCGGTCTGGACCGGGGTTTACCCACGGTCCATAGCCGGTTTCCCGTAGCCCGTCCAACTTCGCCCCGAATTCAGCAGGCAATCCTGCAATACAAAACACATCCCTAGAAATAAGTGAAAACTTACCTTTCAGGTTCAAAAACTTACCGCTGGCAGGAGCTGCGCGCCCACCAGTCAGTCCGTTCGCAACGCATCAGACATAATGACGCGCATGCGTGGGGATGGCCTTCTTCACGTAGTCACTCATGTGACTCTGAAGTAAAATTCTCATTGCCATTCCTACACAGACCTTCCTGTCCTTGATCTCCTTCATTGTCAGAGTGAGGCTAAACGCAAATTTGAGGAACAGCCTCTCATATTTCGCTTGGGCAGCTTACAGCCCAGTGGTATGAATATTGATTTACCTCACTTCAGGTAGTCCCGGCATTCCCTCTCTCTCTATCCCTCCCTCGCCCAAGTCACACTAGCTTCTCATGTTCACCCTACAAACAGACTGTTTTCTTTATCATTGTTACTTTTTTGCATATCTTTCATTCATTGTACTTTATCTCTCACCGTCTTAATCTCTCAGTTCCCTTATCCCTAAGCAGCCTGAAGAAATGTCTTGACCTGAAACGTCATCCATTCCTTCTCTCTAGAGAAGCTGCCTGTCCCGCTGAGTTACTCCAGCTTTTTGTGTCTATAATGGATTGAAAGATTGAAAGATTGATTGATAAATCATGGTGTAGCTGCCTAGAAATCACAATATACTAAATCACCTTGTAATCATTGCAAGCTGTAAAGAAACCTGGTGTTCCATAATTCCTTCTATTTGAACCACTTTTTCATATGTTGTGTTTGAAAATATGCAGTAAAGATTCCTAATAACTAGAAAAGATTGATCAATTATGAAACAGGACTTGCCTGTCATGCTCTTTAATTTTGTTGACAGTAGTGGTAATTATCATAAATAAACAAATGTCAATCAATTTAATTGCGATTTCAAAATAATAATTTGTGTAGATTCTTGATGCAAGTAGATTTTATGTGATTGCTGTCTCATTTAATCCATCAACAAATATTGCAAGTGCAATTATTAATATCAAAGAGTCTATTGGTATTTAAGAAAGGGAGCCATTGATCTGATTTAATTAAACATATATATAAAACCTATTGTAGCACAAAAGCAGATTTACTACTAGGCTGAGAAAACATATTCGAACTCTGTGACATAAAGAACCAGATGGTTGGAGCAAGTGGTGAATAATTTAAGAGATTGAAGTAAAAAATAAGCATTTCATGTCCATAAATTAGCTTGCATTTCCTTTGCTTTGCTCTCTTTATTTAAACCTTATCAGATTATGTCAATCAACATGCTGCATATTTTAAGTTGTGCTTTGGACCTTGCTATCAGTGTAAAGCTAATGTCACCAGGAACTAATTAGCAAAGATCAGGGAAGGCTAGTTCCCGTCCATATGAACAGCCTGGCGATGTTGTGTTTTGCACAAGGCCAGAGTTATCAGTTTGTTGTGCTCTGGGAACTTACTTTCTACAAGGATTCTTTCTCATTATTTTCAGTGATATCAGTATTGGTGTAGTGGTTACACAAAAGGCTGGAGAAACTCAGAGGGGGAGTAGCATCTAAGGAGCGAAGGAGATAGGCGACATTTCGGGTCGAGACCCTTCTTCAGACTGGTTAGGGATCAGGGAAACGAGAAATATAGACGGTGATATGGAGAGATAAAGAACAATGACTGAAAGATATGCAAAAAAGTATCGATGATAAAGGAAACATGCCATTGTAAACTGTTTGTAGTGTGAAAATGAGAAGCTAGTGCAACTTGGGTGGGGGAGAGATAGAGAGAGAGAGGGAATGCCAGGGCCCGAGGGCTGAGGGAGAGGTGGGAAAGGGAGGAGACAGCAAGGGTTAACAGAATTGAGAAAATTCAATGTTCAAGCCCAGAGGATGCAGACTCCCCAAAGGGAGTATGAGGTGCTGTTCCTCCAACTTGCGGTGTTGTTCACTCTGGCCGTGGAGGATGCCCAGGACCGAGAGGTTGGATATGGAATGGGAGGGAGAGTTGAAGTGCTGAGCCACCGGGAGGTCGGGTTGGTTAATGCGGACCGAGCGGAAGTGTTCGGCGAAACGATCGCCAAGCCTCTGCTTGGTCTCACCGATATAGATCATCTGGCACCTGGAGCAGCGGATGCAGTAGATGAGGTTGGAGGAGGTGCAGGTGAACCTCTGTCGGACCTGGAAGGACTGCTTGGGTCCCTGAAAGGAGTGGAGGGGGAGGTGAAGGGACAAGTGTAGCATCTCTTGCGGTTGCAAGAGAAAGTGCCCGGGGAAGGGGTGGAGCGGGAGGGAAGGGAAGAATTGACAAGGGAGTTGCGGAGGGAGCGGTCTTTGCGGAAGGCAGACAGGGGGGGAGATGGGAAGATGCGGCGAGTGGAGGGGTCACGTTGGAGGAGTGTATCACCTGCAATAGAGATGGTGAGGTCAAGGAATGGTAGGGAAATGTCGGAAATGGTCCAAGTGTATTTGAGTGCCAGATGGAAGTTGGTGGTGAAATGGATGAAGTCAGTCTGTTGTGTGTGGGTGCAGGAGGTGACACCAAAGCAGTCATCGATGTAACGGAGGTAGAGGTCGGGGATGGGGCCCTGGTACGCCGAGAACAAGGATTGTTCGACGTACCCGACAAAGAGGCAAGCGCAGCTGGGGCCCATGGGTGTGCCCATAGCTACGCCTTGTGTTTGGAGGAAATGGGAGGAGTCAAAAGAGAAGTTATTGAGGGTAAGAACCAACTCTGCTAGGCGGAGGAGGGAGTCAGTGGACGGGTATGGGTTGATCCTCTGGTTGAGGAAGAACCGGAGGGCTTTGAGACCATCCTGGTGGGGGATGGAGGTGTAGAGTGACTGGACGTCCATGGTGAAGATGAGAGGATGGGGGCCTGGAGAATGGAGGTGTTGTTGTGTTTAGTGGTGTTGGGTGGGAGGTGTAAAGGGACTTTTCCACCTAGGCTATTTTTTACGCGACTACAGGCGATTAGGCTGTTGCCACATGGTCACCGGGGTGTCGCTTGTATGGTCGTGAGTAGTCTCTTCAGTTATCCAAAGAGTCGTAGCATCTTTCTGGTCGCTACTGGCTTTTCAACATGTTCAAAAATTTTCAACGACAGTCAGCGACAATGGGTTGACACCAATGAGCGTAGCTTTTGACTTCTCCTGACATAGGTGGTGTCGCAGGTTGTCGCCAGGTGACGTAGGTTGTCACCATTGCTGACTTCGGTGAATTCCATTGGCGACTACTTACGTCAACCTACGACAACCGGCGACAGGTACCGGCAACTGAATTGTCTTCATTTGGAACTTGGAACTTGGAACTTGGAAAACTTTATTGTCATTCAGACCTTGCGGTCTGAACGAAATTTCGTTGCCTGCAGTCATACATATAGTAAATAACAAAAACACACAATAAACACATATTTAACATCCACCACGGTGAGTTCACCAGACGCCTCCTCACTGTGGTGGAAGGCAAAAATCTTGTCTTTGTCTCTTCCCTTCTTCCTCTTCCTCTGCGCTGAGGCGACCCGGGCCTCCAATGTTGTGACCGCACCGGGTGATGTAATTAAGTCCCGCGGGTGAACTGCGCTCCGCGAGCGGGCCGGTTCAACTCCGCGGCCCGGGGCGGCCGAAGCTGCCGAAGCTGCCGCCCTCCAGTCCAGCGGACGCAGCTGTTGCCGCGGGAGCTCCGGAAAAACAGGTCACCAACCTGTGACCTGCGAGCTCCCGACGATGTCGTCCACTGGGCCCGCGGCCGGGCCTCCGAAGTCGCTGCCGCCACCACCGCCACCGGAAAGCTGCCACAGCTCCGAGTCGGGCCGCCGGAACACCTGAACCCGCCACAGTTCCAAAGTCGGCCAGCCCCGCGCTGGTGAGTCTTGGCTGGCTCTGTCTCCGGAGCCTCGGGTCGGTCGGAGTTAAAGTTGGAGGCCGCCAGCTCCGCGATAGGCCTCAGCGCAGATGGAAACGGAGACGGGATATACGACAAGAAAAGTCGCGTACCCCCAAAAGGAAGAGACTAAGAACGTTTCTCCCCCCCCCCCCCACACACACACATACACTACATAATAACTCAAACTAACGCTAAAAACAAGACAAGAAAACAACAAATAAAAAGAAAAACAGACGGACTGCAGGCGAGCCGCTGCTGCCAGGGCAGCGCCGCCACTCTTCAGCTGCCGCCGACAAGGTCATAGCTTGTTGTAGCTTGTGGATGTTGGTTGACTACAGTTGTCATAGGTTGTCGCCTGTGTGGTTGTAGGTGGACGTCCTAATCGGTCGTTGGTAGTCGGTAGCTTGCCGTTGCTTGACGTCGACAAGGTGGTAGGTTGTTGTAGCTTGTCGTAGACATTGTCGAAGACATTGTCATAGGGGGGTCCAGTCACTGGTTTTTAGGCGACCTGCTATGACTATGACAGTCACTGGCAGTCACCTAAATAATTGCCTAAGTGGGACATGCCCTTAAGTGCAGATATTCCACATTCACATCATATCTGTGGATCTATTGGAGTGACACAATGGGTTAAGTTACTCGACCAGTGTTTTGTGTGCAGCACCATTGTCCCAGAGACATGAGCTTGCATCTTACCATGACCGCCAAGGATGGTGGAGACCTGTGATGGATAGTTGGAATGGTAGGCTGAGGCATTGGGGCAAAGTTAGGGATAGATGTACTGTGGTGGGAGGTGTGGCTGGCAGAGAGTTGCTGTTTGCTGTGGTTCCTTATTGGGGTAAAGAAGTATCAGAGGTTTGACTGGGATAGATGGTCGGAGGAGGCATTGAAACTTTGGGAATTTGAGGTGTTGGGGAAGCTGGATGGGGAAGGGATTGGTTTGTTGCACAGGGAAGAAAAAGTAGGTGTCTTACCTGATCCATGTCCCGGTCTGTGAGTTTAATAGTTAATAAAATATTAACCAAGACTCGTGCGTGCAGACATAGACTCACTCACTCACTCACTCACTCACTCACTCACTCACTCACTCACTCACTCACTCACTCACTCACTCACTCACTCACTCACTCACTCACTCACTCACTCACTCACTCACTCACTCACTCACTCACTCACTCACTCACTCACTAGTACACACATGCATTGTGACTTTCAATTCTATCTGTAATGGCTCTGTAAGACTCCCAATTCAGCAGGTAACTAAAGCTAATGAATGTTGTCCGGGCCCCACAACAGCTGTGACCAAGCTACTGATAAGCATTCACTGGTAGTGTCTCGCTGAAATGTTCCCAAAGACCAAGGTCAAGTAAGGTGTTGATTTAAAGTTTATATTGTTTAAAATACCAAACATATCAGATATCATTGTTGGGATAGGTACAGGCAAAGGTTGATAAAATATTAACCCACACTCATGAGAGGCTGTTTTGAACAGGATCAGGAGGTCATACAAAACTTAGGTGGTAATTAACAAAAATGCAAACATTCCCCTCGATTGGAGCTACCAAAGTTCTGAGAAATATATACTCACGTGCCTGTTATTTGATAATTGCCAGATTGCTCTGTTCTTTCCAATTCACTGTTCTACTGTGTTTGAGTTACTTAAGTAACTCCTGGGCCTCATAGATAACTCACAGAGTCGAAGAGGGCAGAATCAGTCCCTTTGGCCCTTGTCCATGCCTAACAATTTGGCATGCTAAGCTAATCGCATTTGCTCACATTTGGCCAATACCCTTCCTATCCGTATATCTGTACAAATGTCTTAAAAGTTGGAATCATATCTGCTTCTATAGGTTCCTCTGGCAGCTTATTCCAGATACGGACTACCCTCTGATTGTAAACATTGCCCCTGAGGTCCTACTTAATTCTCTCCCATCTCACTTTAAGCCTAGGCCCTTTAGTTTTGTAATGGTCCACCCTGGAAAAAGGCTGTGAGCTTTCACTTTATCAAAAATAATAGTCTTTTAATGGCTGATGTATCACTACTCCTTGTACTCCTCAATAAGGTAACCCCTCTGCATATTTCAGTCCCAGCCTAACCAACCTCTTCCAACAAGTCAAGCTGACAAAACTAGGCAGCATCCAATTTAATGGATGTTTTGAAATGATAAGCTCAAATGATCTAAAAATATATATTGATTCCAAGTTTGCCCGTGATGACAGGGACCAAGGAAATAATGGACCAGAAGGTACTGCAAAGTACATCTGTGAAGGTCAATGCATTGGGAGGTCAAAACCATTCAAACAACGTTACATATAGATTGCATCAAGCCAAACCTTCACTTTACTTTATGATTGCTGTGTTTTCCTTCCCTACCAGGTTAAATAGTATTTTTGTTTTGCCAGTTCACACTGTCAATATTTTTCCATTTCATAATGTCGAATGATTGATGAAGATTTATGATTAATCCCTGGAATATGTACACATCTGAGAATTTTTATTCTCTCTCTCTAACATAACTAAGGGGAGAATCTACTGATGCATCAGCCATTAAAGGACTAATTATTGTTGATGCTTGTTAATAGCAAATATTCTTATAATAGTTTTTCTCAAGCTTAAATGAGAGGTTGAATTAAAACGGCATGATATGTGTCAGGTTTAATCTTTATTTTGTTAGTGGAATCTATTATTAGAGGAATCGTCAGAGCACTTGGAAAACCACAATGATTAGGCATTGTGGTTTGCCAAGTGCTCTGTGCAGAGTAGAGAGGGATATCAGTGGTTACATTTTCAGGTCCCATACAAGAGGCCAGAGGCTATGGTTCATGAATGTGGTAGTGGGGGAGGGCTAATCATGAACTTAAGGAAGCAAAGTGTACACACGCCCCAGTCAGCATCAATAGTGCCAGAAGTGGAGTTGGTCAAGAACTTCAAGTTCCTGGGCAATTTGTCCCAGTTCACCCATGTTGAAGCTACAGCCAAAACACACCAAAGCCTCCACTTCCTCAGAAGACTAAAGTTTTGCCCTAGACCACAAGAAATGACAAAGAGTTGTGAATATACCCAAATACAACATATGCCCCTGCCTCCTCCCTCCTGTCCTCTCCCTTCCCCTCCCCTCCCCATTGACTCCATTTGCACCACACTGCCTCAGGAAAGCAGCCAACATAATTAAACACTATTTCACCCCAGCTATTCTCCTACTACCATAGGGCTGAAGATATAAAAGCTTGAAAACACATATCACCATATTCATAAGCAACTTCTACCCTGTTGTTGTCAGTTTATTGAATATCCCTCTTATTAGCTGATGTGTAGTTTCCATCTTCCAACCTACTCTATTGCAGCTCTTGCACTTTTTTTAAATCTGTGTTTTCTCTGTGCTTGTAACACTCCAATGCTGCAACACTATGTTCTGCACTCTGGTATTTTTCTCTTTGTGCTACCTGGTATACATGATTGTACTCACATATAGTATTATTTAAATGGCAAATAACATTGATATTGAAGTTCATCTTTGATCCTATTGAAGGGCGAAGCTGGTTCCATGCCTAATCTTGTTCCTGTTACTCATGATAACCATATAACAATATAACCATATAACAATTACAGCACGGAAACAGGCCCTCTCGGCCCTTCCAGTCTGTGCCGACCATTTGTTTTCCCCTAGTCCCATCTACCTGCACTCAGACCATACCCCTCCATTCCCTTCACGTCCATATACCTATCCACTTTACTTTTAAATGTTAAAATCGATCCTGCCTCCACCACTTCTGCTGGAAGCTGATTCCACACAGCCACCACCCTCTGAGTAAAGAAGTTCCCCCTCACGTTACCCCTAAACTTCCGTCCCTTAATTCGCACGTCATGCCCTCTTGTTTGAATCTTCCCTACCCTTAATGGGAAAAGCTTATCCACGTCAACTCTATCTATCCCTTTTCATCATTTTAAAGACCTCAATCAAGTCCCCCCTTAACCTTCTGCGCTCCAAAGAATAAAGACCTAACTTGTTCAACCTTTCTCTGTAACATAGTTGCTGGATCCCAGGCAACATTCTAGTAAATCTCCTCTGTACTCTCTCTATTTTGTTGACATCCTTCCTATAATTAGGCGACCAAAAATTGTACACCATACTCCAGAATTGGTCTCACCAATGCCTTGTACAATTTTAACATTACTTCCCTGCTCCTATATTCAATGCTCTGATTTATAAAGGCCAGCACACCAAAGGCTTTCTTTACCACCCCATCTACATGTGATTCCACCTTCAGGGACCAATGCACAGTTATTCCTAGATCTCTCTGTTCCACAACATTCCTCAATTCCCTACCATTTACCATGTACGTCCTATTTTGATTTGTCCTGCCAAGATGTAGCACTTCACACTTATCAGCATTAAACTCCATCTACCATCTTTCAGCCCACTTTTCCATATGGCCCAAATCTCTCTGTAGACTTTGAAAATCTACTTCATTATCCATAATGATACCATTAGAGTTCAGTAATTAGTTATTAAATTCTTAACTGAATTTTCAGAAAAAGAAACTTTCATAAGAAAAGTTGATTGGGGAGTTATGATTATGCAATGCTTGGATTTTTTCCATTTGTTGTTTTGGAAAAATAGAGTATTAGGTTAAAGTGTTTTTAGATTTCATTAAATGCTGTTAATGTGACAAACAATTTATCTTTTGTCATATCAAGCTGCTGGGGAAAAAAAACATTGTTAAAATTACAGAACTTAAAGAGGAGCATCAGTATTGAGTCAGTAGAAAGAATAGTAGTGATTTTTCCTTGTGCTTTGTTTTTTTTTGTGTTTTTTAAGTTAAATTTTATTAGAGGCATGTACATATCATTGTCCGAACCACTACAAACTTTGTTAAATGGTTACATATTAAATATCCAGGATTACAGGGACTCCGCTACCAATGTAGTTGGGGTCTTCATTTATCGGTTACATATTAACATTGACTCCAATTATTATTATTTTTTTTTTAATAGATAGAAAAAATAAAGAAAAAGAAGAGAAAATTAGAAAAATAGAATAAACTATCCATAATACAACTTAGGAGATAGGTCCGTAGGTAAGGAAACATAACTATTCATCTAGTCCTGGGTTCAAGCTTCCGTCAGGTATCAGCGCCGACCCATTCTACCCCTTCAAATAATCTATGAACGGAGACCATATTCTAGTAAATAATTCTGGTTTGTCAATTAAGACAAATCTAATTTTTTCCAGATTTAACATCTCCGACATCTCCGTAATCCACGTTTTGATTGTGGGGATGCAGGGTTTTTCCAAAATTTTAACATTAATTTTTTCCCAGTTATTATACTATAATCAAGGAAATTTCTTTGGTTTATTGTAAGATTTAGGTATTGTTCAGATATGCCCAATATTATTAATTTAGGATCGGGCTCCAGTTGAGTATTAACCACTACGGAAATAATTTTAAAAATATCCACCCAAAATGTTTTAATCTTTATGCAACTTACAAAGGTATGGGATAATTAGCCTCAGAATATTGACATTTATCGCAGATAGGAGAAATATTAGGAAACATTCTATTTAATTTTGTTTTAGAATAATGCAATCTATGTAATATTTTAAATTGTATTAAAGAATGTCTGGCGTTTAACGAACATTGATGTATATGTTGTAGACTTACATCCCAAATATCTTTCGTTATGGGTTGAACTAATTGATTTTCCCATGCTTGTCTATGTAATTCTGTCGACGGATTCTCACTATCTAAAAGAATATTATAAATGTAAGATATGAATTTGACTGTGTTGGGGTGTTTATTCAAACATTCATCTAGAATCTCTGGCTCTCTAGTTCTGTATTCTTGTGTATGTGATTTAACATAATCTTTCAGTTGTAAATATCTAAAAAAAATATTTGAATGTAATCCATAATTCTGTTGTACCTCCTGAAACAAGATGAACACACCTTTTCTATAAAGATGTCCCATCTTTGTAATTCCATAATTTTTCCAATGTGCAAAACCTTTATCCAATACTGAAGGCTTAAATGAAGGGTTATTTGCAATAGGGAGCAAAAGTGATAAATTATCCAATTTTAATGTCTTTTTTATTTGTTTCCAAATTTGAGTACCACTATGTATTATTGGAATTTTTAATTCAATTTTGTAGTAGTTAACAGAATCGGGCCAATTTCAAATGGCAGACAATCCTCCTTTTCCATCTTTAACCAGTCTGCTTGTTGATCCATATCTTCCAACCAGAAATTTAAGTTTTTGACATTGACTACCCAGAAATAAAATAAGAAATTTGGTAATACTAATCCTCCATTCGTCTTGGGTTTACATAAGTGTTTTTTACTTATTCTGTGATTCTTATAATCCCAAATAAAACTTGTTACAATGGAGTCGACTTTTTTAAAGACATTTTTAGGGAGATATATCGGAATTGATTGAAAGAGGTATAGAAGTTGAGGAAGCAAAATCATTTTAATAGCATTAATTTTACCGAGCATTGAAATGGGAAGTGTTTTCCAATATTGAATTATGCAATTATGCAATTTATTAAGTAAAGGTACGAAATTTGATTTAAATAAAGAAGTATATTTCTTGGTCACATAAATTCCTAAGTATTTAAATTTTTCATTCACTATTTTAAAAGGTGATTGTTGCAATATATATAAATTAGGTTCCATTATTGCCATAATCTCACTCTTATTCCAATTGATTCTGTATCCCGAGAATAAACCAAATTGAGTTATAAGATTTAACAGTTTAGGGATGCTAATTTCTGGATTTGTAATATATAGTAATGCATCATCTGCATATAAATAAATGTCATTAACTGTATTTTTAGTATTATACCCATATATTTCTGGATGTGCTCGAACTCTTTCTGCTAGTGGTTCAATAGCAAGGGCGAATAGTAATGGGGATAGCGGGCATCCTTGTCTACAACCTTTAGATAAATCAATTTTTTTAAATAACATTTGATTTGTCATTATTCTGGCTGTTGGGCTGGTATATAGAAGCTTAACCCAAGTACAAAACTTCTCACCTGATTGAAATTTTTCCATCACCGAAAATAAATAGGGCCATTCAACTTGATTGAATGCTTTCTCAACATCTAGCAAAATGACTGCTAAATCTACATTAGCTATTCGATTTGAGTATATAATGTTAAATAATTGTCTCAGATTATAATATGAATAATGTTTTGGAATAAAGTGCTTTTTTTTAAATGTTAAACTATATCATATCAATGAAATTGCTCTACCATTTGTCCCATTTGGTTAAACATTTTTTTTGTTTCCAAACATTGGGATTTACACAGGATTCTCAAACACTGAGATAAGAAAGAAACCATTGGATACCTTCATACCAGAGGCTTTAGCAATATATTTAGAGATAAAAATTGCTAGACGGAAATAGGTCAAGTTCCATCTGCAAAGCAAAAAACTGCCATACCTGTGAAGAGAAACAGAGGCAAAGTTTCAGGTGAATGATCTAGTATCTTCAGCTTTATCTGGTATGATTCCAAGCTCCTATAATAAATGATAATGAAGAGATCACCATCTAGCAATGCATCCAAACAAGATGCTAGGAAATGCCAGCAGTGAAGGGCTTTAGAAACCGATACAAGAGCCAAATCTCAAGAATACAACCCATCCCATATCTCCTGTCTCTGTTTTTTTTTTTAAACATGCATTTCATATCACTAAAAGTACAGTAAAGTAAAAGTAAAGTATCCTTTATTGTCATTCATTACCTTGCAGTCATAACAAATAATAAAAAACAAAACACACAATAAACACATATTTAACATCCACCACAGTGAGTTCATCAAGCACCTCCTCACTGTGGTGAAAGGCAAAAGTCTTAAAGTCTTTGTCTTCTTCCCTCCTTGATCTCCCTCTGCGCTGAGGCGATCCAGGCCTCCGATGTTATCGTCCACTAGGCCCGTGGCCGAGCCTCTGACGCCGCTCTGAAGCAGGGTCCGCCGCTGGAACGCTGGAGCCCCACAGCTCTGAAGCCGGGTCGCTGCTGGAGCGCCACTGCTGGAGAACCGCAGCTCTGAAGCCAGGTCGCCGCTGGAGCACTGCAGCTCTGAAGCCGTGCCGCCGCTGGAGCACTGCAGCTCTGAAGCCGCGCCACTGCTGGAGCACCGCAGCTCTGATGCTGTGCCGCTGCTGGAGCACCGCAGCTCTGAAGCTGTGCTGCTGCTGGAGCACCGCAGCTCTGAAGCCAGGCCACCGCTGGAGCACTGCAGCTCTGAAGCCGTGCCGCCGCTGGAGCACTGCAGCTCTGAAGCCGCGCCACTGCTGGAGCACCGCAACTCTGAAGCTGTGCCGCTGCTGGAGCACCGCAGCTCTGAAGCCGAGCCGCTGCTGGAGCACCGCAGCTCTGAAGCCAGGCCACCGCTGGAGCACTGCAGCTCTGAAGCCGCGCCACTGCTGGAGCACCGCAACTCTGAAGCTGTGCCGCTGCTGGAGCACCGCAGCTCTGAAGCCAGGCCACCGCTGGAGCACCGCAGCTCTGAAGCCAGGCCACCGCTGGAGCACCACAGCTCTGAAGCCATGCTGCCGCCGCCGCTGGAAGCTGGAACTCCGCCACAGCTCCGAGGCCGCAAGCTCCGCCATTAGGCCTCAGCACAGACAGAGACGGTGACGGGGGACACGACAAGAAAAGTCGCACCCCCCCGAAGGGAGAGACTAAAACCCTGTTTCTCCCCCCCCCCCTCCCCCCACACACACATACACAGCCTAATAAACCAAAATTCTAACTAAAACAAACACAAGAAGACAAAAGGAAAATAAAAAACAGATGGACTGCAGTTGAGCCGCAGCTGCCAGGCAGCGCCGCCACTTCCGGATAATTGGGACATAAGCATTGGTAGACATAAAAGTACTCCTATTCACGTCAATCAGTACAAATTGCTTCCACTCTCTTTCTAGAATGTTTGATCGTTGAACATTCACTCACTAAAATATTCTGCAGATTAATTAAAAAACTTGTATCCCTCAAAATGCAGGCCACATCCTTAGGCTCCTCAGTTCCAGGCAAGGAAAAAGATCTCATCATGTTTTCCATCACTGAATTCCTCTGGAATCCTTAAAACAATAAATCAATTAGTTCTCGGTCTCTTAGGGAGGACATGCTAGTTTACATACCTACTTCTCCTAATCTAACACTTTCATCAGTTTTGGTTGATCTCATCAAATCTTTTCCACAACAGGAGTGGGTTTCATTTTGTGTTGTGTGCCAACCGAAAGATTGCACAGCATTCTTAGTACAGTTGCACTGATTATTTATAAACCGGATGGATTTACTCCTTATTTTGACCTTTCAAATAGTTTTAAGATCCAATTAGGTTTAGATACTTCAATCAAGATTTACTGCAACAATTTGACCCGTTGTCCTCCAGATAGCTTTCATTTCACATTATTTCCTCTCTCATTTAACACATTGCAATCATTCTGGCCCATTAGACCCTTGGCAATTGTACTGATGAAGGTTTGGTGATCACATGAACTGTCCTACTCCGCAAATCTTAACATAGAAACATAGAAACATAGAAATTAGGTGCAGGAGTAGGCCATTCAGCCCTTCGAGCCTGCACCGCCATTCAATATGATCATGGCTGATCATCCAACTCAGTATCCCGTACCTGCCTTCTCTCCATACCTTCTGATCCCCTTAGCCACAAGGGCCACATCCAACTCACTCTTAAATATAGCCAATGAACTGGCCTCAACTACCCTCTGCGGCAGAGAGTTCCAGAGACTCACCACTCTCTGTGTGAAAAAAGTCTTTCTCATCTCGGTCTTAAAGGATTTCCCCCTTATCCTTAAGCTGTGACCCCTTGTCCTGGACTTCTCCAACATCGGGAACAATCTTCCTGCATCTAGCCTGTCCAACCCCTTAAGAATTTTGTAAGTTTCTATAAGATCCCCTCTCAATCTCCTAAATTCCAGAGAGTATAAACCGAGTCTATCCAGTCTTTCTTCATAAGACAGTCCTGACATCCCAGGAATCAGGCTGGTGAACCTTCTCTGCACTCCCTCTATGGCAATAATGTCCTTCCTCAGATTTGGAGACCAAAACTGTACGCAATACTCCAGGTGTGGTCTCACCAAGACCCTGTACAACTGAAGTAGAACGGCCCTGCTCCTGTACTCAAATCCTTTTGCTATGAAAGCTAACATACCATTCGCTTTTTTCACTGCCTGCTGCACCTGCATGCCTACTTTCAATGACTGGTGTACCATGACACCCAGGTCTCGCTGCATCTCTCCTTTTCCTAATCGGCCACCATTTAAATAATAGTCTGCTTTCCTGTTTTTGCCACCAAAGTGGATAACCTCACATTTATCCACATTATACTGCATCTGCCAAACATTTGCCCACTCACCCAGCCTATCCAAGTCACCTTGCAGTCTCCTAGCATCCTCCTCACAGCTAACACTGCCCCCCAGCTTAGTGTCATCCGCAAACTTGGAGATATTGCCTTCAATTCCCTCATCCAGATCATTAATATATATTGTAAATAGCTGGGATCCCAGCACTGAGCCCTGCGGTACCCCACTAGTCACTGCCTGCCATTGTGAAGAGGACCCTGTTTACTCCTACTCTTTGCTTCCTGTTTGCCAGCCAGTTCTCTATCCACATCAATACTGAACCCCTAATACCGTATGCTTTAAGTTTGTATACTAATAATCTCTTATGTGGGACCTTGTCGAAAGCCTTCTGGAAGTCCAGATATACCACATCCACTGGTTCTCCCTTATCCACGCTACTAGTTACATCCTCGAAAAATTCCACAAGATTCGTCAGACATGATTTACCTTTCGTAAATCCATGCTCACTTTGTCCAATGATTTCACCACTTTCCAAATGTGCTGCTATCCCATCTTTTAATAACTGACTCTAGCAGTTTCCCCACTACCGATGTTAGACTAACTGGTCTGTAATTCCCCGTTTTCTCTCTCCCTCCCTTCTTAAAAAGAGGGGTTACATTTGCTACCCCGCCAATCCTCAGGAACTACTCCAGAATCTAAAGAGTATTGAAAGATTATCACTAATGCATCCACTATTTCCTGAGCTACTTCCTTAAGTACTCTGGATGCAGCCTATCTGGCCCTGGGATTTATCGGCCTTTAATCTATTCAATTTACCCAACACCACTTCCCGACTGACCTGGATTTCACTCAATTCCTCCTTTGACCCACGGTCCCCTGCTATTTCCGGCAGATTATTTATGTCTTCCTTAGTGAAGACGGAACCAAAGTAGTTATTCAATTGGTCCGCCATATCCTTGTTCCCCATGATCAACTCACCTGTTTCTGACTGCAAGGGACCTACATTTGTTTTAACTAACCTCTTTCTCTTCACATATCTATAAAAACTTTTGCAGTCAGTTTTTATGTTCCCTGCCAGTTTTCTTTCATAATCTATTTTTCCTTTCCTAATTAAGCCCTTTGTCCTCCTCTGCTGGTCTCTGAATTTCTCCCAGTCCTCTGGTATGCTGCTTTTTCTGGCTACTTTGTACGCATCATCCTTTGCTTTGATACTATCCCTGATTTCCCTTGTTATCCACGGATGCACTACCTTCCCCGATTTATTCTTTTGCCAAACTGGGATGAACAATTTTTTGTAGTTCATCCATGCAGTCTTTAAATGTCTTCCATTGTATATCCACCGTCAACCCTTTTAGAATTAATTGCCAGTCAATATTGGCCAATTCACGTCTCATACCCTCAAAGTTACCTTTCTTTAAGTTCAGAACCATTGTTTCCGAATTAACAATGTCACTCTCCATCCTAATGAAGAACTCAACCATATTATGGTCACTCTTGCCCAAGGGGGCACGTACAACAAGACGGCTAACTACCCCTTCCTCATTACTCAAAACCCAGTCTAAAATAGCCTGCTCTCTCGTTGGTTCCTCTACATGTTGATTTAGATAACTATCCCGCATACATTCCAAAAAATCCTCTTCCTCAGTACCCCTGCCAATTTGATTCACCCAATCTATATGTATATTGAAGTCCCCCATTATAACTGTTTTGCCTTTGTCGCACGCATTTCTAATTTCCTGTTTGATACCATCCCCAACTTCACTGCTACTGTTAGGTGGCCTGTACACAACACCCACCAGCGTTTTCTGCCCCTTAGTGTTTTGTAGCTCTACCCATACCGATTCCACATCCTCCAAGCTAATGTCCTTCCTTTCCATTGCGTTAATCTCCTCTCTAGCCAGCAACGCTACCCCACCTCCTTTTCCTTTCTCTCTATCCCTCCTGAATATTGAATATCCCTGGATGTTCAGCTCCCAGCCTACGTCACCCCGGAACCATGTCTCCGTGATCCCAACTATATCATAATCATTAATATCTATCTGCACGTTCAACTCGTCCACCTTATTACGAATACTCCTTGCATTGAGACAAAAATATTCCACTACCTTCAACAATTTGCACTGAAGTAATGCTGAACTTACTGAATGACAAATGCCACCATGTCCATTATTTTGTTGCATTACACAGTGGTGCAGCGCTAGAGTGGCTGCCTTACACTTATTTCTTTGAACATTTATTTTAATAGTCCTTTAATGTCTGCGAATGCTAGGAACACGTAAAAATTATGCAGCTTTGATAGGAGGCGCCAATCCACTTATAGTTTTGCTTTCTGTGCTACAGGTAGGTAGTTAGGCTGTTCTGGGGTAAGAGCCTCAGATAAATGCCCACTGCAATCTGATTACCGCTGATTCTCCACTATATCTCCAGAATCCAGACACCCGGCAAGATTCCACCCTTGCATTCATTTCAAATCAATGTCATTTGGCTTCCTATCTGTGACATATAGTTAGGGATCACAGGTTGTTTCGCTCCATAAACGGCCTGTCCCACTTTCCTGAGTTATTCACGCATTCTCCTGAGTTATTCACGAATTCTCCCACATTTTCAAACTCGCAGAATGTTCGTAACGAGTACGTAGGAGGCCGTAGGAGTCCGTGGATATATCGTAGCGGCTCGTTATGCCAGCCGTAGGTACTCGGAGCTGTTTTTCTACTCGTGGACATTTTTCATCAGGCTGGAAAAAACGTCCCGACTTACCCGATGCCCCCAGTACCTAAGGCTGGCAAAATGAGCCACTATGATATATCCACGGACTCCAACGGCCTCCTACGGACTCGTTACGAACATTCTGCGAGTTTGAAAACTCGGGGGAATTCGTGAATAACTCGTGAAAGTGGGACAGCCCCTTAATTTATTTATTTTTCAGGACCTGTGGAAAAAAAATTGTGATCTTCATGCCAAATTGCTCTGCTATAAACAACTTTTATGTGTCCAACTTTCTTCCTCCTTGACTCTTTACAAACTATAGGAGCCACCTAAATCTTTCACAAAGATTTCAGTTTGTTTAATTTAACAATTATCAAAGGAATTCTATCTGCTCTTTATACTCTCAACTAGGTGCCCAGTCCCATTATAAATTTAAAACTCCCAACTTCATTCAAAAAAAAGAACAGGCTGACATATTTATCCTGTATATAGTTGAAAATGCATCTCTGTTTCCTTCCCAAGCCAATCACCGAGGAGATAAAAATAACAAACATTAAAACGTGTATAATATCATAGGTTAGGACAGTGCTGGTGTCCTTTTAACTCATTTGACTCATTTACCTTTGAAGGGGACACAAACTAAGTCTCATTTAACTCAACAAACACAAGGAGCAATACAAACTCTGAAAAAGTGTCCCGCCCGGAACGTCATCTATTCCTTTTCTCCAGGGGGATGCTATCTGACCCCCTGAGTTACTCCAGCTTCTTATGTCTATCTTCAGTTTAAACCAGTTCCTTCCTACACCAGAATACAATGGGTTGGGGAGGAATTATCTCAGCATAAAGGGCCTGTCCCACTAACGTGACCTTTCAGCGACTGTCTTCGACCTTCAAGCTCGAGGGCACTCGCCTGAAAGACCTCGAGCTGGATCGACCGTCAGCGATGAAACCGCGAGCTGGATCAACCGACCGCACACAGAAACACATCGCAAAGGCAGGGGCCAGGGAAAGCGGGGGAGCGCTGTCTGAAATTCACACCCGCAATGAACAGGAAGGTAAAAGACGGCTACACAGTGTACGGTAAGTCCTTTAGAGAGCGCGGAGGGGAGGTGGGTGGGGTGGGGGAGAGGGTGGAGAGGGGGAGAGAAGGGGAGAGAAGGGAAGGGGAGAGAAGGGAAGGGGAGAGAAGGGGAGCGAAGGTGGGAGAATGGGGGGAGAAAGAGTGGAGACACTTTTAAGAAGCCAGACAACTTATAATAAATTAGCAGGCATTTAACCTACCGGTTGGTTTTCCTTGGTCTTGAAAACTTCAATGAGCCAATTAAAATGCCTGGTCAGCGAAGATTGCCTACGGATGCCCTCGACTGCCTATAACCACATAGCGACCCCACTCCACTGCACTACTAGTTCAAAAGAACCGTGCCAACCAATTTTTACTTGCGGAAAAATTTTCTACATGCTGAACAATTTTCCTCGACCAAACTGAGGCCACGAGTATGCTAGAACTTCCGTCGAACTTCCGATGAAGGAGAGTTCCAGTGACCTCATACGACCTCCTAGGACCACGTATCGACCATGCTGCATGTTTGAGTTGAGGGCAAACTCTTCTAGACTCTTCTAACTCGCAGATTAGGTTGCATTTAAAAATTTTAGAAGGTGTGCAAGGAAAAGAAAATATTTGCTCAAAGGCAAAGTAGACCACCAGGGTTACAGCCAGCAGAAATGAGGAAGGGCCACAGCCCATATATGTACTGGAAGTAAGGATCTGGTTATTCTTTCAGCTTGTACATGTAATGAAAGTAAGTACATTAAATTCTGTGGGAAAAAAAAATCTGAAAACAACACCAGAATTGGAATTACTTTGATGTTACATCCCTTGGAGTTCCTGTATCATTATGAGTAAGTAGTGACTGAGTAACTCTGTGTTAAACTTAAGATAGATTAAAAAAATGCTTAAGTAACATAGCGAGACAGGAAGCATTTCTGGAGAGAAGGAATTGGGTGACGTTTCAGTTCGAAACCCTTCTTCAGATAAACCTTTTTGCCAAGAAATCATTATTTGAGATATTTGCATAGTTTCTTCATTCAACATTCTCTATGTTCCGTTTTAATGCAGGTATCCATCAGCTTATTTTAAATAGGCCGGTATATTAGCTATTTATCTGCTGTTGTCTTCAATAGTAATTACATATATTATGTACATATACACATGAATTTAATGCTGGTAGCCAGTGATGCCCGCAACCTGAAATAATACATAGACATGCATACAGTATATAGTTACATAGAGAAGGATTGAATGGGAAAACTTATAACCTGAATGGATGTGGAAACCTTCATAACGTTTAAACAGTTCCTCGATGTTTGCTGGAATAATCCTGGCTTGCAGAGCTTCCTTAGTTATGTTGGGTTAAATGGCCTGCTGTACTGTAGGCTTTCCATGTTAAAGTCTCACTGCTCTCAGCTAACCAGCCTTTAGCTCCCTTCTTAACAAGGTTCTAGCTTCCAGTCTTGGTCATCTAGATGCTGCCTGATGCTGCCTGACCCATTGAGTTTAGCTTAGTTTAGTTTAGTTTAGAGATACAGTGCGGAAACAGGCCCTTCAGCCCACTGAGTCTGCGCTGACCAGTGATCCCCACACACTAACACTATCCTACACACTGGGAACAATTTACAATTTTTACCAACGCTACAAACCAGTATGTCTATGGAGTGTGGGAGAAAACTGGAGCACCTGGGTAAAACCCATGCAGGTCATGGGGAGAACGTACAAACTCCATACAGACACCACCCAATTTCTCTTTAGGTGTAACGCTATATTCTACACTCTTTCCATTCCTTTCTCTTTTTGTCCTATCTGTTTCATTTGATTGTACTCGTGTATGGTATGATTTGCCTGGATAGCTCACTAAACAAAGTTTTTCATTATACTTCGATACACATGACAATAATAAACCAATTTCAATATCAATTTCAATTTATCAGTGAATATAAGCAACATCTTATTTTAAATATGTTCTTTAAATGGTGAAAGCTTCACTTGAAAAGAGCAGATCTGTTTTCATTTGAATATGAAAAACAGTGCAAGTCAATTAATTGGTCCATGAATATTCCTAAAGGATAGTTGACCCATCATTAATTATGATTCACCGCATTCTCCATTCTTGTTTCCACTCGATATGGGCGATAGTAAATCCTGGGATATATATTCATGTAATTCATTGACTAGGTGACAAGTCATTTCTATTTCAAATGCAAATAGCCTCACAATCTTACTGTATTTGTTGACCTGAAACATTTGAAATCTGAATAATGTATTTCTGTAAAGATTTAATAGGAACTTGAGAAGCAACTTTTTTTACACAAAGGGCGGTAGGTATATGGAACGAGCTGGCACAGGAGGTGGTTCAGGCAGATACCATCACTACATTTGAAAAACATTTGGAGAAGAGCGGCACAGTAGCGCAGAGGTAAATTTGCTGCCTTACAGTGCCAGAGACTCGCTTTTGATCCTGACTATGGGTTGTGTCTGTACGGAGTTTGTACGTTCTCCCAGTGATCACATGGGTTTCCCTGGGTGCTCTGGTTTCCTGCCACACCCCAAAGATGTGCAGGTCTGCAGGTTAATTGGCTTCAGTAAATTGTCCTAGTGTGTAAGATAGATCTAATGAATCCTGGTTGAACTAGTGTACATTGGTTCAGTAGGCCGAAGGATCTGTTTCTTCGCTGTATCTTCCAACTAAACTAAACATGGCCATTGGGCCCATCAGGTCTGTGCAGACTCCTAGGCTTGTTTCCATGGTGTATGACTGACTCTATGACTCCATATGCAGGCCTATCAACATCAGCGCTAACACTTGCAATTTTTTACTTCTTTATTGACCATTTGAACGAGTGTTCCTGCTCATGTAAGTGCTTGCTGTTGACTCTCCCCAGATACCCAGTTATAAAGTATAGACATAGACTTCTACCCCATTCATGTACACCAGGAGTCTCGATCAGTAGTCAGGTAGCACCTTGGCTATTTTAATCTCAAAATGTAGGAGAGTTGAGATTAACTCTACAGCCCAGAATGCTTTCTCAGTTGGAATAACATTATAATAGAAACATAGAAACATAGAAATTAGGTGCAGGAGTAGGCCATTCAGCCCTTCGAGCCTGCACCGCCATTCAATATGATCATGGCTGATCATCCAACTCAGTATCCCGTACCTGCCTTCTCTCCATACCCTCTGATCCCCTTAGCCACAAGGGCCACATCCAACTCACTCTTAAATATAGCCAATGAACTGGCCTCAACTACCCTCTGTGGCAGAGAGTTCCAGAGACTCACCACTCTCTGTGTGAAAAAAGTCTTTCTCATCTCGGTCTTAAAGGATTTCCCCCTTATCCTTAAGCTGTGACCCCTTGTCCTGGACTTCCCCAACATCGGGAACAATCTTCCTGCATCTAGCCTGTCCAACCCCTTAAGTAGCTGTTTCTTCTTTAAAAAATGCAGCCTCCTGTCCAAACCAACAAGGAGACATCAACATGTTTAGAACCAGAGGACATAATTTTCAGGTGAAGTGGAAAGAATGAATGGGAACCTGATAGGCAACATTTTCACATAGTGGGTGGGTACATGGAACGATCTGACAGAAGAGGTAATTGAGGCAGGTAATTCAAGGGCTGCTCAGACTATGATTCTGACCAGTAATACATTTGTTACATCTATTGCAATTTTTCACATTGTTTGCCAAAGGTACTTTACCAATGCATTTATTAGTCATAGAATCATACAGAGTGAAACAGGCCCTTTGACCCAACTTACTGACCCATATGCCCGATCTGCACTGCCCGTGTTTGGCCCATATCACTCTATACCTGTTCTATCCATGTACCTGTCCAAATGTCTTTTAAATGTTGTTATAGTACCTGCCTCAATTACCTCTTCTGTCAGATCGTTCCATGTACCCACCCACTATGTGAAAATGTTGCCTATCAGGTTCCCATTCATTCTTTCCACTTCACCTGAAAATTATGTCCTCTGGTTCTAAACATGTTGATGTCTCCTTGTTGGTTTGGACAGGAGGCTGCATTTTTTAAAGAAGAAACAGCTACTGTACGGTGAGGAAGGCAGTGTCTCACCTCTCGTGCTTGCGATAGGAGAAAAAGGGTACAGAGGGGGGGTGGGCAGGGGACTAGTGTGATGTAAATTCAATACAAAAATATTGAAAAAGCAGTCACCCATACAAAAGGGGTCTTTGAGTATGTGCAAACGTGTAGAATGAATGGAAGTGAGTCACTTTGACACTGTCACACAAACATAATTACCTTCACTGAATTAACAATTGCAAAGAAAGCTGCTTATATTTGGTTTGTTGGTGCTTTTCATGCTTGTTGTTAGCGTGAGGGAGGGTGTGATGAGGTTTCCTGAACGTGGCTGGAAGGAATGGGGTAGATGATGTATGTTGGTACAGAAGAATGGGGGTTGATTAGTAGGATTGCTCTTACCTATTTGGAAAAATGCCAATTGAGCTGGAAAGATTGTAGAAAAGATATACATGGGTGTTGTCAAGATTTGAGGGACTGAGTTAGAGGGAGCAGTTGGCCAGGCTGGGACTTTATTCCTTGAACCTTGTGATACCAAGACGTGATTATATAGAAAATATATAGAGATATTATATTAGGATACAAAGAGGTGATTTTATAGAAGTTTACAAAATCATGAGCTGCATAGATAAAGTGAATTCACACAGCTTTTTTTCCAGGATTGGGGAATCAAGATTGAAAAAGCATAGATTTAAGATGAGAGGGGAAAGATTTAGTAGGAACCTGAGGGGCAACGTTTTCACACAGAGGATGGTGAATATGTGGAACGAGCCAGCAAGCAAAGTAGTTGAAACAGCTACAATAACAGTATTTAAAAGACACTATGAACAGGTACGTGGATAGGAAAGGTATAGAGGGATACGGGTTAAGCTTATTTCAGTTTAGTTTAGAGACACAGTGTGAAACAAGCCCTTTGTCCGCACCGACCAACGATCACCCATACACGAGTTCTTTCCGCACTGTAGGGCCAATTTACAGAAGCCAACTAATCTACAAACTTGCGCGAGTTTGGAATGTGGGAGGAAACCAGAGCAACCAGAAACAATCTACCTAGTCACAGGGAGAATGTACAAACACCATACAGATATCACCCGTAGTCAGGATTGAACCCGAGTCTCATAAGCTCTATGGCAGCAATTCTCCCACTGCGCCACTCTGCCACCCCAAATGTGGGCAAATGGAACTACCTTAGATGGGCATCTTTGTCTGCATAGACAGGTTGGGCTGAAGGGCCTGTTTCCATGCTGTATGACTCAAGGACTCTACCACCTCCTTCCGCCAACACTATGGTCCTCTGATCACTGTGACCCTGGCTTGTTGAGTGGCAGACGTCTGTTGCTGGCAGCAAATCCCAACAAGTCTTCAGAGTCACTCCCAACTGCTGATTAGCCCAGACAGCGGAAATCCAGCTTGAAGAAGCCCACAAGATCAGGCTAGGTGTAGCTCTCACTGTAACCGGGTCTGTGCCTGGGTTCCTGATAGTGTTCACTAGAACAATGTGGCGCATTAGGCAACATGCGACAGAGGGGAGCCTTGCCAGTAACATCTGCATCCTGCAAATGAATAACAATATCTCCCCCCCACCTCCCTCCCACCATCACCTTTCTATTCTGGACTTGCATTCAATCTAATGATAGGTCAACGTGGTTGATTTAAAACATTGACTTTCTTTCTCCCTGAATCTGCCTGACCAGCATTTTGTGCTGTGAGTGCTGATTTACGGCATCAATGTGTTTGAAATGTAGTATTGTCACATTATAGGAAACATCTTTGTTATTGTACTGCTGTATGCGCTCACAAAGCCATGATACATATGTGAGATACGCTTTGTGCTCACAATCACTGCTCAAAGACTAAATCTTGGAAGCAAGAGATTCTTTATTTTTCACGAATCTGCAGAACCGGGTGCCTCTCCAAGTCGAGACACACCGAAGTCAGAGAAGTCATCCCCCTTTATACACAGAATTTTACATTCAACCTCCCCTCCGGACCCTTCTCCAATCAGGGTCTGAGGTGCACAATCTGTAGGTACATCCCCCCAGTACCTCCCATATCATACATCGCATGTCCAGACATGTTCATGGTAATGAGCAGTTTCTTGACCAGGGGTGTGTTGTAATATTCATTTATTCTATTAAGCATGCTCAGTTGCTCATGACCTACCCTAGTTTTACTCACCTCCTAGTGAACCCTCTCAGTTCCCCTATATCAGTACTAAAGCTAAGCTATAGTGACAAGGGTCCCAACTATCACTCCATTCCACTGATAGGGATCTCTCTACATCACTCCCTTCTACCGCTATACAATGCTATTACTTCTTACTCAAGGACTCAAGGATGGGTCTGCTAACCTTTAGACACAGCTGTGTCAGAACCCTCTCTCCGGCCCCTATCAGTTCGAATTCTCTTTAAAGCTCCTTACTATAATGGGGTTTAATCACTTTATCCCTCACAATCCTCCCTTTTTCTTTTGCTACGCATCTACTGATTAAACCCCCATTTCAAGTTCCCTCAACTTGAATTGACATAACATTGTCCTAATCTTCTTTTCCTGTAGATCATGGACCTCCCCTGGCCGCATTATAATTATTCTCTGTATTTCCCCTTTCTCTCCCATAGGCATGACTACAGCCTGCATCTGACTTATACTCCTTGTAATAAGTTCCCTAAAACAAGGGATGCAACAGGGGATAAAGATCAGTCCAGCCACTGCACATAGAAGCACGAGTCCCACCGTTCTCCACCATGTTCCTCCGAGGATGGAATCCCACCATCGGGTTCCCATAATTGTATTCCACTTCTGTATTGGAACATGTGCCAACTTACGGATCCCTTCTGATATGTCCATCACTGCCTGTCCATTATCATCAATGTTTAAACAGCAATTAAAGAGGTTGAATTTCCCGCATACCCCTCCTTCTTCTGCCAGGAGGTAATCTAGGGCTAACCTGTTCTGGTATATCGCTACTCTCATCTGTGTCTGCTGCTTTGCCAGCATCTCCCGCAGTTTGGTTGGTAATTAGCTCCAATACTGCCTGCAGTCTTATGATCCGGTTTAACATGTATATTGGGGTTCGGTAGCCCCAGGACCCATCCCGTTCCCAAGTGGCTGGTCCATAGTATGAGATGATTCTTGCTGGTGGCCATTCATCATCTTCCCGTTCTCCAATGTCTATTTTCCTCTTCTTCCGATATAGGTCATCAAATACAGGTGTTCCTAGCGACCGGCCTTCTTCGGTGTTTAACAGGAGAACAAATCCAGGTAGTACCAGTCCAATAAAACAATTCCCGCTCCAAAATATCGGTAACACTGAGTATGCCTTGTATCCGCATATCCATAACAGTCCTTCAGGGGCCGGTCCACTAGAGGCAACCTTGTTCCATATGTCTCGCAACACTGGGATTCCTTGATAAGGGTTGTTCCCGGTGCAGTTCCGTAGTCCGGTCGATTCCATTCCATCAGTCTTCATCCAGATAGCGCAGTTTTTCCCGTATTTATTAGTTGGATACCATTTAGGCTCTTCTGGCCACCACACTCGGGACTGATTTGGCCACTGGGTGACGATGCGCTGGCAGGGGCTGCTGCCTACTAGGACGGCATCCTTTGCCCAGGGCCTAGCGATACACTCAGTCCCTACCGGAGCGTCTGTCAGGACCCATGCCTGGGGATCTCGGTCTTGTCCAACTGTCAGGTTCCACTCCATCAGGTCCCATGCTTCAATAATGGATCCTCTCCACGGCCAACGTGAGCTCATCAGTGGTCCGCCACAGACCCAGCAGTTAGTCACATTCAGGATTCCAGCTATCCGGAGGGCCAAGTCCACAAACAGGTTTTTTTCTCCTTCAGGGATCTCAATCTGCTTCTTTATTTCTTCGTACAGTGTCTGGTGCAATTGAGGCTGAGTAGGTGGGGGAGGGGGAGGCTTGGTGACTACCACTTCTGTAAACTCTTTTATTACTTCCTCTTTCATCTTATCTATTGCCCATTTTACGACCTGAAAAGGGAAACCTAACTGTCCTGCCTTGGTTACACAAACCCATCTCTCTCCCTTTGGGCAGGTAACGTACCCAAACCTCCCTATATACCCCCTATTCCCTATCATCAAATACTTCTTTCCCCCCTCTTCACAAATTGTTCTAGTCCTCACATTATAGCATGCATCGTTCACATGGGAATGATAGGTAAATAATCTGGTCGGCCGCCCTCCATATCTGATAGGATGATAACATTTATCACAATTATTAATACTTTTTACCACAATTACATACAAAGCAAACAATACCACAACTGCTCCCTTCATACTGTCAGTTATACATTCAATTCTTTTTTTTTTTTAATTACTGTTAGGGGTTTGTTTCCTGGCTTCACCATCCACTGTTCCTCCTCATCAGGGGCGGGTGGATCAACGAGTCCTTTAACCCGGATTGCGTGGGTCCACCCTTTTTCTTTTGTTCGTACTGCTGTCTCGGTTGTCAGTAATACTAGGTATGGGCCGGTCCACCTGGGCTGGAGTTTCTCCTCCTTCCAATTCTTGACCAGTACCCAGTCGCCGGCCTTTACAGCATGTATTGGAAAGTCGAGTGGTGGGCTTTGAGCCAATAGTCCTTTAGCTTTTAATTCTGTAAGGGAACGAGATACTGCCAGTAAATAGTTCCTTAAGAATACATCACTGCCCTCTATGGTGGGTATTCCTTCTATCTTTCCCAAATAAGGTAACCCAAACAACATTTCATAGGGGGACACTGCTAACTTTGCATGGGGTCTCCGTTGCTTTTCTCAAAGCCTTTCTGTTTCCCTTCTGCTCCAAACATGTGCCAGACTCCATGTACATATGCTGCTCTTAAAGCCTTAATTTCTGCCAATTGAGCTAAGCAAGATTGCAGGCAAGCTTCCAATTTGATCCTGCGCTATAGCTTTTACTTCTTTAGATATTACTCATCCAAAATATTCTACCTGCTGCTGACAAAACAAAAAACTTCTTCCTTGATACATCATGACCTCCTGTGCCACCTTTTCCAAGATAATTACAATGTCTCTCTCTCACATTGCTCCTCACTTGTGGAACAAATCAACAAATCATTCACATACTATATCAACACCTTCCAAATCTGCCTACAACATCTGATTAAAAACACGGCGCTAGTATTTAAAACGCTGCCGCATCCTAGCCTAGGTGTATTTAATACCTCTTCTTAACGTTCTTACCATAGCTATGTTCACCATTATCTCACTATTATTATTATCATTATTATTATTATTATTATTATTATTATTATTATTATTATTATTATTATTTAATTCCTGATTATCGTACTGTTCAACATCCCCAAACACACCGAGTTATCCATTACCTATCTGCTTACTAGCCTTGTCTGGGCTTGCAAGATCCAGATTTATTTCACTCCCAATAGACAGCAGCATTTGAGAAAACAGCGCACTCTACACACACTGCATACACACTGAGCTTCAGAGGAATTAAGCACGGGTTACACACACACCAGTTGACAGATTGTCACACACACACAGAGATGACACACACACACACACACACACACACACACAGATGAGACAACCCACACACACACACACACACTGGACTACAGCAGACACACACACAGATACACACAGATAGACAGAGAGGGAGAGAGACACACACACACAACTCAGCGGACATGGCAGCATCCCTGGAGAGAAGGAATAGAGTCGAGACCCTTCTTCAGACTTACCCGAAATGCCACCCATCCTTCGCTCCAGAGATGCTGCCTGTCCCGCCGAGTTACTCCAGCATTGTGTGTGTCTATCTCCGGTGTGAACCAGCATCTGCAGTTCCTTCCCAATCCCACACTCTCGGCCCCGGGGGGGTGGATGGAGCATCACACGTGGACACATCCCACCCACCACCCCAGACTTGCCCCTTCGGCAGGTCTTTAAGCCGTTCATTGAGACAGAGTGAAGCCACGGGGACAAGTGGCAGAAAGGCCGAAGATAGACACGAAATGCTGGAGTAACTCTGCGGGACAGGCTGCATCTCTGGAGGGAAGGAAAGTCTGAAGAAGGGTCTCGAACTCTATTCCTTCTCTCCAGAGATGCTGCCTGGTCCGCTGAGTTATAAACTCCAGCATTTTGTGTCTATCTTTGGTTCAGTCTTACGAGCAAAAGAACAGATTATTAAGTTCCCACGGTACACTCACGAGACACTAAGATAAACGCACGGGGCCACTACGTTATTGCAACGAGTTAAAATGTTTCCATTTTACACACAGTTAATTTGACTCGTGGAAAAAATCAAACATGTTTGATTTTTTTCACGAGTTAACAAGTTTCCCGAGTACCTGCCGTTAGCGCCACGAGTCGATAAGTTGCTCGTGCGAGTTCCGACGTTCCCGCTACGTGATCACCACGAGTGAAAACTCGGGGTCACTCGTGGGCCAACTCGCACAGTGAGACAGGGGTTTTACTTCTCAGATAGTTTATCCTCCTTTGCAAATTTATTCACCTTCCTTTTAAAATCTTCCACTAACTTCTCGATCCTCATATTTTACCACCACCCCTTCTACCTCGGGGGCAGTCATCACTTTCCCCCCCTACCCCCGAGATTCTGACTTGTTTTTCACCTAATCCAATTTCTTCTGGTACCTTAGTTCCACTTGATCTCTCCACTCCCAAATTACCATAAATACCATATCCTCTCCCTGGGGTCCTAATTTCAAGTTTACCAGAGGTTCCCGTGTGTATCCCATACACCCCAGGGAGCAGGACCCCCGACTTCCCTATTATTCCTCCATGAGTGTGTACGACTGCACCTCCCGTCGTAGCCTGGGACATTCCCTCTTGAAATGACCCTCCTCGTTACAATAGTAACACCAGGATGGCCCCGTGTACCACCCTCCTGATCCTTGTTCCTTGTTTTCCCGGGGATCCCAACGTCGGTCCCTCCATTCACCTCTTCCTCGTCCTCTAATACTACTGCTTCCCCTTCCCCGGTCTCCATGAGCACCCGGCCTTCTATCACCTTCGATTCCCCCCTTCTGTACTCCTTGCTGTACTGCTTGCAACATCATTTTTACCTTTCCCTTCTGTTTTTCCTCATCCCGTCTTACATATACCTTTTGAGCCTCTGTTAACAATTGATTCAATGGTTTGTCATTCCAATCTTCCAATTTTTCCAGTTTCTTTCTAATGTCTGGCCATGATTTGGTTACAAAATTAACCTTTAGAAACTGCTGACCTGCGTCTGAATCAGGGTCTATCCCCGAATACTGCTGGACATTCCTCCTCAACCTTTGTAAGAACACTGTCGGAGGTTCGTCCTTGTTCTGCTGATTTTCAAAAGCCCGTTCGAAATTCTGTCCCTTGGGAACGGCTTCTCTGATTGCCTTGATTATTATCTCCCTGAGATCTCTCATACTTCTTCTGTTTGGTTACTCCAATCCGGCGCAGTAATGGGATATTTTACTGCTCCCACATCTGCTGCTCCCGCTTGAGCCTGCAACCCCTTATCCCAGACTTTTATTCCTGCCTCTCTGACCATCTGTCTTTCTTGTGAAGTAAATAAACTTCCCATTATTGACATCATTGTCTGCCAACTCCTTTTTTTTTTTCCTGGGCCCCATTAATTTATTACCCTTCTCCAACCAGAATGTTTAGCTAAACAAACCATAAAAGCTGCTTGTTGTTCAGCAATTAACTTATTTCTAATTTTGTTCAAACCATTCTCCCTACAATTCCCAAATTCCAATTCCTAGTTTAAATACATACGACTAACAATTTTCCAAATTAACTTTACTGAAAAGAAATCTATAGAAGCCAAGCAACCTACATTTTCCAACTTTCCCCTTTTAAGTTGCGATGATACAAAGCGTTGTCCGTTACCTTACAACTATTCGTAACCTCCCCCATTGCTTACAATTTCTTAAAGGAACACACACACATACCCTTACAGCATGTGGCCCACAGCAAACAAACCTATCACATATACAAACTTCCTCATTAATACAAAACCGGTTTTTACACACACATCACATTAGTTCCATTCTTACTTCAATGAGATTGTTTGAAACAACTCAATAATTTTCATAGAAACATAGAAATTAGGTGCAGGAGCAGGCCATTCAGCCCTTCGAACCTGCACCGCCATTCAATATGATCATGGCTGATCATCCAATTCAGTATCCTGTACCTGCCTTCTCTCCATACCCCCCGATCCCTTCAGCCACAAGGGCCAATTGAACTCCCTCTTAAATATGACCAACGAACTGGCCTCAACTACTTTCTGTGGCAGAGAATTCCACATCATTTCTTCCCATGTACATATATTTGGCCCTAGGAACTGATCTATTTGTTCAGCCAGTCCCAAGGGGTCTTCCAATAAACTTTTCATCTCCTTTTTAAAGTTCCTCACCTCCATACTGGTGAGAGGCACATTTACAAATCCCATCCCCCCTTCATTTCCCCCTAACGGGACCTCTCTTAGGGGCTTCATTTGAACAGATCGGTCTGATCTTTGTTTGGCTGCCCTCGTTTGAGATCGCGTCATCCGACTACTGCCTGGGACACCCGTCCCATCCTCGTCCTCACTTTTTATTTCCTCTTCCTTATCTGACTGGCTCTCTCCTTCACGTTTTATGTTTGAATCACAGTTTCTTTCACCCTGTTTCTTCTCTACTTTCCGTGATTCTCTAATATCTGTCTCTTCTGAGACAGGAGCGGACAGGTTTACTGCCGATCCGCTCTGGCTTAGTGGGACCTCCTGGGCAGATGCATCCGGCGCTGATGGGGTATATTTGGGGGCTGGGATTCATATGGCGGGGGCAGTCATCGTAGGTGGTCATCACCAATTGGGGGCCAGTCAGATTCATCCTGCTCTCTCTCTGTCTTTAACGGAAACATCCCATTATTGGGTTTCCAGCACTGGGCATAGTCCTTTTCTATTTGATTCGGCGTTTCTCTTTCATTCACAAAGACATTCAACGCCTGTCTCACCCAGTCTTCATTTGAACCCAACCTTGGCCACCACACTGCGCTCCCTCGAATAGGCTCCTTCTGGCCATTCAAAGTAACAAAACTTTATCATAGTTTCCTTACTCTTACCCCGGGTGTTCCCTTCACCCCATCCGTGCAACATTCGCACCAACGGACTATCGGGTGGAATGTGCGGCTCCATATCAGTATGAGCCTTATCCTGTTTCCCCGGACCCTTACTTCACCCGTTCCGGTTTCCATTGTCTCGTCGTACTATACCCGTCCGACAGACCCCGGTCGCCAAGGCAATACTTAATAGTCAGTTTTCTTACCTGGGTCCTGTGCACAAGAATCGCTCGACCGTTCCTTATTTATTTACCATACACCCCCTCTTGCTTCCCGAGTCTTTATACCCGAATATCACTCGCTCAAACTGCTGATGGCAAGCAAGGAGATCAGAGACTGCTGAAATCAGCAGGGTGCACCTTCCCCTCCTTCTTTGCCTCCACCAAGCAGCCGGAGTGGCGATCCCGGACGAGCCCCCAGTTTGTGAGATACGCTTTGTGCTCACAATCACTGCTCAAAGACTAAATCTTGGAAGCAAGAGATTCTTTATTTTTCACGAATCTGCAGAACCGGGTGCCTCTCCAAGTCGAGACACACCGAAGTCAGAGAAGTCATCCCCCTTTATACACAGAATTTTACATTCAACCTCCCCTCCGGACCCTTCTCCAATCAGGGTCTGAGGTGCACAATCTGTAGGTACATCCCCCAGTACCTCCCATATCATACATCGCATGTCCAGACATGTTCATGGTAATAAGCAGTTTCTTGACCAGGGGTGTGTTGTAATATTCATTTATTCTATTAAGCATGCTCAGTTGCTCATGACCTACCCTAGTTTTACTCACCTCCTAGTGAACCCTCTCAGTTCCCCTATATCAGTACTAAAGCTAAGCTATAGTGACAAGGGTCCCATCTATCACTCCATTCCACTGATAGGGATCTCTCTACATCACTCCCTTCTACCGCTATACAATACTATTACTTCTTACTCAAGGACTCAAGGATGGGTCTGGTAACCTTTAGACACAGCTGTGTCAGAACCCTCTCTCCGGCCCCTATCAGTTCGAATTCTCTTTAAAGCTCCTTACTATAATGGGGTTTAATCACTTTATCCCTCACACATATGAGGTATTATAGTGGTTAGGTTTATTATTGCCACGCATACCGAGGTATAGTGAAAAGTTTTGTTTTGCAGTCTATGCAATCAAATCAGTTAATTATATTTATACTGTAAATATAATCAAGCCAAATTCAGCCAAAATAGATAGAGCAAAGGGGAAGATACAGAGTGCAGGATATAGTTAACTATTAGAAATTATGCTAGGTTTACAGATAGAAAAGGGATTTAAAAGAGTGTATTGGATGATAGAAGATCCTCCTCTTGGACCAGCGTACAAAGAGTCACCATACTCCAGTGCCATCTTGACATTGCCTCACAACCCCGAAGACATAGGTTCAATTCTGACCTCCACCACTGTCTGTGTGGAGTTGCATGTTCTCCCTGTGACCGGGTGGATTTCCCTTGGGTGCTCCAGGTTCCTTTCACATCCCAAGGATGTGCTGACAGGTCAAGTGGCCCTTTTGTCTTGGTGGACGGTGGGAGAATTGCTCCGTAAGTGAGAGAAAATAAGCTGCAGGAATCAGGAAACAAGAAAAGGGAGATTGGATGGTGATGGGATTGTCCTGCTAGGAGCTGCACATTCCTGATGGGCTGAATAGACCCATTCTGTGCTTCTATAAAATATCAAATGATGATCTGATAAGTGTTTTAGTGCTGCTGGTTGAGAGGTAAAATTGGCCCAAGGTTCTCCTAAACAGCATAACATGATCTTTTAGAAACACACCTGAAAGGGTGCAGAAGGACTTGGTTTAACATTTCACTTCCAACAATAAAGTACTACCTCCTCAACAATCAGGAATCCCAGTCAGAATTTGTTTTGAGGTGCCTGGTGTTAGGATTTGTATTCCTCCTCACACTGAGTGAGAGGTGCGAATACTGACATCTACTGGCCCATCGGGAGATGACATATTGGGAGCAACCAGGTATCTTCATCAAATAACTGAGTAGCAGCAAATGAGAGAAAATAAACAATTGCATATCTGGTTCTGCCTTGCCAACTTAAATTCATGTTTTTGATTATCTTGGTCATGGTCAGACAATTTATCTCCATCAGACTGTCTGTACAACAATGCATACAGTGTCCATAATAAAGCAAAGGAATCAGAGGCTGTGGTACTTTGGGAGGAGTTATATACAGAAAGGATTACTCAGTCCTGGCTACAGAAAACTGATGCTGGGAATTAATCATTGCAGGGCAGGAGACATTTAGAAAAGAGTTTTAAAACAGGAGGATATAAAGGAGATTGTAATTACTATGTTTAATAGAGATGGCAAAATGGCTGTGGCTATGTGTAGTATCTATGTGAATATAAAGGGCTGGTACATCAACAAGACTGATCTACAGACTGGTGAATGGAAGATGGAGGAAGAAAAGTACAAAGAGTGTTGTGAGCAAATTCAGTGAGCCACATGAATTCATAACACAGATGGAGGCCATAACATATGGAGTACTAATCATAGATTAATACTTACAATCCCAAAATTAATTACCAGAAGGTAAGGGAATGATATTCCAACAATGTCTGGATATTCCCTTTCCCAATGTATCATGACATTTTACAAGGAAGGAATTACGACTGGATTTTGTAACAGACATGGAACTAGACAGACCAGAAAAGCAAGGGTGGCTCGTAAATTTACCAGAACATAATGTGATTTGCATGGTAACAAGTAAGCATGATAAATAAGTTGCAGAAAATATGGTTTTGATACTTTTAGAATAAACCCAATTAAAATTGTCAATAATATTGACAAATAATAATGCACAACAACAATGGCAAACAGTGTGGTCATTAGAGGTCGGGAAAAATATATTCTAATAAAATAAATAAGCACAAGGTCAACACAAATTGGCATGAATTGGGATGATGATAGAGGCACAAATTAAACATATGGCCAGCATAGAGGGAGGATGGTGAGGGGAATGTGTCGATGAGCAATAAAGTGGAAAAAAAAGGTAGGAAGGGCAAATAGGAGCCTTGCGACTAAATTATAACAAAGTAATAACAAAATATTCTACAGATGTATAAACAAAACAAGTCAAAGTCAGAATAGGAATAGGGTAGTGGGGTGCTGGCAGGCAGAATTGCAGGCAGCGCTGAGCGTAACATTAAATAATAAGGGAGACATCATGTGAATATGACACCAATTCATGATTAGAAATTACATTTAAAATACAAAGTAGAAATATTAAATAAAGTAAACCAGATTAGAGGATAAATCTGGAATAACCTCATATTTAAAAAAAAAACTGAACATGCAGAAAAAGAGGTTGAATTTAAATTTATAATTTGTTTGAAAAATGGCAACATTGGCAAATAGTGGATAAAACGGTACATTTAAATAAGGGAAGAACAGCTTGTCCAGGAAAATGCAGATCAGTCAGTTTATTTTTTGCTGGTAGGAAAATAATGAAACATTTAGTTTTCATCCTCTACTAAAAGTGAATTAAAAACAAAACCAGAGCAATGAATATTCAGCACAGATTACAAAAAGGTAGATCCTGCTTGGCCAATCTCATTAAATACTTTGAAGAGATAACAGAAAAAGTAATCAAGGATAATAAAGTGGATGTAATTTATCTTGACTTCTGAAAGGGATGTAATGATTGAAAAATAAGATCAGGGCATGCAGAATCAGGTGAAACGAATTGCAGAAGAAAGTGAGTAAAGGGAAACATAGAAAATAGGTGCAGGAGGACACCCTTCATTGTGATCATAGCTGATCATCCACAGTCAGTAACCCGTGCCTGCCTTCTCCCCACACCCCTTGATTCCGCTAACCGCAAGAGCTCTATCTAACTCTCTTTTAAATTCATCCGGTGAATTGGCCTCCACTGCCTTCAGTGGCAGAGAATTCCACAAATTCACATCTCTCTGGGTGAAAATGTTTTTTTCTCACCTCAGTTTTAAATGGCCTCCCCTGTATTCTTAGAGTGTGGCCCCTGTTTCTGGACTCCTCCAACATTGGGAACATTCTTCCTGCATCTAGCTTGTCCAGTCCTTTTATAATTGTACATGTTTCTATAAGATCCCCTCTCATCCTGCTAAATTCCAGTGAATACAAGCCCAGTCTTTCCAATCTTTCCTCATATGACAGTCCTGCCATCCCGGGGATTAACCTTGTGAACCTATGCTGCACTCCCTCAATAACAACAATGTACTTCCTCAAATTAGGAGACCAAAACTGCACACAATATGCTAGATGTGGCCTCACCAGGGCCCTGTACAACTGCAGGAGAACCTCTTTACTCCTATCTTCAAATCCTCTCGTTATGAAGGTCAACATGCCCAAATGGTAACAATCTTTATCAGATACAGTACTACAATCTGTCATGTCTATAAATTACACTGGTAGTCATTGAGTGATGCAGCATAGAAATACTCTGTTTTGCCCACCACTTCCATGCCAGCTATAATGATGTAGGCTTTTGGAATCAGAAAGCACTAGTTCAAAATGTGTTGCAGATACCAATTGGGGAAGAAGCACTAATACTAAGGTGGACTGCAAAGCATTATAAAATAATGATAATAAACTAGCAGAGGTGGCTTATGAAGGGCAAGTAACTCCCAGCACCGTTGCAATTGAAATTATATTTTAGTAAGTAAATTAAAAAATAAAATATTATTTGAAAAATGAGAATTTCATCAGAGAGGAGGAAGAAAAGTATATCAGAAGACAAATGCAACTAATTAAAAAACAAGGAACTACATATCCTGGTCTATAAAAAATACACACAGTGCTTGTGTAACTCAGCCAATCAGGCAGCATCACTCGAGAACATGGTTAGGAGACATGGATAGATTCCCAATCTCTCATCTATCCATGTTCGTCAGAGATAAACACAAAATGCTGGAGTAATATCAGCGGGATAGGCAGCATCTCTAGATCAAAGGAATTTGGTGGTGTCGGATCGAGACCCTTTTTCAGACTGATTCTTCAGCATTCTCCAGAGATGCTGCCTGACTCGCTGAATTACTCCAGCATTTTAGGGTGGTCACGGTGGGGCAGCAGTAAAGTTGCTGCCTTACAGTGAATGCAGCGCCGGAGACCCTGGTTCGATCCTGACTACGGGTGCTCTCTGTACGGAGTTTGTACGTTCTCCCCATGATCTACGTGGGTTTCCTCCGAAATCTTCGGTTTCCTCCCACACTCCAAAGATGTACAGGTTCGTAGGTTAATTGGCTTGGTAAATGTAGAAATAAAATTGTCCCTAGCAGGTGTAGGATAGTGTTAATGTGTGGGGATCGCTGGTCGGCACGGACCCGGTGAGCTGAAGGGCCTGTTTCCGCACTGTATCTCTAAACTAAACTCAACCAAACAAAACTAAAAAAAAACACTTTGTCTTTTTTTTAGCAGATGGAGCATCTTAATCAGCCTGGACAAGTTGGGCCGAAAGCCTATTCCCATACTGTATGACTCTATGGCACATAAATCCCCCCCACCCTCCAATCACCTTCCTCTGAGCAGGAGAACAGTTCTTCTTAACGTTGTTCTTTTAGACACTCCCCAGATCCATAACACAAAGTTTCCATGATTCAAGAGAGTTTACTGTCATGTGTCCCAGATAGGACAATGAAATTCTTGCTTTGCTTCAACACAACAGAATATTGCAGGCATAAATAATACAGAACAGATCAGTGTGTCCATATTCCATTGAATATACACACATAAATAAGCATATAAAGAGAAGCATGCTAATTACATTTCAGATTTTGTTTGAGTGGAGTTTAATTATCTGATGGCTGTGGGGAAGTAGCTATTCCTGAACCTGGTTGTTGCAGATGTCAGGCTCCTGTACCTTCTACCTGAAGGCGGCGGAGAGATGAGTGTGTGGCCAGGATAGTGTGGGTCCTTGATGATGATTCGGAAATAATGCCGGCTGAGATCTCAAAATTTGCACTTGCAGGTTATTTTTCTGCAGATTAGTACAGACACCTAACAGTAGTAGTGGAGTTGGGGATGGCATCAAACATGAAATTAGAAATGCGTGCAACAAGGGTAAAACTGTTATAATGGGTGACTTCAATCTACATATAGATTGGGTGAATCAAATTGGCAGGGGTGCTGAGGAAGAGGATTTCCTGGAATGTGTGCGGGATAGTTTTCTAAACCAACATGTAGAGGGACCAACGAGAGAGCAGGCTATTCTAGACTGGGTACTGAGTAATGAGGAAGGGTTAGTTAGCAGTCTTGTTGTGCGTGGCCCCTTGGGCAAGAGTGACCATAATATGGTTGAGTTCTTCATTAGGATGGAGAGTGACATTGTTAATTCATAAACAAGGGTTCTGAACTTAAAGAAAGGAAACTTTGAGGGTATGAGACGTGAATTGGCCAAGATAGACTGGCAAGTGATTCTTAAAGGTTTGACGGTGGATTTTTCAATGGAAGGCATTTAGACTGCATGGATGAACTACAACAATTGTTCATCCCAGTTTGGCAAAAGATCAGGGAAGATAGTGCATCCATGGATAACAAGGGAAATCAGGGATAGTATCAAAACTAAAGATGAAGTATACAAATTAGCCAGAAAAAGCAGCCGACCAGAGAACTGGGAGAAATTCAGAGGAGGACAAAGTGCTTCATTAGGAAAGGGAAAATAGATTATGAAAGAAAACTGGCACGGAACATAAAAATGGACTGCAAAAGCTTTTATAAATATGTGAAGAGAAAAAGGTTAGTTAAAACAAATGTAGGTCCCTTGCAGTCAGAAACTGGTGAATTGATCATGGGGAACAAGGACATGGCAGACCAATTGAATAACTACTTTGGTTCTGTCTTCACAAAGGAAGACATAAATAATCTTCCGGAAATAGCAGGGGACCGGATGTCAAATGAGATGGAGGAACTGAGTGAAATCCAGGCTAGCCGGGAAGTGGTGTTAGGTAAATTGAATGGATTAAAGGCCGATAAATCCCCAGGGCCAGATAGGCTGCATCCCAGAGTATTTAAGGAAGTAGCCCCAGAAATAGTGGATGCATTAGTGATAATTTTTCAAAACTCTTTAGATTCTGGAGTAGTTCCTGAGGATTGGAGGGTAGTTAATGTAACCCCACTTTTTATAAAGGGAGGGAGAGAGAAAACGCGGAATTACAGACCAGTTAATCAAACATCGGTAGTGGGGAAAATGCTAGTTATTAAAGATGGGATAACAGCACATTTGGAAAGCAGTGAAATCATTGGACAAAGTCAGCATGGATTTATGAAAGGTAAATCATGTCTGACGAATCTTATAGAATTTTTGAGGATGTAACTAGTAGAGTGGATAAGGGAGAACCTGTGGATGTGTTATTTCTGGACTTTCAGAAGGCTTTCGACAAGGTCCCACATAAGAGATTAGCATACAAACTTAAAGCACACGGTATTGGGGGTTCAGTATTGATGTGGATAGAGAACTGGCTGGCAGACAGGAAGCAAAGAGTAGGAGTAAACGGGTCATTTTCAGAATGCAGACAGTGACTAGGGGGGTACCACAAGGCTCAGTGCTGGGACCCCAGCTATTTACAATATATATTAATGATCAGATTGAGGGAATTGAATGCAACATCTCCAGGTTTACAGATGACACGAAGCTGGGGGTCAGTGTTAGCTGTGAGGAGGATGTTAGGAGGCTGCAAGGTGACTTGGATAGGTTGGGTGAGTGGGCAAATGCATGGCAGATGCAGTATATTGTGGATGAATGTGAGGTTATCCACTTTGGCAGCAAAAACAGGAGGGTAGATTATTATCTGAATGGTGGCCGATTAGGAAAAGGGGAGATGCAACGAGACCTGGATGTCATGGTACACCAGTCATTGAAAGTAGGCATGCAGGTGCAGCAGGCTGTGAAGAAAGCGAATGGTATGTTGGCATTCATAGCAAAAGGATCTGAGTACAAGAGCAGGGAGGTTCTATTGCAGGTGTACAGGGTCTTGGTGAGGCCACACCTGGAGTATTGCGTACAGTTTTGGTCTCCTAATCTGAGGAAAGACATTCTTGCCATAGAGGGAGTACAGAGAAGGTTCACCAGACTGATTCCTGGGATGGCAGGACTTTCATATGAAGAAAGACTGGATAGACTCGGCTTGTACTCACTGGAATTTAGGAGATTGAGGGGGGATCTTATAGAGGCATACAAAATTCTTAAGGGGTTGGACAGGCTAGATGCAGGAAGATTGTTCCCGATTTTGGGGAACTCCAGAACAAGGGGTCACAGTTTAAGGATAAGGGGGAAGTCTTTTAGGACCGAGATGAGAAGATCTTTTTTCACACAGAGAGTGGTGAGTGTGGAATTCTCTGCCACAGAAGGTAGTTGAGGCCAGTTCATTGGCTATATTTAAGAGGGAGTTAGATGTGGCCCTTGTGGCTAAAGGTATCAGGGGGTATGGAGAGAAGGCAGGTACAGGATGCTGAGTTGGATGATCAGCCATGGTCATATTGAATGGCGGTGCAGGCTCGAAGGGCCGAATGGCCTACCTGCACCTATTTTTTATGATTCTATGGTTCTATACTTGTGGGCGGAGCACCAAGGCAAAGTCCTTGTATGTGAATACTTGGCCAATAAACTTACTTACTTACTTACTTACTTATTCCATGTTGTTTACAAAACTCCTGTAAGGGGTGTCGATCTAAAGTAGTGACCAGCAAATCAGTAAGAATCAGCTGGTGTGAGAATGCAGAACTCGCGGCTGCTGAGATTGCTGGGCATGAAAGGATTGCTGCCTTTAAGAGATGTTGGGCTAATGTATGACAAAGTGCATAACAACAGATTAGACGTTATGTGGAAAGTAGGGAAAGAGGTCCAGAACAGCATATGCAACAACATGGACTATAGGAGTCTGAGGGGTTATCTGATAGAGATTTATAAAATTAGGATGGAGAGTGGAATACTTATGTTGCAGATAACCCGGTAAAATCACGTAGCAGACCTCACCTCGGCCATACACACGTCTCTTCACAGGGAGTTTAATACTTGATGGCACAGGTTTAAGGTAAGAGAGGAAATTTTTTTTTTACAGAAGGTGTAAGTTATATGGAAGGAGCTGCCAAGGGAGGTAGTGGAGGCAGATACAAATACAATGTTTAAAAGGCATTTGAACTGTACCTGCATAGAAAATGTGTAGAGATATATGGACCAATTCGGGCAAATGGGATTACGGTTGATAGGCATCATGGTCGGCATGATGGGACCCATTTATCTGTTGCACATTTCAATGATTCTATGATTCTACAGTCTGATTAAGCTAAACAAACTTTTTGTTTGCTTTGTATGTACCAGAAAATTCTACTGAAGATTGCAATAGTCGGCATTGACAATAATGTGGCAGTGAAAGCAACCTACTACTTTCTTTATTGGCTTTGACTATTGCACTCACCATTTGTCAGTTTAAATATGGTAAAAGTATTCATTGGACTGCATGGTGCGCCGACCAGGCTTGAATAAGTAAAACGCTTTCTTATTGCCACTTCAGCATGATTGAGTAACCTCGATAAATATTACTGGATTTATTGTAGTCCCTTTTTGTTTGCAAGTCTTTAAACAATTATTCGATAATTAAGTTGAATAACTGCAGCAAAGTAAACATTCCTGTCATGATTTTGTAAATACGCTCTTCTCAAGCTTACCCCCCAGTCTAGTTCAGTCAAAAAACACTGTCAAGCACTGGAACAACTAAATGTTATTTTAAGATTGAACAGCAAATTCCCCTATACGATACCTAAACCACCGCGGGTTCAATCCTTGTCTCTGCCTGGCCAAGCCCTTCAGCCTCGTGCAAGCAGAAACACTCCAATAGGTCACGCAGTCCCAAGTGCACTTCCAGAAGATCAACCTCAATCTAAGATGGAGCTACCTTGTATAGGCCCACGAACCTTGAGGGGCCGAACTAGGGGTTGTTTCTTTACAGTCCAATCAAACATATTAATGACATCAATACATTATTGACAGTTCCCAAACCAATTACAGAGTCTCCCATACATTGTTTCTTGGAGAAGATTCTGGAAGGAAGCTAACTAACTGAATAATGCAACATCTACCCTGGAATTCAAAACAATCCTGCCAGGGCTTAACACTTTGGCCAATCAACAAACAGCAGGGTAACTGTCTTGCAACATTATTTACACTATTTACAATTCCTTTGCAGCAAACCAATCATATCAATGCATTTAGTTTTATTTACAGAGTTTTGATACATATTATCTATTAAGGGGAAATGAGGAGAACACCTGGATCTCTTACCATCCTGCTTATCAATCTGGGTTTAGACTGGGTGGCGCCATCCACAGCCTGTAAATTTCCACTGACAAAAGTATTCTGACAAATGCAGGGATCCTCCATTTTGTGGTGTCTTTAATTTGGTCAATATTAACAATTTGTGGACTAAAATGTCCATGCATCAGAACAAAAGTATGGGACTGTCTGGAATGGCCCTGGAAAATGTTAGATCTTATTCTGATTTTTTTAAGTTTACTCTTATTTTGATTTGAATACATTATAATATTAGAATATTTATTTCTCATATTTCCCTGTGTCAGAGAAGGAGTCATTCGGCCCAGCTGCTTGGTGTCAGTTCCCAGAATATTCCATCAGTCCCACACTCCAGCAACCTATGCTTTAGTTTCCTTTTCATTTCTTATGAAGGGTCTCTAATCTCTTCCTTCTAACAGGTAAGGCCTCATCTGCTGGGTATTCCCAGCATTTTCTGCTTTTATTTTAGATTTCCAACCTCTGAACCTCAATAGTGTGTTTTTGTTTTTTACATATTCTGCCCCTTGTTTTGCATAACAAGGACTAACGTGGAGCACAATTTCAAACTTTACCTACCGATTATGACCGACTCAAACAACAGTCCCAGTGCCACAATGATCAGATCATAAGTAATAGGGGCAGAATTAGGCCATTTGGCCCATCAACTCTACTCCGTCTATCAATTGTGGCTGATCTGTCTCCCCTTTCTCACCCCATTCTCCTGCCTTCTCACCATAACCTCTGACACCCGTGCTAATCAAGAATCTATATATCTCCGCCTTAAATAGATCCTCTGATGAACTCTACAACCTTCTGTGGCAAAGTATTCCACCACCACCGAAATGGCAATAAGAAATGAAAATGAGACACAAAGCCCTGGGTTCATGAAACCCAGTAGATTATGTGTGAAACTTGGCCAAATGTAAACAAAGTTGAATGCTTTCCTGCCAATACTTTTCTTCAGTGTATTCTATTTAAGAGTTCTTTTTTTAAAAACTGCTGTCCTTGATAGTTTTAGCATCCGCTATGAAGCCAAAGAATGTATTGTCGTGGAGTGCGCTTCAGGATTGTAAAACCAAGAATAAATAGGAGTTTTGTCTGATTTTCCATCATTCAATCACACCTTAATTATATATTTAAGATTCAGGACAATTACGCATCTTTAGTTATAATTTACATGTGGAGTAGGAAAATCATTTACCATTCTCCTGATATTTATTTTGACAAATAGCAATCAAATGTTGAAGGATCTCACTTGACAGGGCTTAATGCACCAAGCTCCCTTTGCAGATGAAATGTCATGGAATCATACATCATGGAATGAAGCACTCTGCTCAACTCACCCATGCCGACCACAATGCCCTTTCTCAGCTCGTCCCATTTGCTCCTGTTTGATCTATGTCACTCTAAACCTTTCCGATCCATGTACCTGTCCAAGTGTCTTATACAGTGGCTTGCAAAAGTATTCATACCCCTTGAACTTTTCCACATTTTGTCACATTACAACCTCAAATGTAAATGTATTTTATTGGGATTTTATATGATAGACCAACACAAAGTGGTGCATAATTGTGAAGTGGAAGGAAAATGACACATGGTTTCAATTACAAATTACAAATAAAAAACTGAAAAGTGTGGCGTGCAAAGGTATTCAGCCCCCCTGAGTCAATACTTTGTAGAACCACCTTTCGCTGCAATTACAGCTGCAAGTCTTTTGGGGTATGTGTCTACCAGCTTTGCACATCTAGAGACTGAAATGTTTGCCCATTCTTCTTTGCAAAATAGCTCAAGCTCAGTGAGATTGGTTGGAGAGCGTCTGTGAACAGCAATTTTCAAGTTTTGCCAGAGATTTTACTTCGGAGTCACGTGAGTGACTACGTGAATAGAAGCCCGTACAGCCGTTGGTGCGTCATGACGTCAGACGCTGGTGCAGTCGGGAACGGTTGGAGCAGCAGCGCTCCTCCGAGCGGTAAGTTTAAACAGGTTACACGAAAAGCTGGAGAATTCAGCGGGTGCAGCAGCATCTAAGGAGCGAAGGAGATGGGCGACGTTTCGGGTCGAGACCCTTCTTCAGACTTCACCCTCCATTCTCCAGCATCTGCAGTTTCGTTAACAAGTTTAAACGGAGGTAAGGTTTGTTGAAATACTTTACCACAGGTCATTTTCTGCGACGGTTGGGAGTTAGATATGTTGCAGAAAGGGAAGAAGGTGTCGGCGAGGCGCTCCGGGGGTAGAAAGAAGAGTGACCAGGAGAGTGTTGAGGATGGAGGCCCGTCTGGTACACCTGGTCCGGTGCTGGCTACACAGCCAGTGGTTGCGGACCCACTGCCGGGGGCAGTGGAGGCTTGCACAGTAGGGCGGAAGGCCACTGGCAAGTCTCTGTGGCCCATAGATGAGTCGGGCCTGGAGGTTATACCCTCCATAGGAGAGTCCGTTTGCTCACGGCTCTCCCACGTCGAGATTCTATTACAAAAGAATGCTCGACAGGGACCAGCTCCGTGAGGAGGAGTGGTGCCCAAGCCAGGCTGATGGAGAGCTTGTGCTAGCAGCACCTGTTTCAGGGCTGCAGAACTATCCTGCCTGTGAGGAGGATGTTCCAGCTCCTTGAGGAGGAGTGGTGCCCAAGCCAGGCTGATGGAGAGCTTGTGCTAGCAGCACCTGTTTCAGGGCTGCAGACTATCCTGCCTGTGAGGAGGATGTTCTATCAGGGCCGTTTGCTGACACTGTTTCTATGCTGGGGGAGAGCAAGGTGTTCGGTTGGAAGGTAATTCCGAACATTGCTGGGAAGTTTGCTGAGTGTAGAGAGGCAGGAAAGGCGATTGATGTAGAATTGGCCGAAGCCATTCAGTATATGCTCTCCCACCAGTTACAGGAGCTAGCTATGGATGAAGTAGCAAAAAACTATAAAGCTCCGTGTTAATTGTGATCTCCTGAAGGTACCGGTGGTTAATCACCAAATTTGCATAGATGGGTTTGCCTGCTAGGGCCCAGGAGATGAAGTTTTAAAAAAGTGCTTAAACTGTTGTAAGCAGGTATTACAGCTGTGGTGAAAGTTATTGATACAAATTATATGGTTGAAGCACACCAGGATGAACTGGGACTCCTTTGTAATGCATTTTGAAATTAATAATGTCGGGAGGGCCGCTATTAGGCCAGTGCTAACCCGAATTTGGCGAATTGTGCAAACCGACCAGTGTACCACCACGAAATCTGTTGTTTGGTGGTAACCTTGCAAAAAGGGTCAAAGACTGTTATGAGGTTGTTAACCATGGCCCTCATTAAGCCAGCTGGAAGCAAGGCAAAAAAGGTTCTCTACAAGAAGTCGAGGACAACAAGGCCGCAAGGAAAGATGCTGGTAAGGAATATAACATTTGACAGACGATGAATTAACTGATGTTCCTGTTCAAATTGGGGAAGGTTAAAATTGTTCTCAAACAATGGCAGCAGTTGACATCAGATTTGTTCATACTTAGTGTATTGAAGGGGTGAAAAATTGGATTTTACTATGACAGTCTACCTAATCAACATTTTCCTAGTCGTAAACTTATTTTTCAGATGAGGAAAATGTGCTTATTCAAGCAGAGATTCAGTCGTTACATAAGAAGGGGTAATTGATCCTTCTGTCTATCAAAGTCAACAATTTCTGTCAAGTATATTTCCCAGATCTAAAAAGACTGGGGGATGTAGAATTATTCTGGATTTATCGAATTTGAACAAATTTGTTTGTTATAGGCATTTCAAAATGGAGAACTTTACCACGGGCAAACATCTAGTGTCCAAAGGGTATTATATGGCAACCATTGATTTAAAGAATGCGTATTACGCAGTGTCTATTCATGGTGATGATAGAAGATATTTGAAATTTATTTGGATGACTGAGCTGTGGCAATTCAGGACGTTGCCAAATGGATTAACTTCAGCTCCTAGAATATTTACTAAATTGGTAAAACCTGTGGTAGCATTGCTTAGAGCTCAGGGGCATGTGGTAATGGCCTATTTAGATGATATTCTGATTGTTGGAAAGACTCATGCTGAAACTCAATCATCAGTTTCAGTTGTTAAAATCACTTTTGAACAAATGGGATTTGTTATTCACCCAGATAAATCTAAATTATCACCAGTCCAAATTATTGATTATCTGGGATTTACCATTAATTCCAATCACATGTTGGTAACTTTGCCCAGGGATAAATTGAATCAGTTAATTGAGGACTGTGTTAATCTCGTTGGAGAACAACGGCCTTTGATTAGACAAGTAGCCAGTTTTATCTGCAGTTGTCAGCTGGGGCGATTGCTGACATACAATGGTGGATAGTACATGTTTCAAAAAATTTAAGGAAGGTTTCGTGGAATCACCGTCACTGATATTACAGACTGATGTGAGTGCACTGGGTTGGGGTGCAACAGATATGTCTTCTAGTTGTGGAGGCAGATGGAATGTGGATGAGACATCGCTTCCTCAATTAAGAGGGATTAATTATTTAGAGTTGTTGGGCACCTGGTATGGGCTCAAAGCTTATTGTTCTACAAGGAGGGATCTGCATGTGCAGCTCAGATTCACAACACCACAGCAGTGGCATATGTAAACCACATGGGTGGAGTTAAGTCACAGTCTTGTGATAGATTGGCTAACCAGATTTGGAGCTGGTGTATTGACCAAAATATCTGGCTTTCAGCACTTTATTTGCCAGGAAGAGGTCACGTCAGTTTAATGACAACATTGAATGGATGTTAAATCAGGATGTGTTTAACCAAATGATTGATCAGTATGCATTGCCAGATATTGACTTGTTTGCATCTCGATTAAATCATCAGTTACCTAGATATGTTTCATGGTAACCAGATACTGGGCAGTAGCAGTGGATGCATTTTCGCTGCATTGGGGGAGGAATGTTTGTGTATGTATTTCCTTCATTCTGTCTCATCAGCAGATGTTTGCAAAAGATCAAGGAGGACTCCGCTTCAGGGGTATTGGTAGTGCCAGATTGGCCTACACGAGCATGGTTTCCCGTTGTATTACAAATGGCTAGGGAGCCTTACATGCTTATGCCCAAGAATAAAAATCTACTGGTAAATCCAGTCACTGGGGATCAACATCCTTTATAGGATCGTATCGATCTGTTAATTTGCAGATTTTAAGGAGGCCATACCTGGGGAGAGGACTGTCTCATCGGACGGTGGATGTTCTCACGTCGGCCTGCAGGGATAGTACACAGCAGCAATATATCACCTATATAAGGAAGTGGGAGCAATTCTGCCTACAGCAGGATATTGTATATCACACGGCAGGGATCACGGATGTATTGGAGTTTGTCAACTCTTTATTTTGACCAAAAAATTAAGTTACAGTGCAATTAATTCAGCCAGAAGTGCTCTGTCTTCTTATTTACCTATGAATGCAGAATTGCATACAGTAGGGACACATCCGTTAGTTCACGATTCATGAAGGGAGTTTTCAATTCTAATCCTCCTAAACTCAGGTATGCCGGTATTTGGAATGTGAGTGAGGTTTTTATGCTTCTTCGCCAGTGGGCTCCGGTTACAAGCCTATCTATAGCCAAATTAACTATGAAGGTGGTCATGCTTCTGGTGTTGGTTTCAGCCCAACGTGTACAAACATTGCAAAAGCTATGGCTAGATAGAATGCATGTGTCGGCTGATGCCATTATATTTTATGTCTATGATTTGCTTAAACATAATAAAAGAGGCATGACAGGATGTAAGATTGTGTTTTCAGCATACCCCGCAGATGATCGCTTCTGTATAGTCTCACATTTATCTCGTTACATTGAGATTTACTAAACCTCTGAGAGGAACAGAGTTGGCTTTGTTTATTAGTCACAAAAAACCACACAGTAAGGTGTTCGGTGCAAACGATTTCAAGGTCCTCGCGGCCGCAGGATGGTCCAGTGAGCTAACTTTTCAGAGGTTTTGTCACAAGCCGATTTCAAGGCTCGGGGTGTTTGCTGATTCTGGTGTCAGTACTGTTACATTTTTCCCCTGAGTTAGAGGGGTTTGGTATGATTTGTTTGTAAATAAACTGTTATTTCATTTAACAAATGTATTACTGATGCATGATTGATTGTTAACGACTTTTGAGTCAATCCAGGCAGTGTGAATGTCGGATTTGAGTCTGCGGCGTGAATTCACAGTGCTTTGAAGTCTTCACGTAGTCACTCACGTGACTCCGAAGTAAAATAGTAAGATTAAACGAGAACTTACCAGTTTGAAGTTTGATCTTTATTTTATGAGGAGTCGAGTTGAGGGACTACATGCCCTCCGCTCCCACCCTCATAGATCTCATCTGGTAGTTCTAGTTTTATCATCTTACCATTATACTTCGGTCATTGTTAGCTGTGAATTCATTCCGCTGCTTTGAAGATTGACGCACCAACGGCTGTACGGGCTTCTATTCACGTAGTCCCTCAACTCGACTCCTCATAAAATAAAGATCAAACTTCAAACTGGTAAGTTCTCGTTTAATCTTACTATTCTCAATTGGATTTAGGTCTGAACTTTGACTGGGCCATTCTAACACATGAATATGCTTTGATCTAAACCATTCTGGCTGTATGTTTAAGGTCGTTGTCCTGCTGGAAGGTGAACCTCCGCCCCAGTCTCAAGTCTTTTGAAGACTCTACAGGTTTTCTTCCAAGATTGCCCTGTATTTGGCTCCATCCATCTTCCCATCAACTCTGACCAGCTTCCCTGTCCCTAATGAAGAAAAGCACCCCCACAGCATGATGCTGCCACCACCATGTTTCCCAGTGGGGATGGTGTGTTCAGGGTGATGTGCAGTGTTAGTTTTCCACCACATAGCGTTTTGCATTTAGGCCAAAAACTTCAATTTTGGTCTTATCAGACCAGAGCACATTCCTCCACATGTTTGCTGTGTCCCCCACATGCCTTGTGGCAAACTGTAAACGGGAATTCTTATGGCTTTGTTTCAACAATGGCTTTCTTCTTGCCACTCTTCCATAAAGGGCGATTTGTGGAGTGCACGACTAATAGTTGTCCTGTGGACAGATTCTACCACCTGAGATGTGGATCTCTGCAGCTCCTCCAGAGTTACCATGGGCCTCTTGGCTGCTTCTCTGATCAATGCTCTTCTTGCCCGGCCTGTCAGTTTAGGTGGACGGCCATGTCTTGGTAGGTTTGCAGTTGTGCCATACTCTTTCCATTCTCGGATGATGGATTGAACAGTGATCTGTTAGATGTTCAAAGCTTGGGATATTTTTTTATAGCCTAACCCTGCTTTCAACTTCTCCACAACTTTATCCATGACCTGTCTGGTGTGTTCCTTTGGCTTCATGATGCCCAAGGAACATGGTTTGTTCACTAATGTTCTCTAACAAACCTCTGAGGTCTTCACAGAACAGCTGTATTTATACTGAGATTAGATTACACACAAGTGGACTCTATTTACTAATTAGGTGACTTCTGTAGGCAATTGGTTGTACTGGATTTTATTTAGGGGTATCAGAGTAAAGGGGGCTGAATAGTTTTGCACGCCACACTTTTCAGTTTTTTATTTGTAAAAAAATTTGAAAACCATGTATCAGTTTCCTTCCACTTCACAATTATGCACCACTTTGTGTTGGTCTATCACATAAAAATCCCAATAAAATACATTTACGTTTGTGGTTGTAACGTGACAAAATGTGGAAAAGTACAAGGGGTATGAATACTTTTGCAAGCCACTGTAAATGCTGTTATAGTACCTACCTCAACTACCACCTCTGGCAGCACGTACCATGTACCCACTGATTGAAGAAATTGCCTCTCAGGTGTCTATGAACATCTTGGTGAACACAACTCTGCAAATTCATCTTATTTAGTTGGCATTAATTGCCAAAATCGGAATATTTAGCATATCACCTCATTGATGTTCAACGCAATATGTGAACATTCTGGTGTTTGCTGGAAGTTTTTACACCCATTTTCTCCACACACTCGGCCTACCTGGACTGAGATTAGTTCTCCAATGCAACACTATGAAATGGGTGCATCTTCATAGGCTTGTGTATCTGCACAAAACTGGGGTTTTGAGTGTTGCTATGAGTGACCTGGCCATGCATGTTGACTGGAACCCATAATGACAAACATTAGTTTGGTTTCGAGATGCAGCATGGAAACAGGCCCTTCAGCCCACTGAGTCTATACCCACCTGTATACACTAGTTCCAAGTTATCCCACTTTCACATCCATTCTCTATACATTAAGGGCAATTTTACAGAGGCCAATTACCCTACACATCTGCAGGTCTGTGGGTTGTAGAAGAAAACTGGAGCACCTAGAAGAAACCCACACAATTAGAGGGAGAACATGCAAACCTCACACAGGCAGCACCCGAGGTCAGGATTAAACTGAGCTCTCTGGCACAATCACCATCTCGACTGTAGAAACAAGGAACTGCAAATGCTGGTTTATACCAAAGATAGACACAAGATGCTGGAGTAACTCAATGGGTCACCTTTTTTTCCAAAGCATCTGCAAAAAAGGATGGGTGATGTTTCATCCCGAATCCAGACTGTCGGCTTGTGCAGTGATTGCAGATTTACTGAATTACAGTATTTTGGCAATCCTATGGAGCCTCTTGGATACCTCATTCTGAGCGGCTGGATCTGTTGTGAATCTAAACAATTTAGCTCAGAGGTCATACCACATATCACATTGCAGGTTGAGAGGGGCCAGGGGGAGTGTCCTTTCTGTGAAGGTAGGTCACTTTACTTACACTGTTCTGGACTGTTGAATGCAAATGACCAGGGGAGGATGAAGTTAAGTGAGTACTTTATCAGAAAATTAAAAAGCAGAAATAAAAACAGAAAATAGTGGAAACACTCAGCAGGTCAAGCAACAGAGTTAACATTTCAGGTTTCAATTATTTGATCCATTGTTTCAGACCTAGCCTAGAAGTCTCCAGAGGATTAGAGACTTACTCTAGTCCTCTAGAGTACTCGACCTACTCAATACACCAACTAAGTGTTGCTCCATGTGCTGCCAAAGTTTGCATTCTTCCACATAGTGCAGCACTGATTTATCAGATGAGGGTAATGGTAATCAGGAGGTTTCCTTAGCTATGCTTATCACTATGTCCTGAGATATCATATCCTGAGATACAATGTTGGGTATTTTCAGACCAGTGGAAAAGGAAATATGCATGGCTGTGGTGAGGAATGTAACAATGGTGGCTAGAATAAAATCAGAAAACATCAGCAGTTTATTATATATTTTTATCTGCTGCCACGTCACAATTCTGAATTACATCACAGGGGGCAAACACAATTGCAATAGTCAGAAAGGGATTATGTTTGTGTCCGTCAACAGGCTTTCAAATGGGAAAACAACTTCAAGGGACATGTACATTCACATTGCCCTATGTTCCACATCAGGGAAGTAAAAATGTAAAACTGCTTCCGAGCACCTGCTCACAGTTTATCCGTTGCTTTGATTGGACCTGCTGCTGTGAACCATCGATGCGGAACTCCATACAATTCCTGCACCTCAGGTGCAACGTAAAACACAGAATGAGAGAATATAATTTATCTGTTAGTGCTACTGAACGAAGCACAATTCATCCATGTTTACCATTTATCTAACCTCCCACTTTCCTTCAGAACTGCTCAACTAATCTGGTAGACTCTTCAGGACATCCATCTAATATTTATGGTGTGGAGGCCAGGCAAGTTCTGTCTAATGCACTTTATAACTAAATTCCATTTGGCTTCCAGCAAGTTTGGAAATAACTACTCAGCAGGCATTTTATCATCTAGGATTATAGCCCTCCTTGTAACCTTCATCCATGTACTGAATAGGATTCTTGCCAACTCCTACTGAAAGCACTTAATCAAGATTGCTGGGAAAGGTGGGGGGACTTTCCCAGCAATTGAACTTTCTCTAATTCAAGTGCAGCCCTTACCTCTGTACCTATACTTTGCAGCTTAGAACATCTGTATGGCCCACAATTCATGCTTCATGTGTAATTACTGGGGTAAAGCTGCCACCATATCCATTATTCATTTGATTAAATAAACCTTGGATTATTTTTCCATTGCATCACACAGACAGAATACTTTGGTTCATAAGATCATAAGAGATAATAGAATTAGGCCATTCGGCCCATCAAGTCTACTCGGCCATTCAATCATGGCTGATCTATCTCTCCCTCCTAACCCCATTCTCCTGCCTCCTCATCATAACCTGTGACACCTGTACTAATCAATAATCAATCTATCTATTAAATATATCCACTGACTTGACCTCCAGCCTTCCTTGGCAAATAATTTCACAAATGCACCACACACTGACTAAAGCAATTTCTCCTCATCTCCTTCCTAAAATAACATAATTTCATTCTGAGGCTATGACCTCTAGTCTTAGACTCACCCACTGGTGGAAACATCCTCTCCACATCCACTCAATCCAAGCCTTTCACTATTCTGTATGTTTCAATCAGGTCCCCTCAAATTAAGAATTCCCCAGTTTAATTCCACAGCAAAATTTAAACGTGTCACAGGATTAACAAACCAGATGTCTAGCTGCCAGTCTAGTACCTTAACCATTGTGCTATCATATCCTTCATACATTGTGTGACATTTGTTTCATTTAAAATTTCTGAACAGTTTCTGTCCTGTGTATCTTCAGCCCTGCCCATTTTCCTCCGCACTCTCAACCTACCCGGACTGAGATTAGTTCTCCAGTGTAACACTGAAGGTGCATCCTCATTAGCACAATGCCCCCATTGTGCGCTAGCACCAAACTGCAGTCTTGAGTGTTATTAAGAGTGGACAGGCCATACATTTTAACTAGGACAATTGTTACAAGCATTCGTTTAGTTTAGTGATACAGCATGAAAACAGGCCCTTTGGCTCACTGAGTCCACACTGACCAACGATCACCCATTCACACTAGTTCTATGTTATCCCACCTGCATTCATAACTCTACACATTAGGGGCAATTTTACAGAGGCCAGTTAACCTGTAAACTTGCACATTTTTGGGATGTTGGAGGACATCGAGGAAACCGATGCAGTCACAGGGAGAATGTGCTAACCCCATACAGGCAGCATCTAAGGTCAGGATCGAACACGAGTCTCTGGCCCTGTGAGGCAGCGGCTTCATCAGCTGCGCCACTATTTTCATCTTTCTTATTTTCGATTTCCAGAAAATGCAGTTTTTTCTTTTGTACATATTTGCAGCCGAGAGGATAAAGGTTGGCTCCTCCATGTCTTGTCCACTTTTCATCCTCTGCTTGTCCTGCTGCTATCCTCCTCTAACCTTCCATTGAACTAACCTTGCAAGAACTCCCCTTAGTGTTGATGGCACTGCATAGCGGTCTGATGAGTGCTACAGGGCCTCTTCAGAGAGGTCCTTGTTTCAGTGCACCAGTAATGTTCTCTTGGCATAACTCTTTAGTGTGCATGCTGCTCAGACGTTGCAGACCGTACCACAGGTTAAACTGCTTAAAGTAGGCAAGGAGAATTTAAGCCATCTCCAATCCAATTTCACATGGTGGTTTTACTAAGGGCAGGACAAGAACAATAATCAGTGATGTTCAAGCTGCAACTTGGGTAGTGCAGTAGAAAAGCAGGTAAAACTACTGCCCCACAGTGCCAGAAACCTTGGTTCTATTTTGACCTTTGAGTTTGCACATCCTGTGACAGCATGGATTTTCCTTTGGGTGCTCCAGTTTCCTCCCACACCCCAAAGACGTGTGGCATTGTAGGATAATTGGTCTCTGTAAATTGCCCCTAGTGTGTAAGGAGTGGATGTGAAAAGCGAGATAATATACAACTAGTGTGAGCAGTTGATCGATGGTCGGGTGCATTCAGTGCACTAAAGAGCCCGATTCAAATTAATGGTCAGTCAGCTATGGCCAACACCCTGATTAATGAGCCCTATAATAAAGTTCTGCAGGGTAACCCGCTTACTATCCATTCCCCAGGCAGACTTTCACTGTGGGTAACATCCAGTTCTTTGCATCAGAATCTGATATTGAATCACCACCTTTATTAACATCAATCTGTGAGAACAGCGGATCCTAATGATTAAGGCCTATTTGTCCCATCTGGTGTTTTAAATTACAGGTTCACCACTAATTTTCCAGCACCCTTGGTTCCAGAGCCATGCCTGATTATCCTTTATGCTGGACCAACAGAGGTCATGTAATAATAATCAACAATATAGGCGGCACGGTGGCACAGAGATAGAGTTGCTGCCTTACAGCGCCAGAGGCCTGGGTTTGATCCTGACTACGGGTACTTGTCTGTACAGAGTTTGTACGTTCTCCCCTCGACCTGCGTGGGTTTTCTAAAAGATATTTGGTTTCCTCCCACAGATCTAAAGACATACAGGTTTGTAGGTTAATTGGTTTGGTATAAATGTAAATTGTGCCTAATGTGTGTAGGATAGCGTTAATATGCGGTTATCGCAGGTCGGTGCAGACTCGGTGGGCCGAAGGCCTTGTTTCCACACTGTATCTCTAAAATAAACTAAACTAAATATATCTCTGACCGACTAATTACAGTGGCTTGCAAAAATTTTCATACCCCTTGTACTTTTCCACATTTTGTCACGTTACAACCACAAACGTAAATGTATTTTATTGGGATTTTATGTGATAGATCAACACCAAGTGGTGCATAATTGTGAAGTGGAAGGAAAATGATACATGGTTTTAAAATTTTTTTACAAATAAAAAACTGAAAAGTATTCAGCCCCCTTTACTCTGATACCCCTAAATAAAATCCAGTGCAACCAATTGCCTTCAGAAGTCACCTAATTAGTAAATAGAGTCCACTTGTGTGTAATATAATCTCAGTATGAATACAACTGTTCTGTGAAGGCCTCAGAGGTTTGTTAGAGAACATTAGTAAACAAACAGCAGGAACACACCAGACAGGTCAGGAATAAAGTTGTGGAGAAATTTAAAGCAGGGTTAGGTAATAAAAAAATATCCCAAGATTTGAATATCTCATGGAGCACTGTTCAATCCATCATCCGAAAATGGAAAGAGTATGACACAACTGCAAACCTACCTAGACATGGCCGTCCACCTAAACTGACAAGCCAGGCAAGGAGAGCATTGATCAGAGAAGCAGCCAAGAGGCCCATGGTAACTCTGGAGGAGCTGCAGAGATCCACATCTCAGGTGGGAGAATCTGTCCACAGGACAACTATTAGTTGTGCACTCCACAAATCGGGCCTTTATGGAAGAGTGGCAAGAAGAAAGCCATTGTTGAAACAAAGCCATAAGAAGTCCCGTTTGCAGTTTGCCACAAGCCATGTGGGGGACACAGCAAACATGTGGAGGAAGGTGCTCTGGTCTAATGAGACCAAAATTGAAGTTTTTGGCCTAAATACAAAACGCTATGTGTGGCAGAAAACTAACACTGCACATCACCGTGAACACACCATCCCCACTGTGAAACATGGTGGTGGCAGCATCATGCTGTGGGGATGCTTTTCTTCAGCAGGGACAGGGAAGCTGGTCAGAGTTGATGGGAAGATGGATGGAGCCAAATACAGGGCAATCTTGGAAGAAAACCTGTAGAGTCTGCAAAAGACATGACACTGGGGTGGAGGTTCACCTTCCAGCAGGGCAACGACCCTAAACATACAGCCAGAGCTACAATGGAATGGTTTGGATCAAAGCATATTCATGTGTTAGAATGGCCCAGTCAAAGTCCAGACCTAAATCCAATTGAGAATCTCTGGCAAGACTTGAAAATTGCTGTTCACAGACGCTCTCCATCCAATCTGAGCTTGAGCTATTTTGCAAATAAGAATGGGCAAAAAATTCAGTCTCTCGATGTGCAAAGCTGGTAGAGACATACCCCAAAAGACTTGCAGCTGTAATTACAGCGAAAGGTTGTTCCACAAAGTATTGACTCAGGGGGGGCTGAACTTTTGCACGCCACACTTTTCAATTTTTTATTTGTAATAAAATTTGGAAACCATGTATCATTTTCCTTCCACTTCACAATTATGCACCACTTTGTGTTGGTCTATCACATAAAATAGTGAGATTAAATGAGAACTTACCAGTTCAAAGTTTGATCTGTATTTTATGAGGAGTTACGATGAGGGATTACGTGAAGACCTCGTCCAGCACGCATGCGCGACATTCTTCAAAGCAGCAGTGTGGATTCACAGAAAAAACACAACAATTGAAATAAATATAGTAAAGAAAAAATAAGAACTTAATTTCCAGTTGATCTGTATAATAGAGGGTGGGAGCGGAGGGCACGTAATCCCTCATCGTAACTCCTCATAAAATACAGATCAAACTTCGAACTGGTAAGTTCTCATTTAATCTCACTATTTTATTTCGGAGTCATGTGAGTGACTACGTGAAACATAGAAACATAGAAACACAGAAATTAGGTGCAGGAGCAGGCCATTCGGCCCTTCGAGCCTGCACCGCCATTCAATATGATCATGGCTGATCATCGAACTCAATATCCTGTACCTGCCTTCTCTCGATACCCTCTGATCCCTTCAGCCACAAGGGCCACATCCAACTCCCTCTTAAATATGGCCAACAAACTGGCCTCAACTACCTTCTGTGGCAGAAAATTCCACAGATTACCTTCTGTGGCAGAGAATTCCACAGACTTCAAAGCTCTGTTATTCCGAACCGTGTGCCAGCTCATGCTTCACTCACTGTCTGAAGACCTTAGAGGGAGGAAGTATGTTATCACAATCAACAATAACCTGTTTGTGAACAAAAAAGGTTTATTAATGACAACAAAAAACAGAGAGCTCCCCGGGGTAAAATTAAATATTATCTGCAGTCTCTAAAATTCTGTCTGCAAATGTAGCAGGTTCTGCCAGCGGCTTATTATAAAACCTTTGGAAAGTTCTTTCCAAGGACCATCCTGCTCTGGCCAGAATATGGTCCATAGGCACGTCCATTCGCCTAGCCGCCGACGTAGATGCAGCCCTGGTGGAGTGAGATTTGTAAACATTAGTATTGACTCCCGCGGACTTAAGCACCTGCTTGAGCCACCTTGATATGGTTCGGCTCGTCACCTGACCATGAGGCTTCTTGTGGCTTATCCATAAGGCTTTTTCTCTCCCTCTTAAGTTGTATGTTGTGTCTATGTAATTTGCGAGATGGGTCTTGGCACACTGCCGTGGGTCAGATGAATATGCCCGGAACTCCATGACTGGAGGCGTGGTACCTGGTCTAGTTTGTTTGACCAGTCCCTGAATATGGAATGTGAAACAGTCCAATGACTCTGCCATGCTGTCCAGCCTCAGAAGGTGGAGGGACTGTACCCTTTGAGCTGACACTAGTGCCATGAGCATGACTGATTTCAGAGTAAGTTGTTCCAGCGTGAGTGACCTGGGTGGTGGCCATCCCCTAAGGTACGTCAGCACAATGCTGACATCCCAGATCTGAGTTTACCTTGGTCTGGGGGAATTAGTGTTAAAAATGCCCCTCATGATTTTGACCACTAGTGGATGGGACCCCAAAGCCTGTTGTCCTGCTGCTGGAACTAAATAAGCTGACAACGCACTCCTGGCTGTATTGATGGCGCTGTAGCTGTGTCTTTCCTGATGTAATCCAACCAGGAACTCCACAACACTGGTGGCTGTAGCTGTTGAGTAGGTAGTTCCTGTTTTGGAGCAATACCGTTCCCATTTTCTTATGTTGGTCAGGTATTGTCTCCTGGTGGACTCCCGGTGGGATGCGGTCATCATGTTGATGGCGTCCTCAGACAGTCCCAGATCCAGTTGAGGTCTTTTTAGAATCTGCAAGCCAGGAGATTGACTCTGTCATGGCACGGTTGACTAATGCCTGACACTGGGTGGATTAATAATTCGGGACTGCTGGGGAATTCCAACGGTGTTTCGACAGCCATGTTGAGGGCCACTGGGAACCATGGCTGTGTAGGCCAGTCGGGTATTATCAAGATTCCTGAAGCGGAATCCAATTGAATCTTGCGTAATACCCGACTGATGAGGCAGAAGGGAGGAAAGGCATAAAAGAACATTTTCCCCCAATGCAGCATGAATGCTTCAACTGCTGCTGCCTCAGGGTCTGGTTCCCAAGCGACATATGTTGGTACCTGGTGATTCAGCCTGGATGCAAATAGATCGATATCTGGTGTGCCATATTGCTTTGTAATTTCAACAAATACTTTGGGATTTAACATCCATTCGATGTAATCGTTAAATTTGCGTGACCTAGTGTCTGCCACTGTATTTTGCTTACCTGGTAGGTGAGTTGCTGATAACCAAATATGTCTTTCGACACACCATTGCCAGATTAGGTTGACCAAATTGTCGCACGATATCGACTTTACACTACCCATGTGGTTGATATAAGCCACCACCGTGGTATTATCTAATTGCAACCGGACATGTGCATGATGCGTATTAGATGAATATGCTTTTAAACCATAAAACGCACCCAACATTTCTAAGTAGTTGATACCCCGTGTCTGCAGGCAAGATGATTCAGAATTAGTCCATCTGCCCCCTGTGCTGGATTGCATGTTAGTTGCTCCCCAGCCCAAAGCACTGGCATCCGTTTGAATGGTTAATACTGGGTTGGTGATTATTATGGGACTGGAACTGAGCCTAACGTTCCTTGTCCACCATTGTAACTCTGGAATGGATTCAGCAGTTAAATTCATAACTCGGTCAAAGTGACCTGAGTTTTGCTTTAGTGCGTGCACTTTTGCTCTTTGCAAATTTTGATAGTGCAAAGGTCCAAATTGTACAGCTGGAAATTTTATAATTTTACCAATAACTCTAGCTACCTGCCATATGGTTGACTGATGTTTATCCATTAGTTCACTGCAAGATAGTGCCAATTCTGATGCTTTCCCCTTTGGCAGAGTTAAAATCATGCGAACAGTATCAATCGTAAATCCAAGATAGTCCATGGTAGTGGACGGTGTAAAATTGGATTTATCTGGATGTATGACAAACCCCAAAGTTTCAAACACACGTTTGGTGGCTGCTACTGCCAAAATAGCTGTCTCCAAGGTTTTCCCTACTATTAAAATGTCGTCTAAGTACGCCATGACTATATGCTTTTGGTTCCTCAATAATGCCAAAGCGGGTTTTAAGATTTTAGTGAACAACCTTGGAGCGGAGGTTAGTCCATTTGGTAAGGCTTTAAATTGCCATAGCTGTTTCATCCAGATAAACTTAAAGTATTTACGATGTTCCTTGTGTATGGGTACTGAGTAGTAGGCATCTTTTAAATCAATGCTTGCTAGAAAGTAACCTCTAGAAATCAATAGTCTGGCTGTTTCAAAAGTTTCCATCTTGAAAAGTATATACTTAACAGACTTGTTTAAAGTAGTTAAGTCAATGATGATGCGACATCCACCATCTTTTTTAGTTTTAGTGAAAATATTAGACACAAATTCCAAAAGTTCATGTTTTGTTCTTTCAATGACACCTTTTGCTAGTAGTCTCATCAGTTCAGCTTGACCCCCTTGGTTCTCTTTGACTGAGAAGGTGAATACCCTTTGGGGTATATGCTGAACTGGCGGAATGTTTTCATGAACAAAGTCAATTTTATAGCCATAAATGCTGCTGAGTATATACTTGTCATTAGTGATGGATTCCCATGCATCCAAAAACAAGTGCAATCTTCCCCCTGTTAGTATAGAGCCCCTACTGCTGATATGCTGAGAGGAACCAGACCCACCTACCTCCATGGTTACTGGTGCTTCTTCGGCCTCTTCGCTGGATGATGAGGTCTCTGCTGGGCTGTAGAGGGCTGCTGTTGATGTTGATGTTGATGTTGTTGGGGGTGGCGCATTTTCCATGGGATCCGCTCTGGGCCCTGGCCTAAAAAAGGCTTACGGGGAATGGTTGCAGACCCCGAGTTTTCACCAGTCGCATATGGTGGTCAACGACTGGTGGACGCCGTGGGGTACTGCCGCCTGGGTTTGTTAGGTCTGCTCGGTCCCAAACCTGCCCTCACGAGAGCAAAGGTCTTGGATTCTTCCTCTAGGTCTTTCACCTTTTTTGGAAGGTCCTTTCCAAAGAGCAGAATTGGAGGTTATGAACCCGGTGTTTTGCAAAGTCCAGCAAATTTAGGGTTGAGGGCAGGCTTGATGATATCCTTCCATAAATTGTTTATCTCATATTGAGTGGTGCACAGCAGAGCTAATGTGTCTTGCTGATTTGTGGAGATGTCCACACCATCAATGGACTGAGCATATGATGTTATTCCTGCAGTCAGGTGTTTAAGGATTTTCTGGACCTTCAACTCCAGGTTCCTGATGTTCTGCCCCCAAATTTGGCTGTTTACAGCTGGTACATTCAATGATGTACAATTTTCTGGGGCTGTATATTGTTCAAGAGCCTCATTGACCACCTGTTCTTGTAGGGGTTTTGAGGACAGGTGGTCAATGCTGGCTGCAAGCTTCGGCTCTAAAGGCTGACCCACTCGTGGAATGACCACGTAGCGGTTGACCACACCCAGCCGCTCTTCCTGATCCTGTACACCCTGCGTACTCCGGACATCTTCAGCCAGCAACCCCTCTTCGTGACCAGCCCAGACCTGGTCGCCAATGCTGCCTTCAAAAGAAGGTAAAGCAATGGTCAGTGCCGTAATGGGCACTGCGGGAGTGCATGAGCTCCCAAGGCAAGTCTGCTGCTGCTCTCTCAGCAGATCTCGCTGGAGCAATTGCTCCACAAGCCGTTCCATTCGGCTTAGGCGTAGAGGGCTGCTGTTGATGTCTGCAACCATTCCCCGTAAGCCTTTTTTAGGCCAGGGCCCAGAGCGGATCCCATGGAAAATGCGCCACCCCCAACAACATCAACATCAACATCAACAGCAGCCCTCTACAGCCCAGTGCTGCCTGTGCCGTTCTCGAGCGGTGAGGCATCTTCATCTGAATCGTCGGATACTACAGCCCGGTTCTGGCTGCAGGTACCTCCAGCCCGCTGCTCAGACTGCACTAGCGGTGCTGGGCTCGGCTCGGTAGTTATTCCTGCCGCCTCTTGCCCCCCCTCCAAAGAACGTTCCCCAATGGAAGACAAACGGGGGCGAGCTGCAGATTTCTTCCCTCTGGTCTTGTTCATTCTCCTGGAACATAAAGCAGATCACAGAGAAAATATACACGGCTACGGTAAAACTTACCTGTTGGACCGTCTTTTCAATTTGTAGCGGGAGCGCCTTGAACTCCCGCTCGTCGCGGGTACACTGCATGAACGCTAATGTCGCGCATGCGTGCTGGACAAGATCTTCACGTAGTCACTCACGTGACTCTAAAATAAAATCCCAATAAAATACATTTACGTTTGTGGTTATAACGTGACATAATGTGGAAAAGTTCAAGGGGTATGCAAACTTTTGCAAGCCACTGTATTTTGGGATGGAGGCACATGTCCTGAAAGAACGAGTGCCGCACGCAATGCCACCTTTGACCGCCCAGTGCACTCTCGTAATTTAGTCTGGATTAAAGGAGGTGCCAGACCATCGATTGTCAGAAAATCTGTGATAGACCTGTCCCTGGAACACACAATTAATACATTTGCGTTACATGACATTGACTTACAGAAGATCATCTCTCCACCTATGGATTCAAGGAACATCTGCTCAAAACGAGTGAAGAAGCTATTTATTGCCACCTTGACCTGCAATTTCCCTGCTTTCTTCTGCTCATTCCCCACAAGAGAGCAAGAGAATTACAAGATATTATTTTACAAGATATATCCCTGGTGAGCATTTGGATGACAAATGTAGTTATCAGGGCAATAATGAAAGAATTGGGGTATCACTGTGTACATTAAATACAAGTGTAACAATGTAGTAAAAAGAATTGACTGAGTACCACAATAGTTACATGCCCTCTGCATTAGGATTTTAATGGAAACCGATCACCCCAATTTACTGCAGAAGTAGATGCGCAGGTGCCAGAGTGAATGCAGAAGTATAGAACAGCATGCAAAGCATCTCTGCATGTGGCTTCTATGAAATTCCCTTGTTCCTGCGCTGTCCATAGATGGCATAGTCTGCTCATCAAGCAGGAGACACCATGACATGTGTGAGAGCTGCATCAATGTATCCAAAAGGGGGACGAACAACCTCATAAGAATTGGTTGCTGGTAAGTGTAAATCCGCCCCTTCCCACTGCTGCTCTCTTTTAAACCTACAATCTCCACACATTTCTCCCCAATGGACATCTCTCCACTGTGACCAGGAATTGTAATCCACCTGTTTTATTCTCTATTCGATCCCCACAATGGATCAAGAAATTGCAGAGAGTGGTGGATGAGAGACCAGTCCATCACACACACCAGACTCCCGACCATTGACTCCATCTGCACTTCACGCTGCCTCAGAAAAGCAAACCAACAAATTCAAAGACTTAGTGTTAACGAAGAAACTGCAGATGCTGGAGAATCGAGGGTTACACAAAAAGCTGGAGAAACTCAGCGGGTGCAGCAACTTGGTCTACCCCGGTCATTCCTTCAACTCCTCGCTGCCATCGAGCTTAAGATGCAGAAACTTGCACCACCAGACTCAGAAACAGTTCCTTCCTCTCTGTTATCAGGCTTCTGAATCGTCCTTCCAGACATTAGACTTTGTCTCTGGAATTGGTGCGCTACAATGCTGAGAACTATATTCTGCACTGTATCTTTCCCTTTGTTCTACCTAATGTTCTAGAGTTTGGCTTAATTGTATTTATGTATTGTAGAGGCACCAAACGTCGTGAATAAACGGTGTCTTTATTCAGGCATTATAGGTTAGATATACATTTACGTTTGGTCCTCTAACACAAAAGTCATTGTTGCTGCTGCAAGGCTGTTGCCTCGTGGGCTCGAGCTGAGCTCTTACTGCGGTGGCAGGACACTCACCCAAAGGGAGAAGAGAGCTGGTCAGCTCGAAGTGAGAGAGAGTATTGACCCGGGGTTCGTTATATACTAGGACACATCCCTATACCCCATGACAACTCCTCCCTGCCATTGCCCAGTAACGTGACCCTACCCCCGACTGCTGAGGGTTCGTGTAGCAAGTAGCCCAACCACCGGGCGCTGCCACTGTATTGTATTATCTAATTTCATTCAATAGCATGCAACCAAATTTTTTCACCGTACCTCGGTAAACGTGACAAATAATAAACTTAAGCGTAAAGAGGAAAAGCTGTTAAATGAGTTTAGGGTGCAAGATCTGCACCATTGTGTTGACGGCTGTAGAATTTCACGTGCACATTTCTCTTTGAGTAGCACAATTTATTTAACTGGCCATCCTAAAAAAACTTTCTTAACGCACATGAAGAGATCTGTCTAAGAATTGATTTATTCTTCATGAAAAGCAAAATATCTGTCATCATTCACATTGATTTCCTTTCCACTTACATTTGATCGACAATAATACAACTTAACATATCTGGTCATCGATGAGCTTTAAAGCAATACCGAGCATCGAAAGATGCACTCGGTATTTATAACTTATCCAAATGTATGGATTAGCATGATCATCTTAAATTCACAGGGTTGTTAAATATTACAAATACTAAATAATCTTACGTACAGGATGCTTATTTAAAAGCAGTATTGCTACTAAGTCTGAGACTGGCGGAATGGTAGTGCAGTGGTTGGCTTTGTTGCCTCATACCTCCAGCGAGCCAGGTTCAATCCTGACCTCAGGTGCTGCCTGTGTGAAGCTTGCCTGTTCTCCCTTTGACTCAGCTTCCAGGTGTTCTGGTTTTCTCACACATCCCAAAGATTGGCGGCACGGTTGCATAGCGGTAGAGCTACTGCCTTACAGCGCCAGAGACCCGGGTTCCAACCTGACTAGGATTTGGAACCCATCTGTATGGAATTTGTACATCCTCACCGTGACCTAAACTCCAAAGGTTTGTAGGCTGATTGCCGATGTAAATGTGAAAATTGCCCCAATTGTATGTCGAGTAGTGTTAATTTGTGTGGATCGCTGGTTGGTGTGGGCCGAAGTACCTGTTTCAGCACAGTATCTCTAAACTAAACTAAATTCAAAGATATGAGGGTATCATTCACTGTCCACTGTAAGCTACCCCTGGTATCAATGGTGGCAGGAGAATCTTGGTGGATTTGATAAGCATGTCAGGTGAGTGGATTACTGCAAAATAGACTAAGGAATAGGATTGTCTGAGAACCAGCATACACTGAATGGGCCGAATAGCCTCCTACACCATGAGAAGTATGAATATGAAAATAAGTGCAGGGAAGGTGACTCGGAATAGATTGTAAATCTGCATTGATAAATCTTTTCATCTTAAAAAATAAAATATTCACTTTTTTAAAATTTTTTTAATTTATTTATTAGAAGTACATTACATTTTAATGGTACCCTTTTACAGGTTCCCAGAATTATTAAAGCATTCTTTGTACAACTTCCTTTTTTTTGTAGAAAGAAATGAGAAAGAAAGAAGTATCGAAGAGTAAAGAATAGTCCAGTGAGTGTAGTGTAAAGAAAGAAATAAGTGAGAAAGTGAAACAGAAAGGAGATTCTCACACGCCATAAGTCGATATATATATATATATATATTTTTGTTCTTAATCATTTTTCACTCAAACCCAGAGTTTTTAATTTTACGATGTTATTACACCCCATGAATCCACAAGATCAATAAATGGAGACCAACTCGTTAAGAATTGTTCTTTTTTTTCTATTAGGAGTCTCATTTCTTCCAAATGGGCCGTTTCCAACATATTACCAATCCACATTTTGAGTGTTGGTATAGTAGCCTTTTTCTAGAATTTGAGTATGTGTTTTTTTGCTATTATTAAACCATAATTAAAAAATGAGATTTTGGATATATTTGATTTGTTTCCATCTCCTAATACTCCAAAGATAATAATTTCCATGCTAGGTTCCATTTTAATCTTAAATACACTAGTGAATATATCAAATATATCACACCAAAATCTTTGAAGTTTTGTGCAAGAAACGAAAGAATGTGTGAAGTTGGCATTTTGAGAAAGGCATTTATCACAGATGGGAGAAATATTTGAATAAAATTTATTCAACCTAACTTTTGAAAAATATAATCTGTGTAATATTTTAAATTGAATTAAATTATGTCTAGTGTTAATCGAACATTTATGTATATATATCAAATACCTCTCCCATGTTTCTTTAGAAATTTTTATCATTAAATCTTTTTCCCAGTCTTCTCTAATTGCCTCTGTTGATGGCAATTCTCTATTAAGAATACTGTTATATAGATATGATATTAATTTTTGTGAATCCGCCTTAATATTCATTGCTTCTTCCAGTGGGTCTATCGTTATATTCTGTAATCTTGGTATATATTTTTTTTATAAAGTCACATATCTGTAAATATTTAAAGTATTGGTTATTATTCAGATTAAATTTTGATTTTAATTGTTGAAATGATAATAAATTTCCCATTTCATACATGTCACCCAACTTTTTAATTCCCAATCTTTCCCATTGTCTATATGTTTTATCCATAAAAGATTGTTTAAATACCGGATTATTCACTATTGGTGTTAATGATGATAAGTTTCTTAATTTTAAAGTTAATTTTATTTGTTTCCAAATTCAAATTATATTGTGTATGATTAGATTCTTCTTATATAATCTATTATTCAATTTTATCGGGGAGAAGAGGATCACTTCTAAATCGTAAGGAAAACAATCCTCTTTCTCCATTCTTATCCATTCCATCTGTTGAGAAGGACAATCCAACCGATAAATAATATTCTTAATATGCACTGCCCAATAATAATATAAAAAATTAGGCAGTGCAAGTCCCCCTACATCTTTAGGTTTACACAAATGATTTATTTTAATTCTATGTGCTTTGTAGTCCCATATAAAATTAATAATATTACAGTCTAGTTTAAAAAAAAATATTTTGGAATATATATTGGTATGGATTGAAAGAAATATATTAGTTGTGGTAGCACTATCATTTTTATAGCATTTATTCTGCCAATTAATGATAGTGGTAGCATTTTCCAAAATTTAATCAGAGCATTCAATTTATTTAAGAAAGGACTAAAATTAGCATTAAATAATGATTTATATCTTCTGGTAACTTGAATACCTAAATACTTAAATTTTTTCATTGCAATTTTAAATGGAAATTTTAATAAATTATTCGCTTCCTGGGGCTGTAATGACATAATTTCACTTTTATTCCAATTTATTCTATATCCAGAAAAGGAGCCAAATTCCTCTAGTACATTTAATAAATTCGGGATACTCGTTTCTGAATTTCTAATATATAAAAGTATATCATCCGCGTATAATTAAATTTTGTTATTAGAGTCCTTAGTATTGTATCCCTGAATATTCGGATGTTTTCTTATCCTTTCAGCCAGTGGCTCTATCATAAGGGCAAATAGCAGGGGTGATAAAACACATCCCTGCCTATTGCCCCGTGATAATTGGAATTTTGGAGACAACATATTATTAGTTAATATTCTTGCTGTTGGATTATCATATAATAATTTTACCCATCTAATAAAATTATCTCCCGTATTAAATTTTTGGAGTACTATGTATAAATACTGCCACTCTACCTGGTCAAATGCTTTCTCTGCATCCAAAGATATTACTGATAAGTCTTCCTTTTCCCCTTTATGTGAATATATTATATTAAAAAGTCGTCTCAAATTGTTAAATGATTGTCTTTTGGGTATAAACCCCGTTTGGTCCTGGTTTATCCATTTATTAATATATTTGCTCAATCTTCTTTGCTAAAATGTTTTGATCTGTATTTAAAAGTGATACAGCTCTATACGAGCCCGGATCTTCTAGATCTTTATCTTTTTTTGGTATGAGCGTAATTGTAGATTCTGCTAAAGTTTCTGGTAATTTATTTTCGGTAAAAGCATAACTATATGATTTAAGTAATCGTGGGACCATTAACTCCTGAAATCTTTTATAGAATTAATTATTAAAATTGATTTGCCCCAAATTCAAACTGTACTTGTTTTGTGATCTGAAATAATCTTATTACTCTTGCCGATAATATTCGAAGTTTAAATTTCAATAATGTTATCTTATTATGTTTGTCTATGGTTTTATCTTTTGTGTTTCCTAATTCTAATAATTTAATTTCCTATTCTAACGTCCATTGTTCTGTCCTGTTTTTTTTATTTAGAAAACTTTGATACGAAATTATAACTCCACGAATGAATGCCTTAAAAGATTCCCATAATAGAGATGGTAAAATACCAGGTGTCTCATTTGTTTCAAAAAAACATTTCATTTGTTGTTTTAAATACTCGTAACCTTGTGAGTCATTAGCTATTTGTGTGTTAAATCTCCAAAATAATTTTATACCTGGCATTCCCTCAAGTTTTAAAGTAAAAGTCAGCGGGGAGTGATCCGAAATAATACTATTGTGGTATTTAGGATTAATTGTATATGGTATTAATTTTGTGTCCACTAAAAAATAATCAATTCTTGAATAACTTTTGTGTACTGATGAGTAAAACGAATATTCCCTTCCTGTTGGATTAGCTATTCTCCATACATCTGTTATATTAGTGTTTTTAATATAAGTGTTTAAGAATTCACTAGACTTGGATTTAGCACTACCCTTCCTTAATTTTATTGATTTGTCTAAGTATGAATCTATAACACAGTTAAAGTCCCCCCGTAGTATTACATTTTGAAAATTATACTCATCTATTTTATCCATAATTTTCTTTAAAAATTTGGGATTATCAAAATTTGGTGCATAAATATTTATCAGAGTCAGTGGAGTGGAATAAATTTCTCCTGCCACTATCGTGTATCTTCCTTTATCAGATATTGTCTTCTTTAATATAAACGGTATACCTTTCTGAATAATAATAGCCGTTCCTCTAGCTTTAGCAGTAAATGACAAGTGATATGTTTGGCCTATTCAATTTGCCCTTAGTCTCATCTGTGTTTGTAGTTTTGTATGCGTTTCTTGCAGAAAAGCGATATCCACCTTTAAAGATTTTAAATGGGCCATAATCTTGCCCCTTTTAATTGGATCATTCGCACCTCTAATATTCCAACTACAAAATGTGACTCCTCCATTCTTTTTTTCCTTATTATCCTGCATTATAAATAGGTTTTATTAATTTTACTTCATGTGGTGGAGTTAGGTACCTCAGACGTTTGGGTATATGGGTATCATCTCACACGTTATTTTACCTCTCCTCCGTATATTGAACCTCCATAAGAAAAAAAGAAAGGTGTGTTGAAAAATAGTGAGGAAAAAAAGAAAAATTGTTAAGTAAGCCACATAAAAGTAAATACAACAACAACAACAAAAAAACGTGTATTTAAGGTATCAAAAAGGTGATACCCTAAATATAAGAAGCCATCTATGATGGCTAAAAATTGATTGACCTCCGTGGATGGAATTATACATTGAGTTCCGCCCCCTAAATACAATGGCATTCATAACTACATGTCGTTTCATCTAAATATATCTTAATATGTCTTAATATATCTAAAGGAAAAAAAAAATCTTTACTGTTTCAAATATTCTCTTTTCTACCCCAATTTTAAACCTTATATATTACTTGCTCATAATCCCCGAATCATAAATTAAAAAACATGTGAACACCTGCCCTGTCCCTGTCCAAATATACAGTATTCATCTGTACCTTAATTGCCAGCCTGTTTCAAGGGTTTCATTTCTTATCTTAAATACAACCATCTTCCAACCTCTGGAACTTTTCCAAATCATTAATGCCACTTTCTTCCCACAAGTTTATGATGTTATAATATTCTTATACCCCTTTTCATTAATTGTAGTGTGTTGGTAAATTATATTTCATTTCTTTTCAGCCAAATTAAACTTATATATCTGTTAATAATAATCATCTCTATGTGCCCCTTATCCCCTAAATCCATTAGGTTAATACCTTGGTTACTCATATTAGTATAAAATTAATATAATAGCATAACCCTTAATTAGTAATATTAGGTTTATATAGTTAGTTAATTCTTTGTGTTACATATATACTCTATATTAAATACATCTCTGAGTATTGTAGTAGCAAGTTCGGTCAATAAAATTCCTAGCTCTTGTCCCTCCTTTACTCCTACAATCCTCAAGTTCTGTCTCCTTGATCCAGCTTCGAAATCTTGAATTTTATCTGTCAATTTATTCAATTGCTCCCGATTAACCCCTTGTTCTTCTTTCAGGGTCGATATTTCCCGAGACATCTCACGTATTTCAACCTTCATATCTTCTATCGACTTATCAACTCCTTCAGTCAGTTCATCAAATTTCTTATTATAATCATATTCCATTCTCGCAAATTCCTCTGCTCCAGATCCAACAGCTGTTGCTTCAAAAAGTCAAACTGTTCCTTTGATTCATCACACGCCGCATCTATTTTCTTGGCGTGATTAACCTCCATGTTAGATAACTTGTTCTCCAGTATCTTATTCATGTTAGTGAGCATTTTGGAGAATTCCTTAGTGAGATCCGTGGTAAGATCTTTAGTAAGATTAGCTCTTACCGTTTGTTCCCACTGCTTCATCTCTTTCTCCATTTCTGTCCGTTTTGTCTCTCCTTTTGTAGCCATTTCAGATACTGCTTGTTGCAGTTGCTGTTTGGAGGGCTGCCAAATCTTCTTCCAGCAGGAGTCTGATAGTCGATTTCTTAGGTCCCCGTTGATGTTTTCCCTTTTTCATCTACAGGTCCTATTAAAACTCAAATTTTCTCGACACTGTATGCTGCTATCACACCCATGACACCAAGCAGCCGCCGGTGGAAGTTTTTAAATCAGTCCCAACTTTAGAAACAGCTTTTTACACGATTTTAGCAGGAGCTGAATTCAATGCTGCACCTTAACCACTTCATGGTTCCACCGGAAGTCCTAAAATATTCACTTTACTGGCAAATATTCTGCTTATCAAATTAAAAACTACTTTTTGAGTAAACCTTTACGTGACACTCTTTGCAGGTCGTTTTGACTTTGTGTGAGTGTGTTGCACAGCTGATATGAGTCCTGTTGCTTCTAATGCACTCTGCACACACTCTTAAATTTAAATTTGTTATTGCAATGGAAATCGAAACGCGGACAGGCACTATCACCCTAAGTTAGGATGGTCTCCTTAAAGATCAAGTTTCTTCTTCCCTCACTACTGTTATACATATTTTTTAATCTTTCAGTTTAGTAATTAGTACCTTTTAGTATTTGCTCATCTTCCACTTGCCACTGAACAGGGATGCCCAGGTGGTACTAGTACAGTAGTGGAACAGATATAATGTAGTGTAGTTCGGTCATGTAGTTTGCAGTGTTTGCAACCAAGCTGGCAACAAAATAGTGGGGCAGAATGCACTGAGTTTGTCAGTGGCCATAACTCCCAGTCTTCCCTGCAAGTTTTCTGACACCGCACTGTGGCACAAACACACAGCCATGTGGTGCGGGAGAGGGGATCAGTCTTGTTGGGTTTCCTGGCATAATTGACAGGCAGCTGTGACGCATTTTGGTAGGCAAGGATGTACACAGGACTACAAAGCTCTCAGCTATAGTGGATAATGCTCATTCATCCCTGAGGGTTTGGGACAATGGATTTGGGACCTTCATCCCTAACGTTGTGCTATGTCTATTTTTTTTGTCTGATTATTAATGGGGATGGGGTGGAGGTGAGTAGTTGGAGTCCAAGAGAGTTAGGATCAATCTGAGATATTCTTTGGCTTAGAAATCTGTTTTGGATTGCTTGCATGATGCATATTTTGAATGCATAATAATCTAGCAGCTCTGCATTGTAATTGATTTCTGAAAATTCTTTGAGGTTCAATACACAGTCTGGGCAATATTGTGACTTTAGAAAAGCAGCAGAGACTGAACCAGTGTCTGCTTCTGCTAAACATCACTAAAGCGACAAGCTGAAATTTTTACATGGCCACCTGAGATGCAGCACTCTATTTAGTTCAGTTTCCTCTACGCTTATAAACCTGCTCAATATATTGCTGTACACATAGATAATTAACTAAGGGAATCCTGCAATCTTAGGGAAGAATAAATAGACTTAAAACAGTAATTAATTTGTGCAACCAGGCATGCACAACATTAGGAGTGGATGGAAGAGTGCAATTTTATTGAAAGCATACTTTATGGAGCAGAACTGTTGGCCTCTTGAACTACGAATATGTGGAAATTTAAAGTTAAATCTGCTTAATTGAAAGTTTAATAATGGGTGACAATTTCATTGCTTCATTCATACATTCACATGGTGCAGACAGAATAACTCCAAACATTCCAAATAATCTAGCACATGGAAACTCGTGAAAGACGTTAGGAAAGATGCAGCAGGGTTGGTTTTGTTAGTTTTATCCCTATTGCTGGCCTAAGATTGTGTTGAAGGAACTCATTAATTGGTACGATTATCAAAAAGGAATCCGGATGGACCTCACAGAGGCCTCCTGACTGATTCTGCTCCAGATAATTGCAAATAAATGATATTATAAGGTGTAATCAGTCTGGCTCTGATCAACTATCACCTGAAGTTATCAAAAAATAAATATTTAACCATACCACGAAACTAGTATTGCAATATCAACTTCATATATATACATTTAAAACTCTGCAGTTTGTCAGCAATTGTGTCAAATCTCAACAGCAGCCAGTGACTTCATAAACGGGTGATTTTCAGCAAGGTTCTCACAATGATAAACACCAACTAATTGTCTTTTAACATTAAATTTAACAGGCACAAAATAACATAGAAAAGTTTGCCGTGTGCATAAAATCTCATTACAGCTAATAAGAACTGCAAAAATGTCCCATCGTTTAAAACAGTTTTGCAGACACCGTCCATTAAGCCTTCATAGCAATAAAGATCTAAGGATATGCAACAAAATGCAATCAGGTTTTTAGTTCAAATTTCTCTCTGGAATCAAGATTGCACTGTACATTCCAACTTATATTCAGGAAGATCCAGTTTGTCATCTCTGTTATATTGGGTATGCATTGGCATGTCATCTATGAAACTTTTGTTAAAAATTATTTTTGGGAACTTCTCATAGAAAGTTGGTTGGTTTCCACATTCATTCATGGTTCCTCAAATGCTGCCTTGTGTGGGGTCTATTTTGTGGTCCATGCCTCACTTCAAAAAGATCCACGTTTGACTAGAAGTTTCTTGGCAAGTAGGGAAGGGCATATTTTCTCAGTCACAGCAGCAAATTTCCTTAAATTAATCAGAGTAAAAGCGTTACATACAAACTGATGGTAGACTGCATCTGAATTTTTCATGCAAATGTACACAAATCTGCAGACAATCGGTGTGATTGATACAATATATGTGCCTTTTCTACTTAGGGTACATATATTGTATCAATTGTATCACACATATATATATCAAAGGGCAAAATCCATCAAACAGTAGCATTTTGCTCCACTTTAAATTACTGTAACTCGAAGACCTGAAATAAAAACAGTGAACATTTTGGGTCAAAGACCCTTCTTCACAACTGGAAAGGATGGATAGGAGAATGGTCATATATCTTTGAAAGGTGCGTCAGGCTTGCCATAGTGAAATAGAATGCTTGAATAGTGTTAGGTTGGTAACTAACAGTAATACTGTATGTATATTGGTCCGTAGCATAGTCATTATAATTAACAAATGCCAAGATAGACACAAAATGCTGAAATAACTCAGCGGGTCAGACAGGTTCTCTGGAGAAAAGGAATAGGTGACGTTTTGGGTTGAGACCCTTGATATGGTTGCACAAGCCCCGGTTCTTATGCAATAGGATGGAGAACAACTGTTTGAGGGGAAGTAGTAATGAAATATTGCAAACATAAAGATATTGCTGAATTTATTGAAAGGACTATACTGTATTGGCTTTTCTTTTACTATGTTTTTTAGACTATAGACAGGCTCATTGTCTGGCCATTAGTTGAGCTGGAGAGCCTAAGGTGAAAGTCCAAAGATGGAGACAATGTCTGGCAACTGGGACCCGTTGTAGGATGCTGGATGTCATGATGATGAATTGGGGTATGATGGGGGGAGTACAAGAACAAATTAAAAGTCAGGAGGATGCGAGATTGTGGATTTGTGAGGGTTGGGGAGAATTTTCCCACTTGCAATAGCCGATTGGCTCCTCCTTGTCCACAAGCAGTGTCTTTCATAGTTGTTGAACTTCCCTAGTTTAGGTTAGAGTTTAGACTTCAGAATACAGCGCAGAAACAGGCTCTTCAGCCCACTGAGTCTGTGCCATCCAGCGATCACCCCGTACACGGGCACTATCCTACACACTAGGGACAATTTATCATTTTTGTAACAAAGCCAATTAGCCTACAAACCTGTATGTCTTTGGAATGTCGGAGGAAACCAGAGTTCCAGGAGAAAACCCACAGGGTCACAGGGAGAACGTACAAACATAGTAGAGACAGCAACTCTACCGCTACTCCACCATGCCACCCAAATGGTAAACCGGTTGGGATTGCATTCAAACCGCTGAGAAAGGTTAAGGAAAGGGGAAATCTAAAACAATTATTCCCCTCCTTCTTCCCTCACTCACCACCACTCAAAGTGGATTGATGATTTGTGTGTGCAACCACAAATCTTCTTTTGTCACCACACACACATATAAATATTGGATAGGCGTTGTGATTGGATATTCAGAAGGCGTTGTAATTGAATTTCCCCTCATTCAAAGACACTGAGGAAAGCAGCAGGATGCTGATCCAGCACACTGAGTGGTGTGACAATTACTGCAGAACTAAACTCTTTTTGTACTGTCAGATTCAGTACCGCACATGGATTCCAACTGAGTACTGTCAGGGTAAGCAGGCTCTATGCCTTCTAAACTGAATGAAATTCATAGATCTTCCATTATTGCTTTCTCCAGGAAAAATCAAATTTAACAAAAGCTTCCTAAAGTAGGTTGCCCAGTCCTCACATGTTAAAGACAACCCTTATTATTCCTTAATTCCCTCTCTTTCCTACAATACTCTCCAGGTTCAATCATAGGTTTTTGTAAAACCTGATCCACTGAGCTACGGTCTTCCTAACCATGCTTTATTGGATACTTGAGTATTAAGATATGAATCTAATAAATCCAAACAATTGTTTCAATACATCTCAACCAGAAGGAACTTACATGCTTGAGACACTGTGAGGTCACTGCTTTAAAACTTACCACCTGTGGAACACAACCAGAAAATCAAATCTCTCAGTGTTCAAATGTTTCCTGACACACAGTACACATCCTTCCCAGTTTAAGATTGCCCGATTCGCAGTATGTACTGTACATACATAGACACCTAGATTATTCATTCTCATGTAAATAACTTCAAATCAGGTCCATCACTGACTGCACCTTTGGTTCCAGAGGCTTGCTGGATTATCAGTTTTGCTGGACCCACTGAGGTCACGAGCACAGAGAGGAGTTGAACAGTACCGGAACCGTCTACCTAGGCCATAGGGGTGCGGGGGTGCGGGATACCATCCCGCAAAGCTGGCATCAGAAGTCGGCTATGGGAATGGATCTGCCCAAGTTACAGAACCCCAGCCACAGAGGGATAGATTCGACCCACCGATCTGCCATGGAAGTCCCGATGAGGTCTAGATCGGCCTCCTGACCCGGTCTAGCTGCCACATTTTCAGGGGAACTTCAGGGGGGTTCAAGTGCACTCTCGTGATTTTGTCAGGATTAAAGGAGGTGCCGGACCATTAGTTGCTGGAAAATCGGTGATGGGCTTGTACTTGATTAATGTAGTATGTATTGAACTGCAGCAAAGATGATGAGAACCACAATGGGTGTGTTGCATGCAGGAGGGGCCAACATGAAAGGGAAGGTCAGACCAAATGACTTTCCCACATTATAGGCCTACTGACCAGGGTGTCACAGGGAGACTGTGACGTGAGATGGGGTATGGACAAGTAGCAAAAGAAAAAAAATAATTTGATGTTATTATTATTGGGTTTATGATTCTTGGAAGTACTTTAAAACTATATATAATTTCAATCACTAGAATAGTTAATAAATGTGGTTGTATATGATATAGCAAAAAAAGAGTGCAGAGGAACTCAAGGGGTTAGACAGCATCTGTGGAGGGAAATGGACAGACAACATTTTGGATCAGGATCCTTCTTCAGACTGATGGGGTAAAAGTGAGAAAGTTGCTACAGGGAATGAGTGAGGAAAAACTGGCCTGTGCTGGGTGGATACAGGTGAGGCGAGATAATTGGCAGATGGGTGGAGGATGTGTGATAAATGTGGGGTTTATGATGGAAATTTGTAAATAAGTGATTTGCCATGTTCTAGGCTATATACTTTATTGCCTTTCATCACAGTGTTTTGTTAAATGTTTATGTGGGTGCGTGTTTTGTTGTTTTTTTGGTATGACCGTATGGCAAATCAGATTGCTCGTGTGATTTACATACTTGCTTTGATTTCATACTTATCTAATAAAATCAATAAAATCAATTACAATATACATTTAAAATAACTTTTTTACTTCAAAATGTAAAATTGAAACATCTTCAACACATCATTTGTTGGGTTTATCAGTATTGGATTGTTAAATTGAGTTTATACTGTAGCTGAAAAGATCCAAAAAGAATATAACTACATTTAACTAAATATAGTGTTGCTGACATATATGTGTTTTATTGTTTAGATATTAATTATATGGAAATAGTTAATTTATTAAAATATATATTTTTTTGTTGCTATGGGGTTGTTATGGTGTTATGTGCATCATGTGTAATTGCACTTTTGAGAACCATGCATACTATGCGGTAACAATTTTATTGTAGCTGCAACTACTGTTAGCTGGGTGTTGTTCACCATCATTAAACATTGCTTGATGGCCAGCGTGTTAATTTGCAATACTGAACAGCAATATTAAGATAGAACCAACAGGCAACAATATAATTGATCTTATAGTTACATATTTGCAGGAAATCTTAACTAAAAATAGGGCTATTCGCAAATTTGCGTTTCCAAACAACATATATTTGGAATGACAAAGAAAAATAATTTGCGCAGCCTTCCCTTGACTAAATTTGCTCTATTAGATATAATTATCCTTACTAACAGAAGGGACACCAAACCATGACTTGGCTGCCTTGATGCTCATTAATACCTACTCTACCAGTCCAAGTGAACTCAAATTCTAATAAGAACAGTGAATAAATTTGTACAGCCCAGTTCATTGGCATGGCTACCTTAGAGTCAAGTCAATGGAACCAGAGTATTTCCATTTGTTTCCAATTAACATCTGGGCTTTGACATAAACAAACCTTCAACTTAAAAAAAACATTTGAACACGGTGTAGTCTGTCTGCACGGGTGATGAGATATAAAATGGGACTTAACTTGGGAGTTATTTGTTTACTTTTGATGCTACTTCTATAGATGTTAAATTTCAAGCGTGTGATTTTTAATGTCCTTGAGGAAAATAAAATGAAGCAGAACAGTATCGTGTTTCTTTAACAAATGAACTGTAAACTCTATTTAGGCGCTGACGCACACAGGAGTCTTTTCTCATCCATGATAGCATAGGATCACAATATATAAACTGCGGCCTATCTACGATGATCAGATGGCAAAGTGCTTTGCAGCCCTTTTATTAAGCATTGATGGTTCTGTAGAAGGGAAGAATTGCCAGACCAGCTCTTTCTCTGTGTTAAATATATTCAATTTATGTTACCTATGTAGCTCTGTTGCTCAGTTGAAAGACCAGGTTTATGTTTCATGTGTTGGAGCAAACTGGGAATACAAGTACAATTGAACTGACTGTTTATATTCCTTAGAACACAAAGTGTCTCTTTCTCAGTTTTGTTCAGTTTAGTTTAGTTTAGTCTAGATTTGTTTAGAGGTACAGTGAGGAAACAGGTCCTTCGGCCCATCAAGTCCGTGCCGACCGACGATCTCTGCACCCTAACACTATCCTGCAATCTAATTACAATTTACCAAAGCCAATTAACCTATAAACGTCATTGGAGTGTGGGAGGAAACCAGAGCACCTGGAGTAAACCGAATCAAGTCACGCGGAGAACGTACAAACTCCATAAAGACACGCAATCGTAGTCAGGATCGAAACTGGATCTCTGATACTGTAAGGCCCCAGTTGCTTTTTTTATTCTTAAAATCAGTGCGAAATAAGTGTTTGGCTCTTAAGATTCATCAATAAGGCTTCTGTTGCTAACGTGACATCTAATTCATTTGCCCCTTTTTTCGGTGATATTGCAGAAAAGGAAAATGTAATGTTCTATGCTTAACCCCAGGAATTCCATCAGCGATAATATTCACCCCTAATATTGTTGGAGTCAGCAATAGAAAATATCGCCTCAGGATCATCACTGGAATACAGCTATAGAGGCCATTCATCCCATCATATCCATGTCAGCTCTCTGAGAGAGCTCTCATGTCTGTTTCAATTATACTTCTACGTTAATTATTTTTCTACAATTGCAACCAATTCCCCTTTGAAAAGTAATTCTTGAATCACCTGCCACCATTTTAAATTTCTGCAAACAGATTTTTCCTCCTCTTTTCACAATTATCTTAAAGTTGTGTTCACATTCCCTCCAAAACAGACAGGTCACCATTTTTCAAGTTATGAAAATGCATCATAATTCGTAGCAGTGAGGTTAAACCATCTCTTCGTGCTTTCTACTTTAAGGGGAACAAAACAATTGTCTGTAGTTGCTTCGCCTAATGTGATTTTCACTGGCGCGCCCTTTCTTAAAATAAGATTTTCTGGTTGCACTTTAAGAATTGCACATACTGAGTAGTATTAATCTTTCTTGCATTAGTTCTGAAATTAAATACAAACCCATCATGTTTCCTAGCATTGTTATCGAACAGATTTGACACTGAGATTAATCTGGAAACGATTCAGGGCCCGTTATTCTATTTAATCCACATAAACCCCAGGCCTACATTGCCAACCATACGCACCGTTCATTTTGGGATGTTTGCTGTACTCTTGAACTAGAAATAAGGAGGAGTTAGACTGTAAGGAGGTATTCGTCGAAGACAATGAGATGGCTTGGACCAGGGGCTGCAGCTTCTTCGTATTATTTGTTGCTGTTCTGCTCCAATCTACAAAACAAACCATAGCATTTTTAAATAATTGACCAATGTATTGCTGCTTACCTTTATCAATAAAAATTCCCACCTTTTATGTTTTACCTACGTTCATTTGGAGATTTTAAACTCAGGGGGTTAGTTAATGTTAGATCAGTGCCTGAGTCTGCATCTCTCCCCTTTGTTCCTTTGGTTAGAGAGACATGTTACAAGTGGGAGAATTACTGTTGATTGTGTTATACTCAAAGATCAAAACTACTCAACTGACTAGGAAATGAGCTTCAAAAAATTAGCTGAAGATCCAAGCTCTGAAAATCAGACAGGAAATGTTTTGAAAGCCTAGGTGCCAATTTTGATTTATTCTAGCAGAGGTTCCTGTAATTTATTTTGGACGGCATCATTTAAGTTTGACGTGGAACCTGAAGGATGCCAAAATGAAAGCAAATCCTGGTGGTTAACAGTTTCACAGTTGAGATTGAACAGAAACAGTCACCATCAAGGCGTATCCTAAAGTGGATATCTATTATTCTTACTGCAGAGAACCCGATCAAAAGGGCTTATCTCCTGAAACAGGCTGATGCTTTGGACAGCCAGGGCTGTATCATTGCCACAGCAGCTCCAGACGTAATTTTGAGGCCAATACGAAACCAAAAAGACGGACAAATCAGCCCAAAAGACGTGGAAGCAGCTCTCAATGCTCAATAACCATTTGTGAATTTGCTGTCTTTCTTCCTTACCAGATTTTCAAAACATCTTTAACACTCTGTTTTTGGCTGATTGAATGGAAAATACAGTCTGAAAACAAGCCCTTTGGCCCACAGAGTATAATGTTTACGCAACTCTGGAATAGCTTCAGCTATTTTACTATAGAGGTACAGAGTGGAAGCAGGCACTTCAGCCCAATGAGTCCATGCTGAACATTGATCACCCATTCACACCAGCTCTGTTATTCCACCTTTCTATCCACTCCCTACACATTAGTGGCCATTTAAAATACCAACTCACACGTCTTTGGAATATGGAGGAGACTGGACACCTGGAGGAAATCCAGGCGCTCACAGGGAGAACGTGCAAACTCCACACACACAGCACCTGAGGTCAGTATTGAACCAGGGTCGCTGTCGCTGTGTGACAGCATCTCTACCAATTGTGTTATTGTGCTGCCTAATAAAATATAACCTCTTGATTTAGAAGGCAGAGAACTGATATCAGTGGAGAATACCCCACAATCAGGGCTGCCGTACACAGGAAATAATTCATCCATTGCTCAACATGCTTTCTCGGATCAGCTTTGTATTTCTATTTAACTTTTTATTCCCTTTCTAGCCTTTACTGTTGTATAAAGGCAGGCATTAGCTAAATAATTGATGGCATCCTTAAAATTGCTTCACAGTATAAATTCAGGTGTTAATCCATGTGTGAAGAATGCTTATCATGAACTAGTTCTTCTTATTTACATGTAGTTAATTAGTTAATAAGAATTATTTCACTGGTTAAATTTGATGCACAATTTTTTCTTTACAGTGATTGCAAAGTTCACCTGATGAACTAATGGGCTTGGTTTGTCGCATTGCTACAAAATTACATAAAGAGCAAGCATATTCTGGAAGTGTTAAGTACTGTATGATTTTTGCCGACAGGAATGCAGTTCGTGACATCACTGGTAATTAAAAAAATGATGCCAAGCTTGAAGCCGAGCTTTGTCTGTGTTCCTGAAGATATTAAGTACAAGATTTTTCAGCAATTAATTTGAAATCTGTGACAATACAGCCTTAAAAAATATTAGTGAACAAACCATGAGTTAAAAGTGTATGGGATAGGGTTTGAATAATTTATATCCAGTGACACACTTGCACATGCACACGCACACACAAATACACGCACAAACACAGACATGCACACTCACATACACACTCACATACACAGACAAACACAAACACAGAAATACACATACATTCACGCACACACACAAACACAGACATACACACACACATACACACACAAACGCGCACGCACACACACAGACAGACACTCACACATACACATACAAACACATACATACACACATAAACACATACACACACAGACTTGCACACACAGGCACACAGGTACACACTCACACACAGACTTGCACACACAGGCACACACACTCCCCTCGTGGGGGTTACAAGGTAATTGTTGAAAACCAATCGATGTGACCACTCTCTGAGTTTATGATCCGAGTTGCTTTTGTACCTGAATTTTCGGCCAACCTCAGCTTGCCGCAGCATAGATACCTCCTCCACTGTTTCTGAACATTTTCTTTGGCCAGGCAGTGAAAAACGAAGATAAAAGCTCCTGTGCAAAAATAAAACATAAGGTAGTGAGCCTCTTGTCTGGTGACCAGCCGTGACTGACTTGGTAGCATTCTTTCTGCCAAGTGAAGATATTCCCACTCTGGAGATGTGACCTCCAGAGCCTAAGTTGTCGAGCTAGTGCAGTAATTCAGGTGAGGAATAAACCCTGCTCTCTTAAGTAATGTCCTTCAAAGTTAACTCTACCCAAAGGGAAATTGCACAGAGGACTAGATTTAGCGGACAAATCAAAATGATGAGGTACTTTGCTAACATGATCAGAATTATGGTGCTGTCCCTTAAAACCCAGACCTCCCCCTCCAGGAACCAATGAATCATTGCAACTTGATACCAGAATTGGGTCCAATTCACAGTTACTCACAGTTGTTGATGAATGAAGATGAATACATATTAATACATACCTTGCAACGTATTAAAGATGGCAAAGAGATACATAAATTGAATGTTAACTGGTTCCCACGCAAAGAAGGCAAATCCCCAGGTTATGCCCAGCAAGAAGGTGAGGCCCGCCACACTTTTCATGTCCTGTAACACGCTCCTCTCTGTATTTTTATGCTGCTTCTGGTTTTTGATTCGGCAAAATTGAATCATCACGACAATAAATATACTGACGTTCAGGAGGAACATGACACAGAAATAAGCGACTACAGAAACATAGAACGCGGTGTCATTCTTGATCCAACAGCTGAAACACAGAAGAAAAGCAGACCTTGAATATAAGAAAACAGATTCAATACTGTCAAACACCTCCTTTATTTGATTGATCAATAAAAATATGTCTTTATACAGTAAAATGACCTAACCATCTTCATAGCAACTTTATTTCACACAGAGCTACATATATTAGGATAAGTAACCAAAGGTTTGGTAGGAAGGTTTTTTAAAATTTCTAAAGAATGTACAGTAGAAAGGAGTCTAGCATGGTCTAATATAGGTGATGGAAGATCGTACAATGTGAAGCATAGAAATGGCAGAATAACTAAACAAAGAATTTCTATCTGAATTCATAAGATCATAAGATCATGTGACAGGTGCAGAATTAGGCCAATTGGCCCATCAAGTCTACTCCGCCATTCAATCATGGCTGATCGATCTCTCCCTCCTAACCTCATTCTCCTGCCTTCACGCCATAACCTCTGACACCTTCATAGAATTCACAGAAGACACAAAAAAAAAAATTGGAAATATTAGAAAACCAGTGGCCCAGTGACAGTGAGGAACAGAAGGAAATAAATATTAGTAAAAAAAAGTGCAAGAGACTTTGGTGAGGTTCAACACCCAAGGATCTGATGAACTGTGCCCTTGAGAACCAAAAGCCTTTTTTACGACCATATTTCTCTGCAATATCACTTTCAGGAGAATCATGAGTGTTTTATTGTATTATGTCCTGAAACAGAACTTTGTACTTGTACTCCTTGGTTCCTCTGTTTTACGCACTCCCATGATTACTTAGTTTAGCTTATTGTCACGTGTACCAAGGTACAGGGAAATCTTTTTTATTGTGCTATCCAGTCAGCAGAAAGACTATACATGGTTACAATCAAGCCACCCACAGTGGCAAACAAGATCAGATACTGTATATTACATGGTAAGAAACTACAGAACTGAATTTAATCATTCCCCCAAACAAATATTTAGTTTTAGTTTTAGTGATGCAGAGCAAAACCGGCCCTTCGGCCCACCGAGTCCATGCCAACCAGCAATCACCTCGTACACTTGCACCATCCTACACACTAGCGACAATTTACAATTTTTACCTACAAACCAGTATGTGCTTGGAGTGTGTGAGGAAAGCAGAGAAAAACACAAGGAGAACATACAAGCTCCTTACAGACAGCACCCATAGTCAGGGTTGAACCCGTGTCTCTGGCACTTTAAGACAGCACCTCTACGCCGCTCTTACAATATATATTGACAAGAAATCAGGTTTCTGTTCTTGGTTGCATTCTTTACTCTTTTTTGCTCAGGTCGCTGTAGCCAATAGGTTAACCAATATTAGGTTTGACTCTCCCCATTCCAGTCTATTTTTCAGACAAGGTGCTTTGTTGCCTTCCTGGACTACATGTTGTTAAATTGCAAATGGGTGTATAATAAATGTGCTCATGGGGACACTGCATGTGATAGAGAGAGGAAACGTTTCACAAGAAAGGGTGTAATGAATGGATAGAAATAATGTTTCCAACATGAATTAATTGGACTGTCCAGACTGTAATCATTGGAGTGGCAACGGAAGGTAACGTGTTTCCTTCCTCAGGCAGAGTCACTTACAATGTGTCGTAGGTGGAGTTGGTGTTCTTGTCATAATCTTCAAGCCCATAGTTTGCTGGGCTAATGATGAGGACAATGGCAATCACTATAATGGGAGTACCTATTTCAGACAGAAAAAAATTAAAGTCATAAAGGTGCTTATAAATACCAGTTGTACAGCTGTAATCTACACATAAACTTTGCTATAACTTAGACCATGAACACTTCCTCAATTCAGTTTAGAAATAAACTAAGAAAAAATTCCGGAACATTTACTATTTAATGTATTGAATCTTGTTATAGGGTGGTGCAATGGCACAAGAGTTGGTGTTACTGACTGCCAGTGTTGTCTATGTGTCTGCTGCTTCTCCCTGCGAATGGCCGGTCTGGTTTCCTCCTACATTCCCAATGTTGCACTGGTGAGTAGGATTATTCACTACTGGGAATAATCCCTAGTATAGGGGTGAAAAGGGAATCAGCTTGGACTTGATGGGCATGTGAGATAGAATAGGTTACAGAGAAATAAGTGTGGGTAATGGGATTGATGGGACTGCTCCGAGAACTGGCATAGACTCAATGGGTCAAATGGCCTCCTTCTAACACAAAGGGTCATAGAAACATACACCATAGAAACAGGACCTTTGGCTCACCAAGTATGCACTGACCAACTTATCATTTATACTAATCCTAAACTAATTATTTTATTCTTTCAACATTCTCGTCAACATTCCCCAGACTTCACCACTTCCCCACACATGAGGGGCAATTTACAATGGACAAGTAACCTGCCTACCGGAACAACTGTGGGAGTGGAAGGAAATTAGGGAATCTGGAGGAAGCCCATTCGGACTTCACTGAGGGAACATGTACATTCTTATGGACAGCATTTGAGGTCAGGAATGAGCCTGGGTCTCCAGCATTGTGAAGTAGCAGCACTACAAGCTGTGCCACTGTGCCACCCATTCTATCTTTGGATAATATGTTGACAGAAATGGCAAGGTTATCTGGCAACTGAATTGTTCCTTGCTGTGCAAAGCCATTGTAAAGTTTGGTAAATGTTACCTTTAAAAATTATAAACCCGTTAGCTGTGAAAGTTGGCACCAGCAGTTGTGTGCTCATCCTAATGGTTGCATCATCATCATCTTCAGAAAACCGACATTACTGGGCATCAGGTTGAAAGGATTTGTCGAGTGAAATGTGTGTGGGGGTGCAGTGAGAAATGAAGATTGAAGGTTGATCAATCTCAATGAAGCTTAATCCAAACTTGTCAGGTTTCACAGCAGCTCTACAAACGACAAAGGATACTAAAAGACACAGAGGTCATGGTGATTTTAGCTGTGTCGTGCCCAGAAAGGTGACAGCAGCTCTACAAAGGACAAAGGATACTAAAGGACACAGTGGTCATGGTGATTTTAGCTGTGTCTTGCCAGAAAGGTGTCAGTAGCACAGTAGGGAAAAATACACTGAGCAAGTTTTCCATCTCAATTGGTTATTCAATGTACCCCACACGACATGTACAACCAGGCCATTGATGAGGATAATATTCTTCAACTACATGAAATTCTTTCCTTACAGATGATTCTGGTAACCAATTGGTGACTATCTTCAAAGCTGAGTGGTGGATTATCTAATATTCAATGAATTATATGGAAATGGAAAAAATTAACTGTTCTACAAGATTAGCCATACCTTGCTGAATGGTGGAACAGATAAAGGGGACCAAAGGCCGACCTGTTTCTACTGCTTTTGTTCCTTCAATCTTTTGCACATCATACAGAGTGTAGGAATTAACTTCTTTGTAACACACATTAACATTTTTTTGCAAGATAAATAGAATTACTTTGAAGTGACATGAGAAGAAATCATAACTTGTCATAGACTCTAAGTGTTATATATGTTAAGCACTTATTCAAAGAGATGCATGACAGCAATGACGTCGGCCATGACTGATTAAGATCTGACTTTACAAGCCCAGTGAAGGATTTGCTGATTGTAGCATGCAAGAAAAACTAATAATAGAGTCTGCTCCTCAACACACTTTTGTGGCAAGAAGCCAGTTTGAAAGTATTAGCTGTGGGATGAATTATTGCAACTGCTTCCACTAGTAGGTGTCTCGACTTGAAAAGTCATGAAGGCCATATCTGTGATATGTAACCTTGACCTTGAATAAATATGGGCTCAGAAAATTAGTGCCCCAAAATAGCCGTGTTTGGTGCTTGCTGTAGAAGGCCACTTGCAACAGTTTTTGTCACATTTTCCATAATACAAATTTCACTCACAATCCTTAGATGTGTCTCCAAGGTAGATAATCTGAAAAGGCATCAAGGCCTGATCTATGATTTGGAAGGGAGGCTGGGTCCGCAGTCAGAGAAGTTGGGTTATGACCTGGGATTTGGTCATCGATGGAAGTAGGTTTTATACAGGTGGTGGAACTTGAAGATAGAGGTCTTTGAAAAGGAAGAGGGCAAGTGGCTGGGTAAGGACTGGCACCTGGACGTGAGGGAAAATATTGTGCAGACTAACCAGAGGGAGAAGCAAGAAGTCTGAAGTCCCACATACCAGGTTCAAGAGCAACGTCTTTCTTACATTTACCATTTTCTTGAACCGAACAGCACAATCCTAATCCTATTTTGACAGTGGAACACTGTGGGCCATCTCTTGCACTCCCATGGATGGACTTTGTTTTGTTTTTTCCAATAGCGCTTTCACCATTGTCTTGTTTTTTTTTGCACAATAAGCTCTCTGGCAACCTGTCACCCACAACTTAAAAGGGGTCAATTTTGTGCTTGGCATTTTCTTTTTAACAACAAAAACTTTGGAACTTACTTACCCCAGCCAATTATGCTGAATTTCAACGTGTATCTGTGCACATACGTGTTAAATACTTTAACAAGAGCTAGGTACATGTGGAAGGCTTCAAGGCTCATCCATGTGAAGGAAACCAGCAGGAAATAATGGAGGAGCACAGCCACTGCAATACATAGACCATCTATATTGTAGACCGAGATCCATGAATCAATCAGGAACGTCATGTTGAGGAGCAACAGAGCGGCACAGAGATTTATTAGGATTTTTGAGGGATAGTCCCTGCGGAGTTTGCTGAAAGAAGAATGAACTTAGTAAATAATCATTCATTCATTTGCAATCACATTTCCATGATGCCACATTACATAAATTTAAACGAGAGGAAGGAAAAGGCAGAAATAGTTGAATAATGGCACTTCCAAGTAAATAAATCTCAGTAATGGGAATGTATTTGTCAAGTAAAAGAACAATATAAACAGTGCACTAAATTCTGCAGTCACTGCAAAATTCAGAGTTGGCAACTCGTTGAGTGTTGTTTATGAAGTGTCGAATTTGATGCCAGACAAATATCATCGATCTGAATTACTATGCAGAGGAGTAGATATGTTTTAACAGTAAAAAGTTTGTGGTTTGGGCTTTAGGCAAATTGTTAACAGGCATGAAAAGTCTCTGGACTCAGAAGGTTTCATGTTTTAATGCATGTATGTATTCATTTTGGAGGCAGGGCTCACTGGTTAGGATACATAGGGAATGCAATGGGGAAGTAGCAGTGTTGAGGCCATTAGTGGATCAGCTTATTGAATGGTAAAGAAGGTTTGAGAGAGGCATTGACCTGCTTCTGGTTATTGACACTTGAGTTCATATGAGAGTGTCACTGGGATATCAATTTAACATGACATGTATAGGTGTATGAAGAAACTGCAGATGCTGGTTTAAACAAATATAGACACACAATGCTGGAGTAACTAAGCAGGACAGGCAGCATCTCAGGAGAGAAGGAATGGGTAACGGTTTGGGTCGAGACCCTTCTTCAGACAGATATCAGGGGGGAGGGAGATAGATAGATAAGGAAGTTTGAAGGTGTAAAAACAGGGCAAAGGGAATGGAGATCAAGGAAAATGTAGAACAGATCATTGTCAGTTGGGAGTAGGTAACAACAAAGCAAATATAGACAAAATGTTGTCAGAGACAGTAAGACTGGTCAGAGAACTGCGAAGGGGTTTGGATGGAGAGAGAGAACAGAGACAAAATGTAGTCGGAGACAGTAAGAACAGAGACAAATTGTATAGGTCTCCTGTGCTTCCTGGGACCCAGCAACGAACCAACAGATTGGGAATATGTGAGGTTGAATGGGAGTCAGTGTATGAACACCACTAAACACTGAGCACTCACATAAAAGGACTTGTTGAGAGCACTTACGTGAGAAGTTAAAGTATTATGCATCAGAATTGGTAGCAAGCGACAACCTGAGATCAGACCTCAGTCGGTGAAGTGCATTTGAAAGAAACATTTCCCTCACTAGAGTTACATCCATCTACTGGGGGAGGCTTTTACCTGAGCAGTCATGGGGTACATTGAAACTTAGGTGCCTGATGTGACAGGAGAGTACTCCGAGCCCTGTGACCTATCATGGCCTAGGATGTATGCGGTTTTGCCAGAGAATTAAAAAAAAAGACAAGTAAAAATTGCACATTTATAAATAGTCGGGTAAAGGGTGCCATATTTTGATCAAAGAAGAAGCTTTTTAGCAGCATCTTAGATGAAGAGCGAGGCGTGGAAAGCAAAAGAGGTTAGGTGTTAGCATCCTAGGTGGAAAGCAAAACATAGATAGGGTTATGCACCAGACTGTTGCTCAAAACCATCTCTACTGGTTGTGGTTATGTTGAATCTAAACAAATGAAAGAACTACTTTTATCATTACAAAGCTAATTAACTTAAATAATCTAAGCAAAAAATGGCCTTTATATATTGCTGCAAGTTTTTATTTTGTCAGGGTCATAGAATCATACAGCATGGAACCAGGTCCCTCAGCCCTAGTAGTCCATTCTGACCAAAATGCCCCATCTAAGCTAGTCCCATTTTGCCCACGTTTAGTTCGTATCCCTCCAAATGTTGCCTTTTCATCTGTCGGTCTAAGAAAAAACAATTACAATTTGTCAAACATCTCATTATGGCTAACACACTCGAATCACAGCAGTATTCTGATAGACCCTGTCAAAGCCTCCACATCCATCCTGTGATGGGACACCCAGATATGCACACAATACTCCAAATGCGGTCTAACCAAAGTTTTATAAACCTGCAACATGACTTCCTGACTCTTACATTCTATACCCCGACCGATGAAGGTGAGAATATCATATGCCTTCTCGACCACTCTATCTAGATGTGTTGTCATTTTCAGGGAGCTGTGGACTTGGACTCCAAGATCCTTAAGTATATCAATGCTGTTAAAAGTCTTGTCATTAACTGTACATGATTTTCCCCTTACATTTGACCTCCCCAAGTGCAACACCTCACACTTTCTCAGATTAAGCAAAATCTGTCATTTCTCCTCCCATATCTGTACTGATTTATATCCCACTGTATTTTTGGACAGCCGTCTCCATTGTCCGCAACCACCAATTTTGATTAATCTGCAAAATTACTGCCCTACCCATCTACATTAATGCATGTCATTTATAGAAATATCACAAACAGCAGAGGTCCCAGCACAGATTCCTATTGAACACCACTAGTCACAGACAGATTGACACCCTTCCACCACAATTCTTTGTCTTCAATGGGTAATTCAGTTATGAATGAAAGTTACCAAGTTACAGTGGATCCCATGCATCTTAGTCTTCAGGATTAGCCTACCATGAAGGACTTTATCAAATACCCTACTAAGATCCATGGAGACACCATCCACTACCCTTCCCCCATCAATCACCTTTGTCACCTCCTCAAAAAACTCAATCAAGTTACTAAGGCATGACCCTGCCTTCAAAGCCACACTGACTGTCCCTAACGATCTAATTCTCTTACAAATGGTCTTGTGTAAAGATTTACAACCTTATCGCACCACAAAGCACTTGGCTGTTCATGCATTACTTTTGGAGTGCTATTACTCAAGAGGATGTGGCCAATATTACAGCCAGTTTGTACACCACAAACAGAAATTGGACATTTAATTAGATAGTAAAGATCGTGTAATGAATGTTGTCAAAGCCATTGGGAGGTTCCTTTTCCAACAGAAGTGTTTGGGCTGATTAGTCAGCTTGTTTTAACTTGTACAGAATCAAGAATCGATGTTTAAGAATGAAAATAAAGGATCAACATACTGTAAATGGACAATATATGGACAAATAAATGACAACAAAGTTGTCCTTTTAAGGCAGAGATGAAACATTTTTTTTCTCTAGAGGCTTGTGAATCTTTGGAACGTTCTATCTCAAAAATTAGTGGAGGTAGAGTATTTGAGTATTTTTATGGCAGAGGTAAATCAATAAACATTAAGATCAAAATTACTGGAGCTAGGTAGGAAGGCAGATTAAAGACAATAATCATATCAACTGTGATCTTATTAAATGGCAGGGCAGGTTGAGGAGCTGAGCGGCCTCATACTGCTCATATGACCTTGTTTGAAAATGGAGCTCTTCTGACCAATGCTGCATTCCCTGCAACAACAACCTACTCAAGACCAGCAGGGGGCAAAAGCAACCTTTTCTAACATTGAGATGCAAGCAGCATACTGCGTTGCACTTACCTTCGGAGTGGAGTGCTGGAAATGATACATACAATGACCAGACATGATTTCTTTAAAATATATAAAATATTGTAACACAATGGATTGGGGAGGAAATAACAGTGTTGGAAGTGTTGGAAGTTCTATGAGGAAAACAAAATACTTACTCAAAGGCAAGGTATGTCACCAGTGTTACAGCCAGCAGAATTGAGGACAGGCCACAACCTATATACGTAATGAAAGTAAGGATTTGCTGGTTCTTTTCATCTATGATAGCATCTCTGGAAAGAGCCTATGGAAACAACAGCAAAATTGGAGTTACCACAATGTTACATTCCATGGAGTTCATCTTGGTAGGTATCAGCAAAATAACTCCATGCTATACCTTTTGTTAAATCATTATTGAGTTATTTGTGTTTAAACATTTAATTTCCCCATTCAAAAATGTCTCTATGTACTGTTTTAATGTGCCAGCTTCTTTTAAATAGGTATGGAGCTTGTCAGCTATTTATCCGCTGATGTCCTCAATGGTGATTAGATTTACAGTCTCTGCTAAAGGCATTTGTGAGGAGATGAGGGAAAGAATCATAATAGGAAGGAACTGCAGATGCAGGTTTATACCAAAGATAGATACAAAGGGCTGGAGCAACTCAGTGAGTCAGGCAGCATTTTGGGGAGAAAATTATAGGTGATGTTTTGCGTCAGGACCCTCCTTCAGACCGACTTGAAACGTCATAGATCCTTTTTCTCCAGAGATCTTGCCAGATCTGCTGAGTTACCACAGCACTTTATTTCTATCTGAGGAAAATAATTGTCTACTTGAGGTTGTTCGTGATGTGGAATTCATTACCAAGAGGGATTAGAGGGTCAGAAAATCCTCATCATATTTAAACAGTACATGAAAAGCTGTGACCTGCAGACACTGTAGATCCACTGCTGGGAGGTGGGATTAGGTTCAAAGACCTCTTTAAACTGTAGGTCATAATGAATTTTCTATGATTCTATCCATGAGTGGTTCTAAGGCTTCTAAACCACAACCGTCAATCCACTTTACAAGATCACAATTCTGTAGCCACTCTAAAAATCTGCCTGGGAATAATTTCTTGCCATGATGCAGATCCTTCCCAGGTTTCAACACCTGAACAAATTACAACCCATACAGAAGAGCGAGCATTTGGAATACGAGTGGGATGGATTTGCCGGTGGCTAGCACCTTCTGCTGGGTGGGAACTGAGTCTGCAGCAATATCCGAGTGGTTGTTAAATAACCTGATATAGCTATGTTTTGCCTTTGGCTGGCTTCTGGTTTTACTTCAATATCTTGCCAGGCAGCTCCATTTCTGATTTGCAAACAGTCTAGGATACATAAAGTTCACATAAAAAGGGACTCTTGGGAGGACCCGTAATCTCAGTAAAATGCCCAATGTAAAATTGATGTTCCATGCTAGGATTCTCCCAAACTCTTCCTCTCCAGCCCTCCAAAAAATAATCAGTTTCAACGTTCAAGAATCAGAGGGTATAGGTTTAAGGGGACAGGGGCAGCATTAATAGGAGCCTAAGGGGCAACTTTTTAAGGGTGGTGGGTATATGGAATGAGATGCCAGATGGGGTAGTGGAGGCTGGTTGTATAAAAGCATTTAAAATATACTTGGATATGTGCATGGATAGGAAAGGTTAAGAAGGATAACGGCTCAATCTGGGCAAATGAAACTAGCTTAGATGGGGCATCTTGTCGGCATAGACAAAATGTGCAATGGGACCTCTTCCATGCTGTATGACTTTGACTATATGACTAACTTTGTGAGTTCAACAATTTGCTGGTTACGATATTAACCAGCCCTAAACCACAGGTTAAATATTGCTGAACATCCAAGCTATAATAAACACCCAAGTTACTATATTTTTTGTCAGAGCATGTTGTGTGGCATTCTGTGGCCAGTATCAAGTAGAATAGTAAGATTAAATGAGAACTTACCAGTTTGAAATTTGATCTTTATTTTATGAGGAGTTACGATGAGGGATTACATGAAGAAGCCCCGCCAGAGCGCCTGCACGTTATACTTCAAAGCAGCGGCGTGAAATCACAGTAATTACAGTCAAAGTGATATAGTAAGACTCAGAAGACTAGAGCTACCAGATGATCTTTGTAATTATGAGGGTCGGGAGCAGAGGGCACGTAATCCCTCATCGTAACTCCTCATAAGATAGAGATCAAACTTCAAACTGGTAAGTTCTTTTTTAATCTTACTATTTTACTTTGGAGTCACGTGAGTGACTACATGAAGATTTCAAAGCTCTGTGATTTCATGCCGTAGACACAGTTAAGATATATTTGACTATAAACAGAACATCTCTCGTTTCTTAACATGAGATACATATCATTTTTTAGTACTATTTCTCCAGGCCACCGTAATCACATCGATGGTCCTACTCGATAGTCCAGGTCCCTAGAACAGTCTGAACTTTGAACCAATGGGAACCATGCTGTGTGGACCAGTTAGGAACTACCAAATGCCTAAGCGGAGTCGTGCTCTATTTTGGTGAGATTTTGACTAATGATGCAGAATGGGGAAAAGCGTAAGAATGTACATCCCCAACGTAGCGAGAATGCATCCACCGCTACTGCCCCTGGATCCGGTTCCCATAAGACGTATTTAGGTAACTGGTGATTTAACCTGGGCACAACAGAGCTATGTCTGGCGATCCATACCGGCTGACAATCATTTTGAAAACCTTTGGATTCAGCATCCATACTGTGTTGTCATTGAATTTATGTTGTCATTGAATTTATGTGACCTGGTGTCTGCCACTTTCACGTTATCTCTACCTGTTTGGGGTGTGCATTGGAGCGTTCCAATGTTTTGGTCCCCAGATAAAGGACGTATCAGATATTAAACTGATAAGAACAGGTACTACACTTAATCTTAGCCAAAAGGGCGAGAAGCGATTCGTGTAGCTGGAGTCGCGCGGCTTGGTCCGTCTGAAAGGGTATGGTTTTCGAGGTGGCATTCTGCTCCAGGGATGAGTTTTAATGAGGCCGATTGTTTTTGCCTCATCGTCCAGGTCTTTCCCTGGATATTAGAGGATCTGCACAAGGCTGTGAACTGTAGGTTGAGCGTAGGCTGGATGGTTATTCATGAATAATTCATTCTAAAAAATGGGCATTGCACAGCAGGGTCCATATCCTGCTGTGTTTAGATAGTGGTGCCCTTCTACCATTTGCCCAAATGCCATTGTTCCTGCTCCAACCAATTTTTTAGGACTTCTGCAGCCTTAATTCATGCGCTCCTTTAGAGCGATGCACAGTTAACTGGTGTTTGATATGACTTGTGAAGTTTCCTCCATTATGGAGTCCTGGAACTGGTGAGAGGCCATATAATTAAATTGCTGGCCAGATTGTCATCCAGTTCCCGCCCGTATGGCAAATTGCTGGACACATCAGCACACCCGGAGCATAGTTCATGTGCTTTGGTGTATGCACCAAACTCCAGTGACACCAAACTTCAGGGTCAGATACATACTGCCCTGTCTTCTCCTGGCTCCTGCTCACGGGAGGCATCATGTAGCCCTAAACAAGGTGCTGCTGGTATGGGTCCCCATGCAGACTCGTAGGCCATTATCCTTCATATGTGTACAGATCTTTTGCTTAATGGACGTCTGCTAGAATAATGCTCAGTGGTTGCGGATCCGGGGTGGAGCAGATGGCTAGCGGGGATATCTCTCCCCTCCCTCCCATCGTTGAGGGGACACAGTGAACCCTTGCTCCGTCAGCTTGCTGTTGGGGCAAGCCGGCTACTTCTTCCCATCCTTGCATCCCACGCAGGCGGTGTAGCAGCAGAACGGACCCGGGATGCCTTCTCTCCCACCCCTATCCACCTCCCCATGCGGACTGGCTGCAGGTAGGTTTTACTCTATAAGGAACATACTCGCTTTATTTTCAATTAAAATTATTTAAATTTTTTCCCTTTAGGAAAGTGTCCCTGCTGGATCATGTAACCAGCCTTATGGGACCTAGTAAACCACAGCCAGTTTTAAAACACTTACCTGCGGGTGTTTTACTTACCGCTGGTGGGGCTGCGCTCTCCAGCCTGTCGGCGCGGCAAACACGTCGGACGTAATGACGCGCAGGCGCTCTGGCAGGGCTTCTTCACATAGTCACTCACGTGACTCCGAAGTAAAATTATCCTTATATGTTTAGACTTTCATTGGTTAGAAAGTTTCAAAATGTCGAGATGATAAAGGCCTTTTCCAAGTCAGGAAGAATAATAAGATATTTTTATTGGCTATCACAATTTCAGGCATTAAGCTGGTTAGAGTATAACCTATTTTATTTATTTTTAATAATTGTACTTTGAAAATTGTACAGGCATTTCAATCATATTTGACGAGGGTTGAATTCAAGGCAAGGCAAGACCTTTGTGATGCAGTTTAATTTAGTTTAGTTTAGTATAGTATAGAGATTCAGAGTGGAAACAGGCTCTTCGGCCCACCAAGTCCATGCGGACCAGTGATCCCCGCACATTAACACTAACCTACACACAAGGGACAATTTTTAATTTTTACCAAAGCCAATTAACCTACAAACCTGTACTTCTTTTGAGTTTGGGAAGAAACTGGAGCACCTGGAGAAACCACTCGCAGGTCACGGGGAGAACAAACAAACTCCGTACAGACAGCACCAGTGGTCAAGATCAAACCTGCTTTAAGGCAGCAACTCTAACGCTGCACCACAGTGGCGCCCAAATTGTGAAGTCTTTACTCTTGTTCACATACCAGTAAGATTCCAAAGTGTGTGAGATGGTCACATTCACATATTGTCTCATTGGAAGAACTCGTTTTTGTTGTGCAGCCATCTGAATTCCATCCACCGCTACCATCTGCAAAGGTACAGTACATAATAACTATAACCATCTGAAAATAATTCTGCCATTCAAGAAGCAAATTCTTTTGGCTCCTCTCCAGATATCATGTAGGCAGAATGGGTTGTATTAAAGAATACAGAATGAGTTTGATAAATTATGGAATTAGATTGAACAATAACAATGGAAAGTTAATGCAGGCAAGTAAAAGTACTGCTAATAGGGAAGTTAAACAAAATGCTGTTCAGATATGAATATGACATGAAGTACTTACTGTTTTTACTGAAGTCCCAGAACACACACTGTACATAAGTATTATTCTGCAATCATAGAACACAATGCAGACAATATTTATTAATTTATCTGGTTCAGAATTAAAATGCAAAATGGGCATTTACTTCTAGAGAATTAATTATCTATTTTTCCCAACCACGGTCTTCCAACAAATTTTCTTACAACAAATACCTGGATGTGTATCTCATAAATGGATTTGGATGAATCATTTATTTTCATCAACCTATCAGATATCAGACCCTACACATGCCTATAAAAGTGTGTGCAATGGTTCTGTCGGATGTTTGTGGGTTCAATTCCCTCTGAAGGACAAAAATCAAGGCAAACCTCAGGATAATGCTGAGGGAGCACAGCTGAGGATACCATTTTCTGGAATGACATACTTCACTGAGGCCCTGTTCTTTTTTAATAAGAGTCCAGGAATTACCCAGGTCAATATTTATTCCTCCATTAACATAATTAAAATCTAACTGGTCTGGTCATTATTGCCTGTGGATGCATCTGTGCACAAATTGGCTTTTGTATTTCCTTAAAGGCATTTGGGATATTTTGGTTTACTGCATAAAAACACATCCTCTTTTCACTTATTCCCTGGTAAAGAATTGGTTCCTATTTAATTTTCTCGAACAGCATACCTAATTTAGATCATGTTCTTGTTTGTATTTATTTTCTCTATCTCCTTAAGTAACTCATCAATCACTATTAGGTCCTTTCAGGAATGCTTCTATTGAAGAGTGAAGAGCCCTTAAGTAACAAAGCGATCTAGTAGTACTTCCGTCCGACAGCATGTGTTACTATTCACAGTCCTTCTCGATAGATTGCATAATTCCAATCATCAGAGCAATTAGAACGACATAAAATGCTTCAGAGCAGATTGGCAGCTGCACATTCAACCTTAATCAATTTGACATTTTACTCTTAATTATATTTGACCTGATTTTGTCTCAGCTTCATCGTAGACACATTGAAGGACAAGTCAGACTACTGCTGTAGATAACTGTCAACTATCCCCTTCTTCATTGTCAGTACACAGCACCTGAATCCATGTTCAGAACAGGACAGTACAGCGCAGAAACAGACGCTTTGGCCCACGATATCTGTGCCAACCATTATACCAAATTAAACTAATCCAATGTATTCACACCTGGTCTATAACCTTCCTTTTGCTCCATACTCATGTGCCTGCCAAAATGCATCTTAAAAATTGCTATTCTACTGCTTCCACCACCTCCCCCGAGTGCATTTTATGCATCTGCTACTCTCAGTGTAAATCTCTTTTAAACTTTCCTCATTCTCATCATTCTCAAAATTTAAAGCTATGCCTTCCATGATTTGACATTTCCTCCCTGGTGAAAAAAAACCAGAAACCAGTCCAAAATAAAAATATTCCTTAATACCTTGTGACATTACATTAAATATATATATATATATATATTTTTTTAAATATGATTCTTATATTGTGCCCTATTATAGCTGCAGAAAATTGCCAGCAACCTCTGACTGGGAACCCAGTGCATATTATTTATGTGTATTAAAGAGCAATCATCGATCTTGTGGAGCCAATGTTCACAATGTTCAATACCTCAGTGGGCTCAATGTTCCTGAACATGATTCGGACTGGGTCCATCAAGTTAGCGATGCTAAGGTTTGCAACGCTGGATCCAATGATGTAACTGTTCAAGATAGTTGTATTCTCCATGCTGGGATCCTGACAACACAAGGAACACACTTGTTAAAATTATAAGATCTGTAAAGTCAGATACAAAGAGTCACATTGTCCCCAACCAATAAATAGATCTCCCTATCACTAACTCTTTTAATTCCCCTTTCCATGTCAATCTTTCCATCCCAGGCGTTCTCTATTGCCAGACATAGGCCACTCAAAATCTGGAAGAACAGCAACTCATATTCTACTTGGGTAGCTTTCAATACAATGGTATGAACATTGATTTATCCAAAGTAATACCTTTGCAACTTCCTCTCTTTCATATGCATATCTTTCCTTCACCTGGTAAAAAAATAAACATAGCACCACATATGGTGGTGTTTAGTGGAGCAAGTTTCAGAGATATTCTGGTCTAATTTGAATGAAGCAGGCATTAACTATCGGTAGTAAAGAAAGCAAACTCAACACTAGCATTTATTTCAATGGTGCTTGTATACAAAAAGAGGGATATAATGCCGAGTCTCTATAAGGCACGAGTAAGGTCACACTTGGAATATTGTGAGCAATTTTGGGCAACATATCTGAGGAAGGATGTGCTGGCTCTGGAGAGGGTCCAGAGGAGGTTTACACAAATTATCCCAGGAATGAGTAGGTTAACCTATGATGAGTGTTTGTCAGCACTGGGCCTGTACTCGCTGGAGTTTAAACGAATGAGGGGGTACCTCATTAAAACATGTAGAATAGTGAAAGGCTTGGAAAGAGTGGATGTGGAGAGGGTTTCCACTAGTGGGAGAGCCTAGGACTAGAACTCATACCCTCAGAATTTTAGGACTTTATTTTAGGAAGGAGATGAGGAGAAATTTATTTAGTCAGAGGGTGGTGAATCTGTGAAATTCTTTGCCACAGAAGGCTGTGGAGGCCAAGTCAGTGGATATTTTTAAGGCATAGACAGATTGATTCTTGATTAGAACAGGTGTCAGAGGTTATGGGGAGAAAGCAGGAGAATGGGGTTAGGAGTGAGAGATAGATCAGCCATGATTGAATGGCGTAGTAGACGTGATGTGCCGAATGGTCTAATTCTGTTCCTATCATTTATGACCTTATAATTATTATTAATTAGTCCATTGTATCATCTACCTGCTTATGGAAAGGCAAGGACTAATTCGGGATAATGAGCATGGCTTTGAGGATATATGTCTCATGAATTTAATTAATTTTTTTGAAGTGTTGTCCAAGAACATTGATGTGGGAAATACATATATCATTGTCTACGTGGGCTTCTGCAAGGCATTTGACAAGGTAGGCTGGTCTCCAAGGATGAATCACAAGGCATCCAGGGCAAGCTGGTCATTTGGATACAAAAAATAGACACAAGATGCTGGAGTAAAGGGGCTGCCCCACGTTGGCGACCTAATCCGCGAGTTAAGAAGAGTGTCTTCGACTATCAAGCTCGAGGGCACTCGCCTGGAAAGCCTCGAGCTGGATCGACCGTCCGCGTTGACACCGTGAGCTGGAGTGACCTACCACAGACACACACACAAAAACATCGCAAAGGTGGGGGCCAGGAAAAGCGGGGGAGCGCTGTCTGAAATTCACATCCGCGATGAAGAGGAAGATAAATGGCTGCCACAGTGTAAGGTAAATCCTTTAGAGAGCGCGGATTAGAAACTGGCAGATTAGGTCGCCCAAGTGGGACAGCCCCTTTACTCCAGCATCTTGTGTCTCTTTTTTGTATCCAAATGACCAGCTTGCCCTTAACTCAGTGGGACAGGCAGTATCTCGGGAAAGAAGGAACGGGTGACGTTTCGGGTCAAGACCAAGCTAGTTGTTTTTCAGACTGGACGCCTGTGACAAGTAACGTGCCAGAGGGATTTTGCTGGGTCCATTGCTCCTCATTATTTATATTAATTATTTTGATATGGCTATAGGTGGCATTGTTAGTTGGTGGGCTGATGGCACTAAAACTGATGGTATAGAGAACTGTAAAGAAGATTATCCATGATTCAACAAGACCTTGATCAACTTGGTCAATAAACTGAGGATTAGCACCTGGAGTTTAATTACCAGCGCAGGACTTGCTCAGTAAATGTTAGGGCTCTGAGGAGTGCTGCTGAACAGAAAAAAACCTAAGGTTGCCTTGCCAGAGGAAAAATGTCATTAAATTGAAAAGGGTGCACATAAAGATGTTACTGATCTGAAAGGTTTGAGTTGTAAGGAGAGGTTGGATAGGCTGGGTTTCTTTGGACCGTAGGAGGTTGAGAAGTCACCTTACAGAGATATATAAATTCACAAGGGGCATAGATAGGGTGAATAACCACAGTTTGTTCTCTAAAATGAGTCTAAAGCTAGAGGGCATAGGTTTAATTTGAGAAGGGAGAGATTTAAAAAACACTTTTTCACATACAGGATGGTGCATCAGATGCCATTGGTATCTGATGGCATAAGGTTTAGGAACAGAACTAGGCCATTTGGCCCACTCAAGTCTATTCCAGTATTCAATCATGGTTGCTCAATGGCTGATCATGGCATCTATCATCAAATACCATTGGATCTGTAGGCGGTGCCTCTGTAACACATACAAAGACCGTATAGACCAAAGAGTGGGGTATAATTACCATATTTTAGACACTTGGCAGGTATATGGATGGGAAAGGTTTGAACATATGGGCCAGGCACTGGCAAGTAGGACTAGCTCAGCTGGACATCTTGGTCGGCAGGGCTGAGTTAGGCCAAATAACTTGTTTCCATGCTGTATATTTCTAAAATTCTAAAACCAAAGATAAGCAAAAAGAGTAGTTGGAATTCTACCTGGAAGAGTGTTGCTCTTTCATAGAAAGTGAATTGAACTCTTGAAGCTATCTCCTGATCCTCTGATGCCAGGTTGTTCAGTAATGAAGGTGGAAGTCTAATAGCTGCAAAGTTTTCTTGAGGGGTTCCTTCATCCAGGGAAACCTGCAAAACAAGGCAAATACAGTATTTGCACAAATCATTGGGACTCGGGTAGCAAGACTGTTTCTTAAGAAGTGTTCGTAGGTTCCGGACAGCAAGTTTCAAGTATCTAAATTTAACAAATATCATTGTCGATTACATTTCAAGAAACATATGTTGCTAAGGACCATTATGTTCCAAGCAAAACTTCTTTATTTTTTTACTCAAACATTTATAATCAAGGTGGAAACTTTGATTGCACGGTACCTGCAGGTTGGTAATGTTACGGATGCGGAAGTCGGCCCCACCAAAGTCTATGCTGTTGACTTTGGACACAGCCAGCGCCAAGGATGATGAGGTGATGTTTACTGATTCAGTGGTGAAATTCAACTTCAGCCCTATCGTGTCCACACCCTGTATCAGTCTAGTGAAGAACAATATCTGTTAGCAGCTGGCAGGATTTTAAGTGTGCAAATAAGCAGGAAAATAAATAGTTGGAAATTGTTTTGATTGGATGTCTACCGTTTGCAGGCTGATCAGCTCAAAAAAATGGTTTGAGATTTTTACAACTATTAATACCAACCCTTACTCCATCGAAAAATGGTGCTTTATAAAACATATAGCAGTAGATAGAGGAATGCACAGCAAATTATTGAATGTACAAGATGCTTCCATTGACATTAGACTTTTCCCTTTAGTTTGGCCTTCCAAATTGCAACACCCGATGATACAAAAGTGAGTGGTTTTGAAGATAGTGAAGATGGTAGTGAAAGTTTGCAGCAGGATCTGGATCAATTGGCCAGGTGGGCTGAGGAATGGCAGATGGAATTTAATACAGAGAAGTGTGAGGTGTTGCATTTTGGGATCTCTAACAAGGGAAGAACCTACACAGTGAATGGTAGGCCTCTGGGGAATTATTGTAGAGCAGTGGGATCTAGGAGTGCTGGTGCATGGTTCCTTGAAGGTTGAGTTGCAGGTAGATAAGGTGGTCAAAAAACCTTTTGGCACATTGGCCTTCATCAGTCAGAGTATTGAGTATAGAAGTTGGGAGGTCATGTTCCAGTTGTATAAGACATTGGTGAGACCACATTTAGAGTATTGTGTTGTTCTGGGCACCATGTTATAGGAAAGATATTGTCAAGCTTGAAAGGGTTCTGAGGAGATTTACAAGGATGTTGCCAGGACTAGAGGGTCCGAGCTATAGGGAGAGGTTGAGTAGGCTGGATCTCTATTCCTTGGGGTGCAGGAGGATGAGGGGTGTATAGAGGTGTATAAGATCATGAGAGGAATAGATCAGGTAGATGCACAGAGTCTCTTGCCCAGAGTAGGGCAATCGAGGACCAGAGGACATTGGTTCAAGTTGAAGGGGAAAAGATTTAATGGGAATCTGAGGGATAACCTTTTCACACCAAGGGTGGTGGGTATATGGAACAAGCTACCAGTGGAGGTAGTTGAGGCTGGGACTATCCCAACATTTAAGAAACAGTTAGGCAGGTACATGGATAGGATACGTTTGGAGGGATATGGACCAAGCGCAGGCAGGTGAGACTCGTATCGCTGGGACATGTTGGCCGGTGTGGGCAAGTTGTGCTGAAGGGCCTGTTTCTGCACTCTATCACTCTATGACTATGACTTCACACTTGCCCAGTATAAATCTTATCTGCTATCTCTCTGTCTATATCTGTAACTGATCAATATTCTGCTGTATCCTGTAGCAGCCTTCTTCATTATTCACAACTCCACCAACCTTTGCGTACAATTGACAAATTCTGCATTAAAAAAAATCAAATGACTCATCTGGGAACACTTGGGAAGATACCCTTTAGGGTTCTTTGTGGATAAAAATCCACCAACAGTACAGATACTCAATATGATCATATTTATTGTTCTGTGGATATTTTGGGCAAATGGTAACCCTGAACAGTGTGTGAGAAAGTTTCAGGAGGAAGGTGACAGACCTTCTTTTATATCATTTTGGGTGATTTAGGTATCATTGACAAGGACCAGCTTCTATTGCTCAACCCTAATATTCATTGTGATGGTGGTTAATCACCACTTTGATCGACTGCAACCGTTCTGGTGAAGGTACTTAAAATAGCTCTGTCAAGTGCAGAGATTCAGTATGAAGGGTTGATGATATTTCCAAGTCAGGATGGTGGTGTGTAACATGGAAGTGAGCCTGCAGGTGGTAGTGTCCTGCCAGCATGCAGCCCGTGTGCTTCTTGGTGTAGGACGCATATCTGGTAGTTATTGTCACAGAACTCTGCAAGGGTAACGACAGTGCATTTTGGAATGCACCACAACAATGTGGACCTGTAGTGGAGGGATTTAATGCTCAGAGTGGTGCGCAGAGCATTATTTTTGTGGGTTCCTCTGTCCTTGATGGAGTAGAATTTCTTGAGAGCTGCTTAAGCCACACTCACTCATGCGTGAGCCCAGATCTGATCCTACCCTAAGTTTAAATGGAGTGAGGAATGAGAGCTAGATCACCAATGTTTGACTATTAATCAATCTATCACCCATAGATTGTTATACCTATTTGAATGTACCTGTGTTGTCACCAATCAACTGGACTCTGACAACTTGCATTCATTTTGAATTCATTATTTACTAGTGCACAAGGAGAGCAGTACAGTCCCAATTGGTGTACTACTCTGAAATTCTACTCGGAACGATCACATGTTTATACAGATTTTGACCCTTGGAATTGTGAACAATTTCTGATTTCTTATCATAAATTGCAATATGTTCTCAAAACACTAATACAAATGCAATAACACTAATGCAACTAAACCTACATGCTATTTAAGCCTTTATTTAATTTTTGATATTAATAACCTTGCAGTGTGCGTCAAGAAATACCCATCCCAAACATTGGGGTACATCAATGAATACCTATCAGGAACATTGTTGTGCATCAATGAATGCCCAAAGGTTGTTGTGCTGTACAGCTATCTTAACCGTGTCATACTGCAGTTTCCATATTGTGCTCTACAGCTGCTGTATCGCCTTTGTCAAACTGCAGCTTCCACACCTGTAGGTGTTTCTCCAACAGGAACTATGAGCCTGGATTTGGTGGGAGATCTTCCCAATAGTCCCTCAAGCAAGTATTACATATTCTCTCCCCCAAGCCTTAATCCCCTGCTCGCACTATGCTCTACCACTCCCACACCTCTCATCCCACTCAGCCTTGAGTTTCTCCACTGCTCAGGTTCAACTCCTTGTGTTGGAGGCTATCCCATCTCATGGACAAGCAGCCTCTCAGCTGGCTGCGAGCTGGTTGTGATGTGAATATAAGATCATAAGATCATGTAATAGGAGCATATTTAGGCCATTCTGCCCATCAATCATGACTGATCTATCTATTCCTCCTAACCTCATTCTCCTGACTTCTCCCCATTACCTCTGACAACTATACTAGTCAATATAAAAGCTGGTAACTAAGCCCTGCTGTTAAGTTGGACAGAAGCTCCATTTTCTTCGTGTCTTACTCATCTTCCGATAAATAATTTTCTCCGAGATCTTCGGTTTCCTCCCACACTCCAAAGACATACAGGTATGTAGGTTAATTAGCTTGGTAAATGTAAACATTGTCCTTAGTGGGTGCAGGATAGGGTTAATATGAGGGGATTGCTGGTCGGCGCAGGCCCAGTGAGCCGAAGGGATTGTTTCAGCACTGTATCTCTAAACTAAACTAATACCTTCTGCAATGAACAAGAATTTTGGGCACCTGTCCATATTTCCGTGGCTTAATGCCAAAATGTTATAAAATGGGATGCAGATTTTTCCCTGTTAAAAATGTTACACAACTGTGAGTTGTTATTGCCATTGTACTATACCTTGTGGAAAATGAAGCAACAACATCAGGGGAGGCACTGAGGAGGGCGCTTATCTTGCCAATAAGTTCCATTGCAAGGTCTGTACTTATAGCATCCATTTGCAAAGCCTCCTCCAACTGGGACACGGTTGCAGCCACTGCAGCTTCATTCAGTACTGTTGTTGTTTGCTCCGACTGTGCACTTTCTGAGGTTAAAAAGATGATTAAAATGAAGAAAGGATGTTCCAAAGGATGATTCCAGTGAAGAATAATAACCGAAGAAGGGTGTCGAACCGAAATGTCACCTATTCATTTTCTCCAGAAATGCTGCCTGACCCACTGAGTTACTCCAGCTTTTTATGTCTATCTTCGAAGAATAATAAAACATTGATACAATAAACTATAGATGCATATAGGTTTGCAAAATAAAGATACAAAATGCTGCATGTCAGGCAACATCTCTGAAGGACATGGATAGGTGATCTTTCGGGTATGGACGCTTCTTCAGAAGGTCTCCCAACGATTGAGATGTACTTTGTTTTCAATTGAACAATATAGAACTAAAAACACTCTCCATGAGTTACTCAGAACATAATAAAACAGGACCACTCAGCCCCTCAAGCTTTGCCTGCTATTCCACTTTTTTTTTTACAGGTGATCTGCTCTAGGCATCAACTCTTCTTCTGAGCTATTCCCCCATATCTCTCATCTTAGCAATTAGCTGCATTAAGTAAATAAATGTTAGTGCTCTAAAACTTGATGTAAATAAAAATCATTAAATTAGCAAATCTCTTCCTCCACAGCATATAGCACAGTCATAGAGCACAGAAACGGGCCCTTTGGTCCAACTCGTCCAGGCCGACAAAGGGATCATTTGTCTGCATTTGGCTCATATCACTCTCAAACTTTCCCATCTATGTACCTGTCCAAATACCTTTTACTGTAAATGTTGTTATTGCACATGCATTAACTCCTTCCTCCAGTAACTCATTCTATATAATCACCATTCTCTGTGTGAAAAAGTTACCCCTTTGGTTCCGAGCAGATCTTTCCCTTAACTTAAAACTTCCCCCCAGTTCCCAATTCCCCAACCCTGGGAAAACATAGAACATAGAAATGTACAGTACAGCAACAGACCCTTTGGCTTATTTTCATGGCCAATTACATCACGTGACTCCAGTTTATTAACTCCATGATTTAAGAAGTTTTTTGCAAATATTTCCACAGACAACATTTTCTGTACCTGTTATATTATATGGAGGCATTGTCATATTAATACTGATGACATATGTAAGTAAAACATAACATTTCAGAACAGGTAATACACAGCCAGCCATGAGCTATTGCATTCCTTTCTACAGTGGCAAAGATTATAATATAAAGGACCTGTGCTAGGATTGTATTGTAAAATGTTAGGCTTTTCATTATCTTAGTCAGCTCTCACAGTTAATTCCAGCAATTTTCATTACCAACTCATTACCACGTTCGTTGGGCTAATTTCAACTTTGTATTCATACTGACTTTTCTACTAAAATCATGACAAAAGAAGAAATTTCAGGTTTAAATATGAATCTCAGATGATAATTTCCCACAACCTCCCAGATCTGCTACCCTAACACAGTCCAATTTTGTTGTGCTTCTGATAGTGCTCATAAAAACTAAGGTATGGCTTAATTTCCAACAGTAGAATCGTAATTACAAAACATTCTCGAAACCTTTACAATTAGTTTTTACATCTCACGTGGAATATATGCTTACAATTCTAGGGAACAACTCAATAGGAAGGATGTCAGGCCCTTGGATTGGTTGATTGTCTATAATTAATTTGGCGCACCTGGAGTGACTACTCCCTCAGAGCAAGGGGCAATTGAGAGAAAGTTTCACAGAGGCATTCACAATTTTGAAGAACCTCTGAGAGGAAGAAATCGGGTAAACTCACAGTCTCTTGCCCAGAGTAGGAGAATCGAGGTTGAAGGTGAGGGAGGAAAGATTCAATAGGAACCTGAAGGGTAACTTGTTTACACAAAGGGTGATGGGTATATGCAATGAGCTACCGGAGGAGGTAGTTGAGGCAGGTATTATCGCAACGTTTAAGAAATATTTAGACAGGTACATGGCTAGGATAGGTTTAGAGGGATATGGACCAAACAAAGGCAAGTGGGGCTAGTGTAGATGGGACGTGTTGGTTGGCATGGACAAGTTGGGCTGAATGGCCTGGTTCCGTTTTCTCCTGCTTATTGGAGGCGGCTGTTCTCGGGCTGCTAAGCCGCTGAAGAACAATCGTCCGGACTTCTGTTCCCGATTTTTACATTTATTTAATCGCGAGACAATTCAATAATTACATTGAAATAAAAAACGACTTCAAACGCCCTCAATGCATACAACGGGACGGATCGCATGAAGGGGACAAAACATAATGTAAGTCGTATATTTTACATATAAACTTGCTTCTCGGGATGGCTTTAATCTAATTTTCATTTGCGAAAATTTGATTTTGGCCCCATATGAACCGGCACTGTTTTTCCATCCTATATGGGGTTCAAATTCACCGCAAATGCAACGTTCCAATCGATCGGGTTCCAGAAGCAAGATGATTAAAATGTCCATTGTTTTTGGAGATAAGCCGTCTAAAATGTCTATATTTTGTCTTATTCTCTCTCTCCATGATCATTATTTTTAAACTAAATATACACAACAGTTTGAGTCACATGTATTGTGCAAAAAACAATAATTTGATTATATTGTGGGTGGATTTTCTAGATTAATTTATGGGAATTAAACATTAAATTCCTTCCATCTGGGATATAAATTCATGACAGTGAGATTTAAAAATCATGTTATATTGTGAATTCTTGCGTGAATGGGATTAGTTTGCTATTTGGATACTTAGGCTATTGAAAAATATATCATTTTCTTAAGAAATGGAATCTACAGGACATTGTTAATGGGAAAGTAGTGGGAAGAAACGCATGTCATGTGTGGTTTGAAGAGCAAAAACTTGTAGTTTACAATGCCAACATTGAAAAGTTGAGGAAAAATAAGGTGTACAGAGTTGCTTATTGGTTACAATCCGAGGAGTATGATGATGCTACTGATTATGATATGCCAATGTACCAGCTAGCAACTGATCTTCTCCATAAAGACTTGGTCTATTGCTAGAAATTGGAATTTATTTACCTATCTGTTACAGATTTACAGCATATAATACAATAATATTACAGTTCTCATCTTGAGAATATTTCATTTTTGAATTTTCAAGGCAGTCTGGGTGTTTATTACTATTTCCGTCACAACGGTCAATTTTGTAATTAACTACAATTAGATAATTAACTAATTATATGCTTTAATTTCAGGTCATCCAAGTAAGATGATTTATATTCGTTTCAGAATGCTTCAATCTATAATAACTGAAAATTTCATTCAGTTCTCTTGATTTTTTAAGAAAGTTATGGGCTTTTGACTGTCCTCGATCACAGCTTTTGTGTTGTCAATGGAAAAGCAATAGGGAACACGATGCTAATTTCCGAGAATGAAAATGGCCATAACTTTTTTAATACTGATGATATGAAAGTGAATTAGGTGTCAAATTAAACTTCTTTCAATGCTTTATCTGATGGGATAAATTGCAGAATTGATTTTTAAAATCTCAAAATTGTGTAACATTGGTACTGTATGGCAATTCAAATCTCATTATACCAATTGGTGCATGTGACAATAAATATCTCTTGAACTCTCTTGAACTCTTGGAATGTAATAAAAAGAAACTGTGGATGCTGTTTTATACCAAAGATAGACACAAAATGCTGAAGAAATTCAATGGGTCAGGCAAAATCTCTGGAGAAAATGGATAGGTGATATTCCGATTGGGATTCTGAAACGTCACCTATCCATTTTCACCAGAGATGCTGCCTCACCCATTGAAATACTGCAGCATTTTGTTTTTATATTGGGCAAAAAGAGGACATGAGATGGCTTTGGCAGCGAAGGTAAAGGTGAATCCTTAGACATTCTTATATTAAGTATATTACGAACCAAAGGGCAACCAAGAGGATAGACGAGGACAAGCAAGTTGATCGGCATGGTCAGGATAGGCTGAAGGGCCTGTTTCTATGCTGTGACTCTCAGACTTTATCTTGGATCAATTAGAAGAAAGAGATATTTTCACAGTTATTCAAAGATCTGAATAGTTTTGATTTGGTGTAAATTAATGGAAGTAGATTCCCAAGACAGACATAAGAGACTACAATTGCTGGAATATGGAACAGAAAACATAAAAACTGGAGGAACTCAGTAGGTCAGTGCAGCCTGACCCATTGATTCCTCTGGCCATTCAGTGGGTAATCAGATTCATAAATTCACTGTAAGAAGTTATAGATGAGAATGAGGAGAATATGTTTATGGAAGTACTTTTAAGACCAAGACCTGACTAATGGAAGCTGTTTCAGAATTAATTTCATAATCGATTCGGGCCTTTAAATAACAGGACTATTTGAGGGGAGAAAGTTACTGGACATATTCAGGAAACTATCTCAAGGAGACCTCATAGGAACAATGGAATAAATAGCATTAAACGTTGGCCTCATAACTGTTCCCTCCACCTCGACATAGACAAAAATAAATCACATGATAGTCCTCACTTTGCTGAACAACATATTTTCAGAATTAGATCTGTAATATCACTAATATTGTCAAATAAAAACATTGGCAATACCTTTGGTATACTGCGGAAGTGATGGCAGAGTAATGTTCCCTGTAATGAAAGGATAAAGTTTAAAGAGATTAATAGCTTTCCCTGGAGTGTGATATTCTTTTGCAATGTGTCTGAAGATTGTGACACTGGTGCGCTATGTGGGAATAACTATCTGAGAATAAGCACCTGCCAGCAACCTAACTTGGTCCCTTCACACTGAAGTGTGAAGGGACCACATTTACTTTCTTAGGCATCTGAGAAGATACAGCATATCCACGAGGATTCTGTCAAGCTTCTACAGATGCACCCTGACAGCATTCTGACAAGGTCATAAGACCATGAGGTCATAAATTATAGGAGCAGAACTGGGCCATTCGGCCCATCATCTACTCCGCCATTCAATTGTGGCTAATTGATCTCTCCCTCCTTACCCCATTCCTTGCCTTCTCCCCATAACCTCTGACACTGTACTAATTAAGAATCTATCTTATTCTGTGTTAAATATATCCACTGACGACCTCCACTGCCTTCTGTGGCAAGAATTCCACTGATTCAACACCCTCTGACTAAAGAAATTCCTCCTCATCTCCTTCCTAAAAGAACACACTTTAATTCTGAGGCTATGACTAGCCCTAGACTTTCCCACTAGTGCAAACATCCTCTCCACATCCACTCTATCCAAACCAAGGTGCACTTCAAGCTGGTATGGATAACTCCTCTGCCTGAACCTGCTGAACCTGAAGTATGGTCAAGAATCCCTGACTCTTTCGCTACTCCTCTACCTCTTGGGAGAAGATACAGGAGCTTCAAAGCCTGGAAGCCCAGACGTACCAGTGAAAGAAGTCACTTGGATCAAAAATAATTTCAGAATTTACAATTCATCAAAGTTGTTCAATTCCCACCACAAATCCATCCCATCTAACCCTCACCTGCACCTAGACATCTTGAACTCATTGAACTCCCAATAATGTCCAGAAACAGAACCGTTTTCATTCTGAATTTTCGATAACACTGGTGAAGTATTTTTCTGTGAAAGAATGTGGTATTGCAATATAGTCTTTTTTGTCAACCACCTAATTGCAAGGAAATTTATTATGACAACTATGAATTGTCCACTCAACATCTGGAAACCCTGTCCCATTATATACTGCCTCTGAGAGTATTTAGTAAAATGGTTTTATTTTAAAGTTTCTAGTAGATTCGATAAGATGTATTTCAGAGAAGGACTGCGACACAGCATTACAATCAAATTAACATTCCTGCATCCTTTATGAAATTACTGGCTATATTTACATATATATTTGCATACAATTAAGGAAAACACACATCAGGGAAAAACATAGCAATCTTGGATTTGGGAAAGGAGAGGTTTACCTGGAAAATACAAAAGGCTACTGTCCTCATATATGTGATGATCAGAGACTCTAAACTTCTCAGAAGGTTCAGAGAGATTTTAAAATATTTTTAGGTCAGGTAAATTAATGAAATTAATTCTCATATCGGGTCATAGATACATAGACAATAGGTGCAGGAGTAGGCCACTCAGCCCTTCGAGCCAGCACCGCCATTCGATGTGATCATGGCTGATCATCCACAATCAGTACCTCGATCCTGCCTTCTCATCATACCCTTTGATTCCACTAGCCCTAAGAGCGCTATATAACACTCTTTCAGTCAGCAATCTGGGTTCGTGGATTCAATTAAATTTATTATCAAACCAGAGAGGAAAAAAATAAAAATAAAATTAAGTCTGTTTACTGAATCGTGTTTAAGATTGGGACTGCACAACTGAAAGAGCAGTGGAAGATGATTCAGAATTAACTTCCAAAAAAGAATTGGATACATTTCCCAAGAGGAGACATAGATGGCGCTGGAGGAAGAATGGGATTCAATCTCTCTCGCCGAGGATTTTTAATAAGTTTGCACAGGCACAAAGGAACAAATAATCTTGTGCTAGACCATTAGGGATGGGAAAAAGATGCTGCAAAACACAGCAACCGTCCTCATGTGTCCCAACAACACAGTTTTCTAATATTATTGCATTTTCAAAGAACAACTTTACAGTACCTGTGGTATTTTGTAGTTGTGTTGTCGCAGTGTATGTGCTGCGCTCTGTAATTAAAGTACAAGGTTTTTAGTGGGACCAAATAGAATGTCTGGTGGGTGACATTCCTTTATATACTATCCATAGTTTAAACTAATGATGTACTATTAGAGAATATATTAGATTAAAATAAACATGTTAAGAGTTTATTAGATATTAACATTTCCCTGCATTATATAATGAAACAAAGTCAAAGTCGAATTGCCCGATGTGAATAGACATGACATCAATCATCAGCGAAACATGATATTTTGTTATTCAAAATTCACCCTTGTCATTGCAAGGTGAAGCAGATTGTCCACCCATCATCTAGACATTCTATCCTATTACAGATATGATGAGATGTATTTCAGAGAAGTACTGCAATACTATAATACAGTCAAATTAACATTCCTGCATCCTTTGTAATTTACTGGTGAAATTTCCATGCATACTTGTATTCCATACAAAACTAGCATTTCCATTCAATTTCATTAAGGAAAACACACTTCAGGAAAAAAAAAAGCAATCTTGCATTGGGTACAGGATAAATTTACCTGCAAAATATGAAGGGCAACTGTCTGCAAATACATGGATGACAGGACACTCTAATCTCCTGAGAAGGTTTAGGAACAATATTCACAGAGATTTTTGAATATTGAAATCTTTAAATCAGGTAAATAAATGGAATTAATTCTCATAGCATGTCAGTCTGCAATCTGGGATCACGGATTTAATGCAATTTATTATGAACCCAGAGGGGAAAATAATAAATTATATTTATTGAATTAGTTTTAAGATCTAGATTGCACCACTGGAAGTGTGGTGAAAGATATTTTAGAATTAACATCCTTAACAGAATTGGATACATTTCACGAGAGGTGACATAGACATGGCTGGAGGAAGTAGGGGAATAAATCTCTTCAGCCAACGATTTTTAATAAATCTGCATAGGCACAATGGGACAAAGAATCTGCTGCTGCCTTTTATTCCACAATTATTAAGGATGGGAAAAAGATGCTACAAAACATGTCAACAGTCCTCATGTTCCTCAACAACACAATTTCTGGATCAGTTTTCTATATTGCTGCATTTTCAAAGAACAACTTTATGGTACCTGTTGTCGTGGTGTATGTGCTGCTCTCTGTAATTAAAGTACAAGGTTTTTAGTGAGACCAAATGGAATGTCTGTTGGATGATATTCCTTTATATACCATCCACAATTTTAAGTAATTATATACTATTAAAGAACATAGTAGATTAAGATTAACATTTTAAGAGTTTATAAGCTATTCGCATCTCCCCACATTACACAATGCACCCGGAGGAAACCCATGCGGTCACAGGAAGAACGTACAAACTCCGTACAGCCAGTAATTGTCATCTAAGTTAGTCTAGTAATGTATAATTGAGGCAAACATACATTAGGAAATCCATAGATACATTTAATTGGTCACGGGTGTGATTTACCTGAAGGGTGGGAAACTTTGATTGCCTTCAAACATACGGGTTCACTGGAGAATCCAATCTCATGAGTATATGAAAATCTTTAGAAGAACCATTGATAGATATTTGCATTGCAAATACAGAATACTTTGAATCTGGTAAATAATGGGAATCAAATACTTCTGCTGGTCTGCAATCGGAGTTCAGAAATTTATTGTAATTGAATTGGGGAAATTAGGTTGAATCATGTTTATGGAATCATTTTTAAGATGTGGAGTGCACCTCTGAAAAAATGGTGGAAGTTGTTTCAGAATAAACTTCCATAAGAGAAATGGACATATTTCATAAGAGGGCACAGGACTGATAAGAGGATGGGATTAAACCTCTCCAGGAAACTACTTTAAGAAGTCTGCAGAAACGCAATGGAATGAATAAACTGTTTTGACGTTTATTCTGCGATCATTGGGGACCGGCTGTAAGTGTTGGCCTCACCAGCAAAGCCCATAACCCATTTACTGTATAAATAAAACTAAAACACATCAGTGGTCCTAATGTTTCTTAACAGCACAATTTATGGATCAGTCTTTTAATATTGTTATAGTTTTAAAGAATACATGGGATATTCTGTGGTCGGTTAGTCTGTTTTGTTAAATTCCTTTACAAACCATCTGCAGTTTATAGTAATGGGGTACTATTTGAGGATATTGTAGATTAAAAGGAAGTTTAATCGTTTTTAACATTTCCAATATGCAATGAAGCAAAGTCACATCCTTGTCAGAAATGAACAGGAATAACACTTATCACCTGTGAAGTGTTCATGTTCATAAGTCATAGGAACAGAATTTGGCCATTCAGCCCCTCAAATCCACTCCTCCATTCAATCCTGGCTGATTTATCTTTCCCTCTCACACACACACACACACACACACACACACACACACACACACACACACACACACACACACACACACACACACACACACACACACACACACACACACACACACATCTTCTACCTACCACTCAGGTTGTTGACGTGAGATGAGTATCAAACCTGTTGTGGTAATTAATTCAAGGCACCCACTCAAGCAAGAGGCTCTGCTATTTATTCCAATATTATTAGTTTTGTTTATTATCACGTGTACACCAAGGTACAGTGAAAAGCCTTCATTGCGTGCTGACCAGTCGGCAGAAAGACAATACACGATTACAACTGAGCTATTTACAGTGATAAGGGGATTTTGTGCAAGGGATGGAAAATAGATGCTGGCCCAAAACTGCAATGTCAACTGTGTGTGCACAGATTAAATCATAGTCACGCTTCCCATGTGTCTCAATAACAAAATACCTGCTCAGTTTTCTAAGATTATGAACAAAATAGATGTGATGCCTAACATAAGAAAACTTGCAATTTATTGCTGTTGAAAGTTTTCCTTTCAATATAATTTCATTTTAACTTGATAATTAAAAAAATATATTAAACAGTTCCCACCACCAATCCATTCCCTGTTCTCCACAATCCCATACCCTGACCACAGACGGCTTGTCACATTATAATGTGCAGTGGATACTGGTCAGAAAGTCTACTTTCAGCTATCCATCAGCAGCAAAAAGGTGTTCCTCAGAAAAGGACTATGGTATTATCAAAAAAATAGCTCAAACCTTTACAATGTGCTGGATATATCTCAGCTGGTTCATTGATGTACAATTCAGGAGAACTTGTCAATGAAATAGGAATGATATGGAATCAACAGAAAGGGAACAGGAGACATTTACCAGATCAGTACCAAGGATGGCAGGGAATTTGATTATCTGAGGATAGGGATGATTGTAAAACATTTTCACAGTGGGGTTCAACAGTGACTGGTTTAAATCGACAAAAATGTTAAATTTGTATCAACTGGCTGGCTGCAACGTAATCAGGTAATATGGATTCCAGGTAACCTAGACAAGAACTGAAGGGAACATGAATGGAAATATATTTTTCAGTGTTTTATAAAATCTTTACTGACTCATTGAAAAGGTGCCAGAAGTCCTTCATTATCATCAATCAAATTTTAGAAGGAAGCAGATAAAATTCTGGAAAAATACAAAATTGAAACGATAGTTTCAAAGTCCAGGCAGAGGCACGATAGAATGAGCAGTATTGGGGTCTTTATTTAATATTGCTTGGGATGGGTAATAAATGTTGGCTCACCAGCTAAACTTACAAACTGTAAACTAGCAAAGACTAAATCACATTAGAAGGTCCCTTTTATAATAACAATATTTCTGCAACGGGTTCTATCTTTACTAATCATTTTTTTTAAACAGATTTACAGCACTGTCTGATACAGCACATAAACATTTCCTGTATCGGCTTTCCGTTTCCTGTACTGATACCACCCGAGTCAGATTGAACTCTGGACTCTGGGTGGAAACTCTACCGCTGCGATTGTCATGCTGCAATTACGGACAAACTGTCTTAAGAGATTAACAAGTTTAGATCTTTTTCCAAGCTCTTAAAATCATGTTTTTCATGACATGGTTTGTTTTGATAGTTAATCATTGGTTTGCAGAGCAGATTGGACATCTTGTCCCCTGTTGAAAGACTTTCAACAGCCAAGGATCCAGTTCCCACCACCAATCCATTCTCCACAATCCCATACCTTACTTGTCATATTATAACACTGGTCAGAAAGTCTATTTTCAGATCTCCATAGCAAAAACAGAAAAGGACTAGTCAAAAGAATAGCTCAATTTACAATGTGCTGGATATATCTCAGCTGGTTCATTGATGTACAATTCAGGGAAACAGTCAATGAAACAGGAATGATATGGAATCAACAGAAAGGGAACAGGAGACATTTACCAGATCAGTACTAAGGATGGAGGGTATTTAATTACCTGAGGATAGGGACCATTGTAAGACAATTTCACAGTGGGGTTCAACAGTGACTGGTTTTAATTGAGAAAAATGTTATATTTGTAGCAACTGGCTAGCTGCAACGTAATCAGGTAATATGGATTCCAGGTAACCTAGACAAGAACTGAAGGGAACATGAAAGGAAATATATTTTTTCAATGTTTTATAAAATCTGTTACTGACTCATTGAAAAAGTGCCAGAAGTCCTTCATTATCACCAATCAAATTTTTGAAGGAAGCAGATAAAATTCTGGAAAAATGCGAAATTGAAATGACAGTTTCAAAGCCCAGGCAGAGGCACGATAGACTGAGCAGTGTTGGGGTCTTTATTTTATATTGCTTGGGATGGGTAATAAATGTTGGCTCACCCGCTAAACTTACAAACTGTAAACTAGCAAAGACTAAATCACATAAGAAGGTCCCTTTTATAATAACAATATTTCTGCAACAGGTTTTATCCTTACTAATCATTTATTTTAAACAGATTTACAGCACCTGTAGACGTTTCCTGTATCGGCTTTCCATTTCCTGTAATGGGAGTGGGAGATTTCAAATTAGACAGACTGTCAGATTAGTTTAGATTAGTTTAGTTTTGTGATACAGCACATAAACAGGCCCTTTGGCTCACCAAGACCAGCGATCCCCACATACTAACACTATCCTATACACACTAGGGCCAATTTACCATTTTCACCAAGCCAATTAGCCTACAAACCTGTATATCTTTGGAGTGTGGGAGGAAACCCGAGCTCCCGGAGTAAACCCACGCAGATCTGGGGAGGACGTACAAACTCTGTACTGATACCACCCGTAGTCAGGATTGAACTCTGGACTCTGGGTGGAAAGTCTACCGCTGCGCCAGTATTAAGCCCATGAGATATTCCTTTGTAACATGCTGCAGATTACGGCACTGCTATAGTATTGGATGCTAATGGTGCATAGGATTTTCTTCTAAGAGTTGAATAAATATTAACAAGTCCTGACAACACTTCATGGAACCAAAGTGCATCTTTTTCCAAGCTCAATAAAATCATGTTTATCATGACATGGATTGTAATTTTTGATGGTTAATGTTCTTCATTGGTTTGCAGTCTGTTCCACAGAAACAAATTCATATTTTATATTAATCAAGCTTGTTTATTTCCCAGCATCAACCATTCCATTTTCCACAACTTCCCACAACTCCCTCTCCATGCAACTGGACATCTTGTCCCATTTTACTGTTGAAAGTCTTTCAACAGCAATTTGTGCTGTTGAAAGTCTTCCTTTCAATATAATTTCATTTTAACCTGATCATTAAAAAAATATATTAAACAGTTCCCACCACCAATCCATTCCCTGTTCTCCACAATCCCATACCCTGAGCACTGACGGCTTGTCACATTATAATGTTCAGTGGATACTGGTCTGAAAGTCTATTTTCAGATATCCATCAACAGCAAAAAGGTGTTTCTCAGAAAAGGACTATGGTATTGTCAAAAGAATAACTCAAACCTTTATAATGTGCTGGATATATCTCAGCTGGTTCATTGATGTACAATTCAGGGAAACAGTCAATGAAACAGGAATGATATGGAATCAACAGAAAGGGAACTGGAGATATTTACCAGATCAGTACGAAGGATGGAGGGTATTTAATTACCTGAGGATAGGGATGATTGTAAGACAATTTCACAGTGGGGTTCAACAGTGATTGGTATTAATCGAGAAAAATGTTAAATTTGTAGCAACTGGCTGGCTGCAACGTAATCAGGTAATATGGATTCCAGGTAAACTAGACAAGAACTGAAGGGAACATGAAAGGAAATATATTTTTTCAATGTTTTATAAAATCTGTTACTGACTCATTGAAAAGGTGCCAGAAGTCCTTCATTATCACCAATCAAATTTTTGAAGGAAGCAGATAAAATTCTGGAAAAATGCGAAATTGAAATGACAGTTTCAAAGCCCAGGCAGAGGCACGATAGACTGAGCAGTGTTGGGGTCTTTATTTTATATTGCTTGGGATGGGTAATAAATGTTGGCTCACCCGCTAAACTTACAAACTGTAAACTAGCAAAGACTAAATCACATTAGAAGGTCCCTTTTATAATAACAATATTTCTGCAACAGGTTCTATCCTTACTAATCATTTTTTTAAACAGATTTACAGCACCTGTAGACGTTTCCTGTATCGGCTTTCCTTTCCGATTCCTGTACTTCAGTAAGCGCCGAGTGGCGCCAACCCGAGATACGGATTCGAACCGGATGGATCCCCTGCTGCGGATTAGACAAACTGTCAGATTAGTTTAGATAGTTTGGTTTTGTGACACAGCACATGAACAGGCCCTTTGGCTCACCAAGACCAGCCATCCCCACATTCTAACACTATGCTATACACACTAGGGCCAATTTACCATTTTCACCAAGCCAATTAGCCTACAAACCTGTATATCTTTGGAGTGTGGGAGGAAACCCGAGCTCCCGGAGTAAACCCACGCAGATCAGGGGGAGGACGTACAAACTCTGTACTGATACCACCCGTAGTCAGGATTGAACTCTGGACTCTGGGTGGAAAGTCTACCGCTGCGCCAGTATGAAGCCCCTGAGATATTCCTTTGTAACATGCTGCAGATTACGGCACTGCTATAGTATTGGATGCTAATGGTGCATAGGATTTTCTTCTTAAGAGTTGAATAAATATTAACAAGTCCTGACAACACTTCATGGAACCAAAGTGCATCTTTTTCCAAGCTCAATAAAATCATGTTTATCATGACATGGTTTGTAATTTTTGATGGTTAATGTTCTTCATTGGTTTGCAGTCTGTTCCACAGAAACAAATTCATATTTTATATTAATCAAGCTTGTTTATTTCCCAGCATCAACCATTCCATTTTCCCACTACTTCCCACAACTCCCTCTCCATGCAACTGGACATCTTGTCCCATTTTACTGTTGAAAGTCTTTCAACAGCAATTTGTGCTGTTGAAAGTCTTCCTTTCAATATAATTTCATTTTAACCTGATCATTAAAAAAATATATTAAACAGTTCCCACCACCAATCCATTCCCTGTTCTCCACAATCCCATACCCTGAGCACTGACGGCTTGTCACATTATAATGTTCAGTGGATACTGGTCAGAAAGTCTATTTTCAGATATCCATCAACAGCAAAAAGGTGTTTCTCAGAAAAGGACTATGGTATTGTCAAAAGAATAGCTCAAACCTTTATAATGTGCTGGATATATCTCAGCTGGTTCATTGATGTACAATTCAGGGAAACAGTCAATGAAACAGGAATGATATGGAATCAACAGAAAGGGAACTGGAGATATTTACCAGATCAGTACGAAGGATGGAGGGTATTTAATTACCTGAGGATAGGGATGATTGTAAGACAATTTCACAGTGGGGTTCAACAGTGATTGGTATTAATCGAGGTAAATGTTAAATTTGTAGCAACTGGCTGGCTGCAACGTAATCAGGTAATATGGATTCCAGGTAAACTAGACAAGAACTGAAGGGAACATGAAAGGAAATATATTTTTTCAATGTTTTATAAAATCTGTTACTGACTCATTGAAAAGGTGCCAGAAGTCCTTCATTATCACCAATCAAATTTTTGAAGGAAGCAGATAAAATTCTGGAAAAATGCGAAATTGAAATGACAGTTTCAAAGCCCAGGCAGAGGCATGATAGACTGAGCAGTGTTGGGGTCTTTATTTTATATTGCTTGGGATGGGTAATAAATGTTGGCTCACCCGCTAAACTTACAAACTGTAAACTAGCAAAGACTGAATCACATTAGAAGGTGCCTTTTATAATAACAATATTTCTGCAACAGGTTTTATCCTTACTAATTTTTTTGTTTTAAACAGATTTACAGCACCTGTAGACGTTTCCTGTATTGGCTTTCCGTTTCCTGTAATGAGAGTGGGATATTTCAAATTAGACAAACTGTCAGATTACTTTAGATTAGTTTAGTTTTGTGATACAGCACATCAACAGGCCCTTTGGCTCACCAAGACCAGCGATCCCCACATACTAACACTATCCTATACACACTAGGGCCAATTTACCATTTTCACCAAGCCAATTAGCCTACAAACCTGTATATCTTTGGAGTGTGGGAGGAAACCCGAGCTCCCGGAGTAAACCCACGCAGATCAGGGGGAGGACGTACAAACTCTGTACTGATACCACCCGTAGTCAGGATTGAACTCTGGACTCTGGGTGGAAAGTCTACCGCTGCGCCAGTATTAAGCCCATGAGATATTCCTTTGTAACATGCTGCAGATTATGGCACTGCTATAGTATTGGATGCTAATGGTGCATAAGATTTTCTTCTTAAGAGTTGAATAAATATTAACAAGTCCTGACAACACTTCATGGAACCAAAGTGCATCTTTTTCCAAGCTCAATAAAATAATGTTTATCATGACATGGTTTGTAATTTTTGATGGTTAATGTTCTTCATTGGTTTGCAGTCTGTTCCACAGAAACAAATTCATATTTTATATTAATCAAGCTTGTTTATTTCCCAGTATCAACCATTCAATTTTCCCCACAACTTCCCACAACTCCCTCTCCATGCAACTGGACATCTTGTCCCATTTTACTGTTGAAAGACTTTCAACAGCAATTTGTGCTGTTGAAAGTCTTCCTTTCAATATAATTTCATTTTAACCTGATCATTAAAAAAATATATGAAACAGTTCCCACCACCAATCCATTCCCTGTTCTCCACAATCCCATACCCTGACCACAGACGGCTTGTCACATTATAATGTTCAGTGAATACTGGTCAGAAAGTCTATTTTCAGATATCCATCAAAGCAAAAAGGTGTTTCTCAGAAAAGGACTATGGTATTGTCAAAAGAATAGCTCAAACCTTTATAATGTGCTGGATATATCTCAGCTGGTTCATTGATGTACAATTCAGGGAAACAGTCAATGAAACAGGAATGATATGGAATCAACAGAAAGGGAACTGGAGACATTTACCATATCAGTACGAAGGATGGAGGGTATTTAATTACCTGAGGATAGGGATGATTGTAAGACAATTTCACAGTGGGGTTCAACAGTGACTGGTTTTAATCGAGAAAAATGTTAAATTTGTAGCAACTGGCTGGTTGCAACGTAATCAGGTAATATGGATTCCAGGTAACCTAGACAAGAACTGAAGGGAACATGAAAGGAAATATATTTTTTCAATGTTTTATAAAAATCTGTTACTGACTCATTGAAAAGGTGCCAGAAGTCCTTCATTATCACCAATCAAAATTTTGAAGGAAGCAGATAAAATTCTGGATTAATACAAAATTGAAATGACAGTTTCAAAGCCCAGGCAGAGGCACGATAGACTGAGCAGTATTGGGGTCTTTATTTTATATTGCTTGGGATGGGTAATAAATGTTGGCTCACCAGCTGAACTTACATACTGTAAACTAGCAAAGACTAAATCACATTAGAAGGTCCCTTCTTTTATAATAACAATATTTCTGCAACAGGTTCTATCCTTACTAATCATTTTTTTAAACAGATTTACAGCACCTGTAGTCATTTGCTGCATCGGCTTTCTGTTTCCTGTAGTGAGAGTGGGAGATTTCAAATTAGACAAACTGTCAGATTAGTTTAGATTAGTTTAGTTTTGTGATACAGCACATAAACAGGCCCTTTGGCTCACCAAGACCAGCGATCCCCACATACTAACACTATCCTATACACACTAGGGCCAATTTATCATTTTTAGCAAGCCAATTAGCCTACAAACCTGTATATCTTTGGAGTGTAGGAGGAAACCTGAGCTCCCGGAGAAAACCCATGCAGGTCAGGGGGAGAACGTACAAACTCCGTACTGATACCACCCGTAGTCAGGATTGAACTCTGGTCTCTGGGTGGAAACTCTACCGCTGCGCTTGGATGAAGCCCCTGAGATATTCCTTTGTAACATGCTGCAGATTACGGCACTGCTATAGTATTGGATGCTAATGGTGCATAGGATTTTCTTCTTAAGAGTTGAATAAATATTAACAAGTCCTGACAACACTTCATGGAACCAAAGTGCATCTTTTTCAAAGCTCAATAAAATAATGTTCATCATGACATGGTTTGTAATTTTTGATGGTTAATGTTCTTCATTGGTTTGCAGTCTGTTCCACAGAAACAAATTCATATTTTATATTAATCAAGCTTGTTTATTTCCCAGCATCAACCATTCAATTTTCCCACAACTTCCCACAACTCCCTCTCCATGCAACTGGACACCTTGTCCCATTTTACTGTTGAAAGAATTTCAAAAGCAATTTGTGCTGTTGAAAGTCTTCCTTACAATATAATTTCATTTTAACCTGATCATTAAAAAAATATATTAAACAGTTCCCACCACCAATCCATTCACTGTTCTCCACAATCCCATACCCTGACCACAGACGGCTTGTCACATTATAATGTTCAGTGGATACTGGTCAGAAAGTCTATTTTCAGATCACCATCAACAGCAAACAGGTGTTTCTCAGAAAAGGACTATGGTATTGTAAAAAGAATAAGCTCAAACCTTTATAATGTGCTGGATATATCTCAGCTGGTTCATTGATGTACAATTCAGGGAAACAGTCAATGAAACAGGAATGATATGGAATCAACAGAAAGGGAACAAGAGACATTTACCATATCAGTACTAAGGATGGAGGGTATTTAATTACCTGAGGATAGGGATGATTGTAAGACAGTTTCACAGTGGGGTTCAACAGTGACTGGTTTTAATCGAGAAAAATGTTAAATTTGTAGCAACTTGCTGGCTGCAACGTAATCAGGTAATATGGATTCCAGGTAACCTAGACAAGAACTGAAGGGAACATGAAAGGAAATATATTTTTTCAATGTTTTATAAAATCTGTTACTGACTCATTGAAAAGGTGCCAGATGTCCTTCATTATCACCAATCAAATTTTTGAAGGAAGCAGATCAAATTCTGGAAAAATACAAAATTGAAATGACAGTTTTAAAGCCCAGGCAGAGGCACGATAGACTGAGCAGTGTTGGGGTCTTTATTTTATATTGCTTGGGATGGGTAATAAATGTTGGCTCACCAGCTAAACTTACAAACTGTAAACTAGCAAAGACTAAATCACATTAGAAGGTCCCTTCTTTTATAATAATATTTCTGCAACAGGTTCTATCCTTACTAATCATTTTTTTAAACAAATTTACAGCACCTGTAGTCCTTTGCTGCATTGGCTTTCCTTTTCCTGTAATGAGAGTGGGAGGTTTCAAATTAGACAAACTGTCAGATTAGTTTAGATTAGTTTAGTTTTGTGATACAGCACATAAACAGGCCCTTTGGCTCACCAAGACCAGCGATCCCCACATACTAACACTATCCTATACGCACTAGACTAATTTACCATTTTCACCAAGCAATTAGCCTACAAACCTGTACGTTTTTGGAGTGTTTGAGGAAACCCGAGCACCCGGAGAAAACCCACGCAGGTCAGGGGAGAACGTACAAACTCCGTACTGCTACCACCCATAGTCAGGATTGAACTCTGGACTCTGGGTGGAAACTCTCCCGCTGCGCCACTGTGACGCCCCTGAGATATTCCTTTGTAACATGCCTGCAGATTATGGCACCGCTATAGTATTGGATGCTAATGGTGCATAAGACTTTCTTCTTAAGAGTTGAATAAATATTAACAAATCCTGACAACACTTAATGGAACCAAAGTGAATCTTTTTCCAAGCTCAATAATATAATGTTTATCATGACATGGTTTGTAATTTTTAATGGTTAATATTCTTCATTGGTTTGCAGTCTGTTCCACAGAAACAAATTCATATTTTATATTAATCATGCTTGTTTATTTCCCAGCATCAACCATTCAATTTTCCCACAACTCCCTCTCCCTGCAACTGGACATCTTGTCCCATTTTACTGTGCCAAGGATGTTGCTCAGAAAAACAACTGTCTTCTTCCAACTTTCCATCATCTGCGAAAAGATGTTCCACAAGGAAGGACTGTTGTATTGTGATAACGCCTTATAAACAATAGTTCAAAACTTTTAAGGTGCTAAAAGCAAACTGTTGGGGGGACTCTGCATGTCAAGCAGCATCTGCGGAGGGCTATGAGACAGGTGACGTCTATGGTCAGGACTCTTCTTCAGAGTGTTGGCACTTTATAACGTGCGGGTTATTAACTGGTTCATTGATGTACAATTCAGGGAAACAGTCGATGAAACAGAAATAAAATGGAGGCATTGGACTAGGAACAGGAGAGATTTACCAAATTGCTCTCTTCAGATACATGGGATTACTGGCAAATCTAATCATCTGAGAACTGGGAGGTTTATGAGAAATATTCATAGCGGGGTTCAAAATTCTGAATGATTTTGAGCAAGTAACAAGGAGAAATTGGTAGCAACTGTCAGGTTGCCAGGTAATCACATTTTATGGATTTCAGGTAACATACATGAGGATTAGAGAAGAAAGGAATAACATTTTCTTTTTAAAATGATTTCAAACCTCTATTACCCACACCCTTAAAAGACGACAGAAGCGCTTTCTTTATGATTATCAAAAGATAACTAGATTTATTTTTGAAGGGAACAGGCAAATTCTGTGATTAAAAAAAAATAGTATTGAAGCTAATGATTTAACAGTTTCAATGCCCATGCAGAGGCACGGTGAACTGAACAGTATTTGGCCATTTATTTTAGGTTGCTGGTGATGGAAATAAATGTTGGCACACCACAAACTGTGAGCTAGCAAAGACCGAATCACATAAGAAGTTCCCATCTTTTATAACAACAAAATATTTGCAACAGGTTTCCAACATTATAAATGATTTTTAAAGAATAAATTTACAGCACCTGGAGCCTGTGTAGTCTTCTTTGTTTTTTTAGAATTGTGATTTCCTGTAATGGGAGTGGAAGGTTTCAAATGAGACAAACTGTCATGTCGGATGTGAAATATTCCTTGTCAACCTGTCTGCAGAATATGGCGTAGTATTGGATGAAAATATTTTTTACTTAAGAGCTGAATAAATATTGACAAGTCCTTACAACATTTCATGATATTAAGTTGATCCATTGTCTAGCTGAATAGAAATAGTAGTTATCAGAACAAAATTTGCAGGTTTTTAAAAATGTTTTAAATTAGTAAGATTAGAAACATAGAAACATAGAAAAATAGGTGCAGGAGTAGGCCATTCGGCCCTTCGAGCCTGCACCGCCATTCAATATGATCATGGCTGATCATCCAACTCAGCATCCCGTACCTGCCTTCTCTCCATACCCCCTGATCCCTTTAGCCACAAGAGCCACATCCAACTTCCTCTTGAATATAGCCAATGAACTGGCCTCAACGACCTTCTGTGGCAGAGAATTCCAGAGACTCACCACTCTCTGTGTAAAGAATGTTTTCCTCATCTCGGTCCTAAAGGAATTCCCCCTTATCCTTAGACTGTGACCCCTTGTTCTGGACTCCCCCAACATCGGGAACAATCTTCCTGCATCTAGCTTGTCCAACCCCTTAAGAATTTTGTAAGTTTCTGTAAGATCCCCCCTCAATCTTCTAAATTCCAGTGAATACAAGCCGAGTCTATCCAGTCTTTCTTCATATCAAAGTCCCGACATTCCAGGAATCAGTCTGGTGAACCTTCTCTGAACCCTCTTTGGCTGTCTCATAACATGGTTACCCCTTAAACGGGAACTTCCCAGTTTGAAGTTCGATCTTTATTTTATGAAGAGTTACGATGAGAGATTACGTGAAGAACCCCTCCAGTCCGCATGCGCGTCAATCTTCAAAGCAACTTCATTTCACAATCACAGATAACAGGAGTTGAAGTGACATAGTAAGATTATAAACTACCAGATGACCTTTGTGATATGAGGGTTGGGAGCGGAGGGCATGTAATCCCTCATCGTAACTCCTCATAAAATAAAGATCAAACTTCAAACTGGTAAGTTCTCATTTAATCCTACTATTTTACTTCGGAGTCACGTGAGTGATTCCGTGAAAATTTCAAAGCTCTGTAATGTCATGCCGTGAGAAACGAGTCTACACAATCTCAACTGCCTCATTGACAGATGAGGGAAACATTCATAATAAATAATCATAATAGTAACTATACAACTGAACCTAAAATAGAGTTGGCAAAAAAACCCTGGTCTGACAATGGGTTATTATAAAGTGTCTGGAAGGTTCGCTTGTTCGACCGCCCTGCAGCTGCTAGGATGTGGTCCAGTGGAATGTAAATAACCCAAACTACTGATGTCGTAGCAAACCTGGTGGAGTGATTTAATTCGGATCTACTCCAATATAAACCAAATCCTGTTTCACCGCCTGTGGATGGTCTGAACTGACAACTTCTTATAAGCTTTTTGGAACTAACAACATTGCTAGTTCAGAGCCTCTGGGCTCTTGGTGACCTTGGCATATTGTTGTAAATGTGTGACCTCACATAACTGAAGGTCCCTGAATATGTCATGAAACTAGTTTAGGACCTGACTCCCCTTCTGCTCTGCTTAACTAAAACATAAAATATAATATTATTTGCAGATGTAACCATCCTGTCCAGTCGCAATTATGTAGTGACTGGACCCGTTGCGCTGAGACCAGCGCCATGAGGATAACCACAATATGAGGCAGCCAAAGCTAGGATGTAGCTGGAGCCCCCGGCGAAGCAGTGCCAGCACAATGTCAGTATCCCATACTGCCCTGTACTTGTCCTGGGGGAACTTGTGTTAATGATCCTTTAGAAACTCGATATCAGGGGTGAGCCCGACAGAGTGGATTCAATTCGCTCCAGCAAATATGATGGGAAGGCACATTAAGCATAGTTAATGGCCCTATAACTCAATTATTGTCAAAGACCTATTGGAAAATGAACTTCAAGTCGTCAATATCTGTACAGCATTAAATGTAACATAGCATTAAACAAAGCTCTTCCCATCTCCTGGAGAAGAACTGTACTGCTTTTTTGGGATGCTATCCCTGCCCTCTGCAGTGAACACATACATGGGTCGGTGTGACAACCCGAGCCTTAGGAGCAGTCTACTCAGAATCAGTAAAATAATAAATTGATTTTATCATGCAGAGGCTGGTTTTCCAAGCCACAGGCTGACCAGCAAAGCTTTATGTTTAGAATAACCATATAAGGTTGTATTAATATTCCTCACAAACAGGAAACAAGGCTGCACAGTCCAGTCAGCTAGTACGAAAGCCTAAGCGGGATCTTTTTTTGATGAATATTTTTTATTGGTTGTAAATACATATTAATAAATAATACTTCTTACATACATTCGTAATATTATTAATATTAACATTTAAGACTTTATATTTCTATACATTTTTTTTAATAAGTAAGAAAAGATAGAGAAAAACAATATAGAGATAAAAAATCGAAAATAAAGAAGTGAATGGAGTATTAAAAAGTTATCCATCATTGGAGATATATCCATGATTTGTTATATGTAATTCTTCATCTATTCCATTATTCATGTTTCAGTCAGGCTCTCGCACCGAACCATTTTGACCCTTTAGATATTCAATGTATGGAGACCATATTCCTCTGAAAAGATCCAACCTCTCCATTAGGACGAGCCTCAATCTTTCCAGATGGAGTGTCTCCGACATTCCTGTATTCCACATTTTGATTGTGGGGGAGGTAAGACCTTTCCAGAATTTTAATATTAATCTTTTCCCAATTATTAAACTGTAATCAATAAAAAATATTTGGTTCTTTGTTATTAATTGATCTGTTTCCAGTATTCCCAGTATTATTAACTTTGAGTCAGGAGTCAGGTTCATATTAACAACATTCGAAATTATCCTAAATATTTCTATCCAAAATTTTGTAATGTTTACACAATTTGTAAATGAGTGTGTCAAGTTAGCTTCTAAGTGCTGACATTTATCACATATGGCAGATACATTTGAAAAAATGTGATGTAGTTTGGATTTTGAGTAATGTAGTCTATGTAATATTTTAAATTGTATAAGAGAGTGTATCTAGCATTTAACGAACAGTGGTGTATGTGTTGTAAACTTTCATCCCATACTTCTGGTCTAATAATTTGACCTAATTCATTTTCCCATGATTGTCTATATATTTCTGTTAATGGGACATCATTTTCCAATAGGATATTATAAATGTATGATATCAATTTTTCTGCGTTCGGATGTTTATTTAGACATTCATCTAAAATTGCTGTCGTTCTATTTCTAATTTCCTGCGTGTTTGCTTTTACATAGTCTCTAACTTGAAAGTATCTAAAATAATCTTTTGAACGTAATCCATAAATTTGTTGTAATTCTTGAAATGAAAGGAAAGAATTTTTCTCTGTAGAGATCTCCCGTCTTATTAATTCCCTTATTTTTCCATTGTAAAAATCCTTTATCCATAATTGAAGGTTTAAATGTAACATTTACAATGGTAAGGGCTAGTGGTATAGATTCCAATTTTAATGTTTTCTTTATTTGTTTCCAGATACGTATTCCACTTTCTATTATAGGGTTTTCACTATAGGTTTTCTTACCTAAATTAATATTTGCAAATATTATCGAACTAGTTTCAAAAGGAGAACAATCATCTGTTTCCATTTTTAATCAAATTGGTTGTTTATCTGTCACTACTAACCAAAAATTCATATTTTTAATATTAACTGCCCAGTAATAAAACATAAAGTTTGGTAGTGCTTAACCTCCATTTATTTTTGATTTACATAAATGTTTTTTATTTATTCTGTGGCTCTTATAATCCCAAATAAAGTTGGTAACTAAAGAGTCCACCTTCCTAAAGAAATTTTTAGGAAGGTATATCGGAATTAATTGGAAAAGATATAGTAATTGCGGAAGAAAAATCATTTTTATTACATTAATTTTACCTAGCATTGAGATGGGTAGAGTTTTCCAATATAAAATGTTCTTATTTAATTTATTCAATAAGAGTGGGAAGTTGGATTTAATTGTTGTAATATATGTAAGTTATTTACCATTATTGGCATGAGTTCACTTTTATTCCAATTAATACTATATCCTGAAAAAGATCCAAATTCAGTTATTAATTTTAATAAATTTTGGATACTAATTTCCGGTTTTGTAATATAAAGTAATACATCATCCGCATATAAGGAGATTTTATTTTCACTATCTCTGGTATCATACCCATATATTTCAGGATGTGATCTCACACGTTGAGCTAATGGTTCTATTGCAAGTGCAAATAGTAGTGGGGATAAAGGGCAACCTTGTCTACAGCCTCGAGATAGACTGAATTTAGTTGATAGCGTTTGATTTGTTATTATTCTGGCTGTTGGGTTAGTGTATAATAATTTGACCCAAGTAATGAACTTCTCTCCCAATTTAAAAGTTTCCATAACCTAAAACAAATAAGTCCATTTCACCTGGTCGAAGGCTTTCTCCGCATCTAACGAAATAACTACTAGATCTTTTTTAATACCTCTTTTCGAGTATATAATATTGAATAAACGTCTCAGGTTATATGAGGAATATCGTTTTGGTATCAATCCTGTTTGATCGGGATGAATTAATTCATTAATAACTGTACTTAGCCTTTGGGCTAATATTTTAGTTAATATCTTTTGATCAGTATTTAAACGAGCTATAGCTCTAAATGATCCTGGGTCATCCGGATCTTTGTCTATTTTAGGTATAAGTGTTATAATAGATTCATTTATCGTTTCTGGTAGTTTCTGCTGTGTATAAATATATTCATATAATGTCTTCAAGCGTGGTGCAATCAGATCATAAAATGTTTTATAAAATTCCGAGCCAATACCATCTGGTCCCGGTGTTTTACCATTTTTTAATGATCTGATAGATTCTTGGATTTCTTTTACTGAAATTTCAGCATTTAACAATTCTCTATTTTGTGAATCCAACCCATTCAGATTACATTTTTTTTTTAAATGCTTCTATTCCTATCCTGTTTTCTGTCGTTTTAGCAGAGTATAAGTTTTTGTAATATTGCAAAAATCTCTTATTAATATCTTTAGGTTGTATTGAAAGTTCGCCATTATGTGATTTAATCCTATGGATTATTTTTTCTCCCTCCATCTTCCTTAATTGGCGAACCAATAATTTTTGAGGTTTATTGGATAAGAAAATTGGATAAGTAAGTATGCAGATGATACTAAGATAGGTGGTATTGTGGATAATGAAGTCGATTCTCAAAGTCTACAGAGAGATTTGGGCCATTTGGAAAAGTGGGCTGAAAGATGGCAGATGGAGTTTAATGCTGATAAGTGTAAAGTGCTACATCTTGGCAGGACAAATCAAAATAGGACGTACATGGTAAATGGTAGGGAATTGAGGAATGCTGTGGAACAGAGGGATCTAGGAATAACTGTGCATAGTTCCCTGAAGGTGGAATCGCATGTAGATAGGGTGGTAAAGAAAGCCTTTGGTGTGCTGGCCTTTATAAATCAGAGCATTGAATATAGGAGTAGGGAAGTAATGTTAAAATTGTACAAGGCATTGGTAAGACCAATTCTGGATATGGTGTACAATTTTGGTCGCCTAGTTATAGGAAGGATGTCAACAAAATAGAGAGAGTACAGAGGAGATTTACTAGAATGTTGCCAGGGTTCCAGCAACTATGTTACAGAGAAAGGTTGAACAAGTTAGGTCTTTATTCTTTGGAGCGCAGAAGGTTAAGGGGGGACTTGATTGAGGTCTTTAAAATGATGAAAGGGATAGACAGAGTTGACGTGGATAAGCTTTTCCCATTGAGGGTAGGGAAGATTCAAACAAGAGGGCATGACATGAGAATTAAGGGACAGAAGTTTTGGGGTAACGTGAGGGGGAACTTCTTTACTCAGAGGGTGGTGGCTGTGTGGAATGAGCTTCCAGCAGAGGTGGTGGAGGCAGGATCGATTTTAACATTTAAAAGTAAAGTGGATAGGTATATGGACGTGAAGGGAATGGAGGGGTATGGTCTGAGTGCAGGTAGATGGGACATGGGGAAATCAAATGGTCGGCACGGACTGGAAGGGCCGAGAGGGCCTGTCTCCGTGCTGTAATTGTTATATGTTATATGGTTATATGGTTTATCTCCAAATTCAAACTGTAATTGTTTAGTGTATTGATAAAGTTTTACAACTTGATCTGAATATATTTTATTTAATTTATATTTCAGTGCTGCAATTTTATTATGTATTGTTATGGATGGATTAGCTGCATACTCTGTATCTAATTGTTTAATCTCCTTTTCCAGTTCCTGTTGATCCCTCCGATACTTTTTATTATAAAATGCTTGAGAGGAAATCATAATTCCACGGAGATATGCTTTAAAAGTTTCCCATAATAAGGAAGAAGATATTTCCGGTTTATCATTTATTTAAAAGAAAATCTTGATCTGTTCTGTAATATATTCCTGAGATATTTTGTTTTTTTTTAAATTTGTGGATTAAATCTCCATTTGTCCCCGTTTTTCCATTTTACCATTTATTTAAATCTTAAATGTTAAAGGTGCGTGATCTGAGATTATAATATTATGGTATTTAGAATTATAAGTGAGTGAGATAAGTTTGGCATCGACCAAAAAGTAATCTATTCTTGAGTAAGTTTTATGTACCGGTGAATAAAAGGAGTATTCTCGTCCAGTTGGATTTTCTACTCTCCAAACATCTTTAATATTAGTAGTTTCCATATATGCATTTAATAAGTCACTGGAATGGGATTTAATTTTCCTTTGTCTTGTAGATCCCTAAGCGGGATCTTGATGACTTTATTTCAAGATCCGACTGATGGGCAAAATGGAGGAAGACATAACGAACATTCCTCCTTCTTGTAGCGATAATGTATCTCTCGCCACTGTTATGCCACATAGTTTTGCAGCCGGTGAATAAGCATGAAACATCACATCAATATTTGGTGTTCCATCGAACCATAATTTCATAAATACTTTGTGATCCTACACTCATTCTGTGTTGTCATTGATCTGTACTTGATGATACATCAGTGGCAAATGAGATTATGTAAATTATTACAGGAAGCTTTTACTTGATTGTACCCATGTGACCAACATATGACACCACCATTGTGTATTAACCTGAAGTCCTGAACCTGCAGATTATGCATATTTGCTCCATAACCCTTTACCCATATAATGCACCCAGGGTCTATAGATAGTAGAAAGCAATAATTGAAGAATTGGCAACTAATATAAATCTCCTCCACCTCCGAACTAGAGATGACTCGCAATTTTCTACCTTAGAGCACTTAGCATCAATTTGTAATATACTTGAGTTTTTACTGACCAAACTAGTGGAGCAATGCTGAATAGTGGCCGTCCATCATTATGGCTTTATTAGCTTCAGCTGGTAATAGTATAGGACAGTTAGCACTGACTTAGCTGATACTTGAGAGGTTGCTACTTTCACAGCTGAAATACAGCTACTATATTGCCAATTACTCTTGATGAATAGAAGGCTGCTTATAACAACAAGGTTGTTACGGGTTCCCATTAACTCCAATCTCTTGTCCCAGGGCAGAGTCACAGGCTAATTAATAGTTGAAGACAAATCCCAATGACCAACAAGTCTATTGGTAAATACTTAATTTTAACTGGATGGATAAGGGATCCTACAAAGTTCTTCCCATCTTGGAATTTCTCAAATATACCTTGAGGCTGAACAATTGATTTTTGCAAAATAGAGCGTTAGAATATAATCCAGACTAGACATAACAAGTTTGAACTCTGAGTAGCCGAAGCACCGATTTTAGTAATTTGGTAAATACCTGGGTAAATAATTTTGCCCCTTGCAATTTTTTACTGTTATTAGTACTGTTATCATTGCCTCATCATTAGTACATTATCATTATTGTTATCATTCTCCTGATAATTTCAAATCTCTCCGGTGATCCCTGTAAATGGGAGCTGAATAGAATGTATCTTTGAGATCCTTATAAAATCAAAGTTTCCTATTCGGAAAGTATATACTGCACATACGAGTTACACGACCTTCTCCATCTTAACAATGAATGGCCACATCTGCTATCATTCCGTGCCTGCCTGGATCGACAACTCTGGCCCAATTTCCGAGCCTGTCCTGGCCATAATAATGAGCCTACCTCATCATTCCGAACCTGCTTCTAAAGGCAACTCTGGCCATAATTCTAAGCCGGCCGAGAAAGACAACTCTAGCCATAGTTCGATCCTGTCTCAAAGCGATCCTGGCCATAATACTGAGCCTGCTTTAAAAGACAATACTGGCCCTAATTCCAAACCTGCTTGGAATGTTAGTATTGTGCAGTTTTACATGGTTAGGTGACAATGCCTTAACCATACGTGTGTTGTACAAACAAGTGTAAAAGCGCCCTGAATAGGCGCTGCTGACGCGGGCTCTCCAATAGGCTGGCGCTGACACTACTCCTCCTGTTGGAGTGTGCCTTGGTGGAACATTCTCTCCATTAGGAGCTCCATTCTGGACAACGGTCCAATTAAGCAACCCTGAATAGGCGCTGCTGGCGCAGGCTCTCCCATGGGCCGGTGCTGACACTATTCCTCCTGTTGGAGTGTGTCTTGGTGGATCACCGAGGGGAACCCTCCCGGCCCGACTCGTCCCGAGTCCATAGGCCTGACCGATTTATTGTTGGTTATACCCCATGACCTGGGGACCACAGCGGTGTGGGAGCCGTTGACCATACTGTCAGTGACTCTGGTGGTGATACCGCCTTCCTCCTGGATTTACCCCTCCACGGGAACCACAGTGGTCTGGGACTCTGGTAGTGATACTGCCTCCTGGATTTACCCCTCCACGGGAACCACAGCGGTCTGGAACCCGACGGCCGCTGGCTCCGCGAATCCGCAGTTCTCACCAAGTCTCCCCAAAGCCCAAGCCGGTTTCCCCGCGGCTCGCCGGACTTTGCGACAATCCAGCAGGAAACCCCTATAAGAAGAGGTTCCTGCAAGAGAAAACAGAACCTGGTAAGAAATACAAAACTTACCTGCATGTTTAAACTTACCGCTGGCAGGACCGTTGCGCCTGCCAGTCAGTCGCTGAGCCATGCGAAAAAGCTTAATGACGCGCATGCGGACTAGCGGGGTTCTTCACGGAATCACTCACGTGACTCCAAAGTAAAATCATCTTTGTTTTTCAGTCACTTCCCACGGAAACATCATAATATTTTAACACTAATCAAGCTTGCTTAGCTCTCAGCACCAATCCATTCCATTTTCCCACAACTCCCTCTCTTTGCAACCAGACACAAAATCTCGTTGTACTGTGCTCAGAAAATCAATTCGCTTCTTCCAACCTTCCACCAGCAGTGAAATGTTGTTTCTCATCTCCCGAACAACACACTCCACCTGCCAACTGGACTAACGATCCTATTATTTTGTGCATATGAATAAGTTAAAAAAAATTACTTTTTCTGAATTTTCATCGTCAGTGATAAGATGTTTCTGAGAAGACTGCGGGATTGTGATACAATATTTGAAACATTCATGCTACATTTTATTTGATTGTATCTCAGCTGTCATATGTACATACAATCAAGGGAAACACTCTTTGAACGAAGATAAAGGTCTTGTAATGGAATTTAACAATTTAACAGAATACTACAAAGAATGATTTTCTGCAGACATGAGAGGAGACCTGAGAATATAATCCCCTGGGAAAAGGAAGGGTTAATACCAATCAATGCTGCCCTCACCCGCAAAGCCAAAACATCTACACAGATAAAAATAAGTTATTTCAGATGGCATTATGTTTCTTCACAGCACAATTTCTGCAACAAATTCATAACGTTACCTGTTACACTCTGTTTACACCTGTTACCCGTTACACTCTGTGGGGAAAATGTCCTCCCCAGATTCTCTCTAAATCTCTTTTCACTTACTTTAAATCTATGTCCCTTGTTTTATTCACCTCCGATTTGGGGAAACGTTTCCTGCAATCTACCCCTATATATACCCCTCTTAATTTCCCTCTTAACATTATCCACTCCAGGAACAACAAACCTGGTCATTCCAGTCTCTCCTCACAAATTAAACTCCATCCCATCCTGGTGTATCTAATCTGCACTTTCTTCAGACCAAGGCATCCTTCCTATCGTGTAGATACCTGAACTTCATGCAATATTCCAACTGGGATTTGACAAGCGTTTTTTAAAATGGAAGCATAACCTCCCTATTCCTATTCAAAGCCCCGACTAATACAGGCCAACATACCAAGTTCCTTGACCACATTGTCTTCAAGGATCTTTGGGCCTGCATTACAAGATTCCTCTGTTCCTCAATACTCCTTTGGACATTACCATTCATGGTGTATGCTCTAGCCTCATCAGTACTCTCAAAATGTATCATCTCATATTGATTGGGAATAAACTCCATGTGCCATTTCTCAGTGCATTTCGCCAACAAAATGATATCACCCTATAGCCTAAGACCAGTCCATCAGCACCTCCAGCTGTGGCATGTGTAAATTTACAGATTATGCCTTCCGCATCCACATCCAGAACATTCAGATATCTTACAAACTGCAAGGGGTCCAGCACTGATCCTTGTGGAACACCACTCGTCGCAGGCATTCAATCACAAAAAGTCCCTCTACTATTACCCTTCATTGCATTACAATGCACTGGGCCACATTAGTGAACCTGGAGCTGGATGAAGTGCCCTCAGGCCAACATCGTGGTCCAAGGGCAGGTGGCCACTGATTGTAAAGCCATAAGGAATTGAAATTTGCAGTCGGTCTTATCAATCAGGCATTGAGATTAATAGCCGTTTACTGATCTTTTTAATGCCCATAACAGAACATACACCCACCCTCTGATGGTGCAGCACTCGGCTTAATGTGTGCACGATGTATGAAATCCCCAGAAACAACTGTGGGCGTACTTCTAGTAACATATGGACTAACTTTAAGTAATTTACCCATGTGGATTGGTTAAATTACAAAACAGACAATGCCTATAAAGCAATCACAATATAATTATATAATGGTATTCCCACTCTTAAGTGGATTAAAAGATTCCATGGCTGCTTGGTAAAATGTCCATAAATGTATTAAAAGTCACTGGTTGGGCCGCAGCTGGTGTACTTTGTATACTTCTGGAACAACAGATTTTACAATTGGTTCGTGGAGGGTGCAACCCAGGTCGAAATTCCCATAGAAACCAGTAGAAACCAGTAGAGACCTTCTACTGGTTTATACTGGTTTCAGGATCCTAGTGGTTTCTATGGGAATTTCCAGTGGTTCAATATATGATTCCATTAGAAACCAGTAGATCCAACTGGAACGAAGACCAGAAGAAGCCAATAGAAACCAGTAGATTCTATTGGTTTTAAGAGGGGTATAAAATTCCAAAGTCAAACCAGTAGAAACCATTAGAAACCAGTACAGTGTCATGGTTTCAAGTAGGGAGTCAAACCTGTAGAAAACAGTAGAAACCTGTAGAGTCTACTGGTTTGAAATGGTGTGTTACATACGAAGTTAAACCAGTAGAAAAACCAGTGAAGACCACTACAATTTTGCATGTAAAAATAACAAGTCAAACCACTTGAGACCAATATAAACCAGTAGAGTCTACTGGTTTAAGAGTAGGGTGGCAATAATGTTAAGTCAAACCAGTAGAGTCCAGTAGAGTCTACTGGTTCAAAGAGATTGGAAAAAACATGGTCAGACCAGTAGAAACCACTAGAAGCAATTAGAGTCTACTGGTTTGAATTGGGTGGAAAACGCCATGTCAAAAACAGCAGAGACCATTAGAAACCAGAAGTCTACTGGTATAAGAGATTTATAGGGTGGAAAAAATATGAAGTCAAACCAGTAGAATCCAGTAGAGTCTACTGGTTCAAAGAGATTGTAAATGCAGTACGAAATTAAATATGCAATTCAAACAACAAAAATATAAACACACTTGAAAAAATTATTACATGATTTTAAGAAATCTTAATTTTTTTCGATGCATCAATATTATAACAAACCACGGAGTTACGGCAATTGGTTGCAATACTACGTCATACAATTCGGCCCTTGAGTTCAAGCGAGACAACAAAGAGCGCGGGTCAATTTGATTTTCAAGGTATACGACATGCGTGCGTGGCGTGCGACGTGACACATACATCCGGCCAGCGTACGTACGTGCAAACCGTGGGGAACGAACACAACGATATTTATGAATTATCCTGTACCGTTGAGTGTTAAAATCGATGAGCTCCGCATATTTCTACACAATAGTCTAGCTAGCGTTTACTTTCATTCTTTATGTAATAGCCCATAACGTTATTATAAGTATCGTCCACGCGTCTCTCGAAGTGTCAGCATCATTATTCAAGCCATCACTACCAGTTGATGTTCATGTCGCAACTTCGAGCAATGGCACAGCCAAAATTCTCGTACGCTTACGTGCGTTTCAGAGACGACAATGTCCATTAAGCCATTGTTCGAACCAGTGATATTGTGAAGTTCGATGAAGCCAGTGGGTATTGTGTACTATCAAAGCAAACATGTGGATTTTAATGTCTGAATGATTGATTGTATTTGTTGACGTAGAAAATAGTAATAGAAACCAGCAGTGGTCTGTAGAACTATTATGACTTATGGTTGTATGGCTGAAGGTTTGCAGTTTCTTGTGTCTCTATCTTCTGCTATAACTTCATCCACAAGTTTGCAGATGATACCACCGTAGCGGGCCAGATCTCAAACAATGATGAGATGGAGTACATGAAGATAGAGAGTAACATGGTGTCAAGCCAACAACATCTCCCTCAATGTCAGCAAGGCAAAGTTATTGAAAAAAACCACACAGAGTGCAGGAGTAACTCAGGTCAGGCAGCATCGCTGAAGAAGAAATATCACAATCAATTTGTCCTGGTCTACCCACTCTGATGCTACTGCCAATACTACATTCTGCACTCTGGTATTTTTCTTCTTGCACTACCTGTCATACTTATATACTGCTCGATTGTACTCATGCATTATATGATTTGACCAGATAGCATGCAAACAAGTATTTTCATTGTATATCGGAATGTTAATCCTGGCCAAATTGGAGGGGCCAGGACCCTAAAATTGAGTAAAGGCTTCTGGGCTGCTAGACCATTTGTTCAATTTAAAAGAGCCTTCTGTGGAAATGGGACAAGCTGCAGAATGGTGCCAGTTTGTCTAGAGCCTAGTTCAGAGCTGCTGGAAAAAAATTGAACATCTGCAGGAATGACAATTATGTGCAAAATGCATAGAATGGATTGGATGAATGCAAACCAGATATACACGTTGTAAATAATGTTGCAAAACTTTACTTTGCTGGATGGTGATTGGATTAAGTATTGAGCCTTGTCTGGTTTTCTTGCATATCAGGGCACATGTTGCGATGTTCGTTTTCTTTGAGAAACACTGTTTGAATACAATGCATTAGCCACTGTATGATTGGGTTAGGGAAATGTCTGTCATGTACGGGATTAATTGATATCTGCAATTGGATTGTAAAGCGACCACCCCCCATGTGGTTCGGCCCCTCGAGGTTCGGGGACCTATAATAGTCGATCTTCTGGGAGAGCACTTAGGACTGCGTGACCTTCTGGAGTGTTTCTGTTTGAGCAAGGCCAGGAGGGCTTGAGCAGGCAGATACGAGGTCGAACCTGCGGTGGTTAGGTACTGTAGTGGGAACTGTAATTGTGTTTTGTCAAAATAAAGATTTGTTGCACAAGTGCTTGACTCAGTAGTTTTTGATGGTTTAATAACCATTATAGCCGCGGAAAAAACTGTTTATACTAATGGAACTAGAAACTTCATTGTTGTCAAGTCATTTATTTATAACATTCGAAGATCCATTCCACAACTGGGGCAAAATATATACTAGGCAATAGACTTCAGTCTCAGAGGGAGCAGACCAAGAATAAAACATGGCGGGAAATGGCAGTTTTGTTGGTCTACTTCTCGTACTAATACTACAATCTAAATGGTATTAGAAATGTATTAGAAATTAGAAATGTTAGCTACAATGTAACATTGATTGTGAAACACTGAGGAAATGTGTAATATTTCATGCATACTCTCATCATAAAAATGTGAAAAAAAAGGTGGCTTCAAAACTTTTTGCTCGCCCGAATCGGGCAGACATTTTTTAGTCATTGTTCCAAAACACTTGCCTGACTTTGAATTTCACTTACCCTGAGCAATCAGGCAAGTGCTTATGTAGCACCTTGTATGCAGCTTTTTCTGTCATGATAATATGTACTGTTTTAAAATATTTCGATTCTTCTAGACTAACTTACGTATAGAGATCTAGACCTGTATGCCCCTTCAATTTCTGTTATTACTCTTCATCGATGATTACAGCAGCTGCCTCCATTTTGATGAACATTTATATAATGTATACGAGTAGAACAATCATGTAATCTGTAGCACAAAGAAATGAGACATGGAAATTGTTTGGAAATTCAAACTTATTTTCCCACTATGTCAAACAGGGGATGTTGTCAATAGTCAGGGAAAGTAGTTGAGTGCACTAAGCACCAAAAGCAGTCACCTAAAATGTAAATAGAGTGTATGCATGAGCATTTGATAATTCAAATGTCTACTGTATTCATGGCGTCATGATGTTCTTTGTTTTTAATGTTACCAGTATCTTCTTTTTCATGTCTTTCAGAGTATTATACATGTTTCTTGCCACATGATCCTTCTCATTCTAAACCAAATAATGGCAATTGTTTTAACACTACCTCATAGAATTCAATTTATTTCCCCATGATGTCGAGAAAAAGCTGTTTACTTGGTATGTTGTCGATAGGGAAAGTAGTTGAGTGCGTTATAAAACCAGTCACCTAAAATGTAGATAGAGTATTCATGACCATTTGATAATTCAAATGTGGACTGTGGCATCATGGTGTTCTTTGTTTTTACTGTTACCAGTAGCTTTTTCTTATGTCTTTCTATGTATTATACATGTATATTTCTTGCCATGTGATCTCTCTCATTGTAAACCAAAGAATTATTTGATTATTTTAATGCTACCTCACAGATTATCACTTGCCAAACAACACAAAGAGTGTAATATTTTTTGAACAACTCTTTCTATTGCTGTCATAAGTCAATATCATATTGTTATGTCATGAAATTCCTGTTTTCCTTTCATTTGAAGTCACTGAAATTTCATTGAGTGTCTTACAAGAGCAATCACCTAAAATGTCAAGTAACTAAAGAGCAAGTGAGAATGAGAATCCATTGTAGTACTATAAATGCATGTGTTCGCTACAGGTATTTACTACGTCATAGAACGTAGAAAAAATATTTGCTATGGATGTAAAGTAAGAATTTTGAACTGGCAAAGATGCACCCCGTTAAAAGTGCATACATATTGGTGTGCTCACTAAAGTAATATTCTTCGTGGTGCCAAGCAACGGAGTTGATTTATGATCCACCTACTGTATCTGTATTAAAGGTTCATCATCTGAAGTCACAGATATTGAACATGTAAAAAAAAAAAATCTTTTTGTGTGTATGCAATTTATATAGCATGAGTTTGTGTGATTGTTTGTGGAATGTGTTGTTTTTCGTAAGCCTCCATTGGTTTTTAGCATTCAGATATGTTTATGTCTCATTCGACCTGCTGGACTTCTGGTGGCATCATTCCAAATCTACTTTTCCTACCAATGTCCTGCCGATGTGCATTCTAACAGTCCAGTGAAGCATCCAAATACTCTGAAACTGCTCTTTACTGGAACTCTTCTACTGGATCCAGTAGGGATTCCTCCTGGTTTCTACTGGTTTGTACTGGTTCCAGTGTGATTAGCTACACTGGTCTTCTACTGGTTGTTGTAAAAATTTCTACTGGTTCATATGGGAACTTAAATTGGTCTTTACTGGTTTCAGTAGGAATTCCAACTGGTTTCTACTGGTTCCCATGGGAATTTTAATTGGTCTTTACTGGTTCCAGTAGGAATTCCAACTGGTTTCTACTGGTTCCAATGGGAATTTTAATTGGTCTTTACTGGTTCCAGTAGGAAATCCAACTGGTTTCTACTGGTTTCAATGGCAGTTTGAATTAGTCTTTACTGGTTCCAGTAGGAAATCCAACTGGTTTCTACTGGTTCCAGTAGGAATTCCATCTGGTTTCTACTGGTTCCATGAATAATTTGTACTGGTTTTTACTGGTTCCATGAAGATTTGTACTGGTTTCTACTGGTTCCAGTAGGAATTCCATCTGGTTTCTACTGGTTCCATGAATAATTTGTACTGGTTCCATGAAGATTTGTACTGGTTTCTACTGGTTCCAGTAGGAATTCCATCTGGTTTCTACTGGTTCCATGAATAATTTGTACTGGTTTCTACTGGTTCCATGAAGATTTGTACTGGTTTCTACTGGTTCCAAGAAGAATTTGTACTGGTCTGCTACATGGCTCCAGTAGGAAATCCCTATTGGTTTCTACTGGTATTATTTCACTTTCCATATTAAAACCAGTAGAGAATTGGACAGTAGAAACCAGTAAGACTCTACTGGTTTTAGCACTACTGGTTTCTATTGGAATTTCGACCTGGGAATGATTTGTTTCCACAGCATAAAGAAGGAGAAACTGTCATTATGGTGAGAGACTAAGATCTTCTTAGAGCAGAGAAAGGTAAGATTCAACAAACCACTTAAATCTCTGCATGGTTTAGAGTAAAGAAACACTTTGCATTGGCATGAGAGAGGGTAACAAAAAGTATAGGTTAAAGTATTCACAAAATAATAAAATAAATCTGGAAAAACAGGGAATAGTTTTGATAAGTATTTTATGGCCAGCCCAGGTATGTATGGTAGGCCAAAAGGTGTCTTTTTGTGCAGTATGACTCTGACTGGGGTGTAGAATAAAGGGCCTGTTCCACTTGGGCGTCATTTGTGCATCACACGGAGCGCAAAGATTTTGTACATCCCAAAATCTGGGGGCGCCACGCGCAACCGCATGTCACTGCCAACGTCACCACGCACTATGCGCGCGTAATGCACACCATGCGCACATCACATGCATGGCATGACACGCGTGTGATGCGTCATGACACATAAATGATGTTGCGTAATTTACACGCAAACGACGCCCAAGTGGGACAGGCCCTTAAGGTATATGGTTATTGAAGTGGACTCAAAATTGGCATTCAAAAGGAAGTTGAATATAAGTTTATAAAGAAGGCGACTGCAGTTCTGAGAGAAAAGGATGGGGTGGATTTAAATGTTTCCTTTGTCCTATTAGCCAGAATAAGTATACATGCTAATTCTGCCCGATACCATTTTTCCAATAAACCATGTGAACAATTTCCAAAGGAGCTGAAATACTTAATTTTGCTACCGGGTGTTCAATTTCTCAGTGTTTTTAAAGATCACATTTTCAGCTGTTTGGTGGAGCTGTCGTCATGCTCACAGTTCGGTTATCTGTAAAGATAGTGGGAGGTAGGAGATTAATGTTGCTATGCTTGGTTTTAGAATTTTCTTTGTAAAGTCAGGTTGTGTCACAAGTCAACAAGGGTTGTAATGCAAATTGGGTTGAATGGAAACAACCCACACTCCATCCAAAAACACACAATGATGCCTTGGTCAAGAAAGCACACCAATGCCTCTACTTCCTCAGAAGACTAAAGAAATGTGGCTTGTCTCCAACCTCTTTGCAATTTCTGTAGATGCAACATAGGAAGCATCCTATCTGAATGCATCACAGTTTTGTTTGGCAATTACTCTTCCCAAGACCGTAAGAAATTGTAGAGTGGTGGATGTAGCCCCCACCCCATCACACAAATCAGCCTCTGCCCCATTGACTCCGCCTACACTGCCTGGGGAAAGGATTCCAACATATTCAAGGAGGACAACACTCATTCCACTCGCTCCCTCTGCTCTTCTTTCCCATCGGCAAAGCGGCCAAAGCATGAAAGATTCAGATTCAGAAAGAGCTTTTTCCCCGCTGCTGCCAGACCAGAAAGAAACTCTGTTAACCATGTAGTCTAAATTATATTAAAGGATTTAATTACTCCAACATATTATCAGAAAGCACATTCTCAGTGCCTGTTGTGTCTGTTAGAGATGAAATATCTGTGGAAGAGTTTGCATCTGTCGAAAATATACAAGATACTGTATTAGATTAGGAAATCATCACATTTAACATTGATCATTTAGAAATACATGAAATATATAAGAAAAACAATGAATAAAAATGTTTACAACTTTTAGAAATGTGAAATAAAAACAGAAAATGCTGGTACACTCAGCAAATCAGGCAGCATCTGTGTAAAGAGGGTGAGAACTTTCCATGCATGGGCATGTACTGATGATGAAGGGTTCTGAACCTGAAACATTAATTGTTTGTTTTTTCCACAGCTTTTAAAATTACTGTAAAATGTTTCCAGCATTGTTTTTGCGGAAACATTTCACACTAATATACTGTTTGACTTAACTGATTACTTCTTTAAATCCATTATATTGCCCTGTAAATCTGTGAGTGGATTGCAGAATCCCAGCATAGTTTTCTTAGCTTCTAATTGTAAAGAAGGGTGCTTCAAATAAATGGTAATCAATTCAAGGTTATCTTCCTCTTTTTACCAGATGTAACCCAAAAAATGTAGCAAAGCTTTTTTGTCAAATATCCACAAAGACTTTACCTGAACAAAGGCTAGGCCTCAGCTGAGTACTTTGTAAAATAATAGGTGCTGGGATTTGCAAATTATATCTGGCCCTATTGAGGAAGGACAGAGGAACTATCCATGAACGTTACCAAGTAGAGGAGTTCAGGTGCATGTGGATTTAATTATTTTGTTCTTTCAAAATAAAGATGGCCCAAATGTTCTAATTTTGTCCATTATAGTTTTCTGATTATAGACACAAAAAGCTGGAGTAACTCAGCGGGGCAGGCAGCATTTTTGGAGAGAAGGAATGGGTGACATTTCGGGTCGAAACCCTTCTTCAGATCATAATTTCTTTCTGGAACATAATTACTAAATTTCACCAGAAAGGTCCAGTGTTCCCAGTATTTTCAAAGTTTTTAAAAATATAGTGAAGGAAGAATGTGTAGATTGGATCCAAATTGAAGTTGTTGAATTACCTGATCTGTGCAGTGTAATTACTACCACGTTCAGAGAGTTGATCTCTGTAAGGGAAGTAACGAGTTCAGTTCAGACAATAAGCTGCCATGTCTTGTCACACTGCTGGCTATTTTACACAGAAAGCAGTGTACAGTATGTGAAAAGAATCAGAAAGAATGTGTCCCTCCTGTTCTGGTGGGGTTAATGCATACCCTGGGTTAGTGATGTACTCCCAGACACCATTGTGTTTCTGCTAAGGCTCCGGATAATTTGCACTGGCTGCTCCTATGGAAACCTGCTTCCTCCTTGGAGAAAATAGACACAAAATGCTGCATTAACTCAGCAGGTTAGGCAGCATCTCTGGAGAAAAGGAATAGATGACATGTTGGGTTGGAGCCCTTCTTCACTATAAAGAAGGGCTCCGAATAGTTGACCCGGAACGTCACCTATTCTTTTTCTCCAGACATGCTGCCTGACTCACTGCGTAATGGGCCTGCCCCACTTAGGCGATTTTTTAGGCAACTACAGGCCACTAGTTTGTCACCACATTTTCGCCATTGGTCGCCGGGAGTAGTCTCCTCAGTCGCGCAAAAAGTCATCGCGTCTTTCTTGTCGCTGCTAAATTCTCAACATGTTGGAAATTTTTCGGTGACAGTGAAGTTTGACGCCAATGAGCATCGCTTGACTTCCCCTGACGTAGGTGCTGTCGTAGGTTGTCGCCAGGATGACGTAGGTTGTCATCAGTTTTCCGGCGACCTTCTGCGACTATGACAGTCTCCAGCAGTTGCTTAAAAAAATCGCCAAGTGAGACAGGCCCATTACTCCAGCATTTTGTGTCTATCTTCGGTATAAATCAGCATCTGCAGTTCCTTCCTACACATTTTGTCTCCTCCTCAGGGAACCTGTCTCTGAGAGGTGGAAATCTCATCATGGTAAAGGGCTTAGTCCATATGTTGCTTTTCATCTTATGAGCTATATTATAGGATTGTATTATTACTCTAATGGAGAAGAAACATACAGTATACAAATGGAATAGGAACAAATGCAACACCAGAAAAAATACTCCATATCAAGTGGATTGTGGTGGTTTCACTTTTAAGGGAGGATGACTTAATATTTTTCTCGGATTTAGGCAATATAATTAATACAGATATCTGACTCCAATGCTTGCAAAATGAAACTTTTTTTTCACAAAATAGTTTACAACCGTATGGCAATTTGCTGCAGTCAGAGCTACACAGTGCAAATAAAGTGCAAATGCAGCTGATTGGGTAATTGGGGATAGCAGTCATAGAGTCATAGAGTGATACAGTGTGAAAACAGACCCTTCGGCCCAACTTGCCCACACCGGCCAACATGTCCCAGCTACACTAGTCATTTTTGGGGGGACAAATACAGCAGGTGGGACTAATATAGAAGTATCAGAAGTATTTTTGAAGGCTAGTCAATATGACAAAGTAAGAATTGCATCAACCTATCTGTACACTGCAGGTTCTCATAAATAACGACCTTACAAATGACCAGATACGCGGTTTTAATCTTGTTGGCTGAGGACCAAATTCTGGTTAGAACACTGAAGGGAGTTCCACTGCTTGGTCAGATTTTGTACCCAAAGGCCGATGCTGGGATTTTGAACCTTCAAGTGTCTGACTCAGTGTTGTCAAAGTTACTTGCCCAAAGGTAGTTGGATTGATTAGTAAAGTTTTTGTTTGAGATGGTAATTGCAAAAATATTTTGTTTCACTGAGTGTTTCACATCAGCAATCATCTCCATATGAAATCATGCCCATCTCAAAATTTGTTTGGACATTTCCAAACATAATCCACATCTTTGTGTCCAACATTTCTCCGAAGTTCGATGCACACATTATTGCATTACATAGGCCCATTTCCAGGCTTCCTAGCATAAATGATAACTCAGAAGTTCGACCTATAACTGCTGCGGAAATTACTCTTACACTGCTATTTCATTAGGCATGGAATGCGCTGCCATAAAGGATAGTGGAAACTATTTCAACTGAATCTTTCAAAAAGGAAATTAGATATATTTTGAAGAGGAAATATTTTACAGGAATTTTTTTGGTAAGAACAGTATACAGGAACAATAATTAGGAAAAAAATGCAGCAAAGACATTTTCATGATATGCTCCTTTATAGTCCTATGAAAAATCACTTTAGTAATTCCCAGTAATCATTAATTTTCTGAAGTACATATTATTTTCAGGTTTTTTTCAATAGCTGTAATGCTCTTTTTCTGCTAATGTTACAAGTTAATTGTAAACCTGAGGATGCTGATGATAGAGGGGTAAGTGGGGTGCCGCAAGGCTCAGTGCTGGGACCCCAGCTATTTACAATATATATTAATGATTTGGACAAGGGAATTAAATGCAACATCTCGAAGTTTGCGGATGACACGAAGCTGGGGGGCGGTGTTAGCTGTGAGGAGGATGCTAGGAGGCTGCAGGATGAGTTGTGGTAGACTGGTGAGTGGCAAATGCAAAAAACAATGGCAGATGCAGTATAATGTGGATAAACTGTGAGGTTAATCCACTATTTTGGTGGCCCAAAAACAGGAAGGTAGACTATTAGTTTGAATGGTGCCTGATTAAGAAAAGGGGAGATCAGCGAGACCTGGGTGGTCATGGTAACACCAGATCATTGAAAGTAGGCCATGGAGGTGCAGCAGGAGCTGTGAAGAAAGCAAATGGTATGTTGGCACTTCATAGCAAAAGGATTTGAGTACAAGAGCAGGGAGGTTCTACTGCAGTTGTACAGGGTCATGTGAGGCCACACCTGGAGTATTGCTACAGTTTTGGTCTCCTAATCTGAGGAAAGACATTCTTGACATAGAGGGAGTACAGAGAAGGTTCACCAGACTGATTCCTGGGATGGGCACGACTTCCATATGAGGAAAACTGGATAGACTCGGCTGTACTCCGCTGGAATTTAGAAGATTAGGGGTGATCTCATAGAGACTTACAAAATTCTTAAGGGGTTGGACAGGCTAGATGCAGGAAGATTGTTCCCAATGATGGGGAAGTCCAGGACAAGGGGTCACAGTTTAAGGATAAGGGGGAAGTCTTTTAGGATCGAGATGAGAAAATCGCTTTTCACACAGAGAGTGGTGAATCTGTGGAATTCTCTGCCACAGAAGGTAGTTGAGGCCAGTTCGTTGGCCATATTTAAGAGAGAGTTGGATGTGGCCCTGGTGGCTGAAGGGATCAGGGGGTATGGAGAGAAGGCAGGTACAGGATACATATTGAATGGCGGTGCAGGCTCGAAGGGCCGAATGGCCTGCTCCTGCGCTTAATTTCTATGTTCTATGTTTCTATGATTATATCACATTAAAAGTGCTGTTGCCTCTACTACCTACCCCGGCAGTTCATTCCATATACCCACCACCCTTTGTGTGAAAATGTTCCCCTCGAGTTCCTATTAAATCTTTCCCTCCTCACCTTCAACCTGTCCTCTGGTTCTCGATTCGCCTACTCTATGCAAGAGACTGTGCGTCCACCCGATCTTTTCCTCTCATGATTTTGTAAATCTCTATAAGATTGCCCCTCATCATCCTGTGCTCCAAGGGCGGAATGGTGGCGCAGCGGTAGAGTTGCTGCCTTACAGTGCCAGAGACCCGGGTTCGATCCTGACTATGGGTGCTTATCTGTACGGGGTTTGTACATTCTCCCCGTGACCGACGTGGGTTTTCTCCGAGATCTTTGGTTTCTTCCCACACTCCATAGGTGTACAGGTTTGTAGGTTCATTGGCTTGGTGTCAATGTAAAATTGTGCCTTTAAAACGTGTCTGTAGGGTCGCTGGACAGTGTGGACTCGGTGGACCAAAGGGCCTGTTTCCGCGCTAAAAACTCTAAACTAAAAATAAGTTAAAAATACAGTCCTAGCCTGCTCAACCTCTCCATATAGCTCAGGTCCTCGGGTCCTGGCAACATCCTCGTAAATCTTATAACATGGTGTCCAGAACGGAACACAATACTCTAAATGCGGCCTCACCAACATCTTGAATAACTGCAACATGACCTCTCAACTTCCATACTCAACACACAGACTGATGAAGGTCAATGTGCCAAAAGCCTTTATGACCACCCAATGTAACTGTGGTGCCACTTTCAATTAACCTGTGCAGGGCAGATGCCGGAGCAGATTTGGGGTGTCAGGAAGAGAATAATTTGTTGCAGGATAGCCAGCCATTGACTTTCCCTGTCAGCCTTGATATTTAAGCTTTTTCTGATAATGTTACAAGTTAATTGTAAACCTGAGGATGCTGAATGATAAGGGGTAGCAGCCGGGTGACTGTGGTGGTGGGATAAGCAGGGGGAAATGTTTGCACATTGGGGTGGTGGGTTTGGGGGGGGGGGAGGCAGAGGAAAGGGAGGACGGGTGGGGGATATACTTGAAATTGGAGAATCCAATTGCTGGAAATCCTGCTTGAATTTCAAGTTGAATGCAAAGTGCAGTACTTCCAGTTTGTGTGGATTAGCAATTAGCCAGAATAAGAATACATGCTTATTCTGGCCGATACCATTTTTCCAATAAACCATGTAAACAATTTCCAAAGGAGCTGAAATAATTTTGCTACCGGGTGTTCAATACTTCTCAATGTTTTTAAAGATCACATTTTCAGTACCTGTTGTATTTGGTGGAGCTGTCGTCATGCTCAGTGTTTGGTCATCTGTAAAGATAGTGGGAGGTAGCAGATTGACATTGCTGTGCTTGGTTTCAGAAATTTCTTTGTAAAGTCAGGTTGTGTCACAAGTCAACAAGGGTTGTATTGCAAATGGGTTGAATGGAAACAGGCCACACTCCATCAAAAAAACACAATGATGCCTTGGTCAAGAAAGCACACCACTACCTCAGAAGACTAAAGAAATGTGGCTTGTCCCCAACACCTCTTTGCAATTTCTGTAGATGCAACATAGGAAGCATCCTATCTGAATGCATCACAGTTTTGTTTGGCAATTACTCTTCCCAAGACCGTAAGAAATTGTAGAGTGGTGGATGTAGCCCCACCCCATCACACAAATCAACCTCTGCCCCATTGACTCCACCTACACTTCACTCTGCCTGGGGAAAGAATCCAACATATTTATTCAAGGAGGACAACACACATCCCACTCACTCCCTCTTCTCTCCTTTCCCATCGGCAAGATGCCAAAGCATGAAAGATTCAGATTCAGAAAGAGCTTTTTCCCCGCTGTTGTCAGACCAGAAAGGAACTCTGTTAACCAGGAGATGTTTCAGGTCGAGACCTTCTTCAGACTGTTCTCAATGTTCTCCTGAGATCTTGCCTGACCTTCTGAGGTAATCAATAACTTCAGAAGATTGTAAAGGGTGACTCTCGCCTGTCACGGGTGAACCAAACAAGTTGCTCATTTGGGGATAGTACCATGAAACGGCTGTGTCAATCAGTCTCAGGACCAATGGGAACCATGGCTGTGTGTGCCAGTCGGGAACTACCAAAACGCCTAAAGCGGAGTCGTGCTCTATTTTGGTGAGACAATGACACATGAGGCAGAATGGGGGAAAAGCATAAAAGAACGTACGTCCCCAATGTAGCGAGAATGCATCCATCGCTACTGCTCCCTGATCCGGTTCCCATAAGACGTATTTAGGTAACTGGTGATTTAACCTGGATGCAACCGAGCTATGTCTGGCGATCCATACCGGCTGACAATCATTTTGAAAACCTTTGGATTTAGCATCCATTCTGTGTTGTCATTGAATTTATGTTGTCATTGAATTTATGTGACATGGTGTCTGCCACTTTCACGTTATCCCTACCTGTTTGGGGTGTGCATTGGAGCGTCCCAATGTTTTGGTCCCCAGTTAAGGGACGTATCAGATATTAAACTGATAAGAACAGACACTACACTTGATCTTAGACAAAAGGCCGAGAAGCGATTCGTGTAGCTGGAGTCGCGCGGCTTGGTCCGTCTGAAAGGATATGGTTTTCGAGACTGCACTCTGCTCCAGGGTTGAGTTTTAATGAGGCCGATTGTTTTTGCCTCATCGTCCAGGTCTTTTTCTGGATATTAGAGGATCTGCACAAGGCTGTGAACCATGGGTTGATGCAGATATCCGACTCCAATGCTTGCAAAATGAAACTACTTTTTTCACAAAACCCGATAGTTTACAACGGTATGGCAATCTGCTGCAGTACATCGTGTCAGAGCTACACAGTGCAAATGCAGCTGAATGGTTAATTGGGGATAGCAGTCATAGAGTCATAGAGTGATACACTGTGAAAACAGACCCTTCGGCCCAACTTTCCCATACCGGCCAACATGTCCCAGCTACACTAGTCTTTTTTTGGGGGGGCAACAGCAGCAGGTGGGACTAATGTAGACGTATCAGAAGTATTTTTGAAGGCTAGTCAATATGACAAAGTAAGAATTGCATCAACCAATCTGTACACTGCAGGTTCTCATAAACAACGACCTGACAAATGACCAGATATGCAGTTTTAATCTTGTTGGCTGAGGACCAAATTTTGGTTAGAACATTGAAGGGAGTTCCACTGCTTGGTCAGATTTTGTACCCAAATGGCCGATGCTGGGATTTCAAAGTTACTTGCCCAAAGGTAGTTGGATTGATTAGTAAAGTTTTTGTTTGAGATGGTAATTGCAAAAATATTTTCTTTCACTGAGTGTTTCACATCAGCAATCATCTCGATATGAAATCATGCCCATCTCAAAATTTGTTTGGGCATTTCCATACATAATCCACATCTTTGTGTCCAACATTTCTCCGAAGTTCGATGCACACATTATTGCATTACAGAGGCCCATTTCCAGGCTTCCTAGCATAAATGATAACTCAGACATTCGACCTATAACTGCTGCGGAAATTACTCTTACACGGCTATTTCATTAGGCACGGAATGCGCTGCCATAAAGGATAGTGGAAACTATTTCAACTGAATCTTTCAAAAAGGAAATTAGATATATTTTGAAGAGGAAATATTTACAGGAATTTTTGGTAAGAACAGGATACTGGAGCTAATTAGAATAATGCAGCAAGACATTTTCATGACATGCTCCTTTATAGTCCTATGAAAAATCACGTTAGCAATTCCCAGTAATCATTAGTTATCCAATTCATACTAGCTTTTTCTGAAGTACATATTATTTTCAGGTTTTTTTCAATACCTGTGATGCTCTTTGACGATAATATCACATTAAAAGTGCTGTTGCCTCTACTACCTACCCCGGCAGTTCATTCCATATACCCACCACCCCTTGTGTGAAAATGTTCCCCTCAGGTTCCTATTAAATCTTTCCCTCCTCACCTTCAACCTATGTCCTCTGTTTCTCGATTCGCCTACTCTATGCAAGAGACTGTGCGTCCACCCGATCTTTTCCTCTCATGATTTTGTAAATCTCTATAAGATTGCCCCTCATCATCCTGTGCTCCAAGGGCGGAATGGTGGCGCAGCGGTAGAGTTGCTGCCTTACAGCGCCAGAGACCCGGGTTCGATCCTGACTATGGGTGCTTGTCTGTACGGAGTTTGTACATTCTCCCCGTGATCTACGTGGGTTTTCTCCGAGATCTTTGGTTTCCTCCCACACTCCAAAGATGTACAGGTTTGTAGGTTAATTGGCTTGGTGTCAATGTAAAATTGTCCCTGTAAAACCTGTCTGTAGGGTAGTGTTAATGTGAGAGGATCGCTGGACAGTGTGGACTCGGTGGACCGAAGGGCCCGTTTCCGCGCTAAGAACTCTAAACTAAAAATAAGTTAAAAATACAGTCCTAGCCCTCTCCATATAGCTCAGGTCCTCGGGTCCTGGCAACATCCTCGTAAATCTTATAACATGGTGTCCAGAACGGAACACAATACTCTAAATGCGGTCTCACCGACATCTTGAATAACTGCAACATGACCTCTCAACACACGGACTGATGAAGGCCAATGTGCCAAAAGCCTTTATGACCACCCAATGTAACTGTGGTGCCACTTTCAACGAACCTGTGCAGGGCAGATGCCGGAACAGATTTAGGGTGTCAGGAAGAGAATCATTTGTTGCAGGATAGCCAGCCATTGACTTTCCCTGTCAACCTTGATATTTAAGCTTTTTCTGCTAATGTTACAAGTTAATTGTAAACCTGAGGATGCTGATGATAGAGGGGTAAGCAGCCGGGTGACTGTGGTGGTGGGAGAAGCAGGGGAAATGTTTGCACATTGGGGTGGGGGGTTGGGGGGTTGTGGGGAAGAGGGAGGCAGAGGAAAGGGAGGGACGGGGTGGGGGATATTACTTGAAATTGGAGAATTCAATGTGCATCCAATTGCTGGAAATCCTGCCTGAATTTCAACTGAGTTGGAATTGCAAGTTGAATGCAAAGTGCAGTACTTCCAGTTTGTGTGTGGCCTCCCTCTGGCAATGGAGGAGGCTCAGGACAGAAGGTATGCCTGTCAAGGCCTACTGGACTCTCAGATGCTGATCACTTTAACACTTCCCATTCCCATGTCCCCCATCCTGGGGAGTGACGCACATTTCTCCCACCATCTCCTAGCATGCTGTTTACTCGGCACCATTCCGATCCTCTGTATGTTCATCTTACATTCCCAAATCCATATTTCCCTTTACCCTTCCTTGTTCCCCTCCCCTTGTCCCATTTCATCTATATCCCTCTCTCATTTAACACCTCCTCTTGTTTCCTTATCTGAACCCTTTTGACACTGTTTTCACCTATACCCTTTGTCACCTACTCTGCTCATACTGCAAATCAACTCTCCTCACCTATACCCACCTGTTTCTTAAGGACACAAAGTGCAGGAGTAACTTAGCAGGTCAGGTATGATCTCTGGAGAACATGGACAAGAGATGTTTCAGGTCGAGACCTTCTTCAGACTGTTCTCAATGTTCTCCAGAGATGCTTCCTGACCTTCTGAGGTAATCAAGAACTTTATTTCCTTTTGTGTATTAACCAGCATTGACAGTTCTTTGTTTCCATCTATCATTTCCCAGATATTATCCCATCCCCACCTCTCTTTACTAGCTTTCACCCCTCGACTCCATAGGCCAAAGAAGAATCCAGACCCAAAACATAATTTGACCATTCCCTCCACAGAAGCCTTCCCAAGACTGTAAGAAATTGTAGTGGTGGATGTAGCCCCCACCCCATTACACAAATCAGCCTCTGCCCCATTGACTCCGCCTACACTTCACTCTACCTGGGGAAAGAATCCAACATATTTATTCAAGGTGGACAACACTCACTCCCTCTTCTCTCCTTTCCCATCGGCAAAGATGCCAAAGCATGAAAGATTCAGATTCAGGAAATAGCTTTTTATTTTTTCCCCACTGTTGTCAGATCAGAAAGGAACTCTGTTAACCAGGAAATGTTTCAGGTCAAGACGTTCTTCAGACTGTTCTCAATGTTCTCCAGAGATCCTACCTGACCTTCTGAGGTAATCAAGAACTTTATTTCCTTTTGGTTATTAACCAGCATTGGCAGTTCTTTGTTTCCATCTATCATTTCCCCAGATATTATCCCATCCCCACCTCTCTTTTCTAGCGTTCTCTCCCCTCGACATCCATAGGCCAAAGAAGGATCCAGACCTAAAACATAATTTGACAATTCCCTCCACAAAAGCCACCTGACCTGTTGACTTCCTCCTGGACTTAGTATTTGTGCTCAAGATTCCAGCATCTGCAATTCTAGCATCTCTTAATTTGCACAAAGTCCTCATACACAAACAGTAAACCTGCTCCAGAAGTACAGATAATACCATTCTTCTCCTATGTTTATTTCCACTAATTTCATGTGAAAATATGCTAGCAACGATTGTCCTTGTGAATACAGAAATAACTCTGTACTGAGGTTTGGGGATGTGTGATGTAATTATAGCTTGCTGTCTTGTTAGATTAGTCTGTGGTCAGTAATATTGATGTCAAATCCAAGATCCCAGTAGTCACTTACCTGTATTAGCTTCTGCACCATTCCCGCTGAGAGTGGTATTATACTCTGTAGCTGCAAACAGATTGAAGATTTTGGCATTAGTTTCTGATGCAAAAACTCCATTGTTACCAAAGTTTTAATGAAAGGAAGAACTCAATTAATATCACATCCTAATTACATTCCTTGCAGAACATCTCAAATAGTAGGTTAACTATAAGTTTATAAAGAAGGTGACTGCAGCACTGAGGAAAAGGATAGGGTGGAATTAAATGTTTCCTTCATACTATTAGCCAGAATAAGAATACATGCTTATTCTGGCCGATACCATTTTTCCAATAAACGATGTAAACAATTTCCAAAGGATCTGAAATACTTAATTCTGCTTACTGGGTGTTCAATATTCTCAATATTTTTATGATCACATTTTCCAGTACCTGTTGTATTTGGTGGAGCTGTCGTCATGCTCAGAGTTCGGTTATCTGTAAAGATAGTGGGAGATAGGAGATTAATGTTGCTATGCTTGGTTTCAGAAATGTCTTATTTAAAGTCAGGTTGTGTCACAAGTCAACAAGGGTTGTAATGCAATTTGGGTTGAATGGAAACAGGCCACACTCCATCCAAAAAACACAATGATGGCCTTGGTCAAGAAAGCATACTACTTCCTCAGAAGACCAAAGGAAATGTGCTTGTCCCCAACACCTCTTTGCAATTTCTGTAGATGCAACATAGGAAGCATCCTATCTAAATGCATCACATTTTTGTTTGCAATTACTCTCCCAAACCGTAGGAAATTGTAGAGTGGTGGATGTAGCCCCTACCCCATCACACAAATCAACCTCTGCCCCATTGACTCCACCTACACTTCACTCTGCCTGGGGAAAGAATCCAACATATTTATTCAAGGAGGTCAACACTCATCCCACTCACTCCCTCTTCTCTCCTTTCCCATCAGCAAAGATGCCAGAGCATGAAAGATTCAGATTCAGAAAGAGCTTTTTCCCCACTGTTGTCAGACCAGAAAGGAACTCTGTTAACCAGGAGATGTTTCAGGTCGAGACCTTCTTCAGACTGTTGTCAATGTTCTCCTGAGATCTTGCCTGACCTTCTGAGGTAATCAATAACTTCAGAAGATTGTAAAGGGTGACTCTCGCCTGTCACAGGGTGAACCAACAAGTTGCTACATTTGGGGATAGTCATGAACGGCTGTGTCATCAGTCTCAGGACCAATGGGAACCATGGCTGTGTGTGCCAGTCGGGAACTACCAAAACGCCTAATGCGGAGTCGTGCTCTATTTTGGTGAGACATGACACATAGAGCAGAATGGGGGAAAAGCATAAAAGAACGTACATCCCCAATGTAGCGAGAATGCATCCATCGCTACTGCTCCCTGATCCGGTTCCCATAAGACGTATTTAGGTAACTGGTGATTTAACCTGGATGCAACAGAGCTATGTCTAGCGATCCATACCAGCTGACAATCATTTTGAAAACCTTTAGATTTAGCATCCATTCTGTGTTGTCATTGAATTATGTTGTCATGAATTTTAATGTGACATGGTGTCCTGCCACTTTCACGTTTATCTCTACCTGTTTGGGATGTGCATTGGAGCGTCCCAATGTTTTGGTCCCCCAGTTAAGGGACGTATCAGATATTAAACTGATAAGAACAGATACTACACTTGATCTTAGCCAAAAGGCCAGAGAAGCGATTCGTGTAGATGGAGTCGCGCGGCTTGGTCCGTCTGAAAGGGTATGGTTTTCGAGGCTGCATTCTGCTCCAGGGATGAGTTTTAATGAGGCCGATTGTTTTTGCCTCATCATCCAGGTCTTTTTCTGGATATTAGAGGATCTGCACAAGGCTGTGAACCATGGGTTGATGCAGATATCCGACTCCAATGCTTGCAAAATGAAACTACTTTTTTCACAAAACCCGATAGTTTACAGCCGTATGGCAATCTGCTGCAGTACATCGTGTCAGAGCTACACAGTGCAAATGCTGCTGCATGGGTAATTGGGGATAGCAGTCATAGAGTCATAGAGTGATACAGTGTGAAAACAGACCCTTCGGCCCAACTTTCCCACACCGGCCAACATGTCCCAGCTACACTAGTCTTTTTTTGGGGGGCAAATGCAACAGGTGGGACTAATGTAGAAGTATCAGAAATATTTTTGAAGACTAGTCAATATGACAAAGTAAGAATTGCATCAACCAATCTGTACACTGCAGGTTCTCATAAACAACAACCTTTCAAATGACCAGATATGCAGTTTTAATCTTGTTGGCTGAGGACCAAATTTTGGTTAGAACATTGAAGGGAGTTCCACTGCTTGTTCAGATTTTGTACCCAAATGGCCGATGCTGGGATTTCAAAGTTACTTGCCCAAAGGTAGTTGGATTGATTAGTAAAGTTTGTTTGAGATGGTAATTGCAAAAATATTTTGTTTCACTGAGTGTTTCACATCAGCAATCATCTCCATATGAAATCATGCCCATCTCAAAATTTGTTTGGGCATTTCCATACATAATCCACATCTTTGTGTCCAACATTTCTCCGAAGTTCGATGCACACATTATTGCATTACATAGGCCCATTTCCAGGCTTCCTAGCATAAATGATAACTCACGACATTCGACCTATAACTGCTGCGGAAATTACTCTTACACGGCTATTTCATTAGGCACGGAATGCGCTGCCATAAAGGATAGTGGAAACTATTTCAACTGAATCTTTCAAAAAGGAAATTAGATATATTTTGAAGAGGAAATATTTACAGGAATTTTTGGTAAGAACAGGATACTGGAACTAATTAGAATAATGCAGCAAAGACATTTTCATGACATGCTCCTTTATAGTCCGATGAAAAATCACTTTAGCAATTCCCAGTAATCATTAATTATCCATATTATTACATATAAGTACATATTATTTTCAGGTTTTTTTCAATACCTGTGATGCTCTTTGACGATAATATCACATTAAAAGTGCTGTTGCCTCTACTACCTACCCCGGCAGTTCATTACATATACCCACCACCCCTTGTGTGAAAATGTTCCCCTCTTGTTCCTATTAAATCTTTCCCTCCTCACCTTCAACCTGTCCTCTGTTTCTCGATTCCCCTACTCTGGGCAAGAGACTGTGCGTCCACCCGATCTTTTCCTCTCATGATTTTGTAAATCTCTATAAGATTGCAGCTCATCATCCTGTGCTCCAAGGGCGGAATGGTGGCGCAGCGGTAGAGTTGCTGCCTTACAGCGCCAGAGACCCGAGTTCGATCCTGACTATGGGTGCTTGTCTGTACGGAGTGTGTACATTCTCCCCGTGACCGACGTGGGTTTTCTCCGAGATCTTTGGTTTCCTCCCACACTCCAAAGATGTACAGGTTTGTAGGTTAATTGGCTTGGTGTCAATGGAAAATTGTCCCTGTAAAACGTGTCTTTAGGGTAGTGTTAATGTGAGAGGATCGCTGGACAGTGTGGACTCGGTGGACCGAAGGGCCTGTTTCCACGCTAAGAACTCTAAACTAAAAATAAGTTAAAAATACAGTCCTAGCCCTCTCCATATAGCTCAGGTCCTCGGGTCCTGGCAACATCCTCGTAAATCTTATAACATGGTGTCCAGAACGGAACACAATACTCTAAATGCGGTCTCGCCGACATCTTGAATAACTACAACATGACCTCGAAACACTCAGACTGATGAAGGCCAATGTGCCAAAAGTCTTTATGACCACCCAATGTAACTGTGGTGCCACTTTCAACGAACCTGTGCAGGGCAGGATGCCGGAACAGATTTATGGTGTCATGGAAGAGAACATTTGTTGCAGGATAGCCAGCCATTGACTTTCCCTGTCAACCTTGATATTTAAGCTTTTTCTGCTAATGTTACAAGTTAATTGTAAACCGGAGGATGCTGATGATAGAGGGGTAAGCAGCCGGGTGACTGTGGTGGTGGGAGAAAAAGCAGGGGAATGTTATGCAAATTGGGGTGGGGGGTTGGGGGTTTGGGGGGTAAGAGGGATGCAGAGGAAAGGGAGGGACGGGGTGGGGGATATTACTTGAAATTGGAGAATTCAATGTGCATCCAATTGCTGGAAATCCTGCCTGAATTTCAACTGAGTTGGAATTGCAAGTTGAATGCAAAGTGCAGTACTTCCAGTTTGTGTGTGGCCTTCCTCTGGCAATGGAGGAGGCTCAGGACAGAAGGTATGCCTGCCAAGGCCTACTGGACTCTCAGATGCTGACCACTTTAACACTTCCCATTCCCATGTCCCCCATCCTGGGGAGTGACGCACATTTCTCCCACCATCTCCTAGCATGCTGTTTACTCGGCACCATTCCGATCCTCTGTATGTTCATCTTACATTCCCAAATCCATATTTCCCTTTACCCTTCCTTGTTCCCCTCCCCTTGTCCCATTTCATCTATATCCCTCTCCTCATTTAACACCTCCTCTTGTTTTCCTTATCTGAACCCTTTTGACACTGTTTTCACCTATACCCTTTGTCACCTACTCTGCTCATCTGCAAATCAACTCTCCTCACCTATACCCACCTGTTTCTTAAGGACACAAAGTGCAGGAGTAACTTAGCAGGTCAGGTATGATCTCTGGAGAACATGGACAAAGAGATGTTTCAGGTCGAGACCTTCTTCAGACTGTTCACAATGTTCTCCCAGAGATGCTTCCGCGACCTTCTGAGGTAATTCAAGAACTTTATTTCCTTTTGTGTATTAACCAGCATTGACAGTTCTTTGTTTCCATCTATCATTTCCCAGATATTATCCCATCCCCACCTCTCTTTTCTAACTTTCACCCCTAGACTCCATAGGCCAAAGAAGAATCCAGACCCAAAACATAATTTGACCATTCCCTCCACAGAAGCCTTCCCAAGACTGTAAGAAATTGTAGTGGTGGATGTAGCCCCCACCCCATTACACAAATCAGCCTCTGCCCCATTGACTCCGCCTACACTTCACTCTACCTGGGGAAAGAATCCAACATATTTATTCAAGGTGGACAACACTCACTCCCTCTTCTCTCCTTTCCCATCGGCAAAGATGCCAAAGCACGAAAGATTCAGTTTCAGAAATAGCTTTTTCCCCACTGTTGTCAGATCAGAAAGGAACTCTGTTAACCAGGAAATGTTTCAGGTCAAGACGTTCTTCAGACTGTTCTCAATGTTCTCCAGAGATCCTACCTGACCTTCTGAGGTAATCAAGAACTTTATTTCCTTTTGGTTATTAACCAGCATTGGCAGTTCTTTGTTTCCATCTATCATTTCCCAGATATTATCCCATCCCCACCTCTCTTTTCTAGCGTTCTCCCCTCGACTCCATAGGCCAAAGAAGGATCCAGACCTAAAACATAATTTGACAATTCCCTCCACAAAAGCCACCTGACCTGTTGACTTCCTCCTGGACTTAGTATTTGTGCTCAAGATTCCAGCATCTGCAATTCTAGCATCTCTTAATTTGCACAAAGTCCTCATACACAAACAGTAAACCTGCTCCAGAAGTACAGATAATACCATTCTTCTCCTATGTTCATTTCCACTAATTTCATGTGAAAATATGCTAGCAACGATTGTCCTTGTGAATACAGAAATAACTCTGTACTGAGGTTTGGATGTGTGATGTAATTATAGCTTGCTGTCTTGTTAGATTAGTCTGTGGTCAGTAATATTGATGTCAAATCCAAGATCCCAGTAGTCACTTACCTGTATTAGCTTCTGCACCATTCCCGCTGAGAGTGGTATTATACTCTGTAGCTGCAAACAGATTGAAGATTTTGGCATTAGTTTCTGATGCAAAAACTCCATTGTTACCAAGTTTTTAATGAAAGGAAGAACTCAATTAATATCACATCCATTACATTCCTTGCAGAACATCTCAAATAGTAGGTTAACTATAAGTTTATAAAGAAGGTGACTGCAGCACTGAGGGAAAAGGATAGGGTGGAATTAAATGTTTCCTTCATACTATTAGCCAGAATAAGAATACATGCTTATTCTGGCCGATACCATTTTTCCAATAAACGATGTAAACAATTTCCAAAGGATCTGAAATACTTAATTCTGCTACTGGGTGTTCAATACTTCTCAATATTTTTATGATCACATTTTCAGTACCTGTTGTATTTGGTGGAGCTGTCGTCATGCTCAGAGTTCGGTTATCTGTAAAGATAGTGGGAGATAGGAGATTAATGTTGCTATGCTTGGTTTCAGAAATGTCTTTGTAAAGTCAGGTTGTGTCACAAGTCAACAAGGGTCGTATTGCAAATGGGTTGAATGGAAACAGGCCACACTCCATCCAAAAAACACAATGATGCCTTGGTCAAGAAAGCACACCACTTCCTCAGAAGACTAAAGAAATGTGGCTTGTCCCCAACACCTCTTTGCAATTTCTGTAGATGCAACAGAGGAAGCATCCTATCTGAATGCATCACAGTTTTGTTTGGCAATTTTACTTCGGAGTCACGTGAGTGACTACGTGAAGAGCCCGCCTCACGCTGGTAACGGCATGACGTCAACGCTGACGGCGGAAGGAGGAGCTGCGGTAAGGAGCAGCTCCTCGCAGCGGTCGGAACGGCCCGCAGGTAAGTGAACTTACATCGGGGCGGTTTTCAAGTTACGCTGGGTGGCTCCAGCATCGAAAGTAAAAGTAAAAAATTAAACGTTAGCGTGCTGATTGAGCACAGATAATTTAACAAAAAATGGAGAAATCGGGAAAGAAGGTTTCGCGGGTGAAGAGAGCCTCCCGGGGTGAAAGTAAATATACGGGACGCGAACCTAGAGTGGACCCGGTTTCCGATAAACCGCTGGCCACTGGATTTACCCGGTATAGAATTTCCAGATTCTCCAGAAATTATAACCACGGAGGAAAATGCTCCTAAGAAAAGCAAAAAGAAAGCTGTGAGGCCGTGGTTTCTGATGATTCTGATTCTGAAAGACCTCCAGACAATAAAAACTATGTGGCTAAAAATGGAGCATATGGAGAAAGTTCTCCCAAAAATATTATGAGACAAGGGTCAAAGTACCCACATGAATCCCAAAAAATCCCTGAGGGGTTTGAATATGATTAGAATTATGGCTGTGGGCCAAGTTGGAATATGATACTCCCAGACCCACGATTTGGGCTGGAAGAAGTCTCATGGGATGATATCCCGATGGAATTAGGGCTGCAGAAGGCAGACCCTGCTGAAGTTGAAATGGCTTTTGAAAGCACGCCACAAAGTAAAAAGAAAAGGCTTGATGTGCCTGGGATAGCACAAGATTTTGCTATACCCGAAGGAAGTGGTGAGGCTATGGAAGAAAACCTAGCTGCCAATATAAATTATATGGTATCTCACCAGCTTCACAATACTGTGATGAATGCATTATCAGAATCATATAAAGCACCAGGCAATTGTGCCTCATTGGAAGTGCCTACGGTGAATCCGATGGTATGGGCGTCTATGACTCCAAGTATGAGAGCCCAAGAAGTGAAATTTCAAAAGGTGCTAAAATTATTTTCTGCTGCCATTACGGCATATGGCAGGCAAATGGAGAATCCTGGAAATGGAAAAGATTCAAAAAGATACTTTGGGCTTATTGTGCAATTCATTTTATGAGATCAATTGCATGAGGAAAATGGCGATTCGGCCCATATTTCACCCTAGATTTGCAAGCCTGTGTCAAGAAAGGGAGTTCAAGCTCCTGGGTATTTTTTTGGAGAAAATCTGCCGAAACAGCTGAAACAGTTTGGATGAAGAAGCTAAATATTTTAGCACTATTAAGCCTTTTTTTGTCTTTGGACAAAGAAGAGCGTTTTCGGCCCGAAGGGGTTTTTGATTTTCGTTACAGAGCCAGAAATTTGTCACGAAAATATTATCGTGCAGCGCAGGCCAGTACTTCCCTGCATTCGGGAAAGAGGAACCATCACGCTCTTATGGAGAGGTATTAAAGACTTCTATCCTTAAAGAAACTGTGGATGAATCTCCAGTTGGAGGGAGATTGCAAAAGTTTTATAATGCCTGGCTTAATATTACTTCTGATCGATTTAATATTACAAGCAGTTTCGGGAGCTATTATTATTTTTAAAGAAGGGGTCAATCCTCCTGTACCAGAATAAACCTGCTTATGCTTATGTGTTTTCTGCAGAAGAAAGAATGGAGATTAATGTGGAAATTGACAAATTATCCGGAAAAGGGTAATTGAAACAAAACTTGTGAACATAACATCAATTTGTCTCTAATATATTTCGTAGAGATAAGAAAAGATGGGTGTTTGTAGAATTATTCTAGACCTTACAGATCTAAATAAGTTTGTAGAATACAAACATTTTAAGATGGAGACATTCATACTGCAAAAATACTGATTTCAGCAGGTTGTTATATGGCTAAGATTGATTTGAAGACGCCTAATTATTCTGTAGCAATCATTATCTATTTTTTTCAGAGATACTTAAAGTTTTATTGGCAGGGCAATTATGGCAGTTCCAAAGCTTTACCAAATGAAATTGAGTTCGGCTCCTAGACTCTTTTACAAAACTGTTGAAACCAGTTTTAGCCCAATTAAGAGCACAGAAACACATTGTAATGGCTTATCTGGATGATATTCTGATTATTATAACGATAGTCAAGAGTCAGCTGAGCACTCAATTTCAGTTACTAAAGCTTTGTTTGAAGAGCTTTGGATTCTTAATTCATCCAATATAAGTCCCAGCTCTGCAGCCAGTTCAATCAATTAATTTTCTGGTTTGTAATTAACTCAGTGACTATGTTAGTTTACTTTGCCAGCAAAGAAGGCAAATGATATTTTGCAAATCTGTAATTAACCTCATTCACAAACCTTATCCCTCCATCCGAGAAGAAGTGGCAAAAGTCGTTGGTACACTGGTGGCAGCATTTCCGGCAGTGGAAATTTGGGCCATTACATTATCAAAATCTTCAAAGGGACAAAGTAAGGGCTCTTAAAGATAAGGCAGGTCACTTTGACAGGCCTAATGCAAATTAACAAGGAAAGCAGTATTGGAATTGCAATGGTGGGTTGAAAATGTCCCACAAGCTGCTAAGAATATCATGATTAAACAGCCTGGAAATGGTTTTACAAACAGATGCTAAGTGCTCTCGGATGGGGAGGGCTACAGATTTTATCCCTCCAGTTGTGGAGGTAGATGGAAAGCTAAAGAACAAGTGTTTTCTTCAAGAGTATGGTATTAAACTATTTGGAATTATTGGGGGCCTTTTATGGCTTAAAGCATAATTGTTGTGCTAAACAAGGTCTGCATGTGTTAATACAGTTAGACAATAAAACGGCTGTGGCTTACATTAATCACATGGGGGGAGTTAGATCAGTAATCATGTGATTGTCTGGTCAATGAGATATGGGCAATGGGTGTATTGGCCGGCAGATATGGATTTCAGCAAGCTATATTCCCAGGTAAGGACAATGTGGTAGCAAATGAAAGGTCCAGGATTTTAAAGATAATACGGAATGGATGCTTAAGCCAGCAATATTTAAGAATATTGTTAGCCGATTTGGGTTTGCCAGAAATTGATTTGTTTGCATCCAGGCTTAATCATCAATTGCCTCATTATGTGTCTTGGGAACACGATCCGGACGCAGTCGCAGTAGATGCTTTTTCATTACACTGGGGAAAGATGTTCTTTTATGCGTTTTTCCACCATTTGCTCTGATTCAGAGATGCTTGAAGAAAATAGAGCAAGATTCAGCTTCCGGATTGTTGGTAGTGCCAAATTGGCCAACTCAACCTTGGTTTCCCAGTTATGCTGAATATGATTAAAGAATGGTATATGCAGATTCCTAACTGTAGTGATATCTTGACTAATCCAGTAACAAATGAAGGTTACCCATTGTATGCATATATGAATTTATTAATCTGCAGGTTTTGACCAGACCCACTACAGGAACTGGGATTGTCGGACAAAACTATGGAAGTTATTTGGCGCATCATGGCGAGATAGCACACAAAAACAATATATGACACATATAAGAAATGGGAAGAATTTTGCACACAGTTAAATATTTTCTGATGATTCTGTGAATGTTACTCATGTTTTTGGAATTCCTTGCCAATTTGCACTTTGAGCAACATTTAAGTTACAGTGCCATTAACACTGCACGCAGTGCCTTGTCGTCCTATTTAGGACTTATGACTGATGAGAAATCAATTGGTCGCATCCATTGATATCAACGATTCATGAAGAGAATTTTTCACATGAATCCGCCAAAACCTAGATATACAAGAAATTTGGGATGTGAGCATTGTACTTGCTCTAACTTAGAGAATGGACTCCAATTGAAGGGTTGCCATTGATAGGTTAACATTGAAATTGGTCATGTTAATGTCACAGGTCTCAAGCTCAAAGAGTGCAAACTTTACAAATGTTGCGTTTAGACTGTATGCATGTGACTACAGATAACGTTGTGTTCTATGTTTACGATCTGATCAAACAAAGTAGACCAGGGAGATCTGGAACAAAGGTAACCTTTCAAGCTTTTCATATTGAGCCTGCTTTTGTGTGTGGTTAGACATTTGAACCAATATATTAAAGTTACGGACACTTTTCGAGGAAACGAAAAGACATTACTGCTTACGCACAAAAAGCCACACACAAAAGCTTCAGTTCAAACTATCTCAAAATGGTTGAAAACAGGTGTTGGTTTTAGCGGGAGTAGACACTGATGTCTTCAAATCTCACTCCACCAGGCGGCAGCTACGTCCGCGTCGAAGGGGCGGGACGTACCTCTCGAGCATATTTTAAAAATCGCAGGTGGAGTAAAGAAGAAACTTTTTACAAAGTTCTACAACAAACCTGATTCACACTATGAACAAGCTTTGGACACGCGTGTTAGGGAGCACTATAAATCACCTTGCTTTGTTTGCTATTAATTGCTATTAAATTGCTATAATCAGTTGTGTAGTCACTGATATCTTTTGTCACTTTGTAATCATTTTCCCTCAAATATAAGAGGGTATTATTAGATGGTCTCTCAACCATTTAAAAAAGTTAATTGTGAAAAGATCTAACATTTGTCTGGTTTTCTCATGTATGTGTTTACTTAGCCGACTGTCGTACGATTACAAATTCTACGACATAAAAAAACACAGAAAGCTTTAAAAATCTTCACGTAGTCACTCACGTGACTCCGAAGTAAATAGTAAGATTGAACGAGAACTACCTGTTCGAAGTTTGATCGTTATTTTACGAGGAGTTACGATGAGGGATTTACGTCCCTCCACCTCCCACCCTCGTAAAATAAATGATCAAATGGTAGTTCTAAGTCTTTTTATGAGCCTTACTATGTTACTCCGGCTTTGGTGTTCTGTGTTTTTCATGCCGCTGCTTTGAAGTATGCCGTTACCAGCGTGAGGCGGGCTCTTCACGTAATCCCTCATCGTAACTCCTCGTAAAATAACGATCAAACTTCGAACAGGTAAGTTCTCGTTTAATCTTACTATTACTCTTCCCAAGACCGTAAGAAATTGTAGAGTGGTGGATGTAGCCCCCGCCCCATCACACAAATCAACCTCTGCCCCATTGACTCCACCTGGGGAGTCACTCTGCCTGGGGAAAGAATCCAACATATTTATTCAAGGAGGTCAACACTCATCCCACTCACTCCCTCTTCTCTCCTTTCCCATCAGCAATTTGTTTGGGCATTTCCATACATAATCCACATCTTTGTGTCCAACATTTCTCCGAAGTTCGATGCACACATTATTGCATTACAGAGGCCCATTTCCAGGCTTCCTAGCATAAATGATAACTCAGAAGTTCGACCTATAACTGCTGCGGAAATTACTCTTACACGGCTATTTCATTAGGCACGGAATGCGCTGCCATAAAGGAAACAGGCCACATTATTAAAAGTACATATTATTTTCAGGTTTTTTTCAATACCTGTGATGCTCTTTGACGATAATATCACATTAAAAGTGCTGTTGCCTTTACTACCTACCCCGGCAGTTCATTCCATATACCCACCACCCCTTGTGTGAAAATGTTCCCCTCAGGTTCCTATTAAATCTTTCCCTCCTCACCTTCAACCTATGTCCTCTGTTTCTCGATTCGCCTACTCTATGCAAGAGACTGTGCGTCCACCCGATCTTTTCCTCTCATGATTTTGTAAATCTCTATAAGATTGCCCCTCATCATCCTGTGCTCCAAGTGCGGAATGGTGGCGCAGCGGTAGAGTTGCTGCCTTACAGCGCCAGAGACCCGGGTTCGATCCTGACTATGGGTGCTTGTCTGTACGGAGTTTGTACATTCTTCCCGTGATCTACGTGGGTTTTCTCCGAGATCTTTGGTTTCCTCCCACACTCCAAAGATGTACAGGTTTGTAGGTTAATTCTCTTGGTGTCAATGTAAAATTGTCCTTGTAAAACCTGTCTGTAGGGTAGTGTTAATGTGCGAGGATCGCTGGACAGTGTGGACTCGGTGGACCGAAGGGCCCGTTTCCGCGCTAAGAACTCTAAACTAAAAATAAGTTAAAAATACAGTCCTAGCCCTCTCCATATAGCTCAGGTCCTCGGGTCCTGGCAACATCCTCGTAAATCTTATAACATGGTGTACAGAACGGAACACAATACTCTAAATGCGGTCTCACCGACATCTTGAATAACTGCAACATGACCTCTCAACACACGGACGGATGAAGGCCAAGGTGACTGCAGCACTGAGGGAAAAGGATAGGGTGGAATTAAATGTTTCCTTCATACTATTAGCCAGAATAAGAATACATGCTTATTCTGGCCGATACCATTTTTCCAATAAACCATGTAAACAATTTCCAAAGGATCTGAAATACTTAATTTTGCTACTGGGTGTTCAATACTTCTCAATATTTTTATGATCACATTTTCAGTACCTGTTGTATTTGGTGGAGCTGTCATCATGCTCAGAGTTTGGTTATCTGTAAAGATAGTGGGAGATAGGAGATTAATGTTGCTATGCTTGGTTTCAGAAATTTCGTTGTAAAGTCAGGTTGTGTCACAAGTCAACAAGGGTCGTATTGCAAATGGGTTGAATGGAAACAGGCCACACTCCATCCAAAAAACACAATGATGCCTTGGCAAGAAAGCATACTACTTCCTCAGAAGACCAAAGAAATGTGGCTTGTCCCCAACACCTCTTTGCAATTTCTGTAGATGCAACATAGGAAGCATCCTATCTAAATGCATCACAGTTTTGTTTGCCAATTACTCTTCCCAAGACCGTAGGAAATTGTAGAATGGTGGATGTAGCCCCTACCCCATCACACAAATCAACCTCTGCCCCATTGACTCCACCTACACTTCACTCTGCCTGGGGAAAGAATCCAACATATTTATTCAAGGAGGTCAACACTCATCCCACTCACTCCCTCTTCTCTCCTTTCCCATCAGCAAAGATGCCAGAGCATGAAAGATTCAGATTTAGAAAGAGCTTTTTCCCCACTGTTGTCAGACCAGAAAGGAACTCTGTTAACCAGGAGATGTTTCAGTCGAGACCTTTCTTCAGACTGTTTGTACAATGTTCCCTCCTGAGATCTTGCCTGACCTTCTGAGGTAATCAATAACTTCAGAAGATTGTAAAGGGTGACTCTCGCCTGTCACAGGGTGAACCAACAAGTTGCTGCATTTGGGGATAGTCATGAACGGCTGTGTCATCAGTCTCAGGAACAATGGGAACCATGGCTGTGTGTGCCAGTCGGGAACTACCAAAACGCCTAATGCGGAGTCGTGCTCTATTTTGGTGAGACATTGACACATGAGGCAGAATGGGGGAAAAGCATAAAAGAACGTACGTCCCCAATGTAGCGAGAATGCATCCACCGCTACTGCTCCCTGATCCGGTTCCCATAAGACGTATTTAGGTAACTGGTGATTTAACCTGGATGCAACAGAGCTATGTCTAGCGATCCATACCAGCTGACAATCATTTTGAAAACCTTTAGATTTAGCATCCATTCTGTGTTGTCATTGAATTCATGTTGTCATTGAATTTATGTGACATGGTGTCTGCCACTTTCACGTTATCTCTACCTGTTTGGGGTGTGCATTGGAGCGTCCCAATGTTTTGGTCCCCAGTTAAGGGACGTATCAGATATTAAACTGATAAGAACAGATACTACACTTGATCTTAGCCAAAAGGCCGAGAAGCGATTCGTGTAGCTGGAGTCGCGCAGCTTGGTCCGTCTGAAAGGGTATGATTTTCGAGGCTGCATTCTGCTCCAGGGATGAGTTTTAATGAGGCCGATTGTTTTTGCCTCATCGTCCAGGTCTTGTTCTGGATATTAGAGGATCTGCACAAGGCTGTGAACCATGGGTTGATGCAGATATCCGACTCCAATGCTTGCAAAATGAAACTACTTTTTTCACAAAACCCGATAGTTTCCAGCCGTATGGCAATCTGCTGCAGTACATCGTGTCAGAGCTACACAGTGCAAATGCAGCTGAATGGATAATTGGGGATAGCAGTCATAGAGTCATAGAGTGATACAGTGTGAAAACAGACCCTTCGGCCCAACTTTCCCACACCGGCCAACATGTCCCAGCTACACTAGTCTTTTTTTGGGGGGGCAAATGCAACAGGTGGGACTAATGTAGAAGTATCAGAAATATTTTTGAAGACTAGTCAATATGACAAAGTAAGAATTGCATCAACCAATCTGTACACTGCAGGTTCTCATAAACAACAACCTTTCAAATTACCAGATATGCAGTTTTAATCTTGTTGGCTGAGAACCAAATTTTGGTTAGAACATTGAAGGGAGTTCCACTGCTTGGTCAGATTTTGTACCCAAATGGCCGATGCTGGGATTTCAAAGTTACTTGCCCAAAGGTAGTTGGATTGATTAGTAAAGTTTGTTTGAGATGGTAATTGCAAAAATATTTTGTTTCACTGAGTGTTTCACATCAGCAATCATCTCCATATGAAATCATGCCCATCTCAAAATTTGTTTGGGCATTTCCATACATAATCCACATCTTTGTGTCCAACATTTCTCCGAAGTTCGATGCACACATTATTGCATTACATAGGCCCATTTCCAGGCTTCCTAGCATAAATGATAACTCACGACATTCGACCTATAACTGCTGCGGAAATTACTCTTACACGGCTATTTCATTAGGCACGGAATAACGCTGGCCATAAAGGATATGGAAACTATTTCAACTGAATCTTTCAAAAAGGAAATTAGATATATTTTGAAGAGGAAATATTTACAGGAATTTTTGGTAAGAACAGGATACTGGAACTAATTAGAATAATGCAGCAAAGACATTTTCATGACATGCTCCTGTATAGTCCGATGAAAAATCACTTTAGCAATTCCCAGTAATCATTAATTATCCATATTATTACATATAAGTACATATTATTTTCAGGTTTTTTTCAATACCTGTGATGCTCTTTGACGATAATATCACATTAAAAGTGCTGTTGCCTCTACTACCTACCCCGGCAGTTCATTCCATATACCCACCACCCCTTGTGTGAAAATGTTCCCCTTGTGTTCCTATTAAATCTTTCCCTCCTCACCTTCAACCTATGTCCTCTGTTTCTCGATTCCCCTACTCTGGGCAAGAGACTGTGCGTCCACCCGATCTTTTCCTCTCATGATTTTGTAAATCTCTATAAGATTGCCCCTCATCATCCTGTGCTCCAAGGGCGGAATGGTGGCTCAGTCAAATCCAAGACCCCAGTAGTCACTTACCTGGATTAGCTTTTGCACCATTCCCGCTGAGAGTGGTATTAGGCTCTGTGGCTGCAAACATTGAAGATTTTGGCATTAGTTTCTGATGCAAAAACTCCATTGTTACCAAGTTTTTAATGAAAGGAAGAACTCAATTAATATCACATCCATTACATTCCTTGCAGAACATCTCAAATAGTAGGTTAACTATAAGTTTATAAAGAAGGTGACTGCAGCACTGAGGGAAAAGGATAGGGTGGAATTAAATGTTTCCTTCATACTATTAGCCAGAATAAGAATACATGCTTATTCTGGCCGATACCATTTTTCCAATAAACCATGTAAACAATTTCCAAAGGATCTGAAATACTTAATTTTGCTACTGGGTGTTCAATACTTCTCAATATTTTTATGATCACATTTTCAGTACCTGTTGTATTTGGTGGAGCTGTCGTCATGCTCAGAGTTCGGTTATCTGTAAAGATAGTGGGAGATAGGAGATTAATGTTGCTATGCTTGGTTTCAGAAATGTCTTTGTAAAGTCAGGTTGTGTCACAAGTCAACAAGGGTCGTATTGCAAATGGGTTGAATGGAAACAGGCCACACTCCATCCAAAAAACACAATGATGCCTTGGTCAAGAAAGCACACCACTTCCTCAGAAGACTAAAGAAATGTGGCTTGTCCCCAACACCTCTTTGCAATTTCTGTAGATGCAACAGAGGAAGCATCCTATCTGAATGCATCACAGTTTTGTTTGGCAATTACTCTTCCCAAGACCGTAAGAAATTGTAGAGTGGTGGATGTAGCCCCCGCCCCATCACACAAATCAACCTCTGCCCCATTGACTCCACCTGGGGAGTCACTCTGCCTGGGGAAAGAATCCAACATATTTATTCAAGGAGGTCAACACTCATCCCACTCACTCCCTCTTCTCTCCTTTCCCATCAGCAAAGATGCCAAAGCATGAAAGATTCAGATTCAGAAAGAGCTTTTTCCCCACTGTTGTCAGACCAGAAAGGAACTGTTAACCAGGAGATGTTTCAGGTCGAGACCTTCTTCAGACTGTTGTCAATGTTCTCCTGAGATCTTGCCTGACCTTCTGAGGTAATCAATAACTTCAGAAGATTGTAAAGGGTGACTCTCGCCTGTCACAGGGTGAACCAACAAGTTGCTGCATTTGGGGATAGTTATGAACGGCTGTGTCATCAGTCTCAGGACCAATGGGAACCATGGCTGTGTGGGCCAGTCAGGAACTACCAAAACGCCTAAAGCAGAGTCGTGCTCTATTTTGGTGAGACATTGACACATGAGGCAGAATGGGGGAAAAGCGTAAAAGAACGTACGTCCCCAATGTAGTGAGAATGCATCCACCGCTACTGCCCCTGGATCCGGTTCCCATAAGACGTATTTAGGTAACTGGTGATTTAACCTGGATGCAACAGAGCTATGTCTGGCGATCCATGCCGGCTGACAATCATTTTGAAAACCTTTGGATTCAGCATCCATTCTGTGTTGTCATTGAATTTGTGTTGTCATTGAATTTATGTGACCTGGTGTCTGCCACTTTCACGTTATCTCTACCTGTTTGGGGTGTGCATTGGAGCGTCCCAATGTTTTGGTCCCCAGATAAGGGATATATCTGATATTAAACTGATAAGAACAGATACTACACTTGATCTTAGCCAAAAGGCCGAGAAGCGATTCGTGTGGCTGGAGTCGCGCGGCTTGGTCCGTCTGAAAGGGTATGGTTTTCGAGGCTGCATTCTGCTCCAGGGATGAGTTTTAATGAGGCCGATTGTTTTTGCCTCATCGTCCAGGTCTTTTTCTGGATATTAAAGGATCTGCACAAGGCTGTGAACCATGGGTTGAGCGTAGGCTTGATGGCTATTTCGTGAATAATTAATTTTCAAAAATGGGCATTACACTGCAGGGCCAACATATCCTACTGTGTTTTTTGATAGTGGTGCCCTTGTACCATTTGCCGAAATGCCGTTATTCCTGCTCCAGCCAGTTTCAGGACTTTCTGCAGCCTCTACTCATGCGCCCTCATGATGCACCCATTTGCCCGCAGATAGCCTGGTTCACTGTGGGCACTTTGAGCGATGCACAGTTAACAGGTGTCTGATATCTCTGCGAAGTTTCCTCCATTATGCAGTCCTGGAGCTGGTGAGAGGCCATATGGCTAACATTTCCGGCCAGGTTTTCATCCATCTGTCCACCAGTTCCAGCCGGTAAGGGAAATTTGCTTGCCACATCCGGCACACTTAGAGCATAGCTCATGTGCTTTGGTGCATGCTCTTCTGCAGTATCACCAAATTCAGGGTCAGGCCCTGGCTCTCCCGGCTCATGCTCAAGGGAGGTATCATGCAGCCCTTAAAAAGGCGCTGCTGTTATGGGTCCCCATGCAGACTCCTAGGCATATTGTTCTTCCTGCCTGTACAGCTCTTTGCTATACGGACCTCTGCTAGAAGTTACTGCCGAGAGCTGCTGGGGAACCCTGGGGTATAAAACCCCAGCTGGAACACCTCCTGGTTGATCATTTTATCTATGCGGTGTTCCATCTTGTCCAGACGTCCCAAACCTTTTTATTGGAAGTAGGGGAGTCTTCCTGGCCTGACTCCACAGAGTCGACAGGCCTGACAGGAGTGGCCACAGTGCTCTGAAGCACCGGAGTTGCTGCCGCTGGCTGAACTGCAGGCGGCTCTGAAGTTGGCGTCTCTGGAGCCGGCTTCTCTGAACCCGGCGTACACCCTCTGACTGCGGCACCGCGGGTAAGTTTTTACTTTTATAGGTGACACCCTCGCCTTACTTTCTGTCATTTTTTCCCTTTTTGGAAGTGTCCCTGATGGTTCCTGCAACCAGCCTTACGGGACCTAGCAAACCGCAGCAAGTTTAAACACTTACCTGCGGGTGTTTTACTTACTGCTGGTGGAGCTGCGCTCTCCAGCATGTCGGTGCGCCAAACTTGTCTGATGTAATGACGCGCAGGCGCACTGGCGGGGCTTCTTCACGGAATCAGTCACGTGACTCCGAAGTAAAATTCCACAGATTGACCACTCTCTGTGAGAAAAAGTGTTTCCTCATCTCCGTTCTAAATGGTCTCCATTTTAATTTTGACAGGAATAGATCAGGTAGATGCACAGAGTCACTTGCCCAGAGTAGGTGAATTAAGGGACCAGAGGACATAGGTTTAAAGTGAAGGGGAAAATATTTAATAGGGGTAATTTTTCAATACAACCACCCAACAACTCCTGAACAAATGGCAAATACTGCTTTTAATTTCACAGTAGTTTTAGCTCATCTAGTTTTTAAACAAAAATTATGTTTCAACTGTAATTTTCAACTTTAACACTAGAAGACTGTTACATAATTGATACCACGCATTAAATAATATGGAAACTTGAAACCTGTAGCATTCATAGAGTCAGTAGAGCCAGCCGCTGCAAACAGACAGGGAGAGATTTTCACACAAATGGTGGTTGGAGTATGGAACAAGTTGCCAGAGGAGGTAGTTGAGGCAGGGTCTATCCCTACATTTAAGAAAGTTAGACAGGTACATGAATAGGACAGGATTGGAGGGATATGGTCCAAATGTGTGCAGGTGGGACTAGTGTAGCAGGCACTGTTGCAATGGAGAAAAAGCTCCAACTATTTGAGCAGAGTGACGGCAATGTGATCTTAAATCAGACAATCCATTTTAATTGAGAGGAGGTAAATATATTTATTTAATTCTTTTTTTCTTCATATTATGATTGCCGATGTTGCATATTATTAAGGCCGCATGTACTGACCATCCCCAGTTGCTTATGGATCACCTTCCTTGCAATGAAGAGGCTCTCATGTTGCTATTAAGCACAGAGCTCAGGAATGTAGTATTCAGTGAAGGAATTGCAATATATTTCCAAATGTGTGACCTGCAGGGAAATCCACATGTGGTGGTATTTCCAAGCATCTGCTGCTTTCCTGGATGGTAGAGATCGTGAGACCTGGAAGTGTCCTTGATGAAAATGTTGTTTCAATCCATTTTGGAATACTCTCTAAGGAAGTCAAAGTTCCAACTGGTGGGTGGCATATCAGTCGAGGCTGCTTTATCCTGGATGGTTGAGCTTCTTGAAGGTTGTTCAAGTTGTTCCACTCCCAGGAAGAAGGGAGTATTCCAACACTTCCTTGACTTGTGCAGTGAGATGATGGAAACACTTTGTGGTGTGAGGAAGAACCATTTGCAGAAAGCCATTGACCTTGACTTGCAACCTTGATATTCAAACTTGTTCTGCTAACATTACCTGTCACTTCTAAACCCTAGGATATTGATGATGGGGGAATCCAGTGAGAGGAATGCCAGTAAATGTCAAATGATAGTTTAACATTCACCGTTGCTGATGCTGACTTTTATTGTGAGCCTTACATTTTCCAGTTGGCATGGTGGTATTTAAATTCACGTTCCTTGCTTAATGTTCCAATAAAATTAAATTATGTCACCATCCTCTGCAGTCTGAATGCTGCGGATAACTCCTTTAGCCTTCATTCTGCCTTCTACAGTACATGCAGTTGGGAGACGATAGAGACTCTCTCAAAAATCTTATCCGAGCTCATAACTGGTGCAACCAAACTGACAGAAGATGCCCCAGCATATTGATTGCACTGTTGTACCTGCCATGGTACATATAACCCTAAGTGTAGATGGTAACAATACGAAAAGGAATGAAAGAGATATTTAGGACTCGGAAATTAGGAGATGAGAGTACTCCAGCACTTTGTATTTCGTGTTTAAGATTCCAGCATTTCAATTTTCTTGTATCTCCTAATTTTTGTACATAGTCTACGTATACCAAGAGAAAATTTCTGCTCAAGAAATAACATGTAGTTTCAATCTTTTCTGACATTAATTTACGCTACTTTCATGTGAATGTTAAATAGCAATGATCCTCCCAAGGAATAGAGCAATAACACCACACCGAGGCCTGTATGTGTGATGTAATTACAGCTTGCTATATTGTTAGAACAGAATGTGCCCATGTATGTTCATGTCAAGTACTAAATCACAGTCGTCACTTACCTATATTGTTCCCTGTAATATTCTCACTGGGAGTGGTGGTAGACTCTGCAGCTGCAAACAGATTGAAGATTTTAGTATTAGCTCCTAATGTGTGAACTCCATTGTTGCCATTTTTTTAATTATAGGGAAAAACTCTATTTATATCATATTATGTGCAGGCAGAAGGCAGTTGTTTAATTTGACATCATGTTCGATACAGACATTGTGAGCCGAAGGGCCTGTTTCTGTGCTGTACTGTTTTATGCCCTGCGTCAATCCCTTTCTGTTTGGGAGGAATAATTTAATTATATAAATCATATTCTCAAGAACCTGATTGAGATAAGGAATAAAAAGTGTGAAGAATTATATTTAAGTGTATATGTTTCACTTTCTCCAGAGAGCCATCCTATTTACCTACAAATTTTGTGCACAGTTTCGCTACTGTTAAAATTTTGAAGCAGTGTTCATTTCCATTTACTCTTCCTTCTGTCTCTTTTCAAATAATTCTACGTGTTAAAATAGCAAAGAAATCTTGTACCTGAAATGGTGATGGGAGCATGTGAGCCAACAGGGGTGTGGGAAAGAACGCCAGCTATAAATAGACAATAGATTAGTTCAGGTATACAGTAACACATATATGATGCATGCATGCGTAACATTAGGGTAACACAAATCATGCCGGACTAATAGACTTAAAATCATCACGCTATTATTCCAACTATGTTAATCCATAATTATGGCATTTAAATAATTATTTTCATAATATAAATAAAATTCACTTATTTTGAAGTTAAACTGCTACGTTTTATATGAATTATCTATCAGTTATCTTCTGAAACTTAGCAGGATATATTTGATGTGAAATCTCTCTGCGACCACTATAAGAAAGAAGTTTCTGGTACCTGTTGTGAACGATGTAGTGGCGTTGGGAGTAACTGAAAGAAAGTAACTGGGATTAGATCAGACATAGGATAAAACCAATGTCGCAATGCCAATACAACCAGCCAACAACTCCCGAACAAATGGCAAACATTGCTTTTAATTTCACAGTAGTTTCAGCTCATCGAGTTGTTAAAACAAAAATTATGTTTCAACTGTAATTTTCAACTTTTGCACTATACTGTTACATAATTGATACCATGCATGAAACAATAATGAAACTTGATACCTGTTGCGTTCATAGAGTCTGTAGAGCCAGCCGCTGAAAATAGACGGGGAGAGATTGTTACTGTGTGCAGTGTCGGTAAATAATAGGATTGGAGCGAGTGAGAAATGCTCTCCAGCTCAAACAATTTGCCCTTTATAGGGACCAAACAAGCACCAAATTGTGTTATTCGTTGCTGAATCTGCAATCTGTCCCATTCTACTTTAATCAAGTCAACATTTCACAGTCTCGATTCCCAAATAGTCCTTGAGATCTGTAAAAAGTGCAAATGAGTTGCAAGTTAGAAACATAGAAATTAGGTGCAGGAGCAGGCCATTCGGCCCTTCGAGCCTGCACCACCATTCAATATGATCATGGCTGATCATCCAACTCAGTATCCTGTACCTGCCTTCTCTCCATACCCCCTGATCCCTTCAGCCACAAGGGCCACATCCAACTCCCTCTTAAATATGGCCAACGAACTGGCCTCAATTACCTTCTGTGGCAGAGAATTCCACAGATTCACCACTCTCTGTGTGAAAAACGATTTTCTCATCTCGGTCCTAAAAAACTTCCCCCTTATCCTTAAACTGTGACCCCTTGTCCTGGACTTCCCCAACATCGGGAACAATCTTCCTGCATCTAGCCTGTCCAACCCCTTAAGAATTTTGTAAGTCTCTATGAGATCACCCCTCAATCTTCTAAATTCCAGTGAGTACAAGCCGAGCCTATCCAGTCTTTCTTCATATGGATTTTTTTTAATTTTTAAAGAAGGAACTGCAGATGCTGGAGAATCGAGGGTACACAAAAAGCTGGAGAAACTCAGCGGGTGCAGCAGCATCTAAGGAGCGAAGGAGATAGGCGACGTTTCGGGCCGAGACCCTTCTTCAGACTAGTCAGGGATCAGGGAAACGAGAGATATAGACGGTGATGTGGAGAGATAAGGAACAATGAGTGAAAGATATGCAAAAAAGTATCGGTGATAAAGGGAACAAGCCATTGTAAGCTGTTTGTGGTGTGAAAATGAGAAGCTGGTGCGACTAGGGTGGGGGAGAGATAGAGATAGAGGAATGCCAGGGCCCCAGGGCTGAGGGAGAGGTGGGAAGGGGAGGAGACAGCAAGGGTTAACAGAAATTGAGAAAATTCAATATTCAAGCCCAAAGGATGCAGACTCCCCAAGGGAATATGAGGTGCTGTTCCTCCAGCTTGCGGTGTTGCTCACTCTGGCCGTGGAGGAGGCCCAGGACCGAGAGGTCGGATGTGGAATGGAGGGGGAGTTGAAGTGCTGAGCCACCGGGAGGTCGGGTTGGTTATTGCGGACCGAGCGGGAGGTGTTCGGCGAAGCGATCGCCAAGCCTCCGCTTGGTCTCACCGATATAGATCATCTGGCATCTGGAGCAGCGGATGCAGTAGATGAGGTTGGAGGAGGTGCAGGTGAACCTCTGTCGGACCTGGAAGGACTGCTTGGGTCCCTGAAAGGAGTGGAGGGGGGAGGTGAAGGGACAAGTGTTGCATTTCTTGCGGTTGCAAGGGAAAGTGCCCGGGGAAGGGGTAGAGTGGGAGGGGAGGGAAGAATGGACAAGGGAGTTGCGGAGGGAGCGGTCTTTGCGGAAGGCAGACAGGGGGGGGAGATGGGAAGATGTGGCGGGTGGAGGGGTCACGTTGGAGGTGGCGAAACTGGCGGAGGACTATATGTTGTATTTGCCGGCTGGTGGGGTGAAAGGTGAGGACCAGGGGGACTCTGCCCTGTTTGCGAGTGGGGGAATGGGGAGCGAGGGCAGTGTTGCGGGGTATGGAGGAGACCCTGGTGCGAGCCTCATCTTCATATGGAAGTGGTGCCATCCCAGGAATCAGTCTGGTGAACCTTCTCTGTACTCCCTCTATGGCACGAATGTCTTTCCTCAGATTAGGAGACCAAAATTGTATGCAATACTCCAGGTGTGGCCTCACCAAGACCCTGTACAACTGCAGTAGAACCTCCCTGCTCTTGTACTCAAATCCTTTTGCTATAAATGCCAACATGCCATTCGCTTTCTTCACAGCCTGCTGCACCTGCATGCCTACTTTCAATGACTGGTGTACCATGACACCCAGGTCTCGCTGCATCTCCCCTTTTCCTAATCAGTCACCATTCAAATAATAGTCTACCTTCCTGTTTTTGCCACCAAAGTGGATAACCTCACATTTATCCACATTAAAAGTTAAAAGCAGAAGGGAAGCAAGTTCAGGGACAATAATTCTTGAATGCATGAAGCCAACAAGAACAGAACCCACATTTCTGACAGATGCTGCTACAGACTGAGTGCATTCTAGTGGAGGGACAACTTAGGGAACTGCTACCTCGATAATGCAGAGGTGAGACTGTTGGTGCTTTAAGACCATTTCACAGCAGCACTAAAACAACGGTAAAGTGTGCCCATTCCATTACAATGTTTCACAAGAGCAGGAACTGTGACCAGGTGTCCAGTATTAAAAGTGCTTCTAAAGAAACTGCAGATGCTGGTTTACACCGAAGATAGACACAAAATGCTGGAATAACTCAGCAGGACAGCAGCATCTCTGGAGAGAAGGAATAGGTGATGTTTTGGCTCGAGACCCTTCTTCATCTGATAGTTCTTTGCTGGGCATTGTGGTTGGTTCAAATAGAGAGATGATAGTGTATTTGACATTACTGAAGCTTTACTCCCTCCTCACCTTCAGAAGCCTACGGTGAAAATAAGCCGAAAAAGCAGTTGTATCAGGATACTGTCCTGTGTTTGGTAACAAATGATTCAATGGCAAGATAAGGTTTGCCAGACCTTATCCCTTAACATGTTGAGTGCCTCCTACAGCTTAGGCCCAGAAATTCCATATGTGATACTTTGCACCATGCAACAAGGCATAGACATAGAGAACATGTAATGTGCAGATATCTGGCACAAGAAATTCAATTGTTGTTCATTTCCAAGGAGGCACAGGAAAGCAGTGGAGGGAAGAACAGAATTAACTGCAAAATGAGTGAGGACATGACCCAGTTGAATGTAGTGTAGAATGTGTGAATTTCCAAGAAGTTCATCATGAAATATTGTTGCGGTGTTGTCGTGTTTGAAAGCGAATGTAACTTCAGCAGCAGTTACCTTGGCAAACTATCCGATGCTTGCAACTATCTTCTGGCTTGATTCCCTGGGTTTGTGCAGTTGGTCTTGCGATGCTTCTGTCCATGCACTTCCACCTTGCACCCTGCACTGCAGAGTGACCTTCTGTCACATTAAAGGTCACTTGTGCTTCATAATACTGGAAAAGCGTTGAGCAATAAACCTTTCTCTCTCTCTTTCTCACACTCTCTCACACATACACCTCCATGGAGTTTCTTTAATTTTCTTATGACAGATTTGCATAAAGTACAGTAAACCTTTGCAATAGTAAAACCTTTTGCAATCCTCCTGTGGTGTTCTGTACTGCATCTTGGTGGAATCAGACTGTTGCTGAATGTACTCCTCAGGTTGTCCAGTGTGTCATGGGGGGGGGGGGGGGGGGGTGAGATGTATTGTCCAGGATGCTCTGCAGTTTGAGGAGCATCCTCCCCTCCAAGACCACCTCCCATGAATCCAACTCCGCCCCAGGACGGAGCCAGCATTCATCAGGAGCACGTTAATCCTGTGGTGTTCAGAGCCTTCACCCTGCTGCCCCAGCACACAACAGTGAAGAAGATGGCACTGGCTACTACCGATTGGAAGAATATCTGGCAATTGGGTAACTAGCCAAACTGCCATTGGGTAATTAGCGGAACTAATGAGATCCTCGGTCCACTATAACCCAAATCCACTATTTAGAGGTTTGTTATTGTGAGGGTTTACTGTACCTGTAAACTGACCTCAAGATTCCAGCAAAGAAAAAAGACACAGCGTTCTGGAGCAACTCAGCGGGGCAGGCAGCATCACTGGAGAAGATTGATAGGTGACGACTCGGATTGGGACCCTTCTTCAGCACTTTCTGCCTTTTTTTTGGTAAACCAGAAGCCCTAAGAGCTATATCTAACAGTTCTCCTTGTAACCGTGTCCTATTTGCCCTAGTTGCTCCTGTTTCCTCGCACATCCAAAAAGCACTATAGATGTGGGTACCAGAAGAACTCGAGGGGGTGGGTGACAGGGAAATTAATGGCCATGTTATACAGAACAAGTCACAGAAAGATAAGTGGGAGAATGGGGTTGATGGGAGCACTCCCACTGACATTAAAGTGGGCATTGACGAGATGAATGAACTTCTTCAGCATTAGGAGGAAATTTGAGAAAACATTGTGAACAAGATTTGAGAGAAGTTTACTCGCTGGACCTCTACAACCACTGTGAGGCAGAAGAGAATTGGACAGGCATCTTTTATATCATGCAGCACCAGAAGCAAGGTACATGATATCATGAGATATACAACATGGACCAACAGCCGCACACGTGAAACTATTCTTGATAGATCGGAGAATTAATTTACAATTAAGTAATCAAGAAACAGTGTCATGTAGTGTCCTGACCCAAAATGTCACCAACATATACCTGCAGTTCAGTTGCCCTTGAAATTGACAGAGCAAAGCTGTATCAGGAATCCTCAAGTTACTGTAAACCAATGCCAAGACCCCTGGCAAATACAATAGCATTTTAAGGTTTCAACTGATCTGCATCAAATCTTCCTTTCATTTGTCTACAATAACGAGACTATGATTCCCTCACTGAAACAGTGCTTAACTATAAACGTCAGGCAAATATTGCACGAACCAGAATGTGTTAATATCAAATGTCTTTCATAATTTAATCCGTAATCTGCAAGCCGTTTGAAGAATAGTTTCAGTCTCTTTTTTTCCCACAAAAAAACAGCTGCTTTCATCATGAATCTGTTAGTCTTTCCAGGTCACCAAAAGGTGATATCATGCAGAATGTTTGAGCACAAAGAGTAAAAGATCAAATGGATTAGGATTCAATACGTTTTACCTCCACAAAAGCCCACTTAACTTTTAAAGCAAGTTAGTAAGTTTTTAATGCTGCAGAATGCAAATGATAATAAATGCCATGAACATACACGTACATCCTAAAAGGCCCGTCCCACTTACGCAACTTTTTCGGCGACTGCCAGCACCCGTCAGAGGTTGTTACAGTTCGTCAAAATTTTTTAACATGTTGAAAATCCAGCGGCGACCAGAACAAGAAACGACATTTTGGGCGACTACTTACAACCATACAAGCTTCACCCCGCTACATGTCACCAAGGTGTCGCCTGATTGGTCGTGAGTAGTTCTCCTGGTCACCCAAAGAGTCATAGCGTCTTTCTGGTCGCCGCTGAATTTTCAACAAGTCGCGTAAGTGGAACAGGCCCTTAATGCCCCCACAGATTCTTGAGTTTTTTTACAGCATCTACAGTTGCTTGTTTCAACATCAAGATTCCAGCATCTGAAATTTCTGGTCTCCATCCCTCTAATATTATTTGGCCTTATTCACAGTACCCATGCATTTTATGACCAGCAGAGGGAGACAACAGCACAGTGCATGGCACATCGTTTCCAGTGATATCTGACAGAACAAACTATGAAACAAGACATCAAAGTGCCGTAGCAACTCTGCGAGTCTTGCAGCATCTCTGGAGAAAATAGATAGGCGATGTTTTGAATCAGAACCCTTCTTCAGACTGATAGCAGGGGAGCGGGAAGAAGGGTTTTTACAATATGAAACACAGTCATTAATCCCCTGGTCAAACAGACTGACTCATTTTTATATTATTATAGATTTATCACCGACTTTTTTAAAAAAGGGCAAGCACCAAATTTCAGATTAATGGTTCTGATGAAATGACCACACCTGTTTTTCTCTTAAATCAGATACTGACATTTGTACAAATTGTGCACTTGATACTTTTTTAGTGTATTTCTAACATTTGCAACGCCTGTTTGTTTTCTTCGTAGCACTGGTAATATTTATTTAGTGACAGAAACGCTTCATCGCTGAGATTCTTTGCCACACCCTCCCTCGCGGACAGTTCAGATACACCAGCTCTAGAGTGTGACAACACACGGCAGCGTGTGCCATGCCAGAAGTAAAAAAGTCTGCCTCACACTTGCATTGATTTGTGCAAGAATATGTCCCTCCATTATCTTACTGATCTAATGTAGTGATCCAGACCATTTTATAGTGCATCTACAATACACTTACAACACACTATGCTGCATTCATGAGTGAAAACTGGAAATTTGGTCTACGGAAGAAAACAAGTCCCCCCCACCCACCTACCTGGGCGGCATGGCGGTAGAATTGCTGCTTTACTGCGGCAGGTTCAATCCTGACCTCGGATACTGTCTGTATGGAGTTTGTACATGCTCCCTGTGCCCGCGTGGGTTTTCTCCGGATACTCCTGTTTCCTCCCACATTCCAAAGACATGCAGGTTTGTAGGTTAATTGTCTTTAGTGTGTTGGATAGAACTAGTTGACGGGCGATTGTTGGTCAGAGCAGGTGGGCTGAAGGGCTGATCTCCACACTATCTTGAAAATAAACTAAACTAAACCTCTCAACTTATCTCAGGGGCAATATTGAGGTCTTGCTCCATAACATCTAAGGTATTCATGCTTAGTGAAAACACACTGCGTACCTTCATTGGTAGATCTAGAAAATAATGTTATTAATTCTGGAAAGTGCCAGTCACACTTTACTCTTTACACACTCTACAAAGCAGCTCATAATCAGCAATGTTTTTCCAGGACAGGTATTTCAGGTTTCACCAGGAAGAAGCTGGTAACATTACTAAATGGCTTTGTGGTGATGTATTCAGCAACCTTCTCTTTGATGTCAGGTTGGAATCTGCTGCCTAACCTTGGCGTGCACATTGGAATGCAGTTTGCATCATACTTTGGGCGGGGGAGTTGAGGAGAGCACAGTAATCGCTGTTGTGTGCTGAAGAATTATTGATAGTTTCACCATTATAATAATGGGGTCCTTCATTTGGTTGTAGAAACAAGGTACCGTTGATGCTGGTTTACCAAGGAAAGACACAAAATGCTGGAGTAACTTAGCCGGTCAGGCAGTATCTCTGGAGAACATGGATAGGTGATGTTTCCGATCAGGATTGATCAGTCTGTAGTTGTCCCAACCCGAATTGTCGCCTACCCGCTGACATACCTCAGCACTTTGTGTCTTTCCTTCATTCTGCTGTTGGGTGTTTTTGTCTTTACATAACATGAAAATGATCCCATTCATTGAAGAAAGCCGATTGCACTATATTATTTTCCTCTTGTACCAGTTACAGCAGGAGGCACTCAAGTGATTCTTGAGGGTAGCAAAACACAAAGTGCTGGAGAACTCACTAGGTCAGGCAACATCTGGGGAGGGAATGGACAGATGACGTTTTGGGTTGGGGCCCATTTTAAATGATTATCTGTTTATTCCCTCCACAGATGCTGCCTAACTCAAGATTCCTGCAACTGCAGTTGCTTGTGGCTCCAGGTGATCCCCTTCTATGGAGATCAAATGCTAGCACCAACACCCATGGATGAATAAAAATTAATTACATTGCTCAACCAGTTCAACCTACCCTGTCCTCAACAACATCACTGCAAAACCATGCAGGTGTGTAAAAATTGACATGGAGTGGGAAAAAACCCAAAATAGGCATAATGTGGATGGATATTTGCCAGTCACCATATCCTCAGTGGACTCTAGGGGTACATTTTAACTCTCTGGCTGAGGGGAAACCAGATAAAGTTTATGTTCAGAGGGAACTTGGTGTACTGGATCTGTAAAGACAGAGTGTAAAGCGCTAGTAGCTCAGAAGAAAAGTGGCATGTTGGCCTTTACTGCAAAACAGGAAGAGTACCAAACTAAGGGAGTCAAGCCAAGGTGGTGCAGAGTTTTGATAGTTCTGAGCACAGCTTGGATCTCCACACAATCAAAGATTTACTAACCTCGGAAGTTGGTGTAGAAACAATTCCAAGATGGATTCTTGGCTTGTGGGATCTGTCCTGTACAGAGTGATAGTGACAGGGGTATTGCTAAACTATACTATACTATACTCATTGCAGCTCAGAAGTATGTGAAGCAATCTAACACTCTGAGACAGATTAAATACCAGAAGGCTGTCCCTATCAGGCAAAAGGCCAATGCTAGAAGGTATTCTCAAGTCAAAGTATCATCTGTTTGAGACTGAAATAAAGTTTTTCTCAAGAGAGAGTTAAAAATCTTGGGAAATCTATTAAAGTCTGAGATTGTTTCTAGACACAGAGTAGATAAGAGAACGTCATGAACAGGACAGGCCAAGAATACCGAGTAAAGGGGCAGACCCAAGGGGCCACTGAGACTGAAGCTGTGCCTATTTCATAAATGTGCCTATCTTATTCTTACTCTTTTGAGAGTTTTGTGATTCTGGAGTTATGAGGCTTGTGCCTCATAACCTCAGTGACCCACATTTCACCCTGACCTTGGGTGCTGTGGAGTTCAGACATAAAAACATAGAAAGAACATGTTCCCAATGTTGGGTGAATGTTCCCAATGTTGGGTGAATGTTCCCAATGCTGGGTGAGTCCAGAACCAGGTGCCACAGTCTTAGAATAAAGGGGAGGTCATTTAAGACTGAGCTGAGAAAAAACTTTTTTACCCAGAGAGTTGTGAATTTATGGAATTCCCTGCCACAGAGGGCAGTGGAGGCCAAATCACTGGATGGATTTAAGAGAGAGTTGGATAGAGCTCTCGGGGCTAGTGGAGTCAAGGGATATGGGGAGAAGGCAGGCACAGGTTATTGATAGTGGACGATCAGCCATGATCATATTGAATGGTGGTTCTGGCTCGAAAGGCCGAATGGCCTCCTCATGCACCTATTTTCTATGTTTCTATGTTTCTATGTTTCTAAAATAGGTGCAGGAGTAGGCCATTCGATCCTTTGAGCCAGCACCGCCATTCAATATGATCATGGCTGATCATCCAAAATCAGTACCCCGTTCCTGCTTTCTCCCCATATTCCTTGATTCCATTAGCCCTAAGAGCTATATCTAACAGTTCTCCTTGTAACCGTGTCGTATATGCCCCAGTTGCTCCGGTTTCCTCGCACATCCAAAATGCACCATAGAGGTGGGTATCAGAAGAGCTGGAGGGAGTGGGGTACAGGGAAATTGATGGCCATGTTATACAGAAAGATGTGGGAGAATGGGATTGATAGGAGCACTCCCACTGACATTAAAGAGGGCATTGAAGAGATGAATTAACTTCTTCAGCATTAGGAGGAAATTTGAGAAAACATTGTGAGCAAGGAGATTTGGAGAGAAGTTTACTCGCTGGACCTCTACAACCACTGTGAGGCAGAAGAGAATTGGACAGGCATCTTTTATATCATGCAGCACCAGAAGCAAGGTACATGATATCACGAGATAGTAACCGCAACATGAAGCTATTCTTGATAGATCGGAGAATTAATTTACAATGAAGTAATCAAGAAACAGTATAATTTCTTACAATGGTCAAGCAGCATCTCTGGAGAAAATCGCTAGGTGATGTTTCAGGTCGGGATGCTTCTTCAGTCAGACGGTAGGGTCCCGACCCAAAATCTCACCAACGTATACCTGCAGTTTAGTTGCCCTTAAAATTGACAGAGCAAAGCTGTATCAGGAATCCTCAAGTTACTGTAAACCAATGCCAAGACCCCTGGCAAATACAATAGCATTTTAAGGTTTCAACTGATCTGCATCAAATCTTCCTTTCATTTGTCTACAATAACGAGACTATGATTCCCTCACTGAAACAGTGCTTAACTATAAACGTCAGGCAAATATTGCACAAGGGCCAGAATGTGTTAATATCAAATGTCTTTCAAAATGTAATCCTTAATCTGCAAGCCGTTTGAAGAATAGTCCCTTTTTTTTTACAAACAACGAACAGCTGCTTTCATCATTAATCTGTTAGTCTTTCCAGATCACCAAACGGTGATATCATGCAGAATCTTTGAGCACAAAGAGTAAAAGATTAAATGGATTAGGATTCAACTATAAGTTTTACCTGCACAAAAGCCAACTTATCTTTTAAACAATTCAGTGAGTTATTGACTTGCTGCAGAATGCAAATGATAATAAATGCCACGAACATACACGTAAATCCTAACGCCCCCATAGACACTTGAGTTCAGGTGTTAGTGGGCAATGGCCCAACATTGCATCTTGGATAAGTTGGGAGGTGGGTGAGGGAGTGAGAGGGTGCTTGTTGGTTTCTGCAGTAGAGCTAGTTACCAGTTTCCATAACGTGGTGTGAGTGAACTTGTAGATGCATTTCAAAATGGCCAGGGTCATGACATTAGATTAGTAAGATAATAGGGGGGCAGTTTTTTGCGTGATTCAATGCGACTATGAGGAAGACAGTGATATTGAGTAGTTTTGACAGGGCACACTCAGACATGTGCTATTGTCACACTGGTGTGCCACATTTTTCTGGACTGTCTGTGAAGGAGGGAGTGATACCAGCGATGAAGCGTTTCCGTCACAAAATAAAGATTACCAGAGCTGCAAAGAAAACAAATAGACATTGCAAATGTTAGATATACATCAAGAAAAATATCAGGAACACAATTAGAATGAATGTCAGCATCTGATACAAGGAAGAAACAGATTTTTTTCAATTCAGCAGAGTTGTTAATCTGAAAGTTGAATTTTGCTCTAGCTCCATAGTGTGATCGGTTCTCAAGAATTCTAAGCAATCAATCCAATTAGATATAAGAACATAGTAGCCATCTAATATTGGGATTTTTAATTTTTCGCAGCATTCCCTGATCACTCTCCCTAATATTTTGTTCAATGCAACCGGAATATTTTCAGACCCTTGCAGAGATAAATGATCATTCTGGATGGGGTCAGTCCAGATGCATATTTCTGACATTAAAATGAAGACCCTTCTTGTGTAGCACCCTCACATGGCTTTGTGTGTAAGGACTGAAGTTTATCTCATGAATGAGCTCCGTCATTCGATATTTTGCACTACTGAGAGGACCAAGGGAGTAATATGAAGGATCAATATGATTGGAACTTAAATGATGAAAATGAACTTGTTTCACTAGTATGAATGTATTGTGTACTTTTAAAATTGTTGGTCAGGAATGAAAGGGGAATTCTGAACTCCAACCAGACAACCAAGTAGTCGCCGCTATGGACGGCCGGATGTACAGGCCCTCTCTTGTCGGGATGATTGAAACTTCGACGTCGGGACGGTTGAACACAATCTGAGGCTTGGAGTGCCCAAATCGGCCACTTTCCTGCCGGAGACCGCGGTTTCAGGATGTTATAGGCCGCAGGCCGGCAGTCAGAGCTCTTCTCCGGCGATCCCCAGCAAGGGATCCCAGACTATGGATGGTAAGTCCACGCCACGCCCACGGCTAAAAGCTCCGCAAACCACAGCCCCATGATGTCAAAGTCACCAGGCCAGCGATCGGAGCACTCCTCTCTGGTGACCCCCGGCAAGGGTTCGCCCCCGCTCCACGATGGAAAAGTCCACACTGCACCCACTGCTGAAGCTCTGGGCCCAACTCCAGGAAAGGCCGCTTCAATCCAAGCTGTTAGGCCGCGAGAAGGGAGGAGGAAAAGCGACATGGAAAAAGTCGCCTCTCCGTCGAGGAAGTGATTGAAAAACGGTTTCCCCCTTATCCCCCCCAACACCCTCCACATAATACACCCCGAGAGACACTAAAACAAGCACTCGGACATACCAAAAAAACACAAACATGTCAAAATAACGAACATGCTGCTGGCAGGGCAGCCAACTCACAGCGCTCCCAACCAACCAAGCTCTTTTGAAGATGTATCATGTTACTTCTTCAAAAGAGAACAATGGCATCTGGAAGAAATAAATTATTGCTGCATGTTAACGCTCTGTGCCCCATAATTACTGCAGTATACGTGTCCTATTGCAATGGGCTTCTTGAGTTGAGCTTGTTGCTAATCATTTCAGTTTCAGTTTGAAGGTCAAACAAGATAGCTCAGAGTGGGGTAACGTATTAAGTATCAAAATCAATGAGAGTCTTATATTTTTGGCCAATCCTCTCACAAGCTGACAATAGATACGATCAAATGGATTTTCATTCCATACCACTGAATTAATTACAATAATAGTGGCAATGAAATAAATAATTAAAGGATTGAGGCAAAGCTTGTTAATCGCCTTGCATCAGCTGTGCGCACAAGGGAGCTATTGATCTGTGCTTGATAGTGCTCACATCGCCATGGAAGTTTAAGTGAAAGCTGCAGAATTTGCTATTAAAGTGGCACTAAACTGTTGCTACAACTAAACCTAATGTAATTATTACAAATACAGTTAAAATTATGTGCTTTTCGTGGGCCATAGAAAGTAATTGCTCTGACTGTAAAGGGTTCTGACCCGTCAGCACCTGAGGGGCTGAGTTTAGCTCTGGCTATTTAGGTTAACAAACAGATTCAAGTATTGGAGCAATGCAAACTAAACTCCATGATGTTAACTAAGATTAAGGAATCAGAGGGATACAGCATGGGAACAGCTCCTACATCCACTAAGTCCATGCCAACCATCTAGTGCCTGTTTCTGTACACTTCTTATCCTAAACCATTTTATTTTCCCTACATTTTCATCAATTCCCTCCCAGATCCTACAAATTATTTACACATTCGGGCCAATTAACCTATGAACCTGCACAGGGTCAGTGGGGAACATTTTCTCGAAAATAACTCACGTTTCCTTTGGCTTAGGTGGTGAAGACTATCAGGGAAAACTGAGAACAAATCATCCTGCTGCCAGTTCCTTTAAAGGTACATGTGAAGGGGTATGTAGAGCGAGGGGGATATGGTATTGATATAAAGGCTCAGCATTGATTCTACTAGATAGTAGGGCATACTGAAAGGGCTGAATTGCCTTTAGCTAATCTATTTTGCTATATTTCTAATCCCTTTATTAATATGTTTGTGGTATTAACTGCTTTAGGCAAACACACAGAAAGGTTCAAAGAAAATTGGCCTGACAAATTTAGCGATGGACATGGGCTAAATTCATCATAACTGTCCCCATTTCACACGATGAACAGGAACAACCCAGGCAACCTTCCATGGATGAACAATAAATACTAGTCTTGCCAGCATTAGCCAGACCCGTAAATGAATAAAATAAGCCATCTAGTTCTCAAGCACAGAATAGGTCCCCCCCCCCCCAGTTTACGAACACTCGACTTATGTACAGCCCTTCTATATAAAGGAGTGTTTAGGAGACTGGTGGGATGGACTTGCTGGTTGTTGTGGGGCTGGCAACATCTTCCGCCATGTGGGAACTCAAGTTCCCCGCTGCATTTCCGACTTGCAAACAGTTCTCAGGAAATGAAACCTGCCGTAACCTGGGACGCTTCTGTAATTTTCCGTTGAATTAAAATATTTCAGAAAAGTAACAGGAAATAAAACAAACAATTGAGGTAAGTACAAGATTTTGCTGCCACTATAATTTCCCTTTTGATTGTAACCCACAGCTCCAGAGCCAAGTGTGGTGGAGGTCACACCTCTGGGTGTTTAGTTCATTCTCCAATAGCCTGTCAACATTGGGCAAAGGGGTTGGTTGGCACAGAAGAATGAGCAGCAAGGCCCTCCAAACTTAAATTTCATCAGAAATCTATTAATTTCTTTAAAATATTCAGACTTGGCCTTCAATGCTTTCTTTAACTTGCAGAGATTTACTTGGGTTCTCCACCCTCAAGAGTGAATAACTTTCTCCTCACCTCATCAAGATGCCTTAACCCTAACCCTGAGAGCTAAATCTCTTATTCTACACCTATAGGCTGACAGAAACATCCTCCTTGCAGCCAAACAGTAGAACCCTGTCAGAGTTTGGTTCATTTCCTCCCACTTCTTCTAAACCAGAGTGAATACAGGACAAGTTGACCCAAACTCTTCCCAAATTACAGCCCCATCATCCCAGGAATCATTCTGGTGAATCTTTACTAGACTCCCTCTATGGTAAATCTGATGCTCCAGCGAAAACAATCCAAGTTTGTCCAACCTCTCCTGCTAGTTAAACCACTGCAATCCAGGCAACGTATTGGTGAACCTCTTCTGCATCCTTTCCAAAGCCTCCACATCCTTCCTGTAATGTGTTGACCAGAACTGCATACAATACTCCAAATGTGGCCTAGCCAAATGTGTATACACCCACAACATGACCTCCCAATGTTTATACTCAGTGCTCTTTCTGATGAACATTAGCAAGCCCAATGCCTTCTTTACCATCCTATCCACTTGTATTGTCACTTTCAATGGGTTCTGGACTTCTGCATCGTACAATCACTTTGTACAAGAATGCTCCTGTGGATCCTGCCATTTAATGTATACCTCTCTTCATGTGCATCAGTTTCTTCCTCCATTCAAAAAGGCAAAAATGTGGGTATGTTAACTGACTGCAAATTGCCTTGAGCATATAGGTAAATGGAAGGATCTGAGGGGGACTTGGGAATATCAGGATGAAAGGGTGGAATTTGATGGGAATATTGGGAGGATGAAAGGATGGGATTGGTGGAGAATTAGTAGAGATGGGTACTTAATAGTTAGTGTGGACAAAGGGACTGTTTCATGTTGCATTATTTTAGAAGTCATCCTATTGCACTCTTTGCATGGGGATGGTGTTCCTTTAACTGATAAAAAATGAACAGAATAGCAAAATGAATGATGTTGCTGATGATACGACTGAAATGTAAAGCTATTCATCAGTCGGTATATACACACCAAGCCTCATCATTTCAAATCCCTATGTAATTACATACTAATCTGCAGCCTGGAAACAAAACTTGTTAATGTGTCCCAGCAACCATAAAATAAACATCTTCCACTGCTTGAGGTATTTATATCTTGCCATGGTAGACTCAACAAATTGATTTACTCTTTTAAAGCCAATTACTCATTTTCTTAATGGGAATATGAGATGGTATGGCTTCCCATTTTGTATCAAGCCCCATTTCCCTTTCCACTGGAGTCAACAAAAAGGTAAATTTAGTCAGGGCAGATTAAACACACTATTCAATCTTGTCTATTTACAACAGATCCTTGAGCGATATAGCATTTGAATAATGTTGTTGACCTAAAAGGATAAGACAAGAAGCAAGGGCACAGGTGTTTCCATGTCTGCTCATGACATTGCATTGATTAAGTATTATCAGACCTGGACTCCCATCAGACAGTTACCACCAACTCTGCTGATAAAAGCAATTAGTTAGAAAGTAAGTTTGATGAGTGGATAATCTTTCTTTCTTTCACATATAGTATTATGTAGATCTACCATCCCCACATGTGGTAGCTTGGTCAGTTTATGGAGTTATTTCAGCGGTTCTGGTGCTTATGTGGAACTTTTAAAAACATTTACATGTGTTTAATATAAGTGAAGATTCATGTTATAATTCAATCGGCTTAATCTTTAAACAATGAATGTAGGAGAATCTGTGTTTGGTTGAACAAGTGGGCGGCATGATGGTGCAGCAGTAGACTTGTTGCCTTACAGCACCAGAGACTAGAGTTCGATCTGGACTCCAGGGGCTGGCCAAATGGAGTTTGTACATTCTCCTCGTGATCTGTGTACCAATTCCCTTCCTGTTAACAGGGATCCTGCTGCCCATCAGCTGAAATGACGTTGACTGAATGGGAGTAGATCCAGTAAAATTCCCAGACACACTATAATCTCCTTCATTTATGTGACTGATCTGAGCGCTACATGTGAAACAATGAAAGCAGAAGAGCAAATAAAAGCTTTCCACCAGAGAACTGGTGTCACAAGAATTTACAGCATTGAATTTGGCCTTTTAGCCCTAAGAGGAATATCATGGTTTCTTAACGTTTTCTCCTAACTTATCACAGTTGGCCCCAGCAATATAAATTCCTCTCATCAGTGTTTCTAACTTTCTTGCCGGAACATCCATGCTAATCATCTCAATTGCTCTACATGGTAAACATTTCACATTCTCACTACTATGAGAGTATTGCACAGTTGTACAGTGGTGGCCCCTTGTTCAGGACTCACACATGTTAGGTTGGGTTGTTGCCATTGATTGTTGTCCAGCACTTTCTACTGGCATTCAAATTTGTCCCACTGACATTACTTGCGATAGGCATGAAATGCTGCAGTATTTCAGTTGGTCAGGCAGAATCTCTGGAGAAAAGGAATAGGTAACATTTGAGGTCAAGACCCTTCATCAGATTGAGAGTCAGGGTGAGGGAAACTAGATGGATGAGAAGGTACAGAGGAAAGCAGAGTCTACATCGATGACTCAGGAAAGGTGGAGCCTACAATGGTGTATTGTTGACTGGGTATGTGGTGATAACGAAGGAATACAAATGATTAAATTAGCAAGAGGAGTAGGGTGGGGGAGGGATGAAGAGAGAGGGAATGCAAGGGTTACTTGAAGTTAGAGAAATCAATATTCACGCCGCTCGATTATAAACTGCCCAAGTGAAATATGAGGAGCTGTTCCTCAAATTTGCATGTGGCCTCACTCTGACATTGCAGGAGGCCCAGGACAGAAATCTCAGTATGGGAGTGGAAAGGGGAGTTAAAATGTTTGGTAACTGGGAGATCACGTAGGCCAAGGTGGACTGAGCAAAGGTAATCATTACTTGGGGTTTGATTTCCCAGGTGAAAAATAATGTGCTGCTTTGCCAATCAATTCTCAACTGACTAACCTACCTTGTCCTTCCCACAGTGTTACCTTTTTTGACCTTTGCAGTAAAAGGAATGAAAAGAAACACAGTTATAAAAATGCATTATGTGAGAGTTATTGACAAGCAGCACTCATGAATTCAGCTCACGGTATTTAATTTGGTGTGGGAGGATTTTGTATGCCGCAAATTACATTCAAAATCAGGCTGAGGGTTTCATAGATTTAAGATAAGGTGCAATAATGTTGCCTAATTGACAAAAGATTTGGGGTTAGTTCCAAATAACTACTTTGTTTTCTAGGGTTAGAGATATATTAGGAAGTTCTGTCCCGGCATATGGATTTTCAACATGGATATTTCATGTCAAATTTGAAATAGTTCTATTCCAGAATTGTATCAAATAAATGGACGTTCCGAGACTGAGGTGAAAGATGTCGCAATTTCTGCATGCCATTTTTAGGTAATAAAACAGTGTTGCAGTTATCTCAGAAAGCTGTTAGTAAAACTCAGTAAAGGACTAAAAATTTTAATTGCAGCTTGGTGAACAACATTGTAGGGTTTCACCGTGCATTAAACTGACACCGCTGATGTGTTGCTACTTAATGAGCAAGATGGTTTTTGCAGGCAGTTTTTAAAAGGACTGAACACTTACAAGTGACAATGAATGTATAGATGCTGCCATGATTGAGGTGGGGGGCGGGGGGGGGGGGGGGGGGGGGGGAGGGGGGTGTTTGGTGGACTGAGGACCAGGCAAGATGAAAAATAGGAAGCATGTTTGTGGTGCAGGGAGCCAAGGAAAACGTTGCAAGTTACACACACACCACTGGCCGCGGCGAAGATTACTGAAGAGGTCTCCACAAGGACATGAATGCAGTCTGGGAACGTCTGCAAACTTAAATGCAAGAATATCTCTGTGTTGCTCCTGTGTGATAAATGAAAGGTGGATAAAGTCTCCTCTTGTTGAGTTTGGAGTTTAGACGAACTCCCTCACGTAGCAATGAGCACAAACTGCATGGAGCAGAAGCAACAACCCAGAATTATCCTGTATCTGGGGAACTGAGGCAAACATGACCCTGATCTCCATGGGCAAAACAGACCAGGAGCATCGATGAGATTACATCTGATGTTCTGAAAAGTCACAGATCTCCATCAGGACAAATAAATCAGTTTTAGTATTAGTTCCTTAAATCACATGGTTTCAGCAGAAACTGGATTTGTAAATGCTGACGTGCATTTTGCCACGTGAACAGATACAAAATGTTGTTTTGGAGATCAATGGCATCGAAACTTTCACTACAGATCAATTTTGCTTGTTGCTGCTTATATTATTTGTACGAGCTTGATACCGGCAAAAGATGATAAGGAAAATGGAAATGATGCCAGAAAGGTGGATGACTTTCTCAATGGATGCTAACTCAGAAATGTGTGCAAAATTGCTTCATTCTGGATTAATCTGATTTTCAATGTCACACCATTAATTTTTTTTAAGAGTTGCACGAGTGAATCTCTAGCCCACAGTATTCCATCTGCAACCCCACATATCTTCCTTTTAAATGTACAGTTGAATGTAGACATCTCAAAAACAGTGCCTCAAGTATGCTCCCTTGATTGACAATAGCATTCCACTGGGGACAGGCAATATGTTTTGTAGCATTGCAGTCAGAGTAACACAATGCAGTATATTGTTAACTCGAGAAATTAACTTACCGGGTATACTTCAATTCACCTCGTACCTCACTTGAGCTAGTGGCCTAGTACAATATTTGTGCAATGGAGTGATTAATATAAGCTATCACGAAAAATACGCTTGCCACACAATCCAATTGTTGTTTCGAAACTCAATCCATTAATACATTAACTGAAAATAAAATGAATCAGCACTGCACAAGCAAAGAGAACAAGTGGAATCACTGTGGAATCAGATGCACATCCTATTAGCACACAAGCAAACAATTTTCAATGGCAATTACCAAATCAACTGAGAATATACCAACACAGAGAGTTAAAGCCTAGACATTAAATGAAACATTTTTTTTAAATGGAGAGCTGATTTCTAGAAGGTAAATGTGAAGACTACACTGAAAGAGCTCATGAGGGAACAAACGTAATGCATGGTATATCTGATACAATTGTAGATGGACATGCAAAGTACCATTTCTCTGAGGGAGGTAGACATATATGTTTCACATGTTCCCACTTTACTTCAAAAGAACATTATTTTATTGGTCAGAAAGGCTAAAAAATATTTGATGTTTGTAGCCTTTATAGTTTATTAAAGAACAGCTCTGGCAGCTAAAGATACATTTTAATAGAAACATAGAAACATAGAAATTAGGTGCAGGAGTAGGCCATACGGCCCTTCGAGCATGCACCGCCATTCAATGTGATCATGGCTGATCATCCAACTCAGTATCCCGTACCTGCCTTTTCTCCATACCCTCCGATCCCCTTAGCCACAAGGGCCACATCTAACTCCCTCTTAAATATAGCCAATGAACTGGCCTCAACTACCCTCTGTGGCAGAGAGTTCCAGAGACTCACCACTCTCTGTGTGAAAAAAGTCTTTCTCATCTCGGTCTTAAAGGATTTCCCCCTTATCCTTAAGCTGTGACCCCTTGTCCTGGCCTTCCCCAACATCGGGAACAATCTTCCTGCATCTAGCCTATCCAACCCCTTAAGAATTTTGTAAGTTTCTATAAGATCCCCTCTCAATCTCCTAAATTCTAGAGAGTATAAACCGAGTCTATCCAGTCTTTCTTCATAAGACAGTCCTGACATCCCAGGAATCAGTCTGGTGAACCTTCTCTGCACTCCCTCTATGGCAATAATGTCCTTCCTCAGATTTGGAGACCAAAACTGTACGCAATACTCCAGGTGTGGTCTCACCAAGACCCTGTACAACGGAAGTAGAACCTCCCTGCTCCTATACTCAAATCCTTTTGCTATGAAAGCTAACATACCATTCGCTTTTTTCACTGCCTGCTGCACCTGCATGCCTACTTTCAATGACTGGTGTACCATGACACCCAGGTCTCGCTGCATCTCCCCTTTTCCTAATTGGCCACCATTTAGATAATATCGGCCACCATTTAGATAATAATGTTGAAGTTTGCGGCCTTAAGAGTCTAAAACAATGGATTGGACTGAATCTTTGCTTGATGGTGTATCATTTAATTAAGTCGCCATACTTACAGTCTGTTAAAATATGATTTGGACAGGTGCCAGTCCTTATTTATTATCAGAGAATTTTTGGACTGTTTTAGGAAGATATACTGAACATGAATAATTATACTTAGAATAGAATAAGCAATAAGCTTTTCAATATATTGAATTGTGTGAGGAATGCATTTCTTGACTTTTTTGCAAAGTGCTCAAATAAAGAAATAATTGTAATAAAATTGCTGTAAATTGCCACGAGTAATTAGCATTTAATGTGGGACAAGAGTAACAGAGCTAGAAATCTCTATTAGTTATGGATGAGAAAGATGACCCCTGGAGCACTTGAGACAGGAAGCATTACTAATAGGATGCAAGCTTAGAATGAGCAACTGCACGGATTTCTATGAATATACTAACAGGATTCGACAATTGCTGTATGATCAAGTTTTAACTGAAGTTTTAACTTTAACATATATCTTTGATGTAGTCACACCACAATGGCTTTTCATTGTGGAATACTTTTAACGTGGTATAACCTTCTAAGATCCTTCACAAAAATGTTATCATACAAACATTTAGAGTGAACTGTCAAGTTGATCTTTAAAGAGTGATTTGAAAGGGAAAAGAGATAACAAGGTGCAGGGAAAGAATTCCAGAGCACATTCTTTGATAGCTAAAGACAAAGCCACCAGTGGTGGAGAGAATAATTAATGAACTTTGAAGAAGTCAGAATCAGAATGAAAATATCTTGAGAGGTGCAGTGCCTGGGGAGAGAAGGGAGGGGTGAAACAATGGAGGGATTTGGAAATGATGATGAAAGTTTTTTAATTGTTTAACCATTAGCAAGCAAGGGTCAGTAAGCATGGAGCTGTTGGGTGGACAGGAATTGGAGCAAGTTAAAACTAAGGAAGCTCAGACATGGATGATTTCAAGTTCACAGAACACAACAAATGAGTAAATTGGAATTGTCAAATCTGAAGGGAACAATTTGGTGTATAAAGGAGAAACTGTTAGATTTCTCTCTGATCTGCCTTGGTTATCTGTACTATGCAGCAATAAAGTATGTTCCATACACTTAAGTGTGTAATGACTCAGTTGAACAAAGGGGACTATGAAGGCATGATGGAGGAGCTGACTAAGGTAGACTGGAAAGAGATCCTAGCAGGAATGACGGTGGAACAGCAATGGCAGGAATTTCTGGGCATAATCCGGAAGACGCAGGATCATTTCATTCCAAAAAGGAAGAAAGATTCTAAGGGGAGTAGGAGGCAACTGTGGCTGACAAGAGAAGTTAGGGATAGAATAAACTAAAAGAAAAGATGTATAACACAGCAAAGAGTAGCCAGAAGCCAGAGGATTGGGAAACTTTCATAGGGCAACAGAAGGAAACCAAATGGGCAATACGGGCTGAAAAGATGAAGTACGAGGGTAAGCTGGCCAGGAATATAAAGAAGGACAGTAAGAGCTTCTTTAGATATAGTAAGGGAAAAAGAATAGCAAAGTTAAATGTGGGTCCCTTGAAGGCAGAAATTATTATGGGGAACAAGGATATGGCAGAATAGTTGAACAGGTACTTCAGATCTGTCGTCACTAAGGTAGACACAAACAATATCCCAGATGTACTGGAGGACAGAGGATCTAAGGGGGTAGAGGAACTGAAAGAAATTTTCATTTGGGTAGGCTAATGGGACTGAAGGATGATAAATGCCCTGGGCCTGATGGTCTGCATCCCAGGGTCCTCAGGGAGGTGCCTCAAGGACGCATTGGTGATAATTTTCCAATGTTCAATAGATTCAGGATCAGTTCCTGTGGATTGGAGGATAGCTAATGTTATCCCACTTTTCAAGAAAGGAGCGAGAGAGAAAACGGGGAATTACAGACCAGTTAGCCTGACTTCGATGGTGGGAAAGATGCTGGAGTCAATTATTAAAGAGGTAATAATGGGGCATTTGGATAGCAGTAAAAGTATAAGTCCAAGTCAGCATGGATTTAGGAAAAGAAAATCATGCTTGACTAATCTTCTTGAATATTTTGAGGATGTGACAAGTAAAATAGATGAAGGATTGAATGCAAATGGATTTAGTGTATCTAGACTTTCAGAAAGCCTTTGATAAGGTCCCGCACGGGAGACTGGTGACTAAAATTAGAGTACATGGTATTGGGGGTAGGGTGTTGACGAGGATAGAAAATTGTTTGGCAGACCGGAAGCAAGGAGTAGGAATGAACGGGTCCTTTTCAGAATGGCAGGCAGTGGCGAGTTGAGTGCCGCAAGGCTCGGTGTTGGGGCCGCAACTATTTACCATATATATTAATGATTTGGAAGAGGGAATTAGGAGCAACGCAAGCAAGTTTGCAGATGACACAAAGCTGGATGGCAGTGTGAACTGTGAAGAGGATGTTAGGTGGTTGCAGGGTGACCTGGAAAGGTTGAGTGAGTGGGCAGATGCGTGGCAGATGCATTATAATAAAGATAAAAGTGAGATTATCCACTTTAGCGGCAAAAACAGGAGAGCAGATTATGATCTCAATGGGGTTAGGTTAGGTAAGGGGGAGATACAGTGAGACCTGGGTGTCCTTGTACACCAGTCATTGAAAGTTGGCGTGCAGGTACAGCAGGCAGTGAAGAAAGCGAATGGAATGTTGGCGTTCGGAACAAGAGAATTTCAGTATAGGAGTAAAAAGGTTCTTCTTAATTTGAGGAAGGACATCCTTGTGATTGAGGCAGTGCTGCATAGGTTCACGAGATTGATCCCTGGGATGGCAGGACTGGCATATGAAAAGATTGAAAAGACTAGGCTTGTATTCACTGGAGTTTAGAAGGATAAGGGGGGATCTTATAGAAACATATAAAATTATAAAATAACTGAACAAGCTAGATGCAGGAAAATGTTTCCCAATGTTGGGCGAGTCCAGAATCAGGGGCCAGTCTTAGAATAAAGGGGAGGCCATTTAAGACTGAGGTGAGATAAAACTTTTTCACCCAGAGAGTAGTGAATTTGTGGAATTCCCTGCCACAGAGGGAAGTGGAGGCCAAATCACTGGATAGATATAAAAGAGAGTTAGATAGAGCTCTAGGGGCTAGTGGAATCAAGGGATATGGGGAGAAGGCAGGCACGGGTTATTGATTGGGACGATCAGCCATGATCACAATGGCGGTGCTGGCTCGAAGGGCCAAATGGCATCCTCCTGCACCTATTTTCTATGTTTCTATGTTTCTATGCTTACCCAAACGTATTGCATTGCACAACAGAAGGGTGGCGAATAAATGCTAACAAGATTCTTCTGTGAATAATTTGGGGTCACACGATTTTATTTACTTGTAACTAAATTAGATCTGTGTGCTGCATAATTAAACAATGAATTGTTTCATCAAGTCCATGATAGTTATATTTTCAGTGCAAAAAAACCCCAATTGAATTATTGGGTAATCAATTCATTAAATATCCAGGTTTCCGTTTCATTTTATTCATTGGCAGAAAGTGTTATTAATTAAGCGTATAATTTGACGCATAACCTTGCGTTTCTTTTAAAAATCAAAGAGGATAAGGTAAAGTTTCTGATCATTCAATCAACACTCTAGTCAGGACCATAGATTATTTATAGGCCAGTTTATAGGCCAGTTCATGGTCTGACACCCCAATATTACAGGTTCATCAGGTGAGTAGGACCTTTATTTTTGGTTAATTTATTTGATCATTAAAGAATTGAGCATGTAAATTAAGTGGATTAACCACAAGGCAATTAAACTTTTGAAATATATGATATCAACCAATTAATTTTTAGGATTGTTTGATAACCTTTAATTACTCACCAAGCAATCTCCGCGAGATCCTTGCACCGTGGTGTTCATATTCTGCTATGCGACATTAACGAACATTAGATGGACTTGTGGTTGATGGTAATAAATATCATTCATGTTTCACATATAATTTGCCACTTAAGCTATTGTCAAAACCTGGATTGGAAGAACAGTCTAATTCTAACCCTATCCCATTGAAGATGGTGTTTTGAGATACTCCAATGCTTACGTATGGATTAACTGGGAGCGCCTGGGTGGGAAATCACCTCTAGCAGGTATGATGGGAATGAGATGTGCGAACCAGGGGAGGTCAGCTGTGATCTCTAATGTTGTTGCTAACTGCAAATGGGAGGAGTCAATAAACCTGAATCCCACTCTGAGGTACAAGTAGACCCAGGCCCCTCATCGTTAAGCCGTCACCCTTGCTGAAAGTGAGTTTTGCAAGAACAGTCAATGACCCATCTCAATTGAAAAGTCAATAGACAATAGACAGTAGGTGCAGGAGTAGGCCATTCGGCCCTTTGAGTCAGCACCGCCATTCAATGTGATCATGGCTGATCATCCCCAATCAGTACCCTGTTCCTGCCTTCTCCCCATATCTGCTGACTCCACTATCTTTAAGAGCACTATCTTGCTCTCTCTTGACAGTATCCAGAGAACTGGCCTCCACCACCCTCTGAGGCAGAGAATTCCATAGACTCACAACTCTCTGTGTGAAAAAAGTGTTTCCTCATCCCCGTTCTAAATGGCTTTCCCCGTATTCTTAAACTGTGGCCCCTGGTTCTGGACTCCCCCAACATCGGGAACATGTTTCCTGCCTCTAGCGTGTCCAAACCCTTAATATTCTTAAATGTTTCAATAAGATCCCCTCTCATTCTTCTAAGCTCCAGAGTATACAAGCCCAGCTGCTCCATTCTCTCAACATATGACAGTCCCGCCATCCGGGAATTAACTTGTAAACCTACGCTGCACTCCCTCAACAGCAAGAATGTCCTTCCTCAAATTAGGGGACCAAACCTGTACACAATACACCAGGTGTGCTCTCACTAGGGCCTTATACAACTGCAGAAGGACCTCTTTGCTCCTACGAGTCAATGACATTCACCAGGAAGGCTTACATTTTGGCACTATGTCAGAGGGTGGAACCACTTGTGAATAAACTGCTGTCTTTGACCATGGTGGGTGGATGGAGAGAATTCAATTTGGTGCTCAGGAAGCTACAATATATATGGGCTTTCCTTCTGAGCTCTGTTCCTTTCTCCAGAGGTGGGGCAGCATTGTATTTTTGTTCCTTCTTTGTACTGGTTTTGCAGTTAGCAACAACAATTTACTCTTACAGGCATTTTTCGGAACAAATGCACCTGTGGATGCTTGGATTTTTCTAAAACTAACTTCAGGTGTTTGTTACTCAGTTTCACTTTGAGCTGAAAGTTATTCTTGTTTGAAGTGGATGTAATAATTTTTTTCCAAACATAACTCAATTTCAGTTGAAAAAAAACTAAATTATAAACTTTATTTGCAGTATCACAGCACAATGAATTAGTGTATGAGCAAGACTGATTATTCACTTTGAAGTGCCCAGAATGATTAGAATGAAAAAGGGTTTATGAAAAAGGGCGAATGAAAAAGCCCACAGACCACGTATTCGATTCACAATCCCTTGTCCACCTAATGCCCAATTATCTTCCTCAGTAAGATCTATTGGCACAATTTAAACCTCAATCTATAATTTTTATTCCAATCTTACTATCACGCAAATCTAACATAATCCATTCCCAAAGGTAGCCACTAACAAAATAAGTTATTCAGGGCTACTGTTATTAAGATAATATATATAATGTGCAATAATTTCAATCAGAGAAGTATTTTGCATCGATCTGCTGATAAATCTACTTTTATCGACCACACATACAAAACAAATCAGAAAACATAATATATTTTATCAGAACAATAATTAAGTGAATAAGATTTATCAGCACATCAGCACACAAATTCAAAAGCCACCACCACAATTTAAGAATTTGAATTCATTTTTTGAAATGATGACTGATATCGAAAAGTGTGAAATTAAAGCTGTTTAATTATTCAACTGTTTATTTACCCCCCCCCGAGAGGAAGGAAACAACCTTCTCCATTCAGTTTGACCTCGGTGTAATCCCACAACAATTTGTTTGAAGACATCTAATAAGCTATTCTGTTGCATCAAACCGGTACAAAGAATATCACACCAACAATAGACCCACCACCAACTCTTCAGGAACAATTGGGATGGGTGATGAATGCCAGTATTGCCAGCAATGCCCACATCTTGAGAATTAATTACAAAAGTGTTTCTGTTTTTAAAGCCAATGGTAAAGGATTCATCAACAACATCAAAATGAAATGTCATTGTGGCCCCAAGAGTTGGCAGGCAGCAGTAACTGGGGTCCTTCTTCCTAATATGTTGCTCCAAACCCAGGTACAAGCACTCCACACATGACGTGAATTCCAAGTGGGATTTTGACAGCATTCCTAGATGTTTCTGAAATGAAGACACAAATCAATGATGCACCTGGACTTGGAGCTACTATTATTCTCCCCCAGTACACTGGTGGAAATCAAGACCCTTTAAAGATTTTCTGCAAAGCTTGACTTGTTTGAGAATCTTATCATATGCTGTACTGCACTAGGAGATGAGAGGCTAAAATCTGTGTTCTTAATCTTTGGTTGAGTCTCAGTCGAAAGGGATGACTGAATTTTTGGATTGAAATACATGGGAATGATGGGGTAAGCTGGAGATGGTGGGAAAGAAACGCATTGATGGGTAACTCCAGTACAGGCCAGGAAAACAAACCATCAATGACACAGTGAGTCTCTCACTACAGATGAAACTGGTGAAAATTACTTTATTAAATTAACTTCCTTTCGCGCACTGCTATTATATCTTTCTAATTGTTTTTACAGTTTTCTCCTATCTCTCTTTGACAGTCTTCTTCTTGTGTATGGCATGCACAGCCTAAAGTTGTAGATCAAGGGTAGACATCCAGGCCAGCATCAGTTACTGGGTGATGCCCCCAGGGAAAAGCCTCAGAGGGCAGTCATTCACGATGTGTGGGATGGTCTGGTCTGGATGTCCACAGTCACAAACAGGGCTTTGACAGTGAAGAAGCTAGTCATGACATTTTAGATGGTGACAATGGCAGAAGAAGACATCCTGTTACAGTTGGAATATACTCGTGACTGGCAATCAGTGACAATAAGGGAGAGCAGTCGAGAAGGAACATTTGATTTATTCCGGCTAATAATCATTGCCTTTGAAGGTTATCACTAGTATGAGGAAATTGTATCATCACATTGTTTCAAAATGAGTTGTTTGAACAAAGGAACTAAATGTGCAGATGTGCAAGATTTTGAACATTTATAGATGTGCGTTCAACTTTCAATCCTCCAGAATGTATAGTTGAGGACAAGGGTATGGTGTGGAAAGAGAAGGGTAATTAATAAAAAGAAAGACTGAGCTTTAATTTTAATTATTTATTTTTGAACTGAGATCTTGTTGATGCAAGAGATGAAAAGCAAGTGCATCAAATGGCCATTTGATGTCTATTTCAAGATATTGTCGGGAATATTAGAAGCAGGTTCCAGGAGAAAGAAGTGGGGACAAAATGACGTGTTCTCAGACACTGAACACCGTTTGAGCTGTGTGGATATTTTAACAAAATCTTACCTAATGCGCAGATACTGACTTAATACATTAAACATTGAAAACTATGGTATAATATTTTCACATAATCTGATTCTCACAGTTGGTCTTAGTTGAGGGCTGGGCTGGGAATTCTTCACTTTCTTCTGATCTCTCTAGTTAACAATGTAAAGGAAACTTTCAAAGTTATTAATTGTTTCATTGCTGTTCTTACTGGACTGGCCCCTAACATATCTTTGCACAAGACCTTTATGGGTGATTGAGAAAAGTTAAAGCTAGAAGGCTCCCACAGTAGATGTAATCATTCCTCCTTACCTGAACGTTTGAAACGCGATTTGAAACAATTTGCACCTAAAAGATCAGAATTTCATCAATATTCAGTTTCACCTAAATAAGCAAACACTGGGAAACGTTCAAAAGAAGAACTGCACTTACGTATATTAACCACTTGGACATAGGTTGCAATTCTGAACCATCAAAATCAGTGAAAGTTTATTTTACAAAGACATTTTGAAAAGTTGATGCATTCCAAATGAGAACCAGGCATACAGGCAGGTATGTATATCGCACAGTAAGAATTCAAATCTAGAAAGGTATACTGATAAAGCAAAGCAGCTTTTTTGAAGCAAGGGGCCAACATTGGAGAATAATGCATTTTTAAACACTATTACCTTAAGTATAAATGAATGGCACCTGGACATATGTAAAAAGAAAACTGATAGCGAAATAAAGTGGAAACAGATATGAGAAAGATTCATCCATATACCATGGAGAGCTTTATGAAGAACTTAGTAATCAATTACATTTTCTCACCCTTGCTTCTTCTCCATTGATTTCCTTCCCAATAAAAATCTTTAATTCTCATATTAATCGGCACACAGTCTCCACACAGGAGATTTCCAAACACTTTTTACTGGCTACTTCAAGATGTGCACCATACATAATGTCTGAACCACAGAAAGGTATCCTTGGTGCAAATCATAAATATACAACCAGACCATAAAAATATGCTTAAATAACCACTGAGCACCTACCTGCCAGGCAAGGCACACTATCTGTCTACCTCTGGACCATTTGAACAAGCTGGTATTGTCTGGTTTACAAGCCCAGTCATGAATGAGTGTAATTTCATATTTTAAAAGGTTGCAGTTGTTTATTGTCAAAGATTACTGTAAGGAATAAATATGGCATCTAAATGAAATGAGGGTTAAGACTTAGACTCAACAGAGATAAGTGTAATAAAATTTCACTCACCTCCTCTTAGTTACTATTTTTGCACTGGAAGTTACAGATTGTCTTTTGTTCAGCCTATTGATAGGTTACAAGGATTACCCCTTAATCTGCCCATTTAATGGATGCAGTGATACTTACCGCAGGCCAATGTGGTGTCGTATTCCAAGATTCTTCCGATGAAGTCCCACTGCCGGCTGTCCCAGGTGATGATGGTCCCGTCTTCACAGTTCAGTTTAGCTATGGACTGACTAGATTTTTCATGGTCCCATAATCTGAACAAGTACAATTCTCCAACAAATGCCATCTCGAGGTCCACCTGCAGCCGATCTGCCAATCGTCTGTGCCTCCTCCCAAGCACCAGGCTCCCGTTTTGGCCAAGTATTTTTTTACCCAGGTGTCTATCCTCCTCCAATGTTCCGTTCACGTAGATCTGAGCTCTATGACTTTGGGAATTCCACGTTAAACATAAAGAATGCCATGTGTGTAAGGGAAGGATTTTATTCACGCTGAATCTTTTACGGAACAACCAAATTTCTAGTTCTTTTCTTCCCACCATGATGCTAAGTTCGTGCTTGAGTGCGGAAGATTCACTCTGTCTGTCTGTGTTGTAGGTGAACACTGCCACTCCATTGTCACTATTCTCTTTTAGCCTGATGTCAACGCATAGTGTAAAGTCCTGAAGAGAAGGGATCTTCGTTCCTGGTGACAAGGTCCCATATTCATTGGTTATGTTGGAATGTCGGAAAACTGCCTTTTGACCTTTAAGGCTAGTGGACGTAGCTGAAGGAACTGGAAGATAAAAATGCAATTTAAAATGGAGATCAAAGAAGTATGTCAGAATGTTCAGCAGTAAAAATCTTAACAACATTTCATACTTTTTTATGTAGCTTTCAAGCGCTAATTGTTGATGCTGTTACCTCTGATAATAAGAAGCATTGCCTTAGTTTGGGAATAACTATAGATATCAATGAATAATACCACTGATAGAAACAAAATGCTGGAGTAACTCAGCGGGTCAAGCAGCATTTCTGGAGAGAGGGAATGGCTGATGTTTCGGGTCGAGACCATTCTTCACACTGATGTCAGGGGAGTGGGAGGTACAGAGATAAAATGTAGTTAGCGACAGTAAGACTGGTAGGAGAATTGGGAAAGGGGTGGGGATTTAGAGAGAAGGAAAGCAAGGGCTACTTGCAGTTAATTAAGTCAATGTTCATACCACTGGGGTGCAAGTTACCCAAGTGAAATATGAGGAGCTGTTCCTCCAATTTACGCTGGGCCTCACTCTGACAATGGAGGAGGCCCAGACAGAAAGGTCAGTGTGGGAATGGGATCGGGAGTTAAAGTGTTGAGCAACCAGGAGATCAGGTAGGTATATGTGATACCTACTGTCCAGTAAAATACCTCTGTCCAGAAGGTATGTCCAGAACCTTGCTGGGCTGGGAAGTTATTAATCCCAGTTGAGCTACAGTAGGTGTTACAACAGCAACAGGAATTAGGGGAGGGATAGCAAAGATTTCCCAATCCTACTCTACCTCTCACAAACATTTTCAACGTTGCAGGAAGGATTTAAAATGTGTGAAAATAAATTTTTGAGCTCTCTTGCTGGAATGTTAGTGGCAAATCCCATACAAAATACCACTTCCTGGTTATTAACTCCAAAGGCATTGCCGTAAGTTAGGAGTTCTCCGTTAATTGCTTTAGCCCAAATTGGCGTCTTCTGCATGTAGCTCACATGGATGAAACTATCGGTCTACGCCCCCCACTCTCCACCGTACTCTCCCCGTCCACCATGTTCCCTCAGTTCCTCAGCAGGTCCACTGATACTGGTTAAAAAGGTTACATGGTCAAGTTTAGGAAAAGTAGTAACTCATTAAATAAAGAGACTACAACGCAGAGACTGGCCCTTCATCTAATGGTTCACTCTTCTCTCTCTCTCCATTGATGCTACCTGACTCACTGGTTTTGGAAATTTCAATTTTTAACATTTCTGATTTACCTCATCAATCATTTTTTTTCACATTCCGATTACAGCATCTTCCTATTCTATTCTGTTTGTTACACTTGCTCTGTGACTATGACAACTAGCTTCAGGCAATTTGACTCAAACAATAGCAATGATAGATTGTTTATGGTCTGCCCAAAGGGTGTGGATGAAAATGCTGAAATACTCCCTAATTGTACCATTCGATTGCTTGGTATGCCATTGCTCATATTGCATCGGGTCAAAATTAACCGGGAGGAAGTGAAACATCACGCATGCTGTTCAGTGCTATGCTCTAAATATTTTGAAGTATTTTACATCGAAAACATATGATGTCACAAATTACAATGGGGCACTCCCAACTATGTGAAACAAGTGGGGTCGTGAGACACTTAGATCAGGAAAACCCAATGGTTGCTTTTCCCTCCAACAACCCTCAAAGGGCTATCGGCAGTGACACTGTGCTTTTGCTCCATTTCTCTGAGATAGGGAGGACCCATTCTCCGCCTCACTGACGTATATCCTCCAACCCTTTGATCAAAATGTTTGTGGTGGGCACAGTGTGAGGTGAAGACCACTGAAGACCATTGAAACCACTGTAACATAGAGCCTGGCCTCGTGTGCGAGTAACATTCACTTGTTCTGGAGGAATTGCGATGTACGAGGAATAGTTGTTCCAAAATAGGGGAGCAAATTCTCAGGGTAAAAATATTAAGTTTCCTAATAGCGATAATTTTAATGTGGTTCGATGAGGACCATGGTATAATAGGTATGGTGCAACGTTGTTCCAGATTGTGCAAGTATTCTAGAGATACCTCTGTGGTGGATACCCTTCCTATCACCAATTCACGTCTTGCCCACCTACAAGAAACTGCAAAGTCACTGCCACACCCTCAACCAAAGGCACCTGAACTCTGCCTCCATTGTCACCACGCAGAAGTTAAGTTCTCAGTTAATGAACAGAACCAGCGAAACTACTTCCACCCCCACCGAAGGAAGGGAGATTCCTGCTCCAGCTACATCAGGAAGCTGCAGGTTATAGCTGTCACACCCCCCACACCACAAGGAAAAATGCTCCCTGCTTCACTCCCACAATGCATCTTGCAGCAAAATAATTCCGCGCAAGAGGTTATTTTTGTCCCTGCTCCACCTTCCACCGCAGACAGTAGGATTTCTATTCTAAATTCACTGCCAGATGGTAGGATTCCTGCTGCATTTCCCAACAGCAGAGAGGGGAATTCCTGTGCCATCCCTGCTCTACTACCAGCAGAAGACAATGGGATTTCTGCTCCATTCCCTCCACCTGACAGTGGGATTCCTGCTACACTTTCCACAGCAGACAGTATGATTCCTGCTCCACTCCCACTGCCAGACACAGGGATTCCCGCTCAACTTCCCAACAGCAGATAGGCTCCACTCCCACCAGCAGACACACTCCTGTTCCATTCCCACCACCAGACCGTGGGATTCCCACTCCACTTCCCACCTGCATGCAGTGGGATTCCTGCTCCTTTATCCGGCTATACTAACCAAAATTGATCTATTTAATTTGATTTAATTTGAGGTAATTTTTCCAATGTTGACGTTAATCCTAGCTTCAAACTTTTAACATTTACACTCAAATTTTGAGAATTTGGAAGGAAAGCAATAAAAATGTGACATTTGGAAGTGGTTGTATCTCATTGCTGAATGTAACAAAACAGTTCTGAAGCTGGCATTTGAGCTGCTTTGACAGAAACTGGATGACCAAGGATGACAACTGCTATGGTTCACCAACTTTGATTCTTACCTTGGAGTAAAGAGAAAAGGATAAATAAGATTGCAGGGAAGAACGGAATACGAGCTTTAGGAAGCATCCAAATGATTGAAATGCAACACTGCCATCTATGGAGAGCCATTCTGAAAGAAAGCAAAATTAATATAAATAATCAAAGACCTATAGCAAGCTGATATTTATATCAATGCACATAGCCACTGACATTTTATAATACCTATATCTGGGCAAATGAATGAAAAGATTTCACAGGTAGAAACTCTGCACTACTGTCCGAAGAATTTCTAAGGAAGACATATATGGAATAGGAGGTAATGATGGGGAAGGAGAGCAGGGTAGTAGTGCCAGGGTGAAGAGTGGAGGGTGATATTAAGACAGGTTTAGTTTAGTTTAGTTTAGTTTAGTTTAGAGATACAGCATGGAAACAGGCCCTTTCGCCCACCGAGTCCATGCTGACCATCGATCACCGCACACGAACACTAATGTACACACACTAGGGACAATTTATATTTTTATACCAAGCCAATTAACCTACAAACCTGTACGTCTTTAGAGTGTGGGAGGAAACCAAAGTTCTCGGAGAAAACCCACGCGGTCACGGGGAAAACGTATAAACTACAGACAGGCAAGCACCCGTAGCCAGGATTGAACTCCGGTCTCTGGTGTTGTAAGCGCTCTAAGGCAGCAACTCCATTGCTCTGCCACCATACCATTTATGGAGGGAATTCCATGCCATAGTTCCCTTTGAAACTGCAGCACAAATGATTGAGCTAAGGGGATTGGATGCAAAGAGATTCGTTTTGGAAACACACAGGAATGGAAAAATATTCTAATTTTTTACATTTCAAATGTATTTGTAAACTTTATAAATGTTTCATGTGTATGTCTCACAGTGCACATATATTGCATTTATATTGAGGGAACCATGCCCTGGAGAACAATACATTTCAAACACTGCCATGCAGTGTACAATACAAATATTATTCTCGTTAACGTTTAAAGTAAAATTATAGACGTAGGGGGGCAGATGGCAGTGGCATTGAGAGTATCTACTCAGTCACATTATGGCGTTAGTATATTTGTTGAATGAGAAACCATGGGAAAAAATAACCTGAAATTAATATAAAGTGGAGGTGTCAGTTTACCGGGCAATAAGTAAATCAATTGTTCATATGACATTGTAACCCGAGATAATAAAGTGACTGAGACAGAATGACTGCTTGTAATACTCAGCTACCCTTCTATTTTTTCCTGTATTGTGGTTGGATCTTCTCGTGCAGATATTTTTTTTGATGAGTAATGTAAGGTGACAGCAGCAAAATGATGAAATGTATTCGAGAAATGTATTTTAACTTCTGGTGCAAATTATTATTGGTCAGTTATGCAAAAATACAAGAGTTACAAGAAGCGATGACTTTGTCATGCAGAAAGGCATGGAGAACTGAGTCTTTTAGGTGAACAAATTGCATGTTATTCTCCTCATTTGATAAGATAGGAATATACTCCTTCCTTTATTGCTGCAGTGACTACACTTTAAAGGTACTTTCCTGCCCTGAAGGAACTTTGAGATGCAAAATAATTGTATATTGTACCTTCTTTCTTTCCACACCTCAGACTTGATCGAAGCAGTAGCCCAATGACTACCAATAGTCATTGCTGCCATTTCGGGATTAATCCACCCAAACAAAATCTCGCCATGTGATTGTGATTAAATTATTGGAGCATAATGGTCACATCCCTGCAGACCTATACCAAAGGATTGGTCAGGTGGGCTTGGGTTCAAGTGTATACGTGGAGGAGTATGGAGGATTGAAGAGCATACTTAAGGAGGAAGCCAGGAGGGCAAAAAGGAGGCATGAGATAGCTCTGACAGATAAAATTAAGGAGAATTCAAAGAGATTTGTAGCTATATTAAGGGGAAAAGGATAATAAAAGAGAGGGAGATAATAGGGCCGCTATAGAAATTAAAGTGGTCATCTATATGTGAAGCCACAGGCGATGGGCAAGGTCCTCAATTAATATTTGAGCTATATGAAAGCAAAATGTACTTTTCGTTTCTAAATATGATTAAAAATACCACAATATAAGACCAAAAGACCATAAGATATAGGAAAAAATTAGGCCATTCTGCTCCTCAATGCAGCACAGTGATGCATCAGTAGAATTGCATCTTTACGGAGCCAGAGACTCGGGTTCGATCATTAATACGTGTGCTTGTCTGTACGGAATTTGTAAGTTCTCCCTGTGACTGCGTGGGCTTTCTCCTGGTGCTCCGGTTACCTCCCACATTCCAAAGACATACAGGTTTGTAGGTTAATTCGTTTCGGTAAAAATTGAAAGTTGTCCCTTGTGTGTAGGATAGTGCTAGTGTATGGGGATCGCTGGTTGGTGTGGTGGGCCGAAATGCCTGTTTCCACACTGTATCTCTAAACTAAACTAAACAATAAGCAGCAAATCATCACTGACAACATAATAGAAGCCCTTGAAAGGATGGACCACAAACCAGATATTCAGAAGGCAAAAGTTTTCACCGACATAACAATCCCTTTCCCATCCACCCTCCACAATCTGACTGTAAAAGTTCAAAGCAAAATCCTGAGAAATGTACATCATTCTTCATATCTTAGCAGAAGAGACATTGATGATGAAATTCACCATCTCTCCCTTTAGAAATGAAATGCTACCTTTATTGTCAATCAGACCTTTCGGTCTGAACGGAATTTTGTGCCTGCAGTAATACATACAATAAAAATAACAAAAACACACAATAAACACAAATTTAACATCCACCACAGTGAGTTCACCAGGCACCTCCTCACTGTGATGGAAGGCAAAAGTCTTAGTCTTTGTCCCGTGGATTAGTACTGCTTTTAGCTGATGAAGGAAAAGAGTGTCAAAGACCCAGGCTTTAAACCTAGCACCAAGCTCTTGATCAACTGAGTAGCATCATCCCTGCTCTCCTGTATGCTTTGGGATCAATGACATTTCACAGTAAAAACCTAAAGCTGTCTCCACAACTGGTGGAGCCATTACCTCACAGTATCAGAGACCCAGGTTCAATCCTGACCTTGGATGCTGCCTGGGTGAAGTTTGCACGTTCTTCCTGTGACTGAGTGGGTTTCTTCCCAGTGTTTTGGTCTCCTCCCACACCCCAAAGACTTGCTGGACTGTACCTTAAATAGCCTCTGCAAAATTGCCTTTAATGTGTAAGGAATGGATGAGAAAGAGGGATAACAGAACTAATGTGAATGGGTGACTGATGGTTGTTGCAAACTTGGTGGGTAGAAGAGGCTGTTTCCAAGCTGTATGTCTAAAAAACAAACAAATCGAAAGATCTTACAAATCGAAATGCGTTCTTTGCCAGACCAACATGCCCAGCTCACACTCAGCCAGCTCTGGTGGTGGGTCAGATCTTCCACATGCCTGACACTAAGCACTTAACTTCCAGCTCTATCACTGCAAACATGTTTCCAGGAGGATGGATGAACCATACAATCTCCTTGCAAATTTATGTCATAAGCTAAATAATTTCTAGACATTTGTTGACTACAACTGCTCCACTTGGAAAGGAGCAAATCTCCTCCAGTCTATAACAGGAGTAGAGGCTATGAGCAAACAGCAGAGGAAGCTCACAATGCTTCAACTCATCCGTTCTGTCAAGCACCACCTGCCCCACATGAAGCACAGTCTGTGGATCCCATGCACACTCCATCAGCTATCTAAAATACTACAGAATTAGAGAAGGTGCAAACCACTGCTCAGAAAGAAAATTAATACAATTTCTAACCCAGGGCATCTTCTGTATGATTTCAGTGATGAGCCAATGGAACTATTAGAAGTTTGTCTGCTCTCCAGGGCACTATTCAACACCAGTAGGAATGGTATGAACAGCTCATTCTTCACAATTTTTTGTGACATATTCCTATTAGGTTGCTGTGTTTATTTAGAGTCATAGAATCATACAGTGTAGAAGCAAGCCCTTCAGCCCAACTTGCCCACACCGACCAACATGTCACAGCTACACTCATCCCACCTGCTTGCATTTGGCCCATATCCCTCTAAACCTGTCCTATCCATGTACCTGTCTAACTGCTTATTAAAAATTGTGATAGTCTCTGCCTCAACTCCCTCAAATTTAATTAATTGTTACTACAATAATTGTTTCAGTTGAAATGTTTCTCCCTCTCAATGATTCTACAGAAAAGGTAGTCGAGCCTTTTTTCAGATTTATCTTAGTACACTGAATTATCAACCAGCAGCAGTGTATTTGTGAGGTGGTCGTGGTATACGAGGGTGTGTGCCAGGAGGAAATCATCTTCCCATTGAGAAATAACAAAAATGTTGTCTTTGTTGTCGGATTAGAGAATTGACTGAGACACAACAGTAAAAAGTCACTGAATGACAGTAATAATATGCATAACACTGACATCACTCAGCTTTAAAATCAGTAAGAGATATTATAAAACAGTCTATTATCCACCTCTGTATCACTATTCCAGGAAGCCTTAACGATTTTTTGATTGAATTACCATTTTTTTTTTCAACACAAGAGCCCAGTCTCCACATTTCTCAAGGACTTTTGAATTATTAATATGAGCTAAACATAAAGTGCTGGAGGAATTCAGCCGATTAGGTAGCATCACTGCAGGCAATGGACACACAATATTTCAGGTCGGGACCCTTCTTCAGTCTGAAGAAGTGACCCAATTCAAAACATCGGCTGTCCATTTCCTCATCAGATGCTGCCTGACCCACTGAGTTCCTCCAGTACTTTGTGTTTAGCTCAAGGCCCCAGCATCTATAGACTCTGCTGTCTCCAATTAATATGTGCTCATCCAAGAGCTATCCAGCTTGAGAGCGCCCTGGAAACACAACTCCAGCAAAGTGACCATTGAAAATGCTGCAGGAAGAACTCAGCGATCCTGACAGCATCTATGGAAGTAAAGGGATGGTGGACAATTCAGGTCGAGATGCTATATCATATAGCAGCATCATATAGCAGACTGTTGAAGAGGATGTTCAACGTGAGAGATGATGAGATAAAGGGGGAGGATGTGCTTGTGGAAAATATAAATTCCCTTTAACAGAACGATTTATTTTCCACCCAGAAATTGGCGTCGAAGCATTCTGTCATCAAATTGGTCATGGTGTTGATGGCAGACTTTCTCGATCAGCACTGGCCATCCCATACCATCATACAGTCATAGAGTGATACAGCATGGAAACATGTCCATCAGCCCAACTTGCCCACACCAGCTAACATGTGTCAGCTGCACTAGTCCCACCTGTCAGCGTTTAGTCCATATTCCTCCAAACCTGATCTATCCATGTACCAGTCTAACTTTTTCTTAAATTTTGGGCGAGTCCCTGCCTCAACTACCTCCTCTCACAGCTTGTTCTACACACCCACCACCCTTTGTGTGAAAAGTTACCCCTCAGATTCCTATTAAATTGTTTCCCTTCACCTAAACCCTGTCCTCTGGTCCATGATTGACCTACTCTGGGCAAGAGACTCTACCCAATCTATTCCTCTCATGATTTTATCACTCCCAACTCTAGCATCCAACTCCCCATTTACATCTTCTGGCCCTGAACAACATTCACAGCTCCAACCACCAACCCCAGACCTCCACCCTCAACCCAACCATGACCCCAACCACCCGTCACCAACCCTCAACCAACCATCAGCCTCAGTCCCAACCATCACCTCAAACAGAACCATCCTCAGTCACCATCCTCAGCCCAACTACTCCACCCCCAGTCCCCAACTTCCATCCAACCCCAACCTGCAGCTCAACACCCATGCCCTAACCCTCAGACCACCACTGCCTCAGTAAAACTATCACCCCCAATCCAATTATTAATCCCAGCTCTACTCCAACTGTAACCCAAAGTGTTTGATAACTCTTCCTAACCCTCAACCAACCATCATAATTCTAATTGCCAGCCCACCACCATTTGAGGATCTTCCTCAAACCTAACCTCCAGACCATTTCCTTAACGCGATCTCCACCACAAACTCCAGCCAACCCCAACCAGCCTCCGACACCACCACCATTCCCGACAATACCACCACCCCTAAAAGTAACTACAATTCCCTCACACGTCCACCATCTCAGACACAACCACTATCCCAGACGCAGCCGCCCGCCACAAACCCAACCAGCATCTTAAATGCAACCATCTTTCCCAAAACCCAACCAGCATCCCAAACTCTACCATCTATCCAGTCCCAGCCATCAACTCCCAACCCTACCTGTCGGGGGTGGCTGCACTAGGATCTGAGCAGTGTAATGTTCATTCTAGGGTAGGTGGCCGGTCAGCGATCATACCTTTGGGATCTGCTTCAACCTGTCAGAGCGCGAACTTTGTTGATACACCGCGCTGGCGCGGTGACACTGTCTATCCGGTGCTGAAAGCAGCCAGGCTTGCTTGTCCGAGCCGATCTGTTCACAGTCAACGCTTTATTGTTGGATGTTATCCGGGGAATGCCCCGTCAGCTTCAGAAGGTGACAGCTCCTACTCGCTGGACGCTCCCAATCAGCAGCCTGGGAATCTCTAAATTCAGGGGGCGGACTGAGATTCACCTAGTTCTCTCTCTCTCTCTCTCTCTCTCTCTTCCACACCCTCTGACTGTGTCAGGATCGGCAGTTTGACAACGCCTCAGTATTACGTGCTACTACTGCCCCCAGCGAATCTAGCCTTGGCAAGGATTGTAGCCGACCAGGGCCGGGAGCAGGTTGAAGTTCCAGGTTCTGCAAAGGGATCTATCGCTTTAAATAGCATTAACGCAGTCTTTATACAGTACACACTGATTGCAATAGTTTCCCAAACAACAAAGTAATACATCAGGTGGAGGTGGAGCAATCGGGACCCGCTGATCAGGTTACATTCCTTGCCAATGACAGGGATGCATAACTGAGGCTGGTATCAGACTTGCTCTAGGATCTGCATGGTGTGAAGGTTAGAACCGAAGAACTACAGAGTTTACTAAAAAAGGCACATAGTCTTGGAATTATTCAGCAGATCAGTTAACATCTCTGGAGAAACTGGATAGGTGACAGGTAGACAAAAATGATGGAGAAACTCAGCGGGTGAGGCAGCATCTATGGAGTGAAGGAAATAAGGGATGTTCCGGTCGAGACCCTTCTTCAAACTGATGTGGGGGGGGGGGGGTGGGAAGAAGACAGGAAGAGGCGGAGAAAGTAGGCTGTGGGAGAGCTGGGAAGGGGAGGGGAAAGAAGGAGAAAGCAGAGACTACCTGAAATTGGAGAGGTCAATGCTCATACCGCTGGGGTGTAAACTACCCAAGCGAAATATGAGGTGCTCACTCTGGCCATGGAGGAGGCTCAGGACAGAAAGTTCAGATTCGGAATGGGAGGGGGAGTTGAAGTGCTGTGCCACCGGGAGCTCAGGTTGGTTATTGCGAACCGAGGGGAGGTGATGAGCGAAGCGATCGTCAAGCCTACGTTTGGTCTTACTGATGTAGTGCAGCTGACACCTAGTGCAGCAGATGCAATAGATGAGGTTGGAGGAGGTGCACGTGAACCTCTGCCGCACTTGGAACGACAGCTTGGGTCCTTGGATGGAGTCAAGGGGGGAGGGAAAGTGACAAGTGTAGCATTTCCTGCGGTTGCAAGGGAAAGTGCCAGGAGAGGGGGTGGTTTGGGTGGGAAGGGACGAATTGACCAGGGAGTTACGGAGGGTGCAGTCTCTGCGGAAAGCCGAAAGGTGAGGAGATGGGAAGATGTGGCCAGTGTGGTATCCCGTTGGAGGTGGCAAAAATGTTGGAGGATTATTTGTTGTATGTGACGGCTGGTAGGGTAGAAGGTGAGGACAAGGGGGACTCTACCCTTGTTATGAGTGAGGGGATGGGGAGTGAGAGCAGAGTTACGGGGTATTGAAGAGACCCTGGTGAGAGCCTCATCCAGAGGGGAACCGATGTTCCCTAAGGAATGAGGACATCTCCGATGCCCAGGTTTGGAACACCGCATCTTGGTTGCAGATGCGGCATAGACAGAGGAATTGGGAGTAGGGGATGGCCTGTTCGTGCCCCACGGAACTTATTTCCACATACCTCGACTCCATCCTATCCCCCCTGATTAAATCCCTCCCTACCTATTTTCAAGACACCTCACACGCTCTTCATCTCCTCCATGACATCTGTTTTCTAGGCCCTCATTCCCTCATCTTCACCATGGATGTCCAGGCACTCTACACCTCCATCCCCCACCAGGAGGGTCTTAAAACCCTCCGTTTCTTTTCGACCACAGAACCAACCAATCCCCTCTACTGATACTCTCCTCTGCCTAGCGGAGCTGGTCCTTACCCTTGACAACTTTTTGTTTGATTCCTCCCATTTCCTCCAAATCCAAGGCATAGCTATGGGCACGCGCATGGGCCAAGCTATGCCTGCCTCTTTGTAGGGTACGTCGAACAATCCTTGTTCAAGGCGTACCATGGCCTTATCCCCGAATTTTACCTCCGCTACATCGACGACTGCATTGGTGTTACCTCCCTGGGGGGAAGTGGGGGGGGTGGGGGGGGGGGGGGGGGGGGGGGGGGGGGGGGGGGGGGGGGGGGGGGGGGAGAAGAAAGGAAAAAGGAAGAGGAGGAGCCCGAGTGCTGAGGGAGATCTGAGAAGGGGAGGAGTCAGCAAGGGCTACCGGAAATTGGTAAATTAAATGTTTATGCAGCTAGGGTGCAGACTGCCCAAGCAGAATATGAGGTGCTGCTCCTCCAATTTCCGGTGGTGCTCACTCTGGTCATGGAGGAGGCCCAGGACAGAGAGTTCGGATTCGGAATGGGAGGCGGAGTTGAAGTGATGAGCCACCGGGTGATCAGGTGTGTTAATGCAGACTGAGCGGAGGTATTCGGCGAAACAATCGCCAAGCCTACGCTGACATCTAGAGCAGCGGATGCAATAGTTGAGGTTGAAGGAGATGCAGGCAAACCTCTGTCACACCTGGAATGACTGCTTGGTCCTTGAATGGAGTCGAGGGCGGGAGATAAAGCGACAGGTGTAACACCTTTTGCGGTTGCAAGGGAAAGTCCTATCGTTTCTAGACCTCACTATCTCCATTGAAGGGGACAGACTACTGACCGACATCTACTATAAACCCAATGACTCCCATGGCTACCTGGACTACATTCTTCCCAGCCTGCTTCCTGTAAGGACTCCATCCCCTACTACCAATTCCTCTGTCTACGCCGCATCTGCACCCAGGATGATGTGTTCCAAACCAGGGTATCGGAGATGTCCTCATTCTTTTGGGAACGGGGGTTCCCCTCTTCTACTATACACCAGGCTCTCACCAGGATCTCTTCTATGCCTCGTAAATCTGCTCTCACACCCCATCCCCCCACTCGTAATGGGCCTGTCCCACTGTACGAGCTAATTGAAGAGTCCTCCCGGGTTTCCCCTGATTCGAACTTGGAGAATTATGGTAATGGCCGCTTGTAGATACTCATGGCTCTCGTGGACATTTTTCAATCTTCACAAGATTTTCAAAATCTTCACATGATTTCCCGAGCTTACCGTGTTTCCCGAGTACCTGCCGTTAGTGTTAAGAGCCACTAAGAGATGTCCCGAGCTCCGATGTACTCGCTACGTACATTCTACGTGTTACCATGAGTTTGATTTTTTTTTAAACTCGAGAGAACTCTTGGGTGAACTCGTACAGTGGAACAGGCCCATAACAAGGGCAGAGTCCCCCTTGTCCTCATCTTCCACCTTACCATCCACGACATGCAACAAATAATCCTCCGACATTTTCGCCCCCTGCACCTCCTCCAACCTCATCTATTGCATCCGCTGCTCTAGGTGTCAGCTAGCTGCTCTACATCGGTGAGACCAAGTGTAAGCTTGGTGATTGCTTTGCTCAACACCTCCACTCGGTTTGCAATAACCAACCTGATCTCCCGGTGGCTCTGCACTTCAGCTCCCCCTCCCATTCTGAATCCACCCTTTCAGTCCTGGGCCTCCTCCATGGCCAGAGTGAGGCCCACCGTAAATCGGAGGAGCAGCACCTCATATTTCACATGGGTAGTTTACACCCCAGTGGTATGAACATTGCCTTCTCCAATTTCAGGTAGTCCCTGCTTTCTCCTTTTCCCCTCCCCTTCCCAGCTCTCCCACAGACCACTGTCACCGCCTCTTCCTTTCTTCTTCCCGCTCCCCCCCCACCCCCATATCAATCTGAAGATGGGTCTCGACCCCGAAACATCACCTATTTCCTTCGCTCCATAGATGCTGCCTCACCCGCTGAGTTTTTAGTCTACCTTTGATTTTCCGGCATCTGCAGTTTCTTCTTAAACACTATGGGTAGGTGACACATTGGTGTTATCAGGCAACTGAGCCATCCTACCAACAACTAGAGAGCAATCCTGAACTACCATCTACCCTCTTGGAGACCCTTGGACTATCTTTAATTGGACTTTACTGGACATTACCTTGCACTAAATGTTATTCACGTTCTTCCCTTTACAATGTATCTGTACATTGTGGATGGCTCACTTGTAATCATGTATTATCTTTCCGCTGACTGGTTAGCACACAACCCTAACCCTCAGTGCACATGACAATAAACTAAACTAAACTAAATTAAAGTAAACTAAACTATTGGGTCGGGACCCTACTTCAGACTAATCCCAAACTGAAACATCACCTATCCATGTTCTCCAGTGATGCTGAATGACCCACTGTTATTCCAGCACTTTGTGTCTTTCGTTGTGTGCAGGTTACATGGCTTGATGCTTGCTCCTGGAATCTTGTTGTATGTTAAACATATAATATAGATTTTCATTTTTCAGTCCGCACTAGGTATCACCAGCCCTTTTCACCATGTTCTAGTCGAGGTTGTTGTGCACCATTGGGTTGATTCAGAACCAAGTTAGAGCAATGAAAACCGCCCTGTTAACCAGTTTGTCTCCTGAGGGATTGAAGGCATTTCCACAATGCTACAGAATTACCAGGACAACACAACCAAATATAAGGCCAGAATTACCAGGACAACACAACCAAATATAAGATTTGCGGAGTCTTTTTCAAATGTCTCTAGTTATCCAGTATTTCCTGCAAGATATAACAATCAAGAACAACACCTCATTAAGACTTGTCAAAGGCAAAGACAGCAGTTAAACCAGTTATCTGGGATCTTGTTTTACGCAATCTGATTCTGAGGGCTATCACATGTGGACATCCTGGAACTTTCTGCCTTTCAGCAGAAACCATGACAGACAGACACCCTTATGCGTAACTTTGACACAAGAGCAAAGTTTTACAATTTTCCATATGCCACAGATATTCTGTTGTGCTGCTGCAAGTAACAATTTCATTGTTCTATCTGGGACATATAGTATGGCACATTAAAACACTCGACTGGACTCCATTCCAATTAGTCTGAAGAACCATCCCGATTTGACACACCACCTATCCATTCCCTCCACAAATTCTGCCTGACCCATTGAAGTGACTCCAGCACCTCATGCTTAGCAGGAGATTCCAGTTTCCTTGGCGCACCAAAATGGGCTGCTGGAGGGTAAAGGGTACCACACATGACCAAGCACTTGAACTCCCAATCCATTCTAATTCCACTAATATGCATTGTTTTAGATCGCTGACAAGTGGGATTTGTAAGAGATTTGCTCATACAAGTGAATTCACCTCAGAGAAGGAAGACTATTGATTGAAACATTTCAATAGTTTGAACTCCGCAGTGACGTATTTTACGTTGTGTGTGCTTGCTTTACATACAAAGCTCCCAGTATAGTTTGGTATGCAATTAAAAAAAGAAAAGTGGTAAACACATTTAGAAACATTCATTATAACCATATAACATATAACCATATAACAATTACAGCACGGAAACAGGCCCTCTCGGCCCTTCCAGTCCGTGCCAACCATTTGTTTTCCCCTAGTCCCATCTACCTGCACTCAGACCATACCCCTCGATTCCCTTCACGTCCATATACCTATCCACTTTACTTTTAAATGTTGAAATCGATCCTGCCTCCACCACTTCTGCTGGAAGCTCATTCCACACAGCCACCACCCTCTGAGTAAAGAGGTTCCTCCTCACGTTACCCTAAACCTCTGTCCCTTAATTCTCATGTCATGCCCTCTTGTTTGAATCTTCCCTACCCTCAATGGGAAAAGCTTATCCACGTCAACTCTGTCTATCCCTTTCATCATTTTAAAGACCTCAATCAAGTCCCCCCTTAACCTTCTGCGCTCCAAAGAATAAAGACCTAACTTGTTCAACCTTTCTCTGTAACATAGTTGCTGGAACCCTGGCAACATTCTAGTAAATCTCCTCTGTACTCTCTCTATTTTGTTGACATCCTTCCTATAATTAGGCGACCAAAATTGTACACCATACTCCAGAATTGGTCTTACCAATGCCTTGTACAATACGTCACTGCGGAGTTCAAACTATTGAAATGTTTCAATCAATAGTCTTCCTTCTCTGAGGTGAATTCACTTGTATGAGCAAATCTCTTAAAAATCCCACTTGTCAGCGATTATCTGCAATCAAAGGTGAAATACTGAGGTAACTGGGTGGTGCAGCCTTGAGGAGTTGAAATACATACAAGCCAAGCTAGAGAGATGAAAGTGTCCGTTCTATACTACTGCCAATATTCAAATCAATTAAGGCTGTGAGTGTCATATAGTCTCTCAACAGCTGGAAGAGTGCTGAGAAAATGTACCTACATATCACTATTAGTCTGACCATTCCACAAGATCAGGGCTCTGAGAAATGATGGGAATTATTCTTGGTTGGGGTGAGACACATTCACGTGGCTTGTTGGCAGGGCTGTTCATTTACTTTTGATCCTTATTCTACCCACTTCCAGTAATGCCCTTTAAGAATGAAATCTGCTGGTCTGGTATATGTGTACTCCAGACACACAGCATTATGGTTGGCTTTTACCTGCCCTCTGATGTGGCTCAGCAAGCCATTTGCCACTTGCCACTTGCCACTGAATTAATAGATGGAAAGGATACCATTGAACAGAACATCCAGCCTAGACCTCAGCATTAAATTAAAAACTGCACCTGCATTTTCAGCCCAGTTCACCTTGCAAAGACCTCCTCCTAAATATCTGGAGACGTGTTTAAATTTTAAAATCTGTCTCCAAGCAAAAGAATAACTTACTGTAACTTTGCTCATAAAATCATACTTAGGAGACAATGTGCCCACTTCCAATACAATTCCTGGTAAGTCCTGTCACACTGGAAGGACATACTCACTAGATATAATAGTACAAAAGTGTATAGGTGGGTGGGTGTAGGCCTTCAAGTCATCCCAATCCCATGAAGTCCCAATGCGCAGATCAAACACTGGCAAGAAAACTTCCTCCTGATGACGAGTCAATAAGTTGTTTAAAAGTAAATGAAGGAGTATTCTTTTTTGTAAAATGAATTTAAGAAAAAATGTTCCCCATGTTGGGGGAGTCCAGAACCAGGGGTCACAGTTTAAAAATAAGGGGTAGGCCATTTTGGACTGAGATGAGAAAAACACTTTTTCAGCCAGTGTGTTGTGAATCTATGGAATTCACTGCTACAGAAGGCAGTTGAGGCCAATTCACTGGATGTACTCAAGAAAGAGTTAGATATACATGTAGCTTTTAGGACTAATGGAATCAAGGGATATAGGGAGAAAGCAGGAACGGGGTACTGATTCGGGATGATCAGCCATGATCATATTGACTTGAAGGGCCGAATGGATTACTCCTGCAACTATTTCCATGTTTCTATGTTTCTTAGAGTAAGAAATATTGATTTATTGATTTATTGATAATGAACATTGCAGTTCCAGGAGTCTGATATGATATGAGTAAATGCACTGTTCCAAGATATGTTCATTATCATTGATTACATCATGTCTTTGGCTGATGAATAAGCAATGATTTTGCTCCACTGTGGGAGGTAATAAATGTAATTATGATCTGCCATAAAGCAGGAAAATGTCAAGGAAGCAGAGTGGAGAAGAACATTTGTTTTGCAAATTACTTTATAAAACATAAATTTAATACAAATATAATAATTCTTGTTTGAATAAAATTGAAATCTGTGGATGCAGGAAAACTGAAATAAAAGTGGAAGATGTTCTCTCTTCCTCTTTCCCCTTCTCTCTGCATTTTAAATGTTGTTTATATTCCTGATGAAAGGTCATGGAACTGAAAAACCAAGTTTGTTCCTCTCCTCAGAGCTGCTGTCTGACTTTGTGAGTATGTCCAGCATTATCTGGTTATAATTTTTGCTGAAGCTTCTTTGCTTCTGACTCCCATTCCTGTAGACATTTTAACAGAAACTATCCAGCACATCTTTCACTTTCATTTTGGACCTTTCATCTATAACACTCAGCTCAAAATAATAAACTAGCAACGGAAAACAATTCATTAATATCCTTCCCGTGGCAGAAGAAATAACTTGGACTGTGCGGATGTTGAATATTTGGGTAAATAATGACAGTATATCTTGTTGTTAGAAACACTTCCAACATAAATTCAAAATATTACAGGAGACAGATTGGTTTATATAATCCAAAGTCAAAAGAAGAGGCCAACAGACCACTGTACAAATATCTTGTTACAGATGCTATTCCTCACATTGACAAAGGAAGTACAGTGCATTCAGAAAGTATACAGATCCCTTCACATTTTCCACATTTTGTTACATTACAGCCATGTTAAAATTGATTAAATTCTCTTTTTATCATCAATCTATGCACAATATTCCAGATGAAGAAGCGAAAACAGGTATTTAGACATGTTTTCAAATTAATTAAAAAGAAATAACTGAAATATCACATTTACATAAGTATTCAGACCCTTTGCTATGACACTCAAAATTGAGCTTAGGTTCATCCTGTTTCCATTGATTATCCTTGAGATGATTCCACAACTTGATTGGAGTCCACCAGTGGTAAATTAAATTGATTGGACCTGATTTGGAAAGGCATACACCTGCTATATAAGGTCCCACAGTTGACAGTGCATGTCAGAGCAAAAACCAAGCCGTGAAGATGAAGGAATTGTCCATAGACCTCCGAGACAGGATTGTGTCAAAGATCTGGGGAAGGGTATAAAACAATTTCTGCAGCATTGCAGGTCCTGAAGAGCACAGTGGCCTTCGTCATTCTTAAATGGAAGAACTTTGGATTTTGCGTAAATGGGATATTTCTGTTATTTCTTTTTAATTACTTTGCAAAAATTTCTAAACACATGTTTTTGTATTTTTATTATGAGGTATAGTGTGTAGATTAGAAAAAATGAAATTAATCAATTTTAGAATAAGGCTGTAACCTAACAAAATGTGGAAAAAGTGAAGGGATCTGAATACTTTCTAAATGCACTGTATATGTGAAGAGGAAAGTGATATTTCTGCTGGTATTGGGACTGGAGACATATGAGATGCTGGTGAGTTTACAAGCTGCACAAACTGTGGATGTATTTCATGAGGTGATTTTTATAAGCTTGTAAACTTTAACCCAAGTGCATCCTTGAATAAACCCTAGGCACATTGTATAAATCACTTTTATTGCTTGTATCATGAAGGTTAATGAATGAATTAATTAATAAGTTTATTGGTGAAGTAATCACATACAAGGACTTTCCCTAGGTGCTCCGCCCACAAGTGACAACATGACATAGTGACAGTTAAGAATGATACATAAAACATTAAGCATTCATAATAAAACATTATTGATTAAACATGTGAATTAATTAAAATACGAGAACAAAAGGAGACTACAGATTTTTGGTTATTGAGTAGAGCTACTACTTGTGGAAAAAAACTGTTTTTATGTCTGGCTGTGGCAGCTTTGACAGTCCGGAGTCGCCTTCCAGAGGGAAGTGATTCAAAGAGTTTGTGGTCAGGGTGAGAGGGGTCAGAGATTATCTTGCCCACTTGCTTCCTGGCCCTTGCAGTATACAGTTCATCAATGGAGGGAAGGTTGCAGCCAATAACCTTCTCGGCTGATCAGACAATTTGCTACAGCCTCTGGGTGTCGTGCTTGGTGGCTGAGCCAAACCAGACCATGATGGAGAAGGTGAGAACAGACTCTACGATGGCCGTATAGAATTGGACCATCATTGCCTGTGGCAGATTGTGCTTCCTCAGCTGCTGCAGGAAATACATCCTCTGTTGTGCCTTTTTGACTGTGGAGTTGATGGTAGCCCCCACTTAAGGTCCCTGGAGGTGATGGTTCCCCGTAACTTAAAAGACTCCACAGATGTGACTGTGGTGTTGTTGATGGTGAGTGAGGGGAGGGGGAGCTCTCCTAAAGTCTACAATCAATTCCACGATCTTGAGATCTTACGATGGCACCAGGATGCCAGTTGTGACACTTCCTGTCTGTAGGCAGATTCCTCCCCATCCTGGATCAGTCCAATCAGGGTTGTGTCATCCGCAAACTTGAAGTTTGACAGAGGCGTCAGTGGAAGTGCAGTCATTGGTGGAGGGGGGAGTACGTAGCCTTGCGGTGCTCCTATGCTAAGGATTTGCGGGTCTGAGATGGACTTTCCCAGCCTCACATGCTGCTTCCAGTCAGGAAGCTGGTGGTCCACCGACAGAGGGGTTCAGGCAAAGTCAACTTGGAAAGTTTGGAGTGTAGTAGCTCTGGCACAATGGTGTCGAATGCAGAGTTAAAATCAACAAACAAAATCCTCGCATAGGCCCCTTGGTGGTCTAGGTGCTGTAGGATGAAGTGCAGGCCCAGGTTGACTGTGTCATCCACAGATCTATTGGCCCAATATGCAAACTGCAGGGGGTTTGTGATATTTTTCAGCTTGGCCAGCATAAGCCTTTCAAGGGTCTTAATGACTACAGAGGTCAGTACGACAGGCCTGTAGTCATTAAGACCAGTAATCCTTGCCTTTTTGGCTACAGGGACAATAGTGGAGACTTTGAAGCAGGCAGGGAAAGTACAGGTTTGCAGGTACTAGTTAAAAATGTCTGTAGACATTTGTTCGGCACAGAGCTTGAGAGTAGAGGGGGAAACATTGTCTGGTCCTGGAGATTTCCCGGCTTTTCTGTCTTCTAAAAAGCCTCTCCACCTCTATTTTATAGGTCTTTGTTTGATGGGGGTGATGGGGCACACGGAGGTTACCTTTCTGCTTGTCAAACCTGCAGTACTCATTTAGGTCGTCGTTGGGTCAGCTGACAATTGTCCAAAGAATGGGGGGGGGGGGTTTCCTCTTGTAGCTGGTGATTTCTTGCAAGCCTTTCCAAACTGAAGAAGAGTCACTTGCTGAGAACTTGCTCTTCAACTTCTCAGAGTACCTTTCTTTGGCAGCTGATTCCTCTTCTCAGCTTGTACTTGGTCTGCCTGTAAAGGTCTGCATCCCCTCTCCTGTAGGCCTCCTCTTTGGACTGTCGGAGATGTCTGAGTTCTGCAGTAAACCAGGGCTTGTTGTTGTTGAACCAGGTCTGGGTCCTAATTGGAATGCAACTGTCCTCACAAAAGCTGATATATGATGTCTGTATACTCATTGAGGCTTTTAGTTGCTTCCCTGAACACATTCCAAACCGTGCAGTCAAAGTAGGATTGTAGGTTCTCAATGCCCTCGCTTGTCCACACTCTCCGCTGCCGTAATGCTCTCTATATCCCAGTTCATAAACGTTCTCCCACCCCAGAGTTTTGGGTTGTCACGTGTATTGTCTCAGTGCAATCTACTATTCTTACACTCTTGCCTTAAGTGTGATTGTGCCAATGTATAGTAAGATTTTTTTTTAACTGAACTGTATGTAAAAATGAATTTTACCGTGGCGCATGTAACAATAAAGTACCATTAAATCTACTTATTCTTTCTACACACTACACACACTTACAGCATTGAAAATTGTTTGGCAATTGTATATTTGATCTGAAAGTATACACCTCCCCACCACATCCCTAGCAACTCCAAGCTTCCCCTAATGTAGAAGAAAGGCTTCAGCAGCACTTTGCTGGGAATTCCTGATTTCATAAAGTTATTGTTACAATTTCAGCCTGGTCCACTCTCTAGAGGAGCAGTGGTGGTCAGAAATGTACAGGGGGTACAATTATGTTACCTTATAGAAACATAGGTGCAGGAGTAGGCCATTCGGCCCTTCAAGCCTGCACCGCCATTCAATATGATCATGGCTGATCATCCAACTCAGTATCCCGTACCTGCCTTCTCTCCATACCCCCTGATCCCTTTAGCAACAAGGGCCACATCTAACTCCCTCTTAAATATAGCCAATGAACTGGCCTCAACTATCTTCTGTGGCAGAGAATTCCAGAGATTCACCACTGTGTGAAAAATATTTTACAAGTTAACTGCCTGACTTTTCCTGAACCCGTCAATTACCAGCAGCATCAGATAGAATATAGGCAGCACAAATATGGTGGAATTTAGCTGTATTTACGGAGAAATTGGGGGGAAGTTTAGAAAATTAAAACTGATTGGATGGAACCTGTAACAAAGCACTTGTAGTCAGACCATGGCTTTTCCCATCTCTTGACGTGGTCTTGTGTAATACACGGAAATTTGCTTTAGAAATGGTTTCAAATACATTTCTCATGCCAGTAATACCTAATCAAACATTAGTTTAACCTCACAATTTTCCTTAATACTTTCTTTGGTGAAAAATTAGTGACACAGCTGGTATATCCACTGCCTCACCGCTCCAGATACAAAAATTCAATTATGACCTCAGGTGCTGTCTTGGTAGAGCTTGCACATTCTCCCTGTGACCGCATGGGTTTCCTCTGGGTTTTCAGATGATTTACCATGAAAGGTAAATCGTGTCTGACGAATCTTATAGAATTTTTCAAGGATGTAACTAGTAGAGTGGATAAGGGAAGAACCAGTGGATGTATTATATCTAGACTTTCAGAAGGCTTTCAACAAGGTCCCACATAAGAGATTAGTATACAAACTTAAAGTACACGGTATTGGCGGTTCAGTATTGATGTGGACAGAGAACTGGCTGGCAGACAGGAAGCAAAGGGTAGGTGTAAACAGGTCATTTTCAGAAATGGCAGGCAGTGACTAGTGGGTACCGAAAGGACTCAGTGCTGGGACAGCCCACTATTTACAATATATATTAATGATTTGGACAAGGGAATTGAATGCAACATCTTCAAGTTTGCGGATGACACTAAGCTGGGAGTCTCTGGAATTCTCTGCCACAGAAGGTTGTTGAGGCCAGTTCATTGGCTATATTTAAGAGGGAGTTAGATGTGGCCCTTGTGGTTAAAGGTGATCAGGCTGTATGGAGAGAAGGCAGGTACGGGAGACTGAGTTGGATGATCAGCCATGATCATATTGAATGGTGGTGCAGGCTCGAAGGGCCGAATGGCCTGCTCCTGCAACTATTTTCTATGTTTCTATGTTTCAGGTTTCCTCCCACATCTGAAAAACATGCGGTGAATTGGCTTCTCTAAATTGTAGGGAGTGGATGAGAAAGTGGGATAACATGGAACTGGCATGAACAGATGATTGATGATATACATGGACACAGTGGGCCAAAGGGCCTGTTTCCATGCCATATCTGTAAATTACATTAAAACTAAACTTGCTTCACTGGATAAACACTTAACGAGTCCACCAGAAATCCTGGTTAAGGCTCAGAAGCTGATTCTGTGGTGGACAATCAGAAATTTAAAGACAAGAGTTTTAATGCTTCAATCGCCCAAATAATCTTGCGCAAAGACTTCGGACTATGAAAGCAATTTTTATGGTTGTTAAACATTACAACTAATTTGCAAAAGCACAGATTAATTGATGCCATAGTGAATTCCTGTTTGTACTTGGGGCTTTTAAAAATAGTTTATACTGTTCTTCATCTGTGGAAATCCAACAACAGGCATAAAGCTATGTTCACAGAAAACAACAGGAAAATATGTAGGAGCTTCACAGAGAGGCTTTGTAGCTCAGGACTTTCTTTGTATTGAAAAGTTTCATTTATATTGCAGCTGTTACCAGGCTTTATCCTAGGGCTGTAGAGAATCAATTGGTTACCTGGGGGAACAGCAAAAAACCCCAGTACCATCTCATTGCCAGAAATAACTCTCCTTTGAACTAAAACCTGCTGCTTGGAAACAGAAAGCTAACTGAGACAATCATCTGAGCTTAATACCAGGATGTAGGATTGTCTCTGGATTCTCCACTGTTGGTCAAACAGCTTATAAAGAGAAATTTCTTTGAGTCCTCTCCCTCTCTCATTGCAATTCGATGATAATTGGCAAATCAGCAAATTATTGATCTTATCGACTTGTCTCCAAGGAGAATGAATTGGCTATACGCACCTTGACTCTTGCCGTGTTTTGCTATCATTGTGTTTTTCATTAACTAAAACTGGTGAACACAATTTTTTTTACTATGTTCATCTTTATTTTGTTATCAATTCTAGTGTTGAAATATTTTATCCTAGGTTTTACAGGCTTCTTCACATGCTGTAGCTGTAGTGTAGACAAGCCACAATAAAGACTGGACACTTCTGCTTATAACTATGATTAACTATTTATATAAGTACTGAAGAGCAGAAGAAAGTTAGGAAAATCTCAAATAAAGACAGAAAAAGCTGGAAATTTTGAGCAAGTCAAACAGTGTCCATAGAGTGGGAAACAATGACCCATTATCTATAATTTGTTTAGGTGTCTTTAATGGTGGTCACGAAAAAGGTCCTGAACATTGATCTTTTGTTTGTCTATTTCTATAATATTAAAAAATAAAATGTTATTTCTCAAAACAAATTTACAAATTCCTTGTGAGTCCCTTATGTGGTGTTTTGAAATGAATAATACTGTGCAGACAAAAGGAACAATCTTGGGTGTGATGTTGACTATCTCCCCCGCTTTACCTTTTTTAATTAAAATTAAATGACATGAAGAAATATCTTTAGCTTTAAAAACAATTCAGCTTCCAAACGATTATTTCCAATCGAAGGTTATCTGAATCAGTTACCATCAGGAACCTAAATTGGCCCTGCTACTATTCTTTATCCAAATGAAGGTAGACCACAAAGATATTTGGTGTTATGTATTTAATATGCCACAATTGATCAAAGGCTAGCATCTCAGGTTCCCCCATCATTGATCCTGTTCCAATTAAATGTAACTTGACATTACAATCACTGTCATTGAATTTCAAGGTTTCTATCAGATTTATCAAAGTAAAGGCTCAGTTAGCATGCAAATAAATATTTTTGCAATCAATGTCAGAGAAGTTTGAAAATAATTTTTAATTAAGTTCTTGTTTTTAATCAAAGAGAGCTTTGAATTAGGAGTTATTGACAACATTTGTATCTAAAGAGACACATCTGACTGATGCAACAAATTAAGAGGAGTTCATTAATCGACCAGAGGAAGTAGTCGAGATATGTTACCTCATCAAAGGTTTGAGACATTAGCACATTTCACAGGGTCTTGAATTTGATATCCTCAAAAGGCCTCAAGACTCCACCAACATGTCTTGTATAAGGTGACATAAGAAAATAGCAACATAAGAAACAGGAGCAGGAATGGTCCATCAGACCTTTCAAAACACAAAATCCTGGAGGGACTCATTAGGTCAGGCAGCAACTGTGAATGGCAGAGGACACTTCGGGTTGAGACCTTTCTTCAATCTCTGTCTTTCACGCCTGCACCGCTATTCATTAACCTCTTGGCTGATATTCTACATTGAAATCTTTTCCTGTACTATACCAAAATTCCTTGATTTCATAATATCCGGAAACCTATTGTTCTCTGTTTTGAACAAACTCAGTGACTAAGCCTCCATATCCCGCTGAGATAGTAATTTCTAAAGATTCAGCAATCTCTACAGTAAAGGGCCTGTCCCACTTACGTGACCTTTACAGGTGACTGCCAGCACCCATGATGGGTCGGCGAAATGTTCAACATGTTGAAAATTTAGTGGTGACCAGAAAGACGCTACGACTTTTTGGAGACCTCTCATGGCCATAGGAGACCTCTCACGACCATACAGGCTGTATGGTCGTAATAGGTCTCCTATGGTCGTGAGAATTCACCCGCAACATGTCGCCTGTATGGTCGTGAGAAGTTTCCTGTTGTCTTGTGAGGTCTCCAAAGAGTCGTAACGTCCTTCTGGTTGCCGATGAATTTTCAACATGTTGAAAATTTCGGCGACCTATCGCGGGTGCCGGACGTTGCCTGTAAAGGTTGCGTAAGTGGGACATGTCCTTAAGAAATTTCTCCTCATCTCCTCCCTGCACATCTCACACTTTATTCTGTGACTGTGATTCTTGGTCATAGATTCCTCATTCAAGGGGAGCATCCTGCCTGCATCCACCTTCTCAAGTCTTGTCGAAACTTTCTGTGAGTGTGTATGAAGGAACTGCAGATGCTGGTTTAAACCGTAGATAGACACAAAATGCTGGAGTAACTCAGCAGGACAAGCAGCATCTCTGGAGAGAAGGAAAGGGTGATGTTTCGGGTCGAGACCCTTCTTCAGACTCCTTCAAACTTTCAGTGAGATTGTCTCTCAATATCACAAACTCTAAAGGACACTGTGACTGGTTTCCCCTGCTTTCCTCCCACATCACAAAAGTATGCAGGTTTGGTACTTGATTGTAGCTTGCTCTTAATGCACAAGTGAAAGATAAAATTTGGGGTCGAGTTGATGAAAATGTGGGAGAATTAAATGGGTTTAGTATAAAATGGGTGCAAATGGGTATTTAAGGGCCAATGCAATCTCAGTGGGCCTGTTTCTCTGTTATTTATGATTCTACGATTCTATGCAGCACTTGTAATCTGAATGTTAGAAGGTAATACCAGTGCATAAGCGTTTTATGATACCTGTAAAATACTGAATATTTTACATCATTCAATGTTAATGACATTTGAAAAAAAGAATCAATAGTTCCCTTTAATTATTAAAACTTCATTGCGGCTTCTTCTGCTTTGGAAGTCATCCAACAGTTATACCCATTGTGGTTATAACATTTCTCTGAACTATGAGTAGGCAAATGCTGCAGCTCCACTATAGAACTATCCCTTTTATTTTGCATTTATACTGGCTCATTCCTCCACCTCAAGAATTGGAATAGTTCACTTTTATGCTTCGATGTCCAATTTTATTTTCCTTTTCTAAATAAATTACATTATTCTGTTGGAGGGGAGAGGAAGCTGTACCAGTGAAGGGTCTTAAAGAAGGGTCCGGACCTGAAACACCATTGTAGGTTTAGGTATAATAACGTCACATATGCCAACGTACAATGAAAAGCTTTGTTTTGCAAATGGAGAGCATGTTCTGTGTTCTCCAGGCATGCTGTCTGACCCGTTTAATTACTCCAGCACTTTGTGTCACTTTTTTGTAAACCCGCTCATGCAAACCCTTGTTCCAACATCATTATTATAGTGTGAATACTTTGAGACTTCAGTTATCTCTCCAAATGCTTGGGAGGATGGTTAACATCTGATGCATATATTTTCAAAATGCAAAAGACATTTCCATTCTTTGTGAAATGACTCTATGACGGAGCCTGTGCTTTCAGTAGAACCGTGTCAATTGTCAGCTGAACTATGCGCTAACATGTTGATTGACCTTCACTACTTTGTGGTGATTCTTCCATTAATACTTCCCTTCTGATACTATAGCAGATCGTTCCATAAGAGGTGGTTCTCAAACATTGATGTAAATGAAAAAGTTTAAAAATAGATAAGTAAAGCACAGTTTTCTTGCCTGAAATTGTGTGCTATTATTAAAACACAGAACTAGACTTTGTTTATAAAGAACGGAATGAAAGTAAAGTGAACGGCATCTGGGAGCTTTGGAAATTGTATTATATCACTGTGTAACATCTAAAAACAAACATCTAAAAACAAATGAAAAGTGAGTTGAAGTATTAATTGAAAGAAGATCTGATCATCCAGAAATATGCTAGTCCAACACTATCAAAGTCCTGACTGTGCCGGATTAATGGCATTTTACTGCAATGCTTTGATTACTATTCATATGAGCGGCACAGTAACAAATTGGTAGAGATACTGCCTCACAGAGCCAGAGACCCAAATTTGATCCTGACTACCGATGCTGTCTGAATGGAGTTTGTACGTTCTCCCCGTGATAATGTGGGTTTTCTCTGGGGTCTCCAGTTTCCTATCACACTCCAAAGACATACAGCTTTTTTAGATTAATTGGCTTCTATAAATTATAAATTGTCCCCAGTGTGTAGGATAGTGCTAGTGTACAGGGATCACTGGTCGGCGTGGACTTGGTGGGCCAAAGGTTCTGTTTTTACACTGTATCTCTGAACTAAATTAAACTAAACTCCGTTAAACTATTGAACAAAATTAAAAGCCTACTAAGAATTCTGATGAAAGGATGTAAGCTTTGCTAAGTTGTGAATGTTCACCAATGAGTTCCTGAGGTGGGGGTGGTATGATTTGTCTGGTGAATTGTTCCAGAATATGAACTTGAACATATGAGATGAGGTTAAGCAGATTAAGCCTATATTCTCAGATATTAGCAGAATGAGAAGTCATCACTGTGAAACATACAAAATACTTACAAGGCTTAACAGGATATACATGGGGGCGTCTAGATCCAGGGATCACAAAATAATGGCATGATGGTACACAACAAAATAAGAGAGAATATCTTCCCTCAGAGGTTAATGAATTTTTTGGAGGATTATGTCAGCTCGGAGAGATAAATTGTTTCAGTCCAATTCAGCCATCTTTCCTTGCAGATTATTTTTCCTCATTTGCCATTTGAATTTGTTTCCACCACCCTCATAGGCAGTCAGCTCCAAATCATAAATATTCTCTGCACTAAAACAAAGGTTTTCCTTACATTCTCCTTGTCTCTGCTGTCCTTTATTTTTGTGTGCCACTTGAATCGTCAGCTAATGGGAACAACTTCTCTCTGGTTGGCCTAGCTAAATCAATACACATCCTTGTGCACTCTTTTCATACCTACTCTCACCCTCCATCCAAAGACACTGTGGGAATCTAGAGAAATTACAGGAGCCTAGGCTGAGATATTTAACCATCATCAAGCGCAGGTAGAGATTCATAAGAATGAAAGAAGGCTAATTTTACTTCGGAGTCACGTGAGTGATTCCGTGAAGAAGGCCCGCCAGGACGCCTGCGCAGCATTACGTAAGCCGCATTGGCGCAAGCACTAGTCAGGCAGGAATGAGCTCCTGCCTGTGGTAAGTTAAACTTAAAGGTAAGTTTATTTTTACCAGGGGTTTTACAGAGGTTTGCTGCCAGTTTCGCAGCCCGACAACTTGCCGGTTATGGACTGTGGTGAAAAATCAGTCCGACCGCAAATGCGGAAAAATCGGCAAAATTGATCGGGTTGCGAGATAAGGAGCCGCTAACAGTGCAGTTAGCGGCTCCCCAGCTGCAGGAATGCCGTAAAAATGGCAAGAAATAAAGCAGAGTCACTGACAGGGTCACTGGAGCTGGTCTGGAGCTGGAGCCACTGACAATGGAGTCAGTGGCTCACAGATGTTGGTCCCCAGTCAAAAAATTACTGGGACTCATTCAGCCCTCAGGTGAGTTTGGATATAAGGATTCTCCCTATAATTAAAAGTATGTATTTTATAGTGATTTTTCTTTAAGTAAAAAACTTAAGTCAAAGTAAAAAGATATTGTTATATGATATTGTTCTGACAATGTTATTATTGTTTAGCACATAGCGCGGGCATATGCACAGGTAAAGCTGTACACTAAATGTTGATTTAGTGAGCTTACACAGCAATAGGCTTATGGGAGAGGCCGCGCCAGCAGCGCCAGGCAGGGCTGCTTCATGTGCAAAATGTGTGGGCCTGTGGGACAGGCCACGCCGGACAGGGCTGCTTCATGTGTAAAATGTGCGGGTCAATGGGACAGGCCGCGCCAGCAGTGCCGGACAGGGCTGCTTCATATATGAAAGTGCCGGCCTACGGGAGAGCCGTGCCAGCAGCGCCTGATTCAGGGCTGCTTCATTTGTGACATTACCGGCCTATGGGAGAACTGTATCAGCAGCGCCTGACAGGGCTGCTTCATGTGTGAAGTGCCGGCCTACGGGAGAGCCATGCCAACAGCGCCTGATGCAGGGCTGTTCATGACAAAAGCGCCGGCCTTTATGAAAGGCAGCACCAGCAACGCCTGGCAGAGGGTTGCTCAAATTCACACATATCTGCTCATCCACAGAGTTGGGAGATGATTCTCCACTGAGGTTAAAGAGCAAGGCCCACGGAGTCGGGGGATGAATTCCTCACCGTGGCTGGATAGTGCGTTGAAATGACTATCCTTATACAGCAACTGTTGTATACAGTGCTGCAAAGGTCTCCCTCTCAGAGGCAGAGACCAAGATGGGTCAGCATCCGGCTAACACTGAGTCTCAGGGCTTAGCCCTGGGGCATACCCAAAGGGATGTAGGGCATGTGTCAGAGGTACTTTTCCTGACAATTAAGTTGCCATCCCAGTAAAATATTCTATTGGGGTTAGGCCAATGGGTTCATATCAGTATTTGTATCGTACGGCCTGCGGCAGCAGCTGTTAGAGTTGCCTATGAATCACCCTCTTAGAAGGGAAGAGCAAAAGATTAAGATGACTCCGGGCTCTTAAGATGTCAATAGAACAGACTCGAATACATATGTGCCGGCAGTGAACAACGCCAACAGGGGGATGTGAGAGCTAGTCGCTGAATCGGTTATTCAGGTAGGTCTATTCTACAGGGGAAGAAGCCTGGCAGATGAATTAATTCGACCATCAACGGGCAAAAGTCATTGTTCAGAAACACACCACGGGTGCTCATCGGCAGTAGCGGTTCACTGGAGCTGGGGGCGGCATGATAGCTCAGAAATTCCATGCATCTCCGATCATGTTCAACTAAATGGGTCTAGCACTTCCAAAATTTGGGTAGTGCACCGTTTACAAGTAATATTTACATTTGTTTGTACAACACACAAGGCGTAAAATATTTGGTTGAGGCACAGCCGGAGCATTCCAAGTAAGTTGGATTATGGCCAGGGTTTGGAAATTGGGCAGAAGTTCTCATGCAAACCACCCATGCAAAAGGCAGGATTGGCATGTTATTATGAAGAATGATGAGTATCTGGCATATGAACTTCTGTATGTAAAACATTTACTCCTGACTTCAACAGGTTCATAAGGTAAGAGATTCATGTTTTACAAATCCCATTACAAAGGTTATCAATGACAATATAACTGTACTATAACAGTGGGCTTTGCAGTATGGGATAGACTGTTGTTGGTCATTGGGATTTACCTGTAATTATTATTATCCTTGTCTCCACCTTGTGGCAAGAGATTGGGGTTATAGCAATCTGTTACAAAACTGATTAAAGTAATTGGCAATATGGCAGCTGGGTTGCAGCTGAGCTAATCAAGGAACTGATATTGTGTAAGTAGCAATTAGATCATTGCTAACAACCTTGTGCTATTGTCAGCTGAGGCTACTTCAGCCACAATGATGAAGTAACAGTATTCAGCATTGCTGAACATGACCATACTCATTGAACTTGAAACTCGCTACAGTAGTGTGGTCGGTTGAATTCAGTTATTATGAACTGATGTTCGAACTCTACGATGAGAAGTTCCAAATACCATCACCTATTCAAAGGTAGTGGAGATTGCATGAGTACCAATTCTTCAGTTGTTGGTATCAACTAAATATATACACTTAATGCACCGTTGAGTAAGGTTTTGAGTGAATATACATATTCTTCATGCACAAAGTTAAGTTGCTGCTCTACAATGGTGACATATGTTAGTCTCATGGTAGTTAGGAAGAATATTCTGTAATTAATCTCCTTGCCACTGGTGTATCGTCCAGTTTAGATTGATGATAACACAGAATAAATGTTGCATCTCAAAGTATGATGAAAGCATGATTCAATACTTTATCAAATGTTTGTCATGTTTATGCATGTTCACTGTTTGCAAAAATATGTGACACAACAGTGTGGAGAGATATATTCTCGTTTCAATAGGAGGAGTGGACTTTATGTCTTCCTCATTAGCTGGGTCTTAAAACAGTCAACTAGACCTCGTTTGGATTCGTACTATCGGACTGGCCAAGCATCCATGTTGCCTGCTTCATCAGGCATTATGGCACAATGGTATTCAGTTATGCCAAAAAGCAAGAACTTGCTGTTTTAAACTGTGGTTCAGGAGACTGGTCTTTGCACAGTAAAACGATTATTGACTTACACATTTTCAATGGATTAACTTATGCCTCATGTTGTCACATTTAGCCATGAGGGTGTTCACTGCAGTATGCATGGGTAGCATCCAAAAAGGCAGTACATCCCTATTGAGGGGATCAGAAATGTTGTTAAATATTATGATACATTTGATACGATACAAATTACTGACATTTCCAGTTCATTTTAAGTGATATTGACAATAGTTCAGTTATAGAGAAATTACAGCTGTTACATTAGGGAACTACATTGTCGGGTCCAATCCGGATATCAAGCTGTTAAAAAGATCTTGATACAAGTACTCACATCACAGGATTATGCAGTTGGTTATTGTAAATGTGTAAACATTACTTCACCAAGTGGTTCCAGCTACATCCTTAGTCATGACTCTAATATCAGCACAACGACGGCAAAACTTTGCAAACGCTGTGGCTGGACAGGATGGAATTGGCTGTTCATGCCATTACATTTTCATTCTGGTCTACACTAGCAGAGCTGACCAGGGCTGGCATGGTTTTAAGATAATTTGAATACCCCACTGTCTCAATTTTATGTTATCAAGGCCACCAGAATCCTTAGAAGTATGGATTCAGCACTGTTAATAAACAATTACACAAGAAAAGGTCGGTTCAGACTATTTCAAGGTGGCTGCAACAGGTATTAACATTGACGATTGTATGTCTCATTCCACCAGGTCAGCATCAATGTCAGTATCTCATTTAGAGAGTGTGTTTACATCTCATTATACTTGGGCAGCAGCTATGTTGGTGGTCAGATGGAGGGATGTGTCCTTCGACCAAATTTTAGTGGCCGTTGGATGGGCAAATGAGCTGATGTTTCAGAAATGTATCATCGGCCATTTGTCAATCCAGGGCTTTTTTTTAAAGAAGGAACTGCAGATGCTGGAGAATCGAGGGTTACACAAAAAGCTGGAGAAACTCAGCAGGTGCAGCAGCATCTAAGGAGCGAAGGAGATAGGCGACGTTTCGGGTCGAGACCCTTCTTCAGACTTGTCAATCCAGGGCTGTTTGTCGGCCATTTGTCAATCCAGGGCTGTTTGTCAATGTCATTTTAAGCACCTAAATTTTATGGGTACTGTTGTTTGTTTACATTGTTAAATAAACCCTATCATTACATTGAATACAATGTTATTACTAATGCATTTATTTCTCTTTCGAGTCAATCAAATGCAGTGGGATGCCGAGATTGTAATCTGTGGCATGAAATCACAAAACTTTGAACTCTTCACGGAATCACTCACATGACTCCGAAGTAAAATAGTAAGATTAAATGAGAACTTACCAGTTTGAAGTTTGATCTTGATTTTATGAGGGGTTACGTTGGTGATTACGTGCCCACCATGCCCAACCCTCTCTCATAAAAGATCATCTGGTAGTTCTCGAGTCACTGATCTTACTGTTTACTTCGGTGTTGTTTATTTGTGATTTCGTACCGCTGCTTTGAAGTTTGCTGCGCATGCGGCCTGGCGGGCCTTCTTCACGTAATCACCAACGTAGCTCCTCATAAAATCAAGATCAAACTTCAAACTGGTAAGTTCTCATTTAATCTTACTATTTTGTGTCTTTATTTAAGGAGAGCTCCAAAAAATATAATGGGAACTATATGCCAGTAACCCTAATGTCTGTGGTAGGTAAATTACTGGAGAGGATTCTGAGAGCCAAGATATGCTCTCATTTAGAGAGACAGGGGTCGATTAGAAATGGTTTGCATGGTTTTGTGCTTATTTGTTGAAGAAGTAACCAAGAAGCTTGATGAGGGCAGGACATAACTTTGTCCAAATGCACTTTAGTAAGACTGCTGATAAGATTCTGTACAGCAGGTTGCTCTGGAAGGTTAGATCACATGGGTGGTCTTATAGCTGTGCTCAAAATCATGAGGGGAGTACTGTAGTTAGGGTAAATACTCAGAATCTTTCTCCCAGGTTTGGGAAATCAAGAATTGGTAGACATCGGTTTAGGGTGAGAAGGAAAAGATTTAGTAAGAACCTGAGGGGTAACGTTTTTACTCAGAGGATGGTGGGTATATGGACAGAGAACAGCCAGAGGAAATAGTTGAGGTAGGTACAATGACAATATTTATAAATGCAACATCAGTAACCACAATTCCCAATTCATCAACAATCCTACACTTCCCTTCCCTCAGTAACTGACTAATACATCATCCATTATGATGCAATGTAAAACACAACTCCAAATTAATTCAAAATATATTTAAGACACAAGACATGCCAGATTGCAAATATGTGAAAACCAACAACCTTTATGCACTCTCTCACTTAAATACACCCTTGTCTGTACTAATCCTCTCATCTCTTGTACTTTGAACCATGGGAAATTCTACCATGGCATAAATTCTACCATGGCATCATTGGGCCATTTATTTATTCTAAATCAAATGATATGTGGCAATTCCAATTAAGAAAACTATTTCTTTAAAAAAAAGTTATGACCCCGGAGATGTGTGCTCCATGCAATGTGTTATCTCACTAAGCTTGCCACAATGGAGTGTCAAATGATCTAGGTGAACAATAAAGCTTCAGTAAGTTATAAAAACAAGAAGCCTTATTTCTGATTCACAGACTAGCGATGAGCAATGCCATAGAAGTGCCAACTAGTTGATATTGCCTGCTGTACCAGTTGTAATTATTTCATAAGAACAAAATAAATAGGAGCGGGAAGTTCATAAGTTCATGTGATAGGTGCAAAATTAGGCCATTCAGCCCATTGAGTCAATCGTGGCTGATCCATCTCTCCCTCTCAACACCATTCTCCTTCACTTAACCCCTGACACCCACTCTAATCAAGAATCTGCACCTCTGCCTTAAACTTGGTCTCCATAGCCTTCTATGGCAATGAATTCCACAGATTCACCACCCTCTGACTAAAGAAAATTCTCCTCATCTCCTTCCAAAAGGAATGTCCTTAATTCTGAGGTTATGACCTCTGGTCTTAGACTCTCCCACATCCAATCTTTCCAGGCCTTTCACTATCCAGTAAGTTTCAATGGGAAGGAGTAGGTCTTTCAACTCCTTTGCTGCTGCACCATTTGATAAGATTATGATTGATATTTTATATCAGTTCCATTTTCCTGCACACACTCCATATCCTTAGATTCCCTTCATATCTAATTTGAGATTTACTTCAAGCACAATAACCTGATCAAATATTACAGACAACTGCATATCCTGAAGCTACAAATATTTAATGTTAATATCTAGGAAGATTTGTACTGGGCAACCATATCACATTTTCTAGAAAATCAGAGCCTAAGGCTTGAGAAAATGTAAATACTAAAGGATAAGGCAGCTTGTCAAGATAGCAGGAAGTGTGGAAACTACTTTTGAGGTAGAGCGAGTATTTAACAAGAGCTCTATTTAACCCTCTTTTGAATGTGAATCGGCCTCCACTGCCTTTTGAGGCAGAGCATTCCACAAATTCACAACTCTCTGGGTGAAAAATGTTTTTCTTAAAATGTTTATCCTACCTAAATGTTTATAGGATAAACATTTATCCTACAAAAGGTTTATCCTACATTAACATTGTTATTGTAGGATAACAATTTTTATTGCCAGACCTTTCTTTGATATTATTAACTCAAATGTCTTCATATATATGGCAGAATAAAATTCCCAGATTAAGTAAAAAGTACTTACAGAAATCAAAAAAAGACGGTGGTTTGGCACTGCCGAACCTTAGATTTTACTATTGGGCAGTAAATGCTTGCTATTTAACATTTTGGACAAAAGATTTAGAAGATGCCCAATGCCCAGGATGGATAAATTTTGAAAATGATTCTATGCAAGGGCGATCATTGGCTTCTATTCTTGGGGCCTTGTTACCTTTTACAATTACGAGATTGAATAAATATACGATTAACCCAAAACATTCCGAATATGGTTTCAATTTTGTACGTTTTTTGGATTGAATGATTTTATCTTATCAAGTCCTATCATATATAATTTTTTCTTCCAACCTTCTAGTACTGATCAAGCCTTTCTGTTATGGAAGAGGTAGGGATTAGCAGTTTTTGTGACTTGTTTTTGGATGGTTGTTTTATGTCATTTGAACAACTCTCCAATAAATATAATCTACCTAACTCACATTTCTTTAATATATACAAATTAGGCATTTTTTGAAGGCTGCTCTACCCTCATTTCCGTTGCCACATCAAACTGAAATTGTGGGAAAAAAATTACATTTGAACCCTTATCAGAAAGGTTTAACAATGACTATTTATGAGTTGATTTTGAAATTACAAATAGATACATTGGATAAAATTAAGAATGACTGGGAAAGAGAACTTCAAATTTCTCTACCTATTCTCTACCTCAATTAGTTAATACCTCTTCAATGTGTGCAAGACACGCTCTGATACAATTCAAGGTGGTTCACAGAGCTCATGTGTCATAAGATAAGTTAGCTCGTTTTTTATGGTCATATAAATCCTATCGGTGACATATGTAACTCTGAAGTGCTTTGGTCTTGCCCACTTTTGGAAAAATATTGGAAGACATTTTTGACACTATTTCTGGAGTTTAAGGTATCGATTTATAACCTCATCCTATTACTGCAATTTTTGGGCTACCAATGTTAGATTCTACTCATCTGTCCCGTTCTGCCGATCAGCTGATTGCTTTTACTAAAGCAATTTAGTATTAATTGCCAGAAGATCTATTTGACTTAAATGGAAAGACTCTAATCCTCCTACCACACTTTATTGGTACTTTGAAACGATATCATGTTTAAATTTAGAAAAAATTAGGAGAGACGTTGTCGAAACCTTGGTTAAATTTGATAGGACTTGGGGAAGCTTTATTCACAAGATATAAATTGTCCCCTCTCCAACCGTTATAATAATTATTTTACCTTTATACGGTGGAACGGACTTGATGACAAACAGGGACTTAAATTGTTAAAAATTCTTTGTAGCTCAGATTTTGTTTGCTTTAAAAATAAAAATAAAGTTTAGGGGTTTTTTTCTCTTTTTCTCTTTTTTCTTTTTATCATTTTGTTTTTTTATATACAAGTAATCTTTTAAACACTTATCTATATTTACATAGAGACCAGGAGGTCTATACCCAATGTGTATTTTGACACTGGACTCGTACTTAGGTTATACTTGTTATTGATGTAATCCTGATCCCTATGTATCAATATCACTGTTATGTTTATCATTATAGTTATTTTGTTATTGTTTTGTTTTTGCTTTTGAAAAAAAATAATTAAAATATTTTAAAAGAAAGAAAAGAAAATGTTTTCATCATCTCAGTTCTAAATGGCCTACCCCATATTCTTAAACTGTTGTCCCTGGTTCTGGACTCCCCCAACATCGGGAACGCGTTTCCTGCATCTAGTGTGTCCAATCCCTTAATAATTGTATATGTTTCTATAAGATCCTCTCTCATGCTTCTGAATTCCAGGGAATATGAGCCCAGTCGTTCCATTCTTTCATCATATGACAGTCCCGCCATCCCGGTAATTAACCTTGTGAACCTACACTGCATTCCCTCAATAGCAAGAATGTCCTTCCCCAAATTAGGAGACCAAAACTGCACACAATACTTCAGGTGTGGTCTGATCAGGGCCCTGTATAACTGCAAAAGGACCTCTTTGCTCCTATACTCAAATCCTCTCATTATGCCAATAGCTTTCTTCACTGCCTACTGTAACTGCATGATTACTTTCAGTGACTGATCTACAAGGACAGACGGGTTTCGTTGCACTTCCCCTTTTCCTAATCTGACACAATTCAGATAATAATCTACCTTCTTGTTCTTGCCACCAAAGTGGATAACCTCACATTTATCAACATTATACTGCATCTGCCATGTACCTGCCCACTCACCCAACCTAACCAAGTCACCCTGCATCCTCATAGCATCCTCCCATTCCACATCCGACCTCTCGGTCCTGGGCCTCCTCCACGGCCAGAGTGAGCAACACCGCAAGCTGGAGGAACAGCACCTCATATTCCGCTTGGGGAGTCTGCATCCTTTGGGCTTGAATATTGAATTTTCTCAATTCTGTTAACCCTTGCTGTCTCCTCCCCTTCCCACCTCTCCCTCAGCCCTCGGGCCCTGACATTCCCTCTATCTCTATCTCCCTCCCCCACCCCAGTCGCACCAGCTTCTCATTTTCACACCACAAACAGCTTACAATGGCTTGTTCCCTTTATCACCGATACTTTTTTGCATATCTTTCACTCATTGTTCCTTATCTCTCCACATCACCGTCTATATCTCTCGTTTCCCTGATCCCTGACCAGTCTGAAGAAGGGTTCTCGACCCGAAACGTCGCCTATCTCCTTCGCTCCTTAGATGCTGCTGCACCCGCTGAGTTTCTCCAGCTTTTTGTGTACCCTCGATTCTCCAGCATCTGCAGTTCCTTCTTTAAAAAAAAAAAAAAAAAAAAAAAGCATCCTCTTCACAGTTCACACTGCCACCCAGCTTTGTGTCATCTGCAAATTTTCTAATATTACTTTAATTCCTTTATCTAAATAATTAATATATATTGTAAATAGCTGCGGTCCCAGCACTGAGCCTGCGGGCACCCCACTAGTCACTACCTTCCATTCTGAAATGGACCTGATAATTCCTACTCTTTGTTTCCTGTCTGCAAACCAATTTTCTATCCATGTGAATAATTTTGCCACTAATTTCCTGAGTGGAACCTTATCAAAGGCTTTCTGAAAGTCCAGATACACTACATGCACTGGCTCTCCCTTCTCCATTTTATTTGTTACATCGTCAAAAAATTCCAGAAGATTAGTCAAGCAAGATTTCCCTTTTGTAAATCCATGCTGACTTGGACCGATCCTGTTACTGCTATTGAAATGTGCCGCTTTAATAATTTCAACTTTAATAATTGACTCCAGCATCTTCCCCACCACTGATGTCAGGCTAACTGGTCAATAAATCCCTGCTTTCTTTCTCCCTCCTTTCTTAAAAAGTGGGATAACATTAGATACCCTCCAATCTACAGGAACCGACCCAGAATCTATCGAACATTGGAAAATGATCACCAATGCGTCCACAATTTCTAGAGCCACCTCCTTGAGTACCCTGGGATACAGACCATCAAGGCCTGGGAATTTATCAGCCTACAGTCCCATCAGTCTACCAAACACCATTTCCTGACCAATGTGAATTTTCTTCAGTTCCTCCATCACCCTAGATCCTCCGTCCACTAGTACATCTGGTAGATTGTTTGTGTCTTTCTTAGTGAAGACAGGACCAAAGTACCTTTTCAACTCATCTGCTAGTTCCTTGTTCCCCATAATAAGTTCATCTGTTTCAGTCTTCAAGGGTCCAACTTTGGTCATCAAGAGACCCACATTTGTGTTAACTAATCTTATCCTTTTCACATCCTAAATAAGCTTTTTCTATCCTCCTTTATATTCTTGGATAGCTTACCTTTGTACCTCATCTTTTCTCCCCATATTGCCTTTTCAGTTATCTTTTGTTGTTCTTTAAAAGGTTCCCAAACCTCTGGCTTCCTATTCATCTTTGCTATGTTATACGTCTTCTCTTTTAGTTTTATACTGTCTTTGACTCTCCTTGTCAGCCACGGTTGGTTCTTACTCCCCTTGGAATCTTTCCTCCACTTTGGAATCAAATGATCCTGCATCTTCTGGAATATTCACAGAAATTCCTGCCATTGCTGTTCCACCATCATCCCTGGTAGGGTCCCTTTCTAGTCAACTTTGGCCAGCTCTTCCCTCATGCCTCTATAGTCCCCTTTGTACAACTGCAATACTGAGACTTCTGATTTTACCTTCCCCCTCTCAACTTCCAGATTAAAACATCATATAATGGTCACTACCTCCTAATGGTTCATTTACCTTGAGTTTCCTTATCAAATCCGGTTCATTACACAACACTAAATCCAGAATTGCCTTCTCCCTGGTAGGCTCCAGTGCAAGCTGCTCTAAGAATCCATCACGAAAACACTCTACAAACTCCCTTTCTTGGGGTCCAGTACCAATCTTCATATTGAAATCTCCCATACCCACTGTAGCATTACCTTTGTTACATGCCAATTTTAATTCCTGATACAACTTGCACCCTATATCCAGGCTACTGTTTGGGGGCTGATAAGTTCCTAATAACTCCCATTAGGAACCTTTTGCCTGTACATTTTTTCAGTCCTGCCCACAATTTCCTCCTGAATTTTCCTCGCTACACAATTTTTATGCTGCATCTCTAAACTAAATGGAATAAAATCTCACCCAAGTGGATTTGCAAAAGTACAATAGTAAACCACTGAAACAAGTACATTGTAATATGGGAAAAATCATGCAAACCTCAATTACGTTTCCTCTCCTGCTCCATCTTGCTGACCCAGTTTCTCATAGATCTGCTATGCCATTGACTTATAGAGACATGGATTTGTAGCATGTAGAAAAATTATGTAGCTTCCCCTTTGCTCTATCTATTGTACTTGAGATTGACAATTGTATTTATGTATATTATCTGATCTGTTTGGGTAGCATACAAAACAAAGCTTCTCTTTGTATCTCGGTAATACAGTGGCTTGCAAAAGTTTTCATACCCCTTGAACTTTTCCACATTTTGTCACGTTACAACCACAAACGTAAATGTATTTTATTGGGATATTATGTGATAGACCAGCATAAAGTGGTGCATAATTGTGAAGTGGAAGGAAAATGATACATGGTTTCCAAATTTTATTACAAATAAAAAACTGAAAAGTGTGGCGTGCAAAAGTATTCAGCCCCCCTGAGTCAATACTTTGTAGAACCACTTTTCACTGCAATTACAGCTGCAAGTCTTTTGGGATATGTCTCTACCAGCTTTGCACATCTAGAGACTGAAATTTTTTGCCCATTCTTCTTTGCAAAATAGCTCAAGCTCAGTCAGATTGGATGGAGAGCATCTGTGAACAACAATTTTCATGTCTTGCCAGAGATTCTCAATTGGATTTAGGTCTGGACTTTGACTGGGCCATTCTAAGACATGAATATGCTTTGATCTAAACCATTCCATTATAGCTCTGGCTGTATGTTTAGGGTTGTTGTCCTGCTGGAAGGTGAAACTCCGCCCTAGGTTCAAGTCTTTTGCAGACTAACAGGTTTTCTTCCAAGATTGCCCTGTATTTGGCTGTACAGTCCATCCATTTTCCCATCAACTCTGACCAGCTTCCCTGTCCCTGCTGAATAAAAGCATCCCCACAGCATAATGCTGCCACCACCATGTTTCACAGTGGGGATGGTGTGTTCATGGTGATGTGCAGTGTTAGTTTTCCGCCACACATAGCGTTTTGCATTTAGGCCAAAAACATCAATTTTGGTCTCATCAGACCAGAGCACCTTCCTCCACATGTTTGCTGTGTCCCCCACATGGCTTGTGGCAAACTCCAAACAGGATTTCTTATGGCTTTGTTTCAACAATGGCTTTCTTCTTGCCACTCTTCCATAAAGGCCCGATTTGTGGAGTGCACGATTAATAGTTGTCCTGTGGACAGATTCTCCTACCTGAGCTGTGGATCTCTGCAGCTCCTCCAGAGTTACCATGGTTACCATGACCTGTCTGGTGTGTTCCTTGGGCTTCGTGATGCTGTTTGTTCACTAATGTTCTCTAACAAACCTCTGAGGCCTTCACAGAACAGCTGTATTCATACTGAGATTAGATTACACAAAAGTGGACTAATTTACTAATTAGGTGACTTCTGAAGGCAACTGGTTGCACTGTATTTTATTTAGGGGTATCAGAGTAAAGGGGGCTGAATACTTTTGCACGTCACACTTTTCAGTTTTTTTATTTGTAAAAAAATGTGAAAACCATGTATCATTTTCCTTCCACTTCACAATTATTCACCACTTTGTGTTGGTCTATCACATAAAATCCCAAGAAAATACATTTACGTTTGTGGTTGTAACGTGACAAAATGTGGAAAAGTTCAAGGGGTATGAAAACGTTTGCAAGCCACTGTACGTGACAATAATAACCCTAAACCTAAAAATGGATTTTACCTTGATTATAATAATAAGGCTGTTGCCCTATCATTACTAGAGAGAAAGCTATCAGCGAGAACCAATGTTGCACATGTCAAGTTAATTGCAGAGATCCAGTCATTGCTAACAGATGTACCTTGTTGTTCCACAAAGAACATTCTAAACCTCTATTTCTAACTTAGTATAAAAAGGATTAAAGAAAGTATATTTGATTTTCATTAGCATACCATAGAGCAATCATTTATATCTAAGCCCTTCAGGAAGGCCAATGTGTCCTTGCAACTTGTTTAGTGGTGCTGTGCAACTGGTGAATTTAGTTGATGAATTTAGCCTGTTTCTAAGATACGCAGATGAAACCTGTTTGACCTGTAATGAAAACTGCTTCAGAAATTCTTCAGATTTTATTAAGCTGGATAGCGTGCAGAAAAAAATTACAGGAATGTTGCCAGGACTGGAGGGCCGGAGTTATTTGGAGAAATTAAAAATACCTGGATTGAGTGGATGTAGAGGGGATGTTTCCACGAATGAGAGAATTTGGGACTAGACGTCATAGCCTCAAAATAAAAGGATGATCTTTTAGAAAGGAGGGGGACATTTTTTAGTCAGAGGGTGGTGAATCTGTGGAATTCATTGCCACAGAAGATGTGGAGGCCAAGTTAATGGATATTTTTAAGGCGGAGATAGATAGATTCTTGATTGGTATGGCTGTCATGGGTTATGGGGAGAAGGCAGGACAATAGGGTCCAGAGAGAAAGATAGATCACCTGTGATTGAACGGTGGATTTGACACGACAGTTACCCCTCAGGTTCCTATTCAATCTTTCCTCCCTCACCTTAAACCTGTCCTCTGGTTCTTGATTCGCCTACTCTGGGCATTTACCCAATCTATTTATCTCATGATTTTGTAGAATCAAATACACAGGACTAGATGTTAAGAAGTCCCTTGTGCCAGTAGGTGGGGAGCATTTCACGCCATTCATTGATTGCTGAGAGTGGTCGACGCTCAACATCGGGGGGGGGGGGTGGGCGTGGTGGGGGGGTTCGTATACGTATATCTTGGCCTGGGTAACCTTCAGGACAGTTGGGCACAGGACACATCATCAGTAGTGTACCCTTGCATCATTGGGTGTTTCGGCCTTTTAACACTATACACCCTCCACAAGGGCGGCCCACTGCAGGAATATCAGCCCTCAGCGCGTGTCCCGTGTCAAACTGCCTCAAAGATTCACCATGACGCATTTGGGGCCCAGCATGGGTCTTTCCGCTTGAGCCAAATCCAACAACTGCTTCTTTCAGCCGCGTCTGAGAGTGATCTTATGGTCTTCCGCAGAGCCTGACCGTGGATTCCAAGCTCCTTCAGCAGTCTGATGGTAGATGACGCAACAAATCCTCTGCATCCCTCTTCAACTGGATAAACGTTGATGTTCCAGCCACGCTGCGTTGCCTCTGCTGCAAGCTCTGTGTAGCGCAGCTTCTTACGCTCATAGGCCTCCACAACAGAGTTCTCCCATGGAACTGTGAGCTCTATGATGTAAGCAGTCTTCTGTGAAAGGGACCAGAACACCAAATCTGGCCTGACATCTATAAGATCACCCCTAATGCTGACCGAGCGAAGGTGTTCGGCGAAATGATCGCCAAGCCTACGCTTGGTCTCAGTGATGTAGATCAGCTGACATCTAGAGCAGTGAATGCAATAGATGAGGTTGGAAGAAATGCCGGTAAATCAAAAAGGCCGTTCAAAGCAAGCTGGATTATGAAATTAAAATAGCAAAGAAACGAGATCACAAATTTGCACATTCCCATTGTTGTTGAACCTGCCTTTGCTCTCCAAAAAGTATAACTTGCCTTTGATCTCCACAGCCGTTGATTAACCTGCTGCAAATGTTATGGAATGTGTAGGTTTCATAGCCACCTCTATAATTTGATATTGTCACTCATCCTTCTGGCAATGTGCGTTACCAAGTGAGGGATTTCCTCTGAAGAACAAATCTTATTCCCATTAATTTAGACCTCTTCTTATACTTTTACATTGAGGTCATTGGTGCAAACATGCAGTTGCATCTTCTCTATCCATGCCATAAGGTCATAGAATAAGAGTAGAATTCGGCCTATCAAGCCTACTCCGCCATTCAATCATCTATCTCTCCCTCCATTTTCTTGCCTTCTCCCCATAACCTCTGAAACCAGTACTAATCAAAAATCTACCTTTCTCAGTCTTAAAAATATTCACTGACTTGGCCTCTACAGCCTTCCATTGCAAAGAATTCCATAGATTCACCACCCTCTAACTAAATAAAATTTCCTCATATCCTTCATAGAAGAACATCCTTTAATTCTACGGCTTTGACCACTAGTCCTAGACTCTCCCACCAGTGGAAACATTCCACCAGTGGAAACATCCTCTCCACATCCACTCTATCAAAGCCTTTCACTATTCTGTATGTTTCAATGAGGTCCCTCCTCATTCTTCTAAACTCCAGCGAGTGCAGGCCCAGTGCTGACAAACGCCCATCATAGGTTAACCTACTAATTCCTGGAATCATTCTTGTAAATCTCCTCTGGACCCTCTCCAGAGCCAACACGTCCTTCTTCAGATATGGTGCACAAAATTGTTCATAATATTCCAAATGTGGCCTTACCTGTGCCTTATAGAGGCTCAGTACATCCCTGTTTTTGTATACAAGCCCTTTTGCTGTAAATGCTAGCATTGAGTTTGCTTTCTTTACTACCGATTCGACTGGCATTCCATACTGAGCAATCACTTGATTAAATATGTCCTGATTTAACATCCATTCTATGTTATCAAAGTCAAAGTCAAAAGAGTTTATTGTCATGTGTCCCTGACAGGACAATGAAATTCTTTCTTTGCATAGCACAACAGAACATAGTAGGCATTGACTACAGTTATATACTTAAATACACACATTAATTAATAAAGTGCAAATATCAGATGGAGGGGTATTAATGTTCAGAGTTTTGTCCGAGCCAGGTTTAATAGCCTGATGGCTGTGGGGAAGTAGCTATTCCTGAACCGGGTTGTTGCAGTTCTCAGGCTCCTGTACCTTCTACCCGAAGGTAGCAGGGAGATGAGTGTGTGGCCAGGATGGTGTGGGTCCTTGATGATGCTGCCAGCCTTTTTGAGGCAGTGAGTGTTGTAGATCCCCTCGATGGAAGGAAGGTCAAAGCCGATGATGGACTGGGCAGTGTTTACTACTTTTTGTAGTCTTTTCCTCTCCAGGGCACTCAAGTTGCCGAACCAAGCCACGATGCAACCAGTCAGCAAGCTCTCTACTGTGCACCTGTAGAAGTTAGAGAGAGTCCTCCTTGACAGACCGACTCTCCGTAATCTTCTCAGGAAGTAGAGGAGCTGATGAGCTTTCTTAATAATTGCATCTGTGTTCTCGGACCAGGAAAGATCTTCACAGATATGCACACCGAGGAATTTGAAGCTCTTGACCTTTTCAACCATCGACCTGTTGATATAAACAGGACTGTGGATCCCCATCCTACTCCTCCTTCCAAAGTCCACAATCAGTTCCTTGGTTTTGCTGGTGTTGAGGGCCAGGTTATTGTGCTGGCAACAAATGGACAGTCGCTCGATCTCTCTTCTGAACTCCGACTCATCCCCATCAGTGATACGTCCCACTACAGTGGTGTCGTCAGTGAACTTGATGATGGAGTTCGCACTGTGACCGGCTACGCATTCATGAGTATAGAGTGAGTACAGCAGGCGGCTGAGCACGCAGCCTTGAGGTATGCCTCTGCTGATTGTTATCGAGTCTGATGCATTTCCACCAATACGAACAGACTGTGGTCTGTGAATGAGGAAGTCGAGGATCCAATTGCAGAGGGATGCGCATAGACCCAGTTCTGCGAGTTTGGTAACCAGCTTGGAGGGGATGATTGTGTTAAATGCTGAGCTGTAGTCAATGAATAACAGCCTGACATATGAGTTTTTGTTGAATTGGTGTGACCTAATGTCAGCTACTGTGTTGAATCTACCTGAAAAATATATTGCTGAAAGCCAGATATTTTGGTCAATGCACCAGCTCCAGATCTGATTAGCCTGTCTATCACTAGACTGTGACTTGACTCCACCCATGTGGTTTAAATATGCCACTGCTGTGGTGTTGTCAATCTGAACCTGCACATGCAAGTCCCTCCGGACAGAGCAATAAGCTTTAAGCCCATACCAGGTTCCCAACAGCTATAAGTAATTGATCCCTCTTCAATGAAGAAGGGATGTCTCATCAGTATTCCATCTGCCTCCACAACTGGAAGACATATCTGTAGCACCCCAACCCAGTGCACTTACATCAGTGTGTAATATTATGGAAGGTGGTTCCACAATAACCTTCCTAGAACTTTTTGAAACATTCATAATCCACCATTGAATGTCGGAAATTGCCCCAGCTGACAATTGCATAGGCCTGTCAAAATGGTCCACTTGTGTCCTCAGTGCCTGTTCTTTTGATAATACAGAGGACCGTACTGCACAGCTGGAAAAGCATCCACCAATTTACCAATTAAACTGGCTACTTGTCTAATTGAAGGCCATTGTTCTCTAAGGAGATTAACACAATCCTCAATTAACTGTTGCAATTTGTCCCTAGGCAAAGTTACCAACTTGTGATTTGTATTAATGGTAAATTCCAAATAATCAATGATTTGAACTAGTGATAATTTGGATTTATCTGGATGAATGACGAACCCTAATTGTTCAAAAGTGAGTTTAACAATTGAAACAGATGACTCGGCTTCAGCATGAGTCTTTCAAACAATTAAAATATCGTCTAGATGAGCCCCACATGCCCCTGAGCTCTGAGTAATGCTAGAATGGGTTTTAACAATCTAGTAAATAATCTAGGAGCTGAAGTTAACCCAATACAATACAATACAATACAATACAATCAGTTTTATTCATCACTTGAGTGCAAGTGAAATGAATTTGCCAGCAGCGGTACAGTGAAAAAGAACACACAAAAACGCAATAAAAATTGAACACAAACATCCACCACCGCATTCATCACTGTGGTGGAAGGCACAAAATTTGGCCAGTCCTCCTCCATTTTCCCCTGTGGTCGGGAACTCAACCGCCCTCAGCCGTCGCTGCGGGCATCCAGATGAGTGACAGTCCAGGTAAGTCCTAAAACAGTGCCTCCCCCACTGGAAACCACGGCTTCAGGTTGGTGTAGGCCGCAGACAACTGGTCGAAGATTTAAAGTTCCCGCCGTGCCGCAGCCAGAAGCACCGCGAACCGTATGGCTGGCAGTTGAAGCTCCTCTCCAGGGGTCCCCGGTGAGGGATCCTGTTCCTGATGGTAAGTCCCCACGGGCCAGCGGTGGTGGCTTCTTCTCGCACGGACGACTGGAGCTCTAGGCTGCGGACGCCGCACCAGCTTGAGTTCTGCAGACCGCGGCGTCAGGCTGCCGCGGGCCAGTGAAACGGAATGCTTCCCTCCAGTGAGGCCTGGCGAGGGCTCACCCGCTCCATGCCGAGAGTCTATGCTGCGCCCACAGCTGAAGCCCCAGGCGCGTCTCCGGGAAAGGCCGCACCGATCCTCGATGTTAGACCACGGGGGAGGCGACATGGAAAAAGTCGCCTCTCCAGGGAGGAGGCAAACTAAATGGTTTCCCCCTTACCACCCCCCACACAGGACACAGAGAGAAACATTAAAAACATACATTAAAACATACTAAAAAAAACAAAAAAAGTAGAAAAGAACGGACACGCTGCTGACAGGGCTGCCGGCTTGCAGCACCCCCACCGACCCATTAGACAGTGCTCTGATTTGCCAAAACTGAGTCATCCAGATAAATTTAAAATACCTCCTATCATCACCATGAATAGACACTGAATAATATGCATCCTTTAAATCAATGCTGGCCATATAACACCCATTGTAAACAAGATGTTTGGCCGTGGAAAAAGTTACCATTTTGAAATGCCTATAGGAAACAGATGTGTTCAAACTCGTCAGATGCAAAATAATTCTACATCCCTCAGTCTTTTTAGACCTAGGAAAAATACTTGACACAAACTGACGACTTTGACAAACTGACTTCTCAATCACCCCTTTCTTGTGTAATGTATTAATTTCTGCTTGTATGAGCACATTTTCTTCTTCTGAAAATATAAGTTTCCGACTTGGAACATGCTGATTAGGTGTTCACACAGTAAAGTAGAAATCAATTTTTACCCCTTCAATACTGTTAAGTATAAATGAATCTGATGTTATCTCCTGCCATTGTTTGAGAAACAAATGTAATCTTCCCCCAATTTGAACATCTATTTTACTTGATTCATTCTCTTTAAGAGGCATTTTTTCTCACCTGCATACGTCCTGGCTGAGCTTGTTGGCCCAGGCCCTTTGTAGGAAAAGTCATCCTTCCTTTCACACCAGTGCCAGTTCCGATACTGCAGACCTGAATGGCTGGTTCCTTCCCCTGCGTCCGAACTGGCACCCCGCCGGTAAGGAAAAATCCTCTTCCCGTGTTTGCCACCCGGCTTAATGAGGCCCATCGTTTTAGCGTCCTCATGACACTCTTTGACTCGCTTCGCGAGATCTCCTCCAAATAAAAGATTGGGTGGTTGTACGCTGGGCGCTTGCACAAAGACGCCAGATTGGGATTTATAACTGGCGTTATAGCACTTCTGATGTTATTGATCTCGAAATAAGCACTACAGAGGAGTCCCAGTGCATCTTGATGGGCTTCAGACATATGCCCTTTATCTACTGTAATGGCAAATGCCGTAAGCCCTGCTGAAAGTAGTTTTAGTACCTTCTGAAATTTCAATTCTTGAGCTCTGGCTGACACCCCCAACTGTGTCCAGATCTGATGGTTTACCATCGGTACTTTCAGTAAACCACAATTGATAGGGGCTTCATATTTTTTAGCCGCATCATCCATGGCCAATTCCTGTAGTTGGAGAGAGAGCATAAACTGTATAGCTGAAGTCAATTCATCCCCTAATGGCTCTCCTGCTTCGCTAGGCACTGCAAATTTCTCTGCAATATTAGGGATAATTTCCAGCTCTACACCCTTATGGCTCTCTTCCACCACTGATTCGGCATCAGCAAACTGCACTGGTATAACTTCCTCATCAAAGGTAGGATATTCTTGCAGCCCTGTTATAGGTGCTGCAAGCACAGGCTCTCCACTAGCCTAGCGTGGGCACCACTCCTCCTCACGGAGTTCGTCCCTGTCGAGCATTTTCTGCAATAAAATCTCGGCTTGGGGGAGCCGTGAGCAAACGGTTTCTCCTTTTGAGGCTATAACCTCCAGGCCCGACTCTGGGACCACGGGCCTATTTGATTTTCCAGTAGCGTTATTTGCTGCTGACAAGGCTACGCTGCTCTCAGGCAGTGGGTCCTGTGTCGCTAGCTCCATAGGTGGCGTCGGACTTGATGTGCTAAGCGAGCCTCCACTAACAATGCTATCCTGGTCATCGACCCTTTTTCCTCCAGAGCGTCTCGCCGACACCTTCTTCACTTTCTGTAACATCACTAAATGGAGTATTGACAACCGCTGCTACAGAAAATGAACACTGACAAAGTTTGAAAACTTACCTTCCGTTTTAAACTTACCGCTTGGACGCACCAACGGCTGTATGGGGTTCTTCACGTAGTCACTCACGTGACACCGAAGTAAAATCCTCTTTGCTTTGCCAGTCCAGTTAAACATGCTTACTTAGTAGATTGTTTGTAATGTAAAGTCAATTGAAGTACATCTTGAATTGCATAAGCACAATTGCATTGGGAGAAAACACACACAATATTTAAAATCTATTGCCAGCAATTTGCAAATCAATGTGAATGCAAATGGATAATCATTTTAGTTTTTGGACTCCAGAAGTGACTGCCTGTTTTAACAGGGACGTTTTAAGTGATAGGGTTCATAAATCTGAAGCCTGTCTACTGTTATAGGGTCCCAGTGGGGTGAAATTATTTATGGATGATAAACTGAAAACCAACCTGTAAAACCAATTAATATCCTTCCATTTTACTTTTGAAAACATTTAAAAGTAGATTTTAAATCCAATGTCTCCTCCAACGATAGATAAAGGAAGATTTTCCACTATGGAACAATTGAGTAAATCACTGAGTCTCAGAATCAAGTACACAGGACAAGATATTAAGAAGTCCCTTGTGCCAGTAGGTGGGGAGCATTTCACGACATTCATTGATTGCTGAGAGTGGTAGACGCACAACATCGGGGGGGGGCCGCCCACCGGGGGGGGGGGGGGATACGTATACGTATATCTTGGCCTGGGTAACCTTCAGGACAGTTGGGCATAGGACACATCAGTAGTGTACCCTTGCATCACTGGGTGTTTCGGCCTTTTAGCACTATATACCCTCCACAAGGGCGGCCCGCTACAGGATGATCAGTCCTCAGCGCGTGTCCCGTGTCAAACTGCCCCAAAGATTCACCATGACGTACTTGGGGCCCAGCATGGGTCTTTCCGCTTGAGCCAAATCCAACGGCTGCTTCTTTCAGCCGCGTCTGAGAGTGATCTTATGGTCTTCCGCAGAGCCTGACCGTGGATTCCAAGCTCCTTCAGCAGTCTGATGGTAGATGATGCAACAAATCCTCTGCATCCCACTTCAACTGGATAGACTTTGGTGTTCCAGCCACGCTGCATTGCCTCTGCTGCAAGCTCTGCGTAGCGCAACTTCTTATGCTCATAGGCCTCCTCAACAGAGTTCACCCATGGAACTGTGAGCTCTACGATGTAAGCAGTCTTCTGTGAAGGGGACCAGAACACCAAGTCTGGCCTGAGGTTGGTTGAAGCAATTTCAGGTGGAAAGATTAGTTGTCGGCCGATGTCCACCAGCATCCTCCAGTCACGGGCCCTGCATAGGTTTCCTTCTTCTGATCTGGTGGAAGGATGTTTAGGTGTTTTCTGTCCTTCTCGGACAAAGGTTGTTGCCCTTAAGTGGGGGGGTGGGGTTTGCTTGCTCTCGGAGGCAAGGAGTTGGTCGCACACTGCCTGTTCTCAAGGGCTGTTGCCAGGCTTTTTAGTACCTGATTATGCCGCCACGTGTATCTCCCTTGCGTGAGGCTGGTCTTGCAGCCTACCATGATGTGTTTGAGGGTCGCTGGAGTTGGGCAGAGGGCACAGGTTGGATCCTCGCCGTACCACTGATGGAGGTTCCTTGGTGATGGAAGCACGTCGTATGTCGCTCTGATGATGAAGCTGATCTTGCTTGATTCCATTTCCCATAGTTCTTTCCAGCTGATCTTCCTCCGCTCCACACCTTCCCACTGCATCCATTGCCCCTGTTTGGCATGAGAGACCGCCTTTGCACTTCTTGCGGCCTCCTCCTGTCGCCGCACCTCCTCAACCACCAATGTCCTCCGCTCTGATGTTGTGGCCTTTCGCCAAGTTGGTTTACTTGTCGTAAGGCCAAAGCCTCCTCTTCCCTGCTGCACTTGCCCCACGGTGTCTTTGTGCCTCAGGGCTGATGAAGCTTGCTGTACTGCATCAGATGGTGTCCATTTCCGGCCAGTTACTAGGGGCGGCGCAACAGCACTGACGGTCTTGTCTCTAGAGTCCCTCTGTGTCATCTGGAGTCTTACTTTGGAACACTTGTATTCCTCTGTTAGACTAGTGAGAGGTAGTTACAGGACCCCTTTGCCATAAAGGCCGATGTTAGTTAGACATCGTGGGACACCGAGCCATTTCTTCGCGTATGAAGTTATGGTTCGCTCCATCTTCTCCACAGTTGTTATTGGAGCTTCATAAACGGTCAGTGGCCACATTGTCTGAGGAAGGAGTCCAAACTGTAGGCACCAGAGCTTCAGTTTCTCCTGCAGCTTTCCAAGTAGCCGCTTGGTGCATGCTGCAGTAGTGGTTATTGTTGTCATATCATCCATGTATGCCCTGATGGGTGGCAGACGGAGCCCAGCACTGGTTCGTTCACCGCCCACCACCCATTTTGAGGCCCTGATGATGCCTTCCATGGCCATTGTAAAGGCCAAGGGTGAGACTGTGTAGCCTGCCATGATGCCTACTTCCAAGCGCTGCCATGTTGTACTGAATTCAGCTGTTGTGAAGCACAGCTGCAGGTCTTGGAAATAGTTCTTGACCAGTGTGGTGATGAGCTCTGGTACATGGAAAAAGGCAAAAGATTCCCAAAGGAGTTCATGGGGAACTGAACCAAATGCATTGGCCAGATCAAGGAAGATCACATGTAGGTCTCTCTTGTCCTTCTTAGCTGCTTGGATCTGGTGCCAGATCATGCTTGTATGCTCCAAGCAGCCCGAAAATCCTGGAATTCCTGCTTTCTGTACAGATGTATCAATGTACTTGTTTGTTACCAGATAGGTGGATAGCCTTTGTGATACAATGCTGAAAAAGATTTTTCCCTCGACGTTGAGGAGACATATTGGCCGGAATTGGCTGATGTCTGATGCATCCTTTTCTTTAGGTATTAGTATGCCGCCGGCCCTTCGCCACGTCTTAGGTATTGTTTGCTTCTTCCACACCACCCTCATGAGCTTCCATAGAAAGCGTAACACATCCGGTGCGTTCTTGTAGAGCTTGTATGGTACTCCGTTTGGCCCCAGAGCTGATGCTGCTCTTGCTCGCCGGACAGTGTTCTCTACCTCTTTCCATTTCGGAGGGCTGGTGTCCAGGTTGAATTCAGGTGGTTGAATAGGCGGGATGTCATGTGGGATGACTAAACTGCTCATGCCTTTTTGTGTCTTGGTGGGCCTTTTCCAGGTGTTCCTCCAATTCTTGTTTTGATGTTTTCAAAGTTCCACTTTTTTCCTTTGCGAAGAGGTCTTTGATGAACTTGAAAGGGTCTTCGTAGAACCGTGTTCTTGTGTGTTCTTTCTTCTTGCGAAGTTTCCTCATGTTCTCTGCTTTTCGCAAGGTTGCCAATCGGCTCTTGATGTCCTCTTGAAATAGCATGAGACCTTCTCTCTCTGCGTCAGTTGCTTTTTTCCATTGCTTTTTCAACTGTCTCCTCTCTCTGATTAGCCTCTCGATCTCCTGCTGCCTCCTGGACTTGATTGGTGTTGGTAATTTCTTTCCACCTCTCCCTTTACTCACCCCAAACCTTTCTTCTCCATAGCTGTAGATTGTGTTGCCCATCCTTTCAAGCTTTTCCACTGCTGTGCCCACTTGTTGCTCTAAGATATGTATAAGGTCACTGTTGACTGTCTCCCACTCTTTCTTTTCAACAGCTTTGGGCTATTTCACTCCAGGTTTGTGCCCTTTGATCTTTCCCTCCAATGGAGGTCTTTGTAGTTGTTGCGTGGGCTCCTCCACCGGCATTTCTGTTCTTGTATCGCCCTCTTCAGTGACATGGGTGCTGATGCTCTGCGAACTTTGGTTTGTGTCCCGTCGCTGTGCTTCATTCGACTGATTTGACTGGTTGCTTCATAAGAAGTACTGGTCAATGCGAGGCCCATGTCTCTGCTCTCTCAAGCACTTTTTCCTCCTTGGTGGATCTTCAAGCCCATCATTGATGTTCTTTAATCCCAACCACAGATGCACACCTGAAGTTTGTGTCCCGCAGCTGTTGTGGATGTCTCATGTGCCATGCTCTCCTTGTCCGTGGTCGTTTCCGTTCCTGGGTCTGTAACTGTGTTATCAATCAGTGAGCCATCTTGCGCCCCCGCTCTCGCAGGCTCTAGGGGTATTTCCTTTAATTTACATTTTGTAGCATTTAGCGGGTGTCTCCAACTAGCTGAAACAGCGTTAGGGACTGCTGTCATGGGTAGCTAGCCCATGACGGCCCCAGTGGGGTCTGTTCCCTCCTGTCAGCTGTCTCTCCAAGCTGTCACATGGACTTTCCCATGTTGTCAGCTATCCTTCCACATCAGTCACTGGACGAGTCCAGATTTTCAGAGTCAAGTACATGGGACAAGATGTTAAGAAGTCCCTTGTGCCAGTAGGTGGGGAGCATTTCACGACATTCATTGATTGTTCAGAGTGGTAGACGCTCAACATGGGGGGGGGGGGGGCGGGGGGGGGGGGGGGGGGGGGGGGGGGGGGGGGGGGGGGGGGATACGTATACGTATATCTTGGCCTGGGTAACCTTCAGGACAGTTGGGCACAGGACACATCATCAGTAGTGATTGACCATTTGTTTATTTCAATGATCTGATAGTCACAGACAATTGCTGCTCATTTTATTCATAGAATGAACTGGCGCCACTGTAAACAAGACACCTTTATAGGCATATTTTCAAAATAACAAGGATTTAAAAGTCCACATTGGCATTTACTTGTTCAGTCTGTATATGGGATATCTTTGGTGGCCTTTTTGATAAAGGTTTTACCTTATAACATATTTGGAGTACATTATGATAGCACATGAAAGGACATGGCTTGGCCTATAATCCTCTAAACCTATCCTATCCATCTGCCTGTCGAAATGTCTGTTAATTGTTATGAAACTACCAGCCTCGACTACCTCCACCAGCAGCTCATTCCATATACCAACCACCCTTTATGTAAAAGAGTTACCCCTCGGGTTCCTATTCTAATCTTTCCCCCCCTCACCTTAAACCTGTCCTCTGGTTCTTGATTCCCCTACTCTGGGCATTTACCCAATCTATATTTTTGTACACATCTATAAGATCACCCCTCATCCTCCTGCACTCCAAGGAATAAAGTCCTAGCCTCTCAACCTCTCCCTATGGCTCGGGCATCACCACCGTGAACTTGCAGGTGGTGATGTTCCCATCCACTTGTTGCCTTTGCCATTCTTGGTGGTAGATGGTTTGAGAGATGGGACTATCAGTGGAGAGAATGAATGTTTAGAATGGTTGATGGTTTACTAATTAAGTGCGCTGCTTTGTTCTGGATGGTATCGAAGTTCTTGAGAGTTACTGGAGCCACACTTATCCCAGGCAAGCAGAGTATGCCGTCATGTTCTTGACTTGTGCCAGGTTGAAAGGAAATACTTTTTGTATGTGTCAGGAAGGATTTGGCATGCACATGCAGCCACAGTGGTGGGTCTGGATGAATTGCTGATCAATGTGACCATGAGGTTGTTGTTGATGGGGAGAGGCTCATCAATGGGAATGCCATTGAATGTCAAGGGTAAATGTTTAGACATGTGAGAGGTGATCATAATCTGGCATGAATGTTACTTGCTTCTTATCAGCCCAGTGTTGCCCAGGTCTTGCAGGATCAGACACGGACTACTTCATTTGCTGTGGAATAGCAAATTGTGCAAAGCTCAATGAACATCCCCATTTATGATGGAAGGAAGGACATTGACAAAGCAACCGAAGATGGTTGGGCTGGAATTCCTCTGTCAAAATGTCATATAAATAAATACAAAGCTGGTTACAGTGTTGTTTCATTGTACGTCACTATCAATCATTAACAATGGTCCAAAGTAATCAAACCACAGTTATATATATATAAAAATGCTGGAGTAACTCAGCGGGACAGGCAGCATCTCTGGAGAGAAGGGAGGGTGACGTTTTGGATCACGACCCTTCCTCAGTCTGAAGAAGGGTCTCGACCCAAATTGTCACCCATTCCTTCTCTCCAGCGCTGCTGCCTGTCTCGCTGAGTTGCTTCAGCATTTTGTGTCTATCCGGTTTAAACCAGCATCTGCAGTTCCTTCCTATAGGTGTATACTTTCAGTATTGCCACAAGGAGTAAGACATTGGGTTGTGGTCTTTAAATCTCTCAGATTGGCACTGAGTTCAGTGGGATCGCCATCATTGCAGAACAACGAGAGTGACCTTCATCCTCTTTCTACCCTTTTCTGATCTCACCACAGTTTTGAAATGGGGAAAATAATGAGGTCTGCTGCCACCAAAACTGGACGGACACCTACTTGAGTCTGTCAAACTTTTACATAGGTTGGTAATACATAGGAGCTTGGTTCAATTGTGAGTTTTCAGTGCAAGCACCTTATAGTGAAATTGTGACTGCAGTAACCAAACCAACAGAAAATATCAGACACAACATCAAGTGTGTTAGTTGATAGTGGGGTCGAGTTTGAAGGAGGGTACATGGTCTTGACCACTCTTATCCCTTTCAATGGTGTCCTTATGCAAAAGTTGATGTGTTGGAGATGTTTCATGTCTCTTATTACTGGTTGCACTGTTAACAATGTCACCCACATGGATTTGTTAATAATAGTAATTAGACCAACAACAACTCGAGTAAACAAAGTCACCAGTTCTCAAATAATGAAGCAATGACTATCTGCATGGGAGGTGGAGGCAGGAGAAACTGTGACTAAAAGGAAATAAATCTTGTATTTATATAGCACCATTCACAACCCCATGAAGTCCCAAAGTTCCTGGTGAGTTTTCAAAGTGCCTCAATTAAAACACGTCAAACTACCATAAAAAAACCTTATGACAATAACCAAATAATTTGTTTGAGTGAAGTAGATTGAGAGGTAAATATTGGCCAGAACATTGGGAAGAACCGCTCTGCTCTCAGAAGTAGTGCTCTGAGAACATTTATATATGTTGGGGCAGGGGTACTTGGACTAATGTTTTATCCAAGTGTGCTGGGATGTTAGCCTCAATGTATCTCATACACGTGAGTGGATTGAGAGTTAAACTTGCAACCTTTTGACTGAGAACTCATCAACTCGAACCCTGAATGAGGCTGACATCTCATTGGGTCCCTTTAGGTCAAATTGTCTTCAAAATAATAGATCAGAGCCAGGTTAAGCCTCTTTGGCAGCTACAGCCATCCATTTTATGAGCCAGGCAGGTATTCCCAAGCCTCCACACTGCTGGCACAGATTCCTGATGAAGCTGTAAGATTAGCCTCATCCCCACTGTTGGACTGGTGGGTAGGATTTTCTAAATTGGAATTAGGATCAAGCTACCTTTCTGTCCAATTAAGATGAAGCCGGTCCTTGAGCTTTGAGTCTTTGGCCTGCTATTCCCACATGCCTGTGTGCCTATATCGGTCCAACTTTATCAGCGCAGAATTGACCCAAATCCATACATACTAATTTAGCAGAGGTAGACAAAAGTGCTGGAGAAACTTAGCGGGTGCAGCAGCATCTATGGAGCGAAGGAAATAGGCAACTCTTCGGGCCAAAACCCTTATTCAGACTGATGTAGGGTGGGTGGGGGAAGAAGAAAGGAAGAGGAGCCCGAGGGCTGAGGGAGAGCTGATGAGGGGAGGAGACAGCAAGGGCTACTGGAAATTGGAGAAGTCAATGTTTATGCCGCTAGGGTGTAAACTGCCCAAGCGGAATATGAGGTGCTGCTCCTCCAATTTCTGGTAGTGCTCACTCTGGCCATGGAGGAGGCCCAGGACAGAAAGATCGGATTCAGAATGGGAGGGGGAGTTGAAGGGCTGAGCCACAGGGAGATCAGGTTGGTTAATGCTGACCGAGCGGAGGTGTTCGGCGAAACAATCGCCAAGCCTACGCTTGGTCTCACCGATGTAGATCAGCTGAGATCGAGAGCAGCGCATGCAATAGATGAGGTTGGAGGAGATGCAGGTGAACCTGTCACACCTGGAACGACTACTTGGGTCCTTGAATGGAGTCGAGGGGGGAAGTAAAGCGACAAGTGTAGCATCTCTTGTGGTTGCAAGGGAATGAGCCCAGGGAGGGGGTGGTGCGGGAGGGATGGGAGGAATTGACCAGGGAGTTCCGGAGGGAGCAGGCTTTGCGGAAAGCAGACGGGGGGGTGATGGGAAGATGTGGCGAGTGGTGGGGTCACGTTGGAGGTGGCAAAAATGATGGAGGACTATTTGTTGTATGTGATTGCTAGTGGGGTGAAAGGTGAGGACTAGGGGGCCTCTGCCCTTGTTACGAGTGGGAGGATGGGGAGAGAGAGCAGTGTTATGGGGTATTGAAGAGACCCTGGTGAGAGCCTCATCTATAGTAGGGAGGGGTAACCCCGTTCCCTGAAAAATTAGGACATTTCCGTTGCTTCTGATAATTTAGAAGCATACAGCTATGCTCCTGGGATGTTTTTAAATGCAACAACAACATATCATGATCTTTAGATTAAAAAAAAATCTAACAATAGGGCAGCAATTGCCCAAAACCATTCCAACTGTTTTCTGGTTTATCCTCATGACAAATGCAATCTGTAAGGTGGGGTGTAAAAAGTTCTAAGATCGGCCGATGAATGCAAGAGAAGCTATGCAAGAGGTTCTGGGGAAATGAGTGCCGGCTGCATGGTGAAGCCCAGTCAATCAAAAAGGCCGTTCAAAGCAAGCTGAAATTATGAAATTAAAATAGCAAAGAAACGAGGTCAACAACAATGGGAATGTGCGAATTTGTGAATGTGCCTTTGCTCTCCAAAAATTATAACCTTCCTTTGATCTCCACAGCCATTGATTAACCTGCTGCTAATGTTATGGAATGTGTATGTTTCATAGCCACCTCTATAATTTGATATCGTCACTTAACCTTATGGCAATGTGCGTCACCAAGCGAGGGATTTCCTCTGAAGAACAAAACATATTCCCATTAATTTTGACCTCTTCTTATACTTTGACATTGAGGTCATTGGTGCAAACATGCAGTTGCATCTTCTCTATCCAGATTATAAGGTCATAGAATAGGAGTAGAATTCGGCCATTCGGCCTATCAAGCCTACTCCGCCATTCAATCATCTATCTCTCCCTCCATTTTCTTGCCTTCTCCCCATAACCTCTGAAACCAGTATTAATCAAAAATCTTTCTCTAAAATCTTCTGTCTTAAAAATATCCACTGACTTGGCCTCTACAGCCTTCTGTTGCAAATAATTCCATAGATTCACCACCCTCTAACTAAATAAATTTTTCCTCATATCCTTCATAGAAGAACATCCTTTAATTCTACAGCTTTGATCACTAGTCCTAGACTCTCCCACCAGTGGTAACATCCCACCAGTGAAAACATCCTCTCCACATCCACTCTATCAAAGCCTTTCACTATTCTGTACGTTTCAATGAGGTCCCTCCTCATGGTTCTAAACTCCAGCGAGTGCAGACCCAGTGCCGACAAATGCCCATCATAGTTTAACCTACTAATTCCTGGAATCATTTTTGTAAATCTCCTCTGGACACGTCCTTCTTCAGATATGGTGCCCAAAATTGTTCATAATATTCCAAATGCAGCCTTACCTGTGCCTTATAGAGCCTCAGCATTACATCCCTGTTTTTGTATACAAGTCCTCTTGAAATAAATGCTACCATCGAGTTTGCTTTCTTTACTACCGATTCGACTTGCGGATAATCGATGACTTTTTGGGAATCCTGCACAAGTCCCTTTGCACCTTCGATTTCTGGATTCTCTCCCCATTTAGAAAATAGTCTACGCCTTTATTCCTACTACCAAAATACCTGGATGTATCAATAATTCAGAAATCTTGTTCTAGGTACAAACATTTTAGTCATTGGCGTATCACAGCGTACATATTACATTGTATTGCTGCATCTGATTGATTGGCTGATCCCTGGTACTATTATGTCAAACATAAATCTTCATTTACTTGAGGAAATGTTCAGAAAACATCATCAACAAGAAGTCAAGCTGCAAGGAAGCAAATATGCAGGAAAATATATGTGATGGATTTTGGTCTGCAAGTATATGAACATGTCTTGTTGTCAGTAAATGAGTTCAGACTATCATAGCCTAAAAGCCTGACTGAACTTCATTTCCTGGCATGATCTAACATTGCACTAGGTTTTGACACAGCACTGAGTCTACTTCATCAGCTGAAAAAAATAGGAAACGCTGGTCATTCACATTCAGTACACCATTCCTTCCTTCTCACCATATCTCCTGACTCCGCTATCTTTAAGAGCTCTATCTAAAGGGGCTGTCGAACTGCGGCGACCTAATCTGCGAGTTTAGAAGAGTTTGCTCTCAACTCAAACTCGCAGCATGGTCGACACATGGTCCAAGGAGGTCCTATGAGGTCACTGGAACTCTCATTCATACTTTAGGGAAATTCCCCCATACTTGCGGCCTCAGTTTGGTCGAGGAAAAATGTTCAGCATGTTGAAAATTTTTCCGCAAGTAAAAATTAGTCGGCATGGTTCTTTTGAACTTGTTGTGCAGTGGAGTGGGGTCGCTATGTAGTTATAGGCAGTCGAGGGCAGCCGTAGGCTGTCGAGGGCTGCCATAGGCAGTCTCTTTCACTGACCGGGCATTTTAATTGGCCCATTGGAGTTATCAGGACCAAGGAAAACCGACCGGTAATTTAAATGCATGCTAAACTGTATTATAAGTTGCCTGGCTTCTTAAAAGTGTCTCCCACTCCTCCTCTCCCCCCCTCCCCCCCCCCCCCCTCCCCCCCTCCCCCCCCCCCCCCCCCCCCCCCCCCACCCCTCTGGTAAACTTGTTTTTTCCATCCCTGTAAAAAATGCCCACGAGTAAAAAAATACTCGTGGTGAAAAAAATTGTTACTTTTTACTTGTAGTTGACCATAACGAGCCGTTACGGGACATCCACGAACGCCAATGGACCCGCTACGGATATTCTCCGAACTCGAATCGGGGAAAATCTCGGGAGAACTTGTGAATTACCTCGTACAGTGGAACAGGGGCTTTACTTTCAGTGACTGATGAACAAGGGCCCCTGGAACACTTTGTACTTCCCCTTTTCCCAATTTGACACAATTCAGTTAATAATCTGCCTTCCAGTTTTTGCCACCAAAGTGGATAAATTCACATTTATCCACATTTAATTACATCTGCCATGCATCTGCCCACTCACCCAACCTGTCCAAGTCACCCTGCATCCTATTAGCATCCTCCTCACAGTTCACACTGCCACCCAGCTTTGTGTCATCTGCAAATTTGCTAACGTTACTTTGAATCCCTTCATCTAAATCATTAATGTATATTGTAAATAGCTGCGGTCCCAGCACTGAGCATTGCGGTACCCCACTAGTCACCGCCTGCCATTCTGAAAGGGATCCGTTAATCTCTAGTCTTTATTTCCTGTCTGCCAACCAATTTTCTATCCATGTCAGTACCCTACCCCCAATACCATGTGCTCTTATTTTGCCCACTAATCACCTATGTGGGACATTATTAAATGCTTTCTGAAAGTCCAGGTACACTACATCCACTGGCTCTCACTTGTCCATTTTCCTAGTTACATCCTCAAAAAATTCCAGGAGATTAGTCAAGCATGATTTCCCGTTCGTAAATCCATGCTGACTCGGACCGATCCTGTTACTGCTATCTAAATGTCCCGCTATTTCATCTTTTATAATTGACTCCAGCATCTTCCCGAACACCGATGTCAGGGTAACTGGCCTATAATTCCCTGTTTTCTCTCTCCTGTCTTTCTTAAAAAAGTGGGATAACATTAGCTACCCTCCAATCCACAGAAACATCCTGAATCTATAGAACATTGGAAAATGAACACCAATGCATCCACAATTTCTATAGCCACTTCCTTAAGTACCCTGGGATGCAGACCATCAGGCCCTAGGGATTTATCAGCCTTCAGTCCCATGTCCACCCAACACCATTTCCTGCCTAATGTGAATTTCCTTCTGTTCCTCCATCACCCTAGATCCTCTGGCCATTAGTACATCAGGAAGATTGTTTGTGTCTTCCTAAGTGAAGATGGATCCAAAGTACCTGTTCAACTTGTCTGCTATTTCCTTGTTCCCCATACTAAATTCACCTGATCCAGTCTTCAAGGGTCCAACTTTGGTCTTAACTAATGTTTTCCCCTTCACATACCTAAAGAAGCTTTTACTATCCTCCTTTATATTCTTGGCTAGCTTATCTTCCTACCTCATATTTTCTCCCCGTATTGACTTTTTAGTTATCTTCTGTTGCTCTTTAAAATTGTCCCAATCCTCTGGCTTCCCGCTCATCTTTGCTATGTTATACTTCTCTTTTATTTTTATACTGTCCTTGACTTCTCTTGTCTGCCATGGTCGCCCCTTACTCCCTTGGAATCTTTCTTCTTCTTTGGAATGAATGGATCCCGCACCTTCTGTATTATTCCGAGAAATACCTGCCATTGTTGTTCCACTGTCATCCACTGAGTCCTCTTTGATGCAATGTGAATCCAACCAGGTGCTAAAACTTGTTTAGTATGCTTTTATTAATGGAATTAATATTGTGCATTGCCACGCTATGGACAATGGGTTGAGAAGCCTATTACTAACGTGTCGCGCACATTAACTAAAGGTTTTCCTAAAAAATATATGCCACAGGCAGTCCCCAGGTTTCATAAGGGTTTCTAGGTCGAGGAGAGACACGATGGTACAGCGGTAGCACCAGAGACCCGAGTTCAATCCTGATACGGGTACTGTCTGTATGGAGTTTGTACGTTCTCCCCGTGACCTGTGTGGGTTTTCTCCAGGATCACTGGTATGCTCTCACAATCCAAAGACGTACAGGTTTGTAGGATAATTGGTATAATTGTAAATTGTCTCTAGTGTGTGTTGGATAGTGATAGTGTGCAGGGGTCGCTGGTCGGCGCTAACTCGGTGGGCTGAAGGGCCTGTTTCCTCTCTGCACGAGCAGAATTATGGCCAATCGGCCCATCACGTCTACTCTGTCATTCAATCATGGCTGATCTATTTTTTTCTCTCAACCTCATTCTCTGCCTCTCCCCCATAACCATTGACACTCTAGGTAATGAAGTGTTGTACCGTTGGCTGGGAGAGGGTGCTTGTGATCTTTCTGGCATTGATGCAAACAGAAGGAGATGAATGAAATCAGAAGAAAGAGGAAAGAAAAATGCAACACTGGAGAGACACAATATTGCGATCACTCGAAATCTGAAATTAACAGAAGTTACTGCAAGGCAGCACCGATGTAGGGAAAGAAAGTTAAAGTTTGAGAAGGGTAATTGGCCCAAAATATTAATTTAGTTTAGTGGAAACAGGCCCTTTGACCCACTGAGTCCACACCGACCAATGATCATCCGTACCCTATCCTACACACTAGGAGTAATTTACAGAAGCCAATTAATCTACAAACGTGCACGTCTTTGGAATGTGGGAGGAAACCGGAGCACACGGAGATAACCCACGCAGTTACAGGGAAAACGTACAAACTCCATACAGACAGCACCCCTGGTCAGGATTGAACTTAGGATCTCTAGTGCTGTAAGCAGCAGCTCTACCGCTGCGCCACTGTGCACCCGACTCTGGTTGACTCGGCTTTTTAATCTGCAGATGCTCTTGAATCTGCAGAGAGTTTCCAACAATTGCTGATTTTAATTTGGGGCCTATGAGCCAAACCTGCATGAAGGACCTGGGGATCAGCGGACAAGCCCTTCGCCAGGCCATCAAAGAAACATTACGGGTAGCAGAGCGGAGTAGCCAGTGGCTCTGGCTGAAGAGGAAAGACCCCATTTATGGTCCGATAGACAGATGCAGAGGGGGGTGGTTCTGGGACACCAGAATGCACCACTGAGCCTACTGGAGACGTCGTGGGTTCAATCAGCAAAACGTTGATGAAAGTAGGTGCCCACTTGATAACCCCAATGCCTAGCCTTTCTCAACATCAGAGGAGCACAGATGAGAGCAGAAGGCTCCCATCACCATCGGGAGTAAATTGATATTTGGCACTTTGGATTTTTAACATTTAGTCCTGTGTATTTGTGAACATTTACCCTGGAATTATCCAGTGACTGCCGTGAATAGAATGGCTGACAACAAGGGAACGACCTTGTGACTGCTGGAAAGACAGCGTTCAGGATGAAATAGACCCCACCTGGGGCAGGCAAGGGCTAGCTACCCATGTCAGCAGGATCCAATACTATTCAGTATTTTGGAGACACCCGCATATGGCTACGAAAAGAATTAAAGAAAGAATATCCCTAGAGTCTGCGAGAGCGGGGGCGGAAGATGACTCATTGACGGATAACACGGCTATAGACCTAGGAACAGAAATAACCATGAGCACTACATGCACTCAAAAAGAACCATGCGCACAAACATCATCCGAGAAGAGGCTTCAGGTCTGCTCCTGCGGAAAATAGCATCTTCAAAGGGCCTGAAAAAACATCAAGGAAAGAAAGTGTGCTGAGAGAGGGAAAACTTGGACCTCGCATTGATAAGCACTTCCTGAGAAGTCAATCAAGTCAGTCGAATGATGTCCAGCGACTGGAGTCTCACCAAAGTTCGCAAGGCATCAGCCCCCCTGATGAAGGAAACTCAAGCACACTTACGTAGGCAGAGGAAGATATGGAGCCCATCCAGCCAAGAAAACCAGCAATGGAGAAAACGATCAGCGGAAGAAAACCTTGCGTCAAATGGCCTGGAGCCTCAGAGAAGAAAGAATGGGAGACCATAAATGTAGACCTAATGCGTATCTTACAGGGTCTAAGGGGTACAGTTGAAAGAAAGCTTGATAAGATGGGGGGCATCATCTATGGCTATGGAGCAGAACGATATGCAATAAGGGAGAAAAAGGAAAATGCACCAGCTTTGGAAAGCAGGTCCAGACGGCAAAAGGAGATGGAATGCCTAATCCGGGAGAGAAGGCAGCTCAAGAAGCAGTGGAGGAAGACATCAACATTCTCCAGGGAAACATCAAAAACCATTTAGCAACCCTGAGACGAGCAGAGTGCCTGCTGAAATCACGAAAAAATAAAGAACGAACGAGATCAAGCTTCTTCAAGGACCCCAATAAGTTCGTAAAATCACTTTTCATCAAGGAAAAGGGAGGAAACCTGAAAATATCAAGGCAGGAGTTGGACGAGCATCTGGAAATAAAGCATGCGGACAACAAGAGACACCAGAAGACAGCTATTCAGTTTTTTTAAATTAAAAAAAAAGATAAAATTTTATTTAAAAAAAAAAAATCTTTATTTATTAGAGGTACCGTAAGTTACATCAGTGTACATCCCTTATGTAGTATCACTGTCATTGTACCCCTTAATTTTTTTAAGGCTTTAGAAAAGAGAGAAAAGAGAGAGAAATAACAGTAAAAAAAGTAGAAGAGTGAAAGAGAGATGTGAAAGTAAAAAAGCGTGACAGAGGGAAAGGAAACCCTAGAAGAGTTAGAGACCGGAGATTAAGAGATAGACACTGGAGAGGAAAAAAGCCAATTACTTTATTATAAACATCTCGCAAAAGGAGTCTACCAACTCGGCAGTTTTTCTGCCCCCTTTACCAAGACCCGACACCAGTACTTTTTTGAGGTATTGTTGCACCTTTTCCTTGTAATAGATTTATAAATGCTGACCACGTCTTATAGAAACAGTCTGATTTTCCTGCTAGTCTGAGTCTTCCAAGTGTAGTGTTTCGAACATAGTTGAAATCCACATATTAACTGTTGGTATAGGAGTATTTTTCCAGAATTTTAAGATGAGCTTTTTTACAGTTATTAAGCCATATTCAAATAGAGTCTTTTGAAACACATTTAATTCAGGGCTATCTTCCGATGTCCCAAAGATAATCCAGTCTGCTTTTGGAGTCAGTTTTATTTTAAATACTTTTGTGAAAATATCAAAAATTTCAGTCCAAAATGTTTGAATTTTTGTACAAAAGACAAATGAGTGTGCTATATTAGCTTCTTGACGTTTACATTTATCACATATAGGTGAGACGTTTGGAAAAAAGTTTACTTATTTTAGTTTTTGAATAGTATAATCTGTGTAAGATTTTAAATTGTATCAAGGTGTGTCTTACATTAATTGAACATTTATGCACATTTAATAAATATTCTTCCCACCTTTCTTTGGGACGTTTTATAGTTAATTATTTTTCCCAGTCTCTCCTGATACCTTCTGTTGTTGGTATTTCTGCGTTTAGAATAATATTATATATATATGATATTAGGTTTGCTGATTCTGCCTTTGTATTCATTACTTCTTCCAGTAAATCTGGAGACATATTGTGATAGTCTTGTGCGTATTTTTTCAGATAATCACAGATTTGGAAATATTTAAAATACTGATTGTTTCCCAAATTGTATTTTAGTTGTACTTGTTTAAATGATAATAGTTTCCCCAATTCATACACATCTCCGAAGATTTTAATTCCAGCTCTTTCCCATTGTATAAATGCTTTATCTATAGTTGAAGGTTTAAATGAGGGTTTTTTACCGATAGGAGATACGAGAGATACAGTTCTTAATTTTAAATTGTGTTTTATTTGTTTCCAAATTCTACTTGTACTGTGTATAATTGGATTATTGTTGTAATTTGTATTATTCATCGACGTTGGTGAGAGAAGGATTGCTCCAATATTGTAAGGAGAGCAATCCTCTTTCTCCATAATCGTCCAATCCGGTTGCTGGGGAGAGTTATCCAGCAGTTGGATCATGTTTCTAATATTTACAGACCAGTAGTAATACATAAAGTTGGGGAGTACTAATCCCCCTACTACTTTGGGTTTATTCAGATGAGCTTTTTGTATTCTGTGGGATTATAATCCCAAATAAAATTTGTGATATCTGAGTCCAGTTTTTTTTTTAAACTTTTTGGGTAAGTATATTGGAATAGATTGTAACAGGTATAAAATTTGTGGTAGAAAAATCATTTTTATGGCATTTATTCGGCCTATTAAGACATCGGAAGCATTTTCCAAAATTGAATCAAGTTATGTCGTTTCTTAAGTAGAGGGTTATAATTTTCATCAAACATGTCTTGATATCTTCTAGTAATTTCGATGCCCAAGTATTTAAATTTTTCCGTAGCTATTTTGAAAGGAAACTGTAAAAGATGCGTAGAGTCTTTCGGTTTTATTGACATGATTTCATTTTTATTCCATTGCCCGATCGAAGACGAGGGCAATATATTGAGGCTATATCGTATCTGAGAATGATCCGAAGAACCTCCTTTATTAATTGCAACATAAATAAGGGTACTTTGCAACATTGTAAATAAGGGTTAATGTATATGTTTTTTATGTAATATGTCTGACAATGTGTGTTTTGTGCCATGAGAATAAAATTTATTTCGCAATACGTTGCCGTACATCATCACAGGTTAATGATATTTTATTGTTGGAATATTTTGTTTTATATCCATGGATATTCGGATGAGTTCTAAATCTTTCCGCTAGGGGTTCAATTATGAGAGCAAATAACAACGGTGATAATGAACATCCTTATCTGTTACCCCTTGACAATTGAAATTTCGTAGATAAATTATTGTTAGTTAATATTCTGCCCGTTGGCTTATTTAAGTAATTTAATCCATAGAACAAAATTATCTCCCAGTTGAAATTCTTGCAATACCCTGACCATATATTCCCATTTGACCTGATCGAATGCTTTCTCTGCATCCAACGATATGATTGATAGTTTTTGATCTTCCGTTTGGTGTGAATGCATTATATTGAGCAGATGTCTCAAATTATTAAATTATTGTCTCTTAGGGATAAACCCTGTTAGATCCGGATGTACTAATTTACTAGCATATTTACTTAGTCTTCTAGCTAGTATTTTTGCTAATATTTTCTGATCTGTGTTTAACAACGCAATAGCTCTATATGTTCCAAGTTCTTCCACATCTTTATCTTTCTTAAGTATTAGTGTGATCATGGATTCTGCTAGTGTTTCAGGTAGTATTTCTTCTTTGAAGGCATAAGTATACATTTTCTGTAGGCGAGGAGTAAATATGTCATTAAAACTTTTATAGAATTCATTACTAAATCCGTCGGGACCTGGTGTTTTTCCATTTTTTAATGAGATTATTGTTTCTTCTATTTCCTTATTTGAGATTTGTGCTCCCAATTCCTCTTGTTCCTGCAACTCTAATCTAGGAACGTTATAATTATCCAAGAACTCTGTAACTTTGTTGGTGTCCATTGTCGTTTTAGATGTATACAGATTCTCGTAAAATTGTGCAAATCTTTTATTAATATCACTCGGCAAGGTCAATATTTCCCCTTTGTCTGATTTAAAATTGTGTAATCCTTTTCTCGTTTTTATAACTGACATGCCAGAATTTTATGGGGCTTATCCCCAAAATCAAAGTGTTCCTGTCGTGTAATTTGTAATAATCTTATGACTTTCTCTGATAATAATTTATTTAATTTAAATTTCAGTATTATTATTTTATTATGTTTATCTGTAGTGGGGTCTTTAGCGTTTTCTATGTCCAGTTGTCTGATTTGTTCTTCTAACTGTCTTTGTTCGTTCTTATTTTTCTTATTTTGAAAAGCTTGGTATGAAATCATAACGCCTCGAATAAATGCTTTAAAAGATTCCCATGATAGTGTAGGTGATATGTCTGGCATGTCGTTTATTTCGAAAAAAAAGGTCCATTTGCTCTTTTAAATATATACTCCCTTGTGGGTCTTTTAAAATTTGAGGATTGTACCTCCAAAATGGTTTGTTCTTAGTCATTCCTTCCATTTTTAGAAAAAAAGTTATTGGGGATTGATCTGAGATTGTATTTGCGTGGTATTTTGGTTTAGAAGTGTGGGGTATTAGTTTTGTATCCACCAGGAAATAATCTATTCGTGAATATGCCTTGTGTACCATTGAATAGAACAAGTAATCCCTGCTGGTTGGATTTGCAATCCTCTAGACATCCGTTATTTATATATGTGTTTTTTATATATGTGTTTAGAAGTTCGCTAGTTTTGGATTTCGTAATATCTCTCTGTTTTTGATTGGATTTTTCTAAGTGTCTAAAACACAGTTAAAGTCTCCGCCGATTATGACATTTTGGTAGTTATATTCTGCAATTATATTCAAGATTTAATTTAAAAAGTGCGGGTTGTCAAAGTTGGGCGCATATATGTTTACCAAGGTATTTGGGGTAGCATGGATCTCCCCGGTAACTATCAAATATCTCCCATCCTTATCTGTTAAGGTAGTTTTGGATTTAAATGGAATGCCTTTGCGAATAATAATAGATGTTCCTCTAGATTTTGATGAGTATGACGCATGAAAAGTCTGTCCTATCCAGTTAGCCCTCAATCTAGCTTGGTCTTGAAGTTTAAGATGGGTCTCTTGTAAGAAAGCAATATCTGTGTTGTATGCTTTCAGCTGAGCTAGAATCTTACCACTTTTAATGCGTTCGTTAACCCCCCTATTGTTCCAACTACAAAATGAGATTCCACCCAATTTATTTTGTTTATCGTCTTGCATTTTGAATAGATTTAATACCTGTGTGTCTTGCGGTGCATTCGTACCTCAGGTCTTGAGATATAGGGGGATCATTTACCCTACAAAGTTCACTTAGTAGATTCCCTTTGCGATTGTCCTTGAATTAAAAAAAACCACATGTGACTAAATGTGAAAATGATTAAAAAAAACTAATACAAGTGAGAATACAGTGACCGAGCTTGTTGGCACTGTAACAAGTGACCCACCTGTAGGTGGGAAAAAGCATTTTATTGACTTCCGTTGTTGATATAAAACAAACAAATAGCTCCACTCCCTCGATTAATCATAACATACTGGAGCGGGACTGGTTTCAAAATCAGATGTATAGTACCCATTTACGGTATATGTATCCATTTCCTAGATATTTCCGGATATAACTATCATTTTTATGTACTAAGTGTTAAACGTATATTTAAACCTCAGAAATCATCAACTGTTGGTTCAAGGGGTTAACCTATTTCTGGTAGATAGAATTGAATTGAACTATCAATTTTACTTCGGAGTCAAGTGAGTGATTCCGTGAAGAAGGCCCGCCAGGACGCCTGTGCAGCATTACGTCAGCCGCATTGGCGCAAGCACCAGTCAGGCAGGACTGAGCTCCTGCCTGTGGTAAGATAACTTTAAGGTAAGTTTATTTTTACTTACCAGGGGTTTAGGCAGGAGCCTCTCTTTACAGAAGTTTCCTGCCAGTTTTGCAGCCAGACAACTTGCCGGTTCTGGACTGTGGTGAATTTCAGTCCGACCGCATATGCGGGAAAACCAGCAAAATTGATTGGGTTGCGAGATAACGAGCCGCTAACAGTGCAGTCAGCGGCTCCCCAACTGCAGGAATGCCGTAAAAAACAGCAAAAAACTGAGCAGAGTCGCTGACAGAGGGGTCAGCGGCTCCGCAACCTGCGGGGATGCCGTGGGAATGGCAAGGAATATTAAACTGAGTCGCTGACAGGGGGTCAGTGGCTCCAAGCCTGTGGGATGCCGTTGAATGGCAAAGGAGCAACGCTGGAGCCACTGACAGTGGGGTCAGTGGCTCACAGACATTGGTCCCCAGTCAAAAAATTACTGGGACTAATTCAGCCCTCAGATGAGTTGGAATATAAGGATTCTCCTTATAATTAAAAGTATGTAATTTATTGTGTTTTTTCTTTGAGTAAAAAACTAAAGGAAAGTAACAAGTTATTATTATATGATATTGTTCTGACAATGTTATTATTGTTTAAGCAGAGGTTGCTATGATTTATATTTTCACAGGTAAAGCTGTACACTAAATGTTGATTTAGTGAGCTTTCACAGCAATAGCCGGGCCTATGGGACAGGCCGCGCGAGCAGCGCCTGACAGGGCTGCTACATGTGTAAAATGTGCAGGCCGATGGGACAGGCCACGCCGGCAGCGCCGGACAGGGCTGCTTCATATATGAAAGTGCCGGCCTAGGGGAGAGCCGTGCCAGCAGCGCCTGATGCAGGGCTGTTCATGATAAAAGCGCCGGCCTTTATGAAAGGCGGCGCCAGCAACGCCTGGCAGAGGGTTGCTCAAATTCACACATATGTGAACATTGTTGGAACAATTCACACATGGGGAAGTCCAGGACAAGGGGTCACAGCTTAAGGATAAGGGGGAAATCCTTTAAGACCGAGATGAGAAAGACTTTTTTCACACAGAGAGTGGTGAGTCTCTGGAACTCTCTGCCACAGAGGGTAGTTGAGGCCAGTTCATTGGCTATATTTAAGAGTGAGTTGGATGTGGCCCTTGTGGCTAAGGGGATCAGAGGGTATGGAGAGAAGGTACGGGATACTGAGTTGGATGATCAGCCATGATCATATTGAATGGCGATGCAGGCTCGAAGGGCTGAATGGCCTACTCCTGCACCTAATTTCTATGTTTCTATGTTTCTATATCTGCTCATCCACGGAGTCGGGAGATGATTCTCCACCGGGGTTAGAGAGCAAGGTCCACGGAGTCGGGGGATGAATTCCTCACCGTGGCTGGATAGTGCGTTGAAACGACTATCCTTATACAGCAACTGTTGTATACAGTGCTGCAAAGGTCTCCCTCTCCGAGGCAGAGACCAAGATGGGTCAGTATCCTGCTGACACTGAGTCTCAGGGTATGGCCGTGGGGCATACCCAAAGGGATGAAAGGCAAGTGCCAGAGGTACCTTTCCTAATAATAAGTTGCCATCCCAGTAAAATATTCTATTGGGGTTAGGCCAATGGGTTCATATCCATATTGTATCCTACAGCCTGCGGTAGCGCCTGTTAGAGTTGCCTACGAAACCCTTCTGAGAAGGGAAGAGCAAAAGATCAAGATGACTCCGGGCTCGTAAGATGTCAATAGAACAGACTCAAGTACATATGTGCGGGCAGTGAACAACGCCAACAGGGGAATGTGAGAGCCAGCCGCTGAATCGATTATTCAGGTAGGTCTATTCAACTGGGAAAGAAGCCTGGCAGATGAATTAATTTGGCCATGAATGGGGAGAAGTCATTGTTCAGAATGCACCCCAGGTGCTCATCGGCACTAGGGGTTCACTGGAGCTGGGGGCAGCATGATAGATCAGAAATTCCATGCACCTTCCAATCATGCTCAACTAAATGAGTCTAGCACTTCCAAAATTTGGGTAGTGCACCGTTCACAAGTTGTAATATTTACATTTGTTTGTACAACACACAAGGGGTAACATATTTGGTTGAGGCACAGCCGGATCATTCCAAGCAAGTTGGATTATGGCCAGGGTTTGGAAATTGGGCAGAAGTTCTCATGCAAACCACCCATGCAAAAGGCAGGATAGGCATGTTATTATGAACAAAGATGAGTATCTGGCATATGAACTTCAGTATGTAAAAAATTTATTCCTGATTTCAACAGGTTCATGAGGTAAGAGATTCATGTTATACAAATCCCATTACAAAGGTTATCAAAGACAATATAACTGTACAATAACAGTAAGCTTTGCAGTATGGGATAAACTGTTGTTGGTCATTGGGATTTACCTGTAATTATTATTAGCTTTGTCTCCACCTTGTGGCAAGAGATTGGGGTTATACCAATCTGTTACTAAACTGATTAAAGTAATAGGCAATATAGCAGCTGGGTTGCAGCTGAGCTAATCAAGGAACTGATATTGTGTAAGTAGCAATTAGATCATTGCTAACAACCTTGTGCTATTGTCAGCTGAGGCTACTTCAGCCACAATGTTGAAGTAACAGTATTCAGCATTGCTGAACATGACAATACTCATTGAACTTGAAACTCGCTACAGCAGTGTGGTCGGTTGAATTCAGTTATTATGAACTGATGTTAGAACTCTAAGATGAGAAGTTCCAAATACCATCACCTACTCAAAGGTAGTGGAGATTGCATGAGTACCAATTCTTCAGTTGTTGGTATCAACTAAAATATATACACTTAATGCACCGTTAATAAGGTTTTGAGTGTATATTCATATTCTTCATGCACAAAGTTAAGTTGCTGCTCTACAATGGTGACATATGTTGGTCTCATGGTAATTAGGAAGAATATCCTGTAATTAATCACCTTGCCACTGGTGTATCGTCCAGTTTGGATTGATAACACAGAATAAATGTTGGATCTCAAAGTATGATGAAAGCATGATTCAATACTTTATCAAATGTTTGTCATGTTTATGCATGTTCACGGTTTGCAAAAATATGTGACACAACAGTGTGGAGAAATATATTCTCCTTTTAATAGGAGGAGTGGACTTTATGTCTTCCTCATTAGCTGGGTCTTAAAACAGTCAGCTAGACCTCGTTTGGATTCATACTATCGGACTGGCCAAGCGTCCATGTTGCCTGCTTCATGAGGCATTATGGCACAACGGTATTCAGTTATGCCAAAAAGCAAGAACTTGCTGTTTTAAACTGTGGTTCAGGAGACTGGTCTTTGCACAGTAAATGATTATTGATTTACACATTTTCAATGGATTAACTTATGCCTCATGTTTTCAGATTTAGCCATGAGGGTGTTCACTGCAGTATGCATGGATAGCATCCAAAAAAGCAGTACATCTCTATTGAGGGGATCAGGAATGTTGTTAAATATTATGACGCACTTGATATGATACAAATTACTGACATTTCCAGTTCATTTTAAGTGATATTGACAATAGTTCAGTTATAGAGAAATTACAGCTGTAACATAAGGGAACTACATTGTCGGGTCCAACCCGGATATCAAGTTGTTAAAAAGATCTTGATACAAGTACTAGCATCACAAGATTATGCAGTTGGTTATTGTAAATGTGTAAACATTATTTCACCAAAGTGGTTCCAGCTACATCCTTAGTCATGACTCTAATATCGGCACAACGACAGCAATACTTTGCAAACGCTGTGGCGGGACAGGATGGAATTGGCTGTTCATGCCATTACATTTTCATTCTGGTCTACACTAGCAGAGCTGACCAGGGCAGGCATGGTTTTAAGATAATTTGAATACCCCACTGTCTCAATTTATGTTATCAAGGCCACCAGAATCCTTAGGATTCAGCACTGTGTATTTCGTTGATAAACAATTACACAATAAAAGTCGGTTCAGACTATTTCAAGGTGGCTACAACAGGTAGTAACATTGACGATTGTATGTTTCATTCCACCAGGTCAGCATCAATGTCAGTATATCATTTAGAGTGTGTGTTTACATCTCATTATACTAGGGCAGCAGCTATGTTGGCGGTCAAATGGAGAGATGTGTCCTTCGACCAAATTTTATTGGCCGTCGGATGGGCAAATGAGCTGATGTTTCAGAAATGTATCATCGGCCAATTGTCAATCCAGGGCTGTTTGCCAATGTCATTTTAAGCACCTAAATTTTAGGGGTACTGTTGTTTGTTTACATTGTTAAATAAACCCTATCATTACGTTGAATACAATGTTATTACTAATGCATTTATTTCTCTTTCGAGTCAATCAAATGCAGTGGGATGCCGAGATTGTAATCTGCGACATGAAATCACAAAACTTTTGAACTCTTCACGGAACCACTCACGTGACTCCGAAGTAAAATAGTAAGATTAAATGAGAACCTACCAGTTTGAAGTTTGATCTTGATTTCTTTGAGGAGGAACGTTGGTGATTACGTGCCCACCACGCCCAACCCTCTCTCATAAAAGATCATCTGGCAGTTCCCGAGTCACTGATCTTACTGTTTACTTCGGTGTTGTTTATTTGTGATTTCATACCGCTGCTTTGAAGTTTGCTGCACAGGCGTCCTGGCGGGCCTTCTTCATGTAATCACCAATGTTCCTCCTCATAAAATCAAGATCAAGCTTCAAACTGGTAAGTTCTCATTTAATCTTACTATTCTCTCCGATAGTTCATCTCTCACATCGTCAATTCGTTTATTAATAGTGCCAATTGAATCCTTCACAGACTCAATAACATTCTGATTACAAGCAATCTTATTTAGCGTCAGCTTTTCTATCTTTTCCATCATCACTCCCATCGTTTGTTCCATCTTTTTTCCATCCACCTTTACATATTTCAGTTCACTTACCGACAGCTTTAATTCTTCAAATTCTTTGTCCTTGGCCCACTGTTTTAGATCTTGTAGCCATATCGAAAAGCACCTTTTCTTCAGAAGCCACTTCAAAAATAAGTTCTTCAGGCTTCGTCTGGCTTCCCCAGGAGTGTTTTGTAACTGTTCTCTGAGTACTCTTACCAGGGGAAGAATTTTTCATTTAAAGTGCTTTAAGCCTCCGTTAAATTCACAGTACTTACTGATGACGTCATCAGCACGACTTCCAGAGGCTCCGGTAAGTTTTTGAAATCGGTCCCGACCTGTAGACCTGATTTTAATGCGAAAAATCACGAATTTTAGTGAGTGGAGCTATGTGCAGCGTCTGTTAAGATAACATGGCACCACCAGAAGTCGAAGACATCTATTCCATTGACATTCCACCAATTGAACAACCAGAGCACAAGATGGGGATTAGTCCCCCAAAGTGGAGGGAGGTGGAACAGACAGTAAAACGGGCAAGAGCATCTTCAGCCCCAGGGCCAAATTGGGTTCCGTATCGACTCTACAAGGGTGCTCCTGATGTTCTTCGCTTCCTGTAGAGGCTAATGAGAGTGGCTTGGAAGAAGGGAGTCATACCCAAAGCATGGCACAGGGCAGGAGGAATCCTGATTCCGAAAGAGAAGGAATCCACAGATATCAGCCAATTCCACCCTATCAGTCTCGTCAATTTAGAGGGTAAGATTTTCTTCAGCATCATAGCTCAGAGGATGATCAGCTATTTGGAGAGAAGCAACCTTGTGGATACAACAGTCCAAAATGCAGGCATCCCAGGGTTCTCGAATATACCGGCATGATTTGGCACCAAATCCAGACTGCAAGAAAAGAAAAGAAAGATCTGCATGTCATTTTTCTTGACCTTGCAAACACGTTCAGAACTGTCCCTCACAGTTTCCTCTGGGCATCCTTTGACTTCTTCAGGATACCAGAGACTATCGCAAGCCTTGTCAAGGTTTATTTTCAAGACCTGCAGCTCTGTTTCACCACATCGACCACATGGCACTGCATGGAGATTGGCATTATGGTGGGGTGTACCATCTCCCCATTGATTTTTACAATGGCTATGGAAGTCATCATAAGAACCTCCAAGTGGGTAGTGGGTGGCGAGCGGCTGAAGTCTGGAGTCCGTCTACCACCCATCAGGGCCTACATGGATGACACGCCAATCATAACAACAACAGCACCTTGCACCAGGTGCCTTTTAGGGAAGCTTCAAGAGAACATCACTGGGGTTAGAATGAAATTCAAGCCATCCAAATCAAGGATGGCTATAATCAAAGGCAAACTGACAGATCAAAGGTTCTTCATTGATCAAGAACCTATTTCAACTGTGTCAGAGAAGCCAATCAAAAGTCTGGGAAGATGGTATAACTGGAAACTAAAAGACAATGATCAGGCTAACGAGTTTAGGCAAGAAGTCATCAAAGGTCTGGCGAACATCGACCGATCCATGCTGCCTGGAAAGCTGAAATTCTGGTGCCTGCAGTTTGGGTTACTACCTCGCCTTATGTGGCCACTAACCATGTATGACATCACCCTCAGAAGAGTCGAGAAGATAGAAAGAACAATCAGCTCTTTCGTGAGAAAGCGGTTAGGTGTTCCTCGGTGCCTGAGCAGCGTAGGCCTGTACGGTCAGGGGGTACTACATCTGCCCCTGTCTAGTCTCACAGAGGAGTACAAGTTCACTAAAGTCAGACTAGAGATGAACCTGGCAGAATCAAGGGACACTGTCATCCGAGCTGCTGCTCCAAACCTGACAACAGGAAAGAAGTGGACGGCTAAGAATGCGACACAGCAGGCAAAATTTGCTCTCCACCAAGGCGACATAGTAGGGCAAATCCAACGTGGAAGAAGTGGCTTGGGGCTTGGCGGAAAGCGACCTTGCTGGAACAAGGCACCATCACTGAAGTGCCGGAAGTTGGTCGCGGCCGAAGTCCGCCGACAGGAGGAGTTGAGTAGGTGTACCAAGGCTGTGTCGCAAGCTAAAAAGGGCCAGTGGATGAGATGGGAGAGTGTGGAAAAGAGCAATATCAGCTGGAAGGACATGTGGAAGATGGAGGCGAGCAGGATAATTTGATCAACCTAGGATGTCCTTCCTAGCCCAAAAAATCTCAACCAATGGATGGGTGAAGATCCATCATGCCCCCTGTGTCAACACCAGCCACTCTTAGGCACATCCTCACTGGGTGTAAAGTAAGCCTCTCCCAAGGACGATACACCTGGAGACATAATCAAATGCTCAAATGCCTGGCAGCGACTCTGGAAGGCAGGAGAACAGCCAACAATGCCCTGCCGCCCAGAACAACCAACCCAGTTAAGACAATTGTCTTTGTTCGGGGGGGGGGGAACAAAGGCAATGGAAAATTCCACCAAGGGCCTGGCTTGGACAGCTGGAGGCAGCCCTGGATTGGAAGATGCTGGTGGATGTGGACCAACGGCTTACAGTTCCATCAGAGATAGTCATCACCAACCTGAGGCCTGATCTTGTGCTCTGGTCGTACTCTCAGCGCATGGTGTATTTTGTGGAGCTCACAGTCCCTTGGGAGGATGCTGTGCAGGAAGCCTTCGAAAGAAAGAAACTGCGATATACAGAGCTTGCAGCGGAGGCAGAACAGCGGGGCTGGACAGCTAAGATCTGCCCGGTAGAAGTTGGATGTCGAGGATTCATTACAACATCTACCTTAATACTGATGAAGGACCTGGGGATCAGCGGACAAGCCCTACGCCAGGCCATCAAAGAAACATCACGGGTAGCAGAGCGGAGTAGCCAGTGGCTCTGGCTGAAGAGGAAAGACCCCATTTGGTCTCCCAACTAACCGACTAGATAGATGCAGAAGGGGGTGGTTCTGGGACGCCAGAATGCACCAGTGAGCCTACTGTAGACGTCGTGGGTTCAATCAGCGAAACGTTGATGAAAGTAGGTGCCCACTTGATAACCCCAATGACATGTCTGCCTAGCCTTTCTCAACATCAGAGGAGCATAGGTGAGTGCAGAAGGCTCCCATCACCATCGGGAGTAAATTAATATTTGGCACTTTTGATTTTTAACATCTAGTCCTGTGTATTTGTAAACAGTGTAAAAGTAAAGTGGATAGGTATATGGACGTGAAGGGAATGGAGGGGTATGGTCTGAGTGCAGGTAGATGGGACTAGGGGAAAACAAATGGTCGGCACAGACTGGAAGCGCCGAGAGGGCCTGTTTCCGTGCTGCAATTGTTATATGTTATATGGTTATATAGTGTGCAGGGGTCGCTGGTCAGTGCTAACTCGGTGGGCTGAAGGGCCCGTTTCCTCTCTGTATCACCAAACTAAACTGTCTCTATATTAAATTTTCCGTGAGTCAGTAACAAATAAATTCCTCTAAACCCAAGATATGTGTAGATATTACAACCTATGGACTTAAAAAGACAACATTCCTATCACTGATTTCCTTGTGAAATCATGACAGTGAATTAATGTAATCCACAATTACATAGAATCAGAAGAAACCAACAACACAGAAGGAGGCTGTTTGGCCCTATTAGGTCTATACTAGCTTTCAGAAGAACAATCCCATTGATCCTAGACTTCCTCTCTTTGCTTCCCTGTATCCCTGCTATTTATTAATTGATTGATTGATTAATTGATTGATTGAAAGTTACATCACGGAAACAGGCCCTTCGGTCATCACTGACCATCAATCACCAGTTCACTTTGGTTCTATGTTATCCCACTTTAGTATCCATTCCCTACAGGCTACTGGCAATTTACAGAGGGCAATTAACCTACAAACCTGTACGTCTTTGGGATGTGGGAGGAATCTGGAGCACCTGGAGGAAACACACAAATTCACAGGGCTGCACATGCAAACTTCACACAGACAGCACTCAAGGTCAGGATCAAACTGGGTCTCAACCACTGGGCAGCAATTCTACCAGTTATGCTGCTGTGTTCCCATTCATATGGTCATCAACTACCCTTTGATACTTTTGCAACTATTTACACTAATGGGCAATTTGCAGCAGTCAATTCACCTGCCAGCATTATTTTAAGATGGGGTGGATATTGAAGCACCCAAGGGAAATCCATGCAGTCATGGAGAGAACATGGCCGTCCGAAGGGGGGGTACATTGGGTGCGACCGCACCCCCCTTTTCTTCAGAGGAAAAAAATAGAAATAAATATTTGCGACCATCCGCGCCTGCGCAGTGGGGAGAAGCTGGTGACCAAAGACGCAGAAGCGACGCAAAATGACGCCGTCTCTCCAAAGGATTTCCCGTTTCTCCACGCGGGGCCTGGGGGTGTGCGGTGTCTGCCCGCCCGGTCCATCGCCTCCATCGGTGGCGTCGGAGCCTCGCCTATGGGTCCCGTCCACTGCTGGCGGCCGGTCCGGGGAGACCGTTCTCCCGTCGCCGGGTAAAAAGTGGGAAGGACTGAATCTGAACCCAGGCCTGGCAGCGGCCGTGACCCGACACCAGGCGCTGCTCCGGCTGGGACCACACCACCGTCCCCCCCCCCCCCCCCCCGCCGGTCCCTCGCCCCCCGCGCCCTCGCCTTTCCCACCCCCCGCCGGGCCCACGCCGCGGGTACTCGCACGCCCCCCCCCCCCCCCCCACCCATCGCTTCTGGTCGGCGGCGCAGGCGGCGACGGCTGTAGTGCGGGGTGACGGAGGATCGTAGTGAATGACGGGCCCCGCGTAGCATCAACTGTGGCGACGGCGGCTCCACCTCCTCATGCACCGTGCCAGCCCTCACAGCGGCAGTTGAGTGCCACTCCGCCAACGACGATAACCGCTTTCAAAACAACCCCTCCCGCACGCCGAGGCTGGGAGGAGGGAGGGAGCGAGGAAAGAAGGGGGAGGCCCCCTTCTGCCGTCTGAAGCACCTGCACCGCTCGGCCCTGCACCTTCCTGTTGGCTGGCGGAGTAAGGGTGACGGTGGCGAGGAGTTCCCAACTGCCTCCCCCTTTGGTGGTGGCACTTGGCAGTGGACAGGGACGGCCAAGGCTGTGGGGCGATGATGCCGTCCCTGTCCGAGGAGCGATGACCTTCCATCCTCACCATCTCCTCTGCCCCTTCCCCCCTCTCTCTCTCTCCCTCTCTTGTACGCCCCCTCCCTTATCCTGGGACCTCTCCTCCCCACCACACACTGATCCCCATTCTCCCCTCTATTCAGTCCTCACTGACATCCCCTGTGCTCACCTCCCCATCTACCACCCCCCATCTATTCATCCTGCACTGATCTCCCTATCCACCTCGCATTGATTCTCCTGCCACCTCCATATCCATCTTACACTCGTCCCCCAATTCATCCTGTACTGACCTCCTTCCCATTCCATCCTGCACTGCTCCCCCCCATTCATCCTGTACTGATCGCCCCCATTCATCCTGTACTGATTCCCCCCCATCCATCCTGTACTGATTCCCCCCCATCCATCCCGTATTCACCCACTGACATCTCCCACGCTCTCCCCTCAGAATTTTACCGACTCCAACCAACACACACTAATACCCCTGCCTCAATCCATCCATTCCGCACCGATTGCCTTATCCATCCCTGTGAAAAGTTAGAGATGGTGAATGGATCTGGAAGCGGACCAATACATCTGTAAATAAAACTGGACAGACATCTTTTGTTTTGCACAATTGATTTTATTGTATTAATTTTAATATATTCATGTTTAAAATCCATGCATTGGAGGAAGAATATGTTACAGCCCATCTGTTGTCCTTAACCCCAATCCTAACCCTAACCAGTCGTCACCCACAGGGCAGCATAGGTCAGCGTGTGACAGGGCGCATGACATGATGAGACACCCAGATGTCGCCCCTGGATTTTGAACATTCCAAAATCCAGAGGTGACGGGGAGTCACCGCGCGTCACTACATGCGTCAGCACGCATCAGGCCGCGTCACGACCCGACCACGACTCAACAACCTTTTTTCAGGCCGTCGTAGAAAATGTCACCCAAGTGGGACAGGCCTTTCATGCTGCGATGTCGGCGGCAAACCTCTCCCTGGCCAGGTTCTCGATCACCTCAGGCTCAAGTCCGCAATGCTCGAAGAAACTAACCAAGCATGAGAAAGCTCGGGAGAACCGGCAGCTGAAGTCAGAGTGTGAGCTCCTTCACCAATCTGCCGCTCGAGCGCTCCTTGGGGCGACCTGCTGCTGCTTCTCGTGGCGCTGCTGGCGTGGTTACTCGTGCACTCTGTGATGCTGCTGGCGTGGTGACTGGTGCTTCCTGGGGTGCTGCTGGAGTGGTTCCTTGTGCACCATATGGGTGCTGCTGTTGTAGTTACCTGTGCACCCTTGGGTGCTGCTGGTGTAGTTACTTGTGCACCCTGGGGTGTTGCTGGTGAGGCTGCTGTTTCTCCCTGGAGTGCTGCTCGTGTGGTTACTTGTGAACCCTGGGGTGCTGCAGCCTCTGTACCCTCTGCTAATTCTCCCCTTTCCAACGTTGCTGCTCCTGTTGCCAGCCCCTGCTGCTTGTCGAACCGACCGCTAGAGCTGGGCAGTAACCAACGGACCAGGCTGCCACTGCCCTTGAAACTGCGGGTGCTGCTGGTGCCCGCTGCTCCTCGCACAAACTCACACTTCTGCTGGTACATGACTCGGGCCTGAGCTGCCTCTTGGAGCTGGAGTGACGCACAATGTCAGGCGAGTGCACCAGCTGCCCGCTCTGCTGGGGGCTGTCGGAGGCCAGGTAAGTCTGCTGCTGGCCCTGCTGCCGCTGCCTTCCTCGGGGGCAGAGCTGCCCAAACCATTTGGCTCCACTTTCCACCCCCTCGCCATCTGGCTCTTCAAGTTCTTGGCCTTGTCGGCAGCCAGTCTCTCCACAGCACTCTGCCAACCCTGCCTGTCCCCCTCCATTTGACTGCGGAGGTAGCCGGGCCTCTTGGACATTAGCCTGAGCGGCAGAGAGATGCTCGCCTCAGGCGGCATGCTGGTAGTGGGCGCGATCTCGCTCGGCACCTTACTTTGATCCAGGCAACGAGGACAAACATGTTTTCACATCCGCAAAGAAGGAAAGACCAGGACTTCCATGAGCAATGACAGGCTGTCTGCAATTGCCTTAATCCACATTCACAATGATTTTGCCCATAACTTGGACAAAGCCGTGACTAGGTTTGCACAGATACATTCTTGGAAAATGGAACTGGAAAACATGATTTATGGCTAAATGGCAACATATGCAGTGTACACGAGTGTCCGTCGCTTGCATCACTACGCCAGGACTTCCATGAGCAATGACAGGCTGTCTGCACTCGCCTTAATGCACACTCATGATGACTTTAACCATGACTTGGACAAAGTGGCGAGTAGGTTTGCACAGTTACATTCTCGGAAAACTTAACTATTTCATGTTGAGGCTGATGTGATGTGATGTTGTTAGGTCAGGAGGACCATTAAAGGTGCACTGCACACACTAACACAGTCTAACAGTAACAGGCAATCAAATCAACACACAAAACATTTTCTAAAAAAAGGTTTTTTTTACTGCAAAAACGTACAGTATTTTTTTTGCAGTTTTTGCATGCTCCTTTATAGCATTTTACATACAATTTTACAACAGTACAACATGATTATTAAAACAAGGACAACAATTCTTAATTTAAAAAAAAAATGTAGACAACAATGACCCAATCAAACCCAATCATCCTCAATGACCCCAATCATCCCATTCCACCCACTCATTATTCTTGACAAACCAAAATTATTTCTGAAATATTGGTCATACATTTGGTGGAAAAAAGCTCCAAAATAAGGCTCCGAATGCACCAGAGAGTATCTAAAACCCCAGAGCTTTCAGGGCCCTTAAGCGGGCTCTGGAACCCGGATGTGAAGGGCTTCCCGCTTGCGATGTGCGTGGCATGCACATTATTTCACATAAAATTTTTGGAATCCTGTCATGCCACCCCCTTTTTGAAAAGCTTTGTATGGGCCTGGAGAATGTGCAGCCTCCACACAGTCATCACCCGAGGTTATGTTTGAACCCAGGACCCTGGAACCATAAGATAGCAACACAAATGGCTGCACCATGTTTCACATGATGGCATCTCCCACTAAGTATTTTGGTCACCTCTTTTGCTCTTTCATGCCAAGAGTATTCAATAGATAATAGACAATAGACAATAGGTGCAGGAGTAGGTCATTCGGCCCTTTGAGCCATTCAAAGTCATCATGGCTGATCATCCCCAATCAGTACTCCATTCCTGCCTTCTCCCCATATCCCCTGACTCCTCTATCTTTAAGAGCCCTATCTAGCTCTCTCGAAAGTGAGAGATTCAGTGATTCATTAAGCAGTTTGTGACGAGGAAATTAAAATGTCAAACCTTTGCGATTCCGTGCAGTTCAGGGAGGCTGATGTTTGCTTTGGCAACTGGGTGTAAATATATGCTAAAAGGGCTTAGGGCCAAAAGGAAAGACAACTCTAGATGCTGGGAATCTGCAATTAAGACAAGAAATACTAGATACCAGGTTCGGCAACATTTGAAATGAGAGAAATAGGATTAATGTTTCACAATAATGATCGTTCATCTTAACCTTTAACTTTCTAAGAAAACATATGCACTTAATTGCACTAACAGTGTGAATAAGGGAATGACTGCAATAAAGTGGAAAACATGAGACTCTGAATGTCACAAGTTCATAAGTCATAGGAGCAGAATTATGGCCAATCGGCCCGTCAAGTCTACTGTCATTCAATCATGGCTGATCTATTTTTTCCTCTCAACCTCATTCTCTGCCTCTCCCCCATAACCATTGACACTCTAGGTAATCAAGTGTTGTACTGTTGGCTGGGAGAGGGTGGTCGTGATCTCTCTGGCATCGATGCAAACAGAAGGAGATGAATGAAATTAGAAGAAAGAGGAAAGAAAAATGCAACACTGGAGAGACACAACATTGCGATCACTCGAAATCTGAAATTTACAGAAGTTACTGCAAGGCAGCACCGATGTAGGGAAAGAAAGTTAAAGTTTGAGAAGGGTAATTGGCCCAAAATATTAATTTAGTTTAGTGGAAACAGGCCCTTTGACCCACTGAGTCCGCACCGACCAACGATCACCCATACCCTATCCTACACACTAGGAGTAATTTACAGAAGCCAATTAATCTAGAAACGTGCACGTCTTTGGAATGTGGGAGGAAACCAGAGCACACGGAGATAACCCACGCAGTTACAGGGAGAACGTACAAACTCCATACAGACAGCACCCCTGGTCAGGATTGAACTTGGGATCTCTGGTGCTGTAAGCAGCAGCTCTACCGCTGCGTCACTGTGCACCCGACTCTGGTTGACTCTGCTTCTTAATCTGCAGATGCTCTTGAATCTGCAGAGAGTTTCCAACAATTGCTGATTTTAATTTCGGGCCAATGAGCCAAACCTGCATGAAAAGTTAGTTTCAGTCTCCAAATTTCTGGTCACCAAATGTTTTCCCAACGCTGATAAACATGCAGCTGCAGTTTAAGCATCCAAGCATTCATTAGATACGATGCATGTGGTACAGTCTGTGCTAGAGGAAAGTGGGTGCCACTTCTTGGATCTTTAGACTTTAGACTTTAGAGATATAGTACAGAAACAGGCCCCTCGGCCCATCGAGTCCACACTGAGCAGCGATCAGCCTGTACATTAGCATTATCCTACACTTTAGGGGCAATTTGCAGTTTTACCAAAGCCAATTAAGATACAATCCTGTACATCTTTGGAGTGTGGGAGGACACCTGAGCACCTGGAGAAAACTCATATGGTCATGGGGTCCGTACAGAGGATCGAACCTGGGTCTCAGGTGCTGTAAGGCAGAAACTGTACCGCTATGCAACTGTGCTGCCATGAAGTATTTCACTTCCCCTCCTGTTCCTCTTGCCGCTCCCTCCATTTGGCAGCAACCACTGTTCAATACCTGGCCTCATTTCCTCCTCAGTTCTCACCAAAGATGCTTCTAACTGTTCTTGCTTCCAATGACTCTTGTAAGGTGTAGTACGGCAACATTTATGCTGCTTGATTGTTACTACAACCTTCAGAGAGTGTCCCAGTAAATCTCTCCATATTTTTTGCAGATTGTCTCCGCACAACTACTCTCGTCAGCGCTCTGGCAGTATTGACTGTCTCATTGAGTAGCACTTGACAATGGAATCAATAGCCCCAGTGCATTGATGGGCACAAAGTGCTAGAGTAACTCAGCAGGTCAGGTACAATCTCTGCAGAACATGGTGATGTCACCGATCCATCTTCTCCTGAGATGCTGCCGAACCTGCTGAGTTACTCCAGCACTTTGTGTCCTGTTGTGCATTAGCCAACATCTGCAGTTGTTTGTTTCTACCCGAAGCATTGATCATTGGTAAGAGACGGCTTTAATCGAAGTGCTTGCCACTTAATGCCAGATATCTTTTTTGAGGAATGCCAGCAGGCATTTTAAATGACATACAACTACTTAGGAAGTCTCCTGTTGAACATTTCACTCCGTTAGCAGGATGGAGTCATGCACAAAACACTGAACTGTGCATCTACTTCAGAAACCACCTTGGCCAGATTCATCTCAAAATGTCAATGGTGAATATTATTCCTTGTGGAGATTGCAAATTGGCAAGGTTGTGTACGGTGCGGCATTTTGACTGCGTGGTTAAGATTTTTAATGCAAAACACATTGGTTTTGAACTGAGTAAAGATCAATACTCCTGGAATTATAAAGCTACCTAAATAGATAGAAGATAAGGATTTTTTTAAAATAAATGGATATAAAATGAATTGGTTAAGCCTACTAAGCTAACATCATTAGTATGATATTAAAGCAAATTCGAGAGGAAGTAATACTTAACAAAGTAGACAGGAAACAGTGCAAGAAATAAGCTCCAGTGATATAGTATAGTGGCAATATAGTGTTGAAGCTGGTAGACGGCTTACAGAGCCAGGGACCCGGTTCGATCCTTACTTCAGGTACTGCCTGTGTGGCGTTTACATATTCTCCCTATGACTGTGTGGGTATCCTCCGGGAAGACATACAGGTCTTGTAGCCACAGGGAGAAGGTGCAAACTCCATGCAGACTGCACTCAAGATCATGTTTGAAACTCATTGGAACTGTGAAGCAGCAGCTCTACCAACTGTGCACGATCAGAGCCAGCGGATGGGGAGTAGAGGATGGGGTTCTCCGTTAAGCCCTTTGGCGAGGTGGATAGGAAGGAGATCAATGATGCAGAGATGGGTTGGTGCTATCTATGTGGCAAATGGATGGGTTCTTTTAGGCTTGTAAAAATACAGGTAAGTGATAGACGGTCACAATCCAGCAATGCATTGTGAAAGCACAGTTGTTCCAAAGGTACCCATTGATGACCATACCCAGGACTGCTTGATCTGATTTCCTGTGTAATGATGCAGTGGGTGTATTGCATGGCTGAAGGGAAAATCACATCAGGTTCACTTGAGTAAACCTTGACTGTACCAACACTAATGACCAACCCTTTAACAATCCAAACAAATGCATATACACCATTCCAATGACTAATAAAATTGCATAGAATAGGACAGTTCAGGGGCAGCCCCTTTGGCCCATCTGTGCCAAACATGATGTCCAGACCAATTCTTATCTGCCTGCACACAATCCATATCCCTCCATTTCCTCCATATTCATGTTCCTATTAAAAAGTCTACTGTATGCCATTATTGCATTTTCCTCAAACCAGCACCCCTAGCAGCACGTTCCAGCCTCTTACCACCCCCAAAGTTGAACAATTATTTGGCATTTCTGAATGATGGGAGTATTTATAGTCCTCAAAAATAGTCAGTTTGAAAAACAACTTGCTGATTTATTTGGTTGATACAAGACAGCCAGCCACCAAGGTATTGGGGCAAGGAGTCCACCAGAAAGATACGATCATTTCAGTCATTGGATACAGTATAAAAATTGATCCTATGGCCCAGCATGTCTATGCTGAGCATCAAAAACACATCTAAATTACTGCCAATTGGTACGCCCTCTATGCCCTGTCAATTCAAGTGGATCTTTCTTAAATGTTGTGAGCTTCTCTGCTTGGGGTGGAAGATTGCAACCTTCACATGGTCTGCCCTGTTTCGACTAATGCAATCAACTCGACGTGCACAAACGGAAGATCAAATAGAACAAGTTGTCCAACAACTTTAGGCTGTGCACGCCACACGAAAGAAGAAGAAGAAGCTTCTTTGCTCCACCACCCACTCAGATTCCAGATTCCAAATACCCTTGGGTGAAAATAATTATTCCCCAGATCCCCCTAACCCTTTTTTTACTTTACCCCTGTTACGACTCCTGAATGCAGGTACTTCAAAGCCGCGTAACAGTCAAAAACCAGGCTCAAGTTCAAGAAAAGTATTTTATTTAGTTAGAACCCAAACCTGATCCAAACAACCCAGTCAAGGACAAGAATAAACTAATAAACAAAGATAACAGTGCTCCAGCCAGCCTCGCAATGGGCCGTCGAACTAGAGTCTATTACCTGCCTAAATGGAAATAACCCTGAAACAAAATACACAAAAACTCTCAGGTCAGCCCTTATCCGTCCCAATTCAATATTAATTGACAAATATAGGTAATAATACACTGAGTGCTATGCCATGTGGCCAGGCCTCCTGCAGCTCACATCACAGTCTGTTCACGAGTCAGGGTCGACAAAGAGAGAGAATTCTGGGATCTTCTGGTATTTAAGCTTCCGATGAGTCACCCGTCACAGCTTGGCCAATCGGGTACAGGAGCCCTTAACCCCTTGATTCCTGACTCCCAGCCACGGGGCCTGCACTCAGGAGAGAAACAGAAGAGTTAAGTACATAGCATTCACCGGGGGGGGGGAAGCGCCTAACAACCCCAAAGCTGCATCTTCTAGTTTTAGATACTTCTGCTGTAAAGGAATGTTTCCTACTCTCTAAACCATCTATGCCCTTCAGAATTGTGTACACCTTAATCAGGTCATCCCTCAATCTTCGTTGCTCCAATGAAAACAAATCCAGTTTCTCCTTATCACTGAATCTTCCCAGTACAGGCAAATCCTGATGAATCTCCAGACATCACTCCAGAGTAACCACATACTTCCCATAGAGCGGTGACCAAGAACTGCATACAATCTTCCAGTGTAGTCCGACTAGTTTTATATAGCCTTACCATAAACTCCCTGGTTTTACATTATTTTTCCCAGGTAATGAAGTAAAATATCAAACTGCCTTCTTCACCAACTTATCTCATTGCCACCTTCAGGGATCCTTGGATTTTACATCAAGGTCCCGAGCAAGACCTGATGTTGGTTCACCATAGTGCAGCCAAGGTGCAACACAAGGCACTGGGAACTGCGATGACTGGGTTCTGTGCTATTGAGGCACAATGTCAAGGACAATGTCATGGAATTTCCCGCATGAAAGGGCAACAGGGAACTGCAAAGGACAACTGTCCGTGGGGAGCTGGTGGGAGAGCTGCAGCACAAGTCAGAGTGTGTGCGCAAAGGCAAAATGAATGCATTAAGGAGCGGCACAATGGGGCAATGGTAAAGCTGTCGCCTTATAGCGCCGGAGATCCAGTTCAATCCTGACCTCGGGTGCTGTCTGTGTGGAGTTTTCCGGTTCTCCGTGTCCATGTGGGTTTCCTCTGCATGCTCTACTTACCTCCCACATGCCAAAGATCCCAAGGATGTGCAGGTTTGGAGGTTAATTGGCTCCTGTAAATCCCCCTCCTGGTGTGTTGGAGGTGAAAATGGGATAAAATAGACTAGTGTATGGGTGATCGATGGTCGACGTGGACTCGGTGGGTCAAAGGGCCTGCTTCCAAGCTATATCTCTAAAACTAAAAATTATGAAAAAAAATAAAATTATTACTCTCTTTGTAAATCCTAATGTAATTTTAAACTATTGTATAATTGTAATTATTGTACTAGTCATTGGGTGTATTAAGTTTGAGGTTACACTTGATGTGTATCATCAAACTTAGTTTGTGTTAAGTTTGAGGTTACACTTGATGCTTATAAATGTATGTGTTCTACTGATTTATAGTTAGGAATAGGCAATGTGTTTCTTTAAATAATTAGTTATCTGCATAATTTAATTTGCCTCACTGAACAGTAATCCAGAAGAGCCTATGAGTGCTACCAACCTCCTTTTATCTCAAATGCTTTCCAGTTTTCCAAAGTTGACTGCAGACATGTTTAGCTCCAGGTGTCCCTCTGCTGGCATTACTTGAACATACGCAGAAGATGAGCATGTGGACAGCTTGATTCATGTTTAGTTTAGTTGAGCTTAAATGTACAGCGTGGAAACGGGCCCTTCGGCCCACCGAGTCCTTGCCGACCAATGATCACCACACTAGCTCTATCCTAGCCACTAGGAATAATTTACAGAAGCCAAAAACCGACAAACCTTCACGTTTTTGTAATGTGCGAGGAAACTGGAGCGCACGGAGAAAATTCACGAGGACACAAGAAGGACGTACACACTCTGTACAGGCAGCACCCATAGTCAGGATCAAATTCGAATCTCTGCCTCTGTAAGGCAGCAACTCTACTGCTGCATTACTACATAGCCCAATTTGGATAGCAAACAAACAAAAGCTTTTCACAGTACCTCAGTACTCATGGCAATAATAAGAAGCTAAATTAAGTAAACTAAACTAAAATGACACAGGTGCAGTGGTCTGAGGACATTTGCAATCCATCACCAGACTAGTTTTTAGCATCCACTTCAGCGCTCTTGCTTCACTCTCGCCACTATCTGTTAACTCAAGATGTCAGCATGTGGAGTACTGCTGACAATCAGCAATGCTCCAGCATCTTCCCCCATCCTGGCTACAGCTACTGGGGATCCATCATGTGATGGATTGGGAGATGGTAAATGACCGGCGAGAGAAAGTTAGTGTTAAGGATTTTGCGCAAAGGTGATTTGTAATGTTCTATGCCCTCATCAACAAAATTAGACACCCTCCGGTTTTCTAGCACTTCACCTGTGACTAACAATGATCTTACAATTTCTACCCTAGCTTCCCACAGTGATCTTTGTTCACCTTATCAGGCCCAGGAGATTTATATGCCATCATAGAAACATAGAAAATAGGTGCAGGAGGAGGCCATTCGGCACTTCGAGCCAGCACCGCCATTCAGTGCTGATTGTCCCCAATCAATAACCCGTGCCTGCCTTCTCCAATCATGTGTTTAAGACATCCAGCACATCCAGACTGTAATACAGGCATCACAAGTAACTTTCCCCAAGTTCCCTAGTCTTTAGGTCTTTCTCCACAGAAAAAACAGAGGTAGTTCTCAATATGCATTGAGAATATTTATTCTCAATATTCATTGTGAACTTCGCCTATCTCCTGGACTCCACACATAGTTACCACTTTGGTTCCTGAAGGGGCCTTTTCTCTCTTTAGTTAGCCTTTTAACCTTAATAAACATAAACTCTCTTTGGATTCTCCTTGATCACATATGCCAGAGCTAACTCATGCCCTGTTTTTGAACTGCCGATTTTCTTCTTAAATACTGTACCCTCCATAATGTTTGGGACAAAGAGCCATCATTTATTTATTTGGCTCTGCACTCCACAATTTGAGATTTGCAAGAGAAAAAAATATATGTGGTTAAAATGCACATTGTCAGATGTTTTCATAAAGGAAATTTTTAAATTTTGGTTTCACCATGAAGAAATTACAGCTGTGTTTATACATAGCCCCCACCCCCCATTTCAGGGCACAATAATGTTTGGGACACATGGCTTCACAGGTGTTTGTAATTGCTCAGGTGTGTTTAAACGCCTCCTTAATGCAGGTATAAGTGAGCTCTCAGCACCTAGTCTTTTCTTCAATCTTTCCACCAAGGTTTGGCAACTTTTATTATTGTTTATCAACATGAGGATCAAAGTTGTGCCAATGAAAGTTAAAATGCCACTGAGAAACAAGAATAAAACTGTTAGAGACATCAGTCAAACCTTAGGCTTACAAAAAACATCTGTTTAGAACATCATTAAGAAGAAAGAGAGCATTGGTAAGCTTAATCGCAAAGAGACTGGCAAGCCAAGGAAGATGTCCACAGCTGATAACAAAATAATTCTCTCTATTATAAATAAAAATTCCCAAACACATGTCTGGCAGTTCAGAAACACTCTTCAGGAGTCAGGTGTGAATTTGTCAATGACCACTGTCCGCAGAAGACTTCATGAACAGAAATACAGAGGCTACACTGCAAGATGCAAACCATTGGTTAGCCGCAAAAATAGGATGGCCAGATTGCAGTTTGCCAATAAATACTTAAAAGAGCAACCACAGTTTTGGAAAAAGGTCATGTGGACAGATGAGATGAAGATTAACTTATATCAGAGTGATGGCAAGAGCAAAGTATGGAGGAGAGAAGGATCTGCCCAAGATCCAAAGCATACCACCTCATCTGTGAAACACAGTGGTGGGGTGTTATGGCTTGGGAATGTATGGCTGCTGAAGGTACTGGCTCACTTATCTTCATTGATGATACAACTGCTGATGGTAGTAACATAATGAATTCTGAAGTGTATGGACACATCCTATCTGCTCAGGTTCAAACAAATGCCTCAAAACTCATTGGCCGGTGGTTCATTCTACAGCAAGACAATGATCCCAGACAAACTGCTAAAGCAACAAAGGAGTTTTTCAAAGCTAAAAAATTGGCCAATTCTTGAGTGGCCAAGTCAATCAGCCGATCTGAACCCAATTGAGCAAGCCTTTTATATGCTGAAGAGAAAACTGAAAGGGACTAGCCCCCAAAACTAAAGATGGCTGTAATACAGGCCTGGCAGAGCATCACCAGAGAAGCCACCCGTCAACTGGTAATGTCCATGAATCGCAGACTTCAAGCAGTCATTGCATGCAAAGGATATGCAACAAAATACTTTTTTTTCCCTTATATTTTCTGTTTTTTGTTTTTTTTTTAATTTTTTTTTTTTATTTATTAGAAGCAAATGTACAAGAGTAGAATAAACGGCATATACAATTATACAGTTAATGTACAGCTTCAATTTTAACTTTTTTGCTTTAAAATAAAGGAAAGGAAATGAGAAAGAACAAGAGAGAGAAAAGTGAGAAGTGCAAAGATAGGACCCCTAGACTACCAAAGTAGTGTTGCCAAAGAGTGGGTAAGAGAAAAAAATAAAAGAAAAAAAAAGAACAAAAAGAAAAAGAGAGAGAAAAGTGGTGAAATATCTGCTTCTTGTCTCTCCCCGCCCACCTCCCCCAATCCATAGTTGGATTTAAATCCAAAGTTGTGTTGCACCATACTATCCTTGTAAGAATTTGGTGAAGGGTGTCCATGTCTTCAATAACCTACTGTGTCCCCATCTCACATCTCTTTCCTCTACCCCCTGCCCTCCTAAATCTTGATTCCCTTACCCCTCCTCAACCGACTTTCTAACATATTCCCTCTTGCTCTGATCTGCCAACTGCTGGAAATTCCAACCCCCCCAATTGGATAGATATTAACCATATTTTAAATATAAACAGATTCATTGATCGTTACCTAGATTTAGTAAATCTCATAACTATTAGGTATTTGGTTATAATAAACGGCTTAGTACGTTTGTTAGTATTTTGTGTGATGATCATAGATTTAATTATATAATTTGTTAGTGTATTATATAATTATTTTGTGTGATGATTGTGTATTATATATTAGTATTTTGTGTGATGATCATAGATTTAATTATATAATTTGTTAGTGTATTATATAATGACCATACATTTAAATTGTCTTCAAAGCTGAGTTGTTCAAGAGATCTTGAACAATCTCCTCGTAAACAAGGGGACCTTGAACAGTCTCCCCGCATACATTCCAATCTATCTTGATAAGTAAGTCTAGACTTAACCGTCTGTGAACCTGTCGGCCATCTTATATGAACATTTTTATATATATTTTTTTTAAAACACATTATATCAGTCTACCCCTTATAAATACATATAAAAGGGTTAAATTAAACACACAATATAACAAACAGGTTCAGCGAAGGTTCAGTTAGCCATAGCCCTGCTAGTACTCAGTTCGAAACAATTCATTTTCATACAGAGCTATGCCAAATATTACTTATCTACTTGTCCTTTGTTGTATCCTTTTTAAAATCTTGCGCGTATTTAAATGCATCTTCTGGGTCGATGAAGAAACACTCCGATTCTTTGTATGTGACCCTTAGTTTGGCAGGATACATTAGTCCATATCTTAAGTCTGGAATGTCTCTGAGGATAGCACACGACTTGGTGAAAAGTGCTCGCTTCTTGACAACCTCTGCTGGATAGTCTGTGAAGATTCTTATATTTTCTCCTTCAAACATCAGGTTTCTTGTGCTTGCAACTTTCTTCATGATATCTTCAAGAACTCATGGGTCGTGTAGCTTTAGAATAATTTGTCTTGGTGGAGCTCCAGCTCCTGATCGGGCTCTCTGAACTCGATGTACCTGGTCAATTTTAGGTCTCTCAGGCAGTTTAAATACCTGTTGAAGTAAGTCGGCAGTGAAGACCCGAGAATCTTTTCCACTTTCCTTCCCTTTCTTCACTCCAACAATTCTTAAGTTTTGGCATCTAGACCGAGCTTCAAGATCGGCGATTCTGGCCAATTGCCCAGAAACACGGTCTTCATTCTTTGCGTTGTCTGAGAGATGCCCGTGGTAGTAGCCTCGAGTTCTCTGATAATGTTGTTTCGTTTTTTTGAGGTGAGGAGAATGGGTTCCAACGTTTTGCTAATATCTTCTTCGACCCTTTTAATTTCTCCTTTCAAAGCAGAATTTACCTCTTCGATTCGAGTTTGTAGAGTGTCAATTTTTCCGCAGATTTTTGTTTTCCCAGCATTGAGTTTAACATCAAGTTTTGTTTCTAAATTTTCAAGCTTTTCAGTCAGAATTTCTCAAGACTTTTACCATAGCCAGTCATAAAGCTTGTCTTGTGCTTGCACTTCCATGGTAGAAATAAGTACTTCTGCAGATTCTTAAGACGTTTCTTTCTCTTGCAGAACCTACAATCAGGTTCTTTGTCTGGTCTGAGGTGGAGTAGGCAGATTCCTCTGTGAGTCCGTTCTGACATTTAAAAAATCCAGTCGGTATTTCGTCGATTTCTGATGACGTCACTTACGTGACGTCGGGCATCTGCCGGTCAGTGTTTTTCAATCAGTCCGTTTTTCTTGTTCAGGTTTTTCGGAGCGGAGCTAAAAGGAGCGCCTTTTACTGCTCCATGGCGCCATCGGAAGTCCCCTGCAAAAAAATACTAAACATGAGTACTTCATTTACATGACATTGCTGTGTCCCAAACATTATGGTGCCCTGAAATGGGGGGACTATGTATAAACACTGCTGTAATTTCTACATGGTGAAATCAAAATGTATAAAAATGGCCTTTAATAAAATCTGACAATGTGCACTTTAACCACATGTGATGTTTTCTATTACAAATCTCAAATTGTGGAGTACAGAGGCAAATAAATAAATGATGGGTATTTGTCACAAACATTATGGAGGGCACTGTCTGCTTCCTAATCACTAAAGGGCTTGTCCCACTTGAACGACCTAATCCACGAGTTTAGAAGAACCTAGACGAGTTGAAAAAAATGTCAAGGTCGTGTTGACTCGCCAAAGTAAAAGACCTCCTACGACTATGTCTACGATCTCCTACGACTATGTCTATGACCTCCTACGACCCCCCTCGACCCTCAGTCTTCCACACCTAAGACCAACTACGACTATCTACGAGTGGAAAATGATCAAATGATAAGATGATGTCATGTTTGCATTTTTTTTTCTTGGGCCCGTTACCGACTTACAACTACCTACGACTACCATCACGACCTACCTACAAGTAAAAAGTATCAATTTTTTCCATGCCAAGCTTTTTTTACTCGTGGACATTTTCCATCAGGCTGGAAAAGTGCCGCGACCTACTTGAGGCCATGAGTACGCGGAGACCACTCACAAGCATGAGGAAGATTTACGAAGTCCTCCTACAACCTCGTGGCGACCATGCTGCGAGTATGAGTCAAGAGCAAACTCGGCAGAGGTCGCCAATTAGGTCGTGAAAGTGGGACAGGGGCTTTATAATCCTCCTGGAATACACTTGATCCCAGCTGCCTCTAGCTAACCCATGCCTCCATTTTGCTGACTAGAGCCTCGTTTTCTATCATCATCTTGGCTTCCTTACTCTTGTTTACCTTGCCTTTCACTCTAAGAAGAACATGCACCACCTTGAACATACATGTTCATGAGCACATGAAACTGGGTTATTCAAAGATGACCATCTTCGAGGTCCTGCTTTATAACTTGTTGCCTAACCCCTTACTTTCACTCTGAAGGACCTTGTTATTTGTGCCAATGTGCACAAGAACTTATTACTGTACATCCCTCCCACTGATAATGTTTTAGCAGCCGTTCCAAAAAAACCTGGACCCTGGCATCAGGGAGGCAACACCATTTTCGAGTTGTTTATAGCTACAGGATCGCCTGTCTGTCCCCCTATCACTATAAAACCTGTCTGACTTTACTCTTCCCTACTGTGCCTCTGAGTGGGATGAAAGCTAGAAGAGAGGAGGGGCTGGGCATTTTACTGCTTGTCTTAGACCTGGTGACGCAGTGGCTTGCCTCGGTGTTTGTCATAAAATAACGAGTAAACATTAATACTGGAGAATGTTTGCAGATTTAAAAGTGACAAATACTGATAGATATGTTTCCAATGTTTTCTAATAAGTAGTAAAACTAGGCAAGTTCTAAATTCATGACATCTCTTTACTCAATGAATATAGTAGTGGCCACCAGAAGAAGGGTACAAGGCATATCTTGTTGTTGGCATCCTCTTTATGAAGAGTGAAAATTAGAGTTTATGCAGTTTTAAGAATGCTAACTACATTCCCCATTTCGCTTTAACTATTTTTGTTTGTTTGTTTTTGTGTGTACGTATGTGTGCATATGTGTGTGTGTGTATATATATATATATGTGTGTATTCATGAGTATACAAATAAAAACATATTTTTTCTCTCTCTCGTTTATTATATTGTTTACAGAATAATATGTTTACACATTCGGTTGTGCTGCTGCAAATAAGAATGTAATTGTTCTACCTGGGACATATGGCAATAAAACACTCTTGAGAATTTTAACCCTTGCTGTCTCCTCCCCTTCCCACCTCTCCCTCAGCCCTCGGGCCCTGGCATTCCCTCTATCTCTATCTCCCTCCCCCACCCCAGTCGCACCAGCTTCTCATTTTCACACCACAAACAGCTTACAATGGCTTGTTCCCTTTATCATCGATACTTTTTTGCATATCTTTCATTCATTGTTCCTTATCTCTCCACATCACCGTCTATATCTCTCGTTTCCCTGATCCCTGACCAGTCTGAAGAAGGGTCTTGACCCGAAACGTCGCCTATCTCCTTCGCTCCTTAGATGCTGCTGCACCCGCTGAGTTTCTCCAGCTTTTTGTGTACCCTTGAGAATTTGCAGACGTGAGCCTAGCTCCGAAGTCCTTCACTCCTTTTTTTTTTTTTTTTTTTTTTTTTTTTTTTTTTTTTTAACAAATGCTTTTATTTAAATCAACAAGTACAAAACATTAAAACAATCAGAAAATGCCTATATTTGGCATTTTACAAACAAAGTTTCAAATTAAAATATTATCATTTTTATCTATAATGCCTTCGACCTCCCTCGGTGACCAGCGTTCACGGAAAGCCTCCACAGTCCCCGTGGACACCGCGTGTTCCCTCTCTAGGGACACGCGGGCATGGACGTAACCCCGGAAGAGGGGCAGGCAGCCGACTGCTGTGCGGCCGTCGACTGCCCGCTGCCTGGACCCGCGAAAGGCCATCTTGGCCAGGCCCAGGAGCAGACCGACAGGGAGACCCCCTCCTCCCTCCCGACCCTCCCCCCTCTGTACCGGGTGCCCAAAAATCAATAGTGTTGGACTAAAATGGAGCCAAAACTTGAGGAGCAGCCCCTTCAGATACTCGAACAGGGGCTGCAACCTCTCGCACTCCAAGTATACATGGAACACGGTCTCCTCCTCGCCGCAAAAGTGACAGGCGGCGGACGAGTCCGTGAACCGGCTCAAGTACCTGTTGCATGCCACGGCTTTGTGCAACACTCTCCACCCCAGGTCCCCGATGTAAAGGGGGAGGACTCCCTTATAGAGAGACCTCCACTGAGGACCTCTCCCCTCGTCAGGTGGTAACACGGACCGCCAGGGCGTGTCTGGACGGAAGACGAGGGCGAGGAAGTGGAGAGTGTGCAAGAGCAACCTGTACAACACGCGCCTCTCCGCATCACGGAACGGCACGCTGGGCATCTCGGAAAGGCGGCTCATGTTGCGTGGGGCCGGCTCTCGGGGAGGGAGCCGGGCCATGGGTCCCATGAACAATTCCGATGGAGCGGGGGTAAGCTCATCCGGAATCGCTCCACACACACGCCTTTCCTCAACACCCACCGTCACAGCCACAACACCCCCCTCCCCCTGAGGAGCAGGCTGAAGGTGACCAAATTCCTGGCCTTCAGGAGGTCACGGTAAAAGCCAGGCAACTCCCGCCGAGCGCGTCGACTCATACCCGCTACTGGGAGCTTTGAGCCCTCCTGAAGGCAGCGCCCCTGGCGGAAAAAGTACGTGGCCAGCACGTGCCATTTAGGAGGGTAGTCTGAGTAGACGTACCTCCGCAGGGTCCTCAGTCGGAGAGCCGCCACCTGGGTACGAACACAGACCAGCGCCTGACCACCCTCCTCCAATGGGAGACTCAGAACCCCCGCAGAGACCCAGTGGTTCCTCTCACCCCAGAAGAAGTTGACCAATCTCCTCTGTAACCTGATTATAAATAAAGAGGACGGGACCATAGTGGCCAGCCGGTACCACAGCATAGAGGCCACCAGCTGGTTTATAACTACAGCCCTGCCCCGGTAAGAGAGCACACCAAGGAGGCCTGACCAACGTCCCAGCCGAGCGACCACTTTCGCCTCCAGCTCCTGCCAGTTCGCCGGCCACGCCCCCTCAGTGGGACTCAGGTAGACCCCCAGATAGAGGAGGTGCGTGGTGCTCCATGCAAAACCTGCCATCTCCTCCGGCAGGGAGTCCACTTCCCACTGACCCACCAAGAGACCAGAACATTTCCCCCAGTTGATCTTGGCGGAGGATCCCTTCACTCCGGGAGTGCGCTGCTCGTCATCCAACTCCGGAAATCCGCTGCTCGGCCCGCCCGCTTCGCTCCGCCTGGGCCTTGAGTTTTCTTTGGTGATGACCAAGATGTTGCGGCTCCTGGGCAATCTAATCCGGGGGAGCAACAGCGTGAGTACCGGGGCCATGGGAGGGAGGGAGGGAGGTAGGGAACGGTCGGGCTCAGCTCCAGTTCCAGCTCCAGTCTCTCACCCCCCCCCCCCCCGCGTCGGGGCAGATGCCGGAGCCGAGGGCGCCCGGGGCTGAAGGTGACCGGAGGCCGGGAATGGGGGCTGCGGCGTCCCACGGAGGCCACTCACTCGGCCCATGCCGGCCCCTTCCGATCATTCCCCCGCGGTCAGTGGTGGTGGGGGGGGGGGTGGGGGGGGGGGGGGGAGAGAGAGAAACCGTGGGCAGATATGGGCTGGGCTGCTGGGAATGGGGTGGCTTCAGCTCCTTCGACGTTACATTAAAGCAACGTTACAAACAAAACCATTACCTCCCCCTCCCCCCTAACCCTAACCCCAGCACCCACCTGTCAGGAGCCCCAAGTGCTTCATAGCGTTTGTGTTCTTTCCCTTCAACCACAGCCCCAGTCTCCACCTCCTCCCTGTCAGAGCTGAGGATTGTCCTCTGCCCCTTCAAGGTTACTGGTGTTTTCAAGTGCGAAACAGTTACAGATATGGGTGGGAAAATGGCAGATGGAGTTGAACTCGAACAAGTGTGAGGTTTTACGCTTAGGGAGGTCGGATGTAAGGGGAAAGTACACAAAAATACATTGATATACTGGGGAATTTTGGGTCCATGTGCATAGCTCCTTGAAAGTGGCATACAAGTAGATTGAGTGGTAAAGAAGGTATATGGTCGCTTTCCTTCATCAATCAGTGTGGAGCAAATTGTACACAGAGTTGTAGGTGCCTAGAATATGCTGTTGATGGTAATGGTGGAAGCAGATAGTTCAGAGGTCTTTAAGAGTATGTTAGATAGGCACATGAGTGTGCAGGGAATGGAAGGATGTGGATCACATGCAGAGGGGCTTGGATTAGACATAGAGAAATTAGGTGCAGGAGTAGGCCATTCAGCCCTTCGAGCCTGCACCGCCATTCAATATGATCATGGCTGATCATCCAACTCAGTATCCCGTACCTGCCTTCTCTCCATACCCTCTGATCCCCTTAGCCACAAGGGCCACATCCAACTCACTCTTAAATATAGCCAATGAACTGGCCTCAACTACCCTCTGTGGCAGAGAGTTCCAGAGACTCACCACTCTCTGTGTGAAAAAAGTCTTTCTCATCTCGGTCTTAAAGGATTTCCCCCTTATCCTTAAGCTGTGACCCCTTGTCCTGGACTTCCCCAACATCGGGAACAATCTTCCTGCATCTAGCCTGTCCAACCCCTTAAGAATTTTGTAAGTTTCTATAAGATCCCCTCTCAATCTCCTAAATTCCAGAGAGTATAAACCGAGTCTATCCAGTCTTTCTTCATAAGACAGTCCTGACATCCCAGGAATCAGTCTGGTGAACCTTCTCTGCACTCCCTCTATGGCAATAATGTCCTTCCTCAGATTTGGAGACCAAAACTGTACGCAATACTCCAGGTGTGGTCTCACCAAGACCCTGTACAACTGAAGTAGAACCTCCCTGCTCCTGTACTCAAATCCTTTTGCTATGAAAGCTAACATACCATTCGCTTTTTTCACTGCCTGCTGCACCTGCATGCCTACTTTCAATGACTGGTGTACCATGACACCCAGGTCTCGCTGCATCTCCCCTTTTCCTAATCGGCCACCATTTAAATAATAGTCTGCTTTCCTGTTTTTGCCACCAAAGTGGATAACCTCACATTTATCCACATTATACTGCATCTGCCAAACATTTGCCCACTCACCCAGCCTATCCAAGTCACCTTGCAGTCTCCTAGCATCCTCCTCACAGCGAACACTGCCCCCCAATTGGATTGGAATTATGTTCAGCACAAATGATGTGGACCAAAGGGCCTGTTCCTCTGTGTTATACTATTCTATGTTCCATTTAAATGTTGTCTCAGTGACTGGTGCCTAACTGACCTTAAGCTTTCTCCTACTCTCAATCGGCATCACCTGGATGCCTTTAACTATCTCTCAATTGTCAGATTGCTTGACCAGCGTTCATTCTGATGGGCAGTCACATGTTCTTGCTGTTTGATAGGAAGACCAAAGACATTGTCTTTAATCCTTGCTAGAGTCCCAGTTCACTAGCCACTTGCTTCCATTTTCTTGACCCGTCTGACGAGATTTCCCTTTCACAATACAATTGGCAAGTGTCAACATAGGCATATTGTTTTCCAGGTGCCCTATTATCTTTTTAATAATCCTTTCCAGCATATTCCCTCCAATTATGATATATGATAATTCTATGATATGATATATTCCCTCCAATTATGATATGAATTATGATATAGTTGGGATCACGGAGACATGGCTCCAGGGTGACCAAGGCTGGGAGCTGAACATCCAGGGATAATCAATATTCAGGAGGGATAGACAGAGAGGAAAAGGAGGTGGGGTAGCGTTGCTGGTTAGAGAGGAGATTAACGCAATAGAAAGGAAGGACATTAGCTTGGAGGATGTGGAATCGATATGGGTGGAGCTGCGAAACACTAAGGGGCAGAAAACGCTAGTGGGTGTTGTGTACAGGCCACCTAACAGTAGTAGTGGAGTTGGGGATGGCATCAAACAGGATATTAGAAATGTGTGCATGAAGGTAGAACCGTTATAATGGGTGACTTCTATCTACATATAGATTGGGTGAATCAAATTGGCAGGGGTGCTGAGGAAGAGGAATTATTGGAATGTATGCGGGATAGTTTTCTAAACCAACATGTAGAGGAACCAACGAGGGAGCAGGCTATTCTAGACTGGGTATTGAGTAATGAGGAAGGGTTAGTTAGCAGCCTTGTTGTATGTGGCCCCTTGGGCAAGAGTGACCATACCATGGTTTTAGTTCTTCATTAGGATGGAGAGTGACATTGTTCATTCATAAACACGGTTCCTGAACTTAAAGAAAGGTGACTTTGAGGGTATGAGACGTGAATTGGCCAAGATGGACTGGCAATTGATTCTTGAAGGGTTGACAGTGGATATGTAATGGAAGGCATTTAAAGACCGCATGGATGAACTACAACAATTGTTCCTCCCAGCATGGCAAAATAATAAATCAGGGAAGGTAGCGCATCCGTGGATAACAAGGGAAATCAGGGATAGTATCAAAGCAAAAGATGAAGCGTGCAAATTAGCTTGAAAAGGCAACCTACCAGGGGACTGGGAGAAATTCAGAGACCAAAAGAGGAGGACAAAGGGCTTAATTAGGAAAGGGAAAATGGATTATGAAAGAAAACTGGCAGGAAACATAAAAACTGACTGCAAAAGTTTTTATCGATACGTGAAGCGAAAAAGATTAGTTAAAACAAATGTAGGTCCCTTGCAGTCAGAAACGGGTGAATTGATCATGGGGAACAAGGACATGGCAGACCAATTGAATAACTACTTTGGTTCCGTCTTCACTAAGGAAGACATAAATAATTTGCCGAAATAGCAGGGGATCGCGGGTCAAATGAGATGGAGGAACTGAGTGAAATCCAGGTTAGTCGGAAAGTGGTGTTAGGTAAATTGAATAGATTAAAGGCTGATAAATCCCCAGGGTCAGATAGGCTGCATCCCAGGGTACTTAAGGAAGTAGCCCCAGAAATAGCAGATGCCTTAGTGATAATTTTTCAAAACTCTTTAGATTCTGGAGTAGTTCCTGAGGATTGGAGGGTAGCTAATGTAACCCCACTTTTTAAAAAGGGAGGGAGAGAGAAAACGGGGAATTACAGACCAGTTAGTCTAACATCGGTAGTGGGGAAACTGCTAGAGTCACTTATTAAAGATGGGAGAGCAGCGCATTTGGAAAGTGGTGAAATCATTGGATAAAGTCGGCATGGATTTACGAAAGGTAAATCATGCCTGACGAATCTTATTAAATTTTTTGAGGATGTAACTAGTAGAGTGGATAAGGGAGAAGCAGTGGATGTGTTATATCTGGAATTTCAGAAGGCATTCGACACAGTCCAACACAAGAGATTGGTATACGAACTTAAAGCACACGGTATTGGTGGTTCAGTATTGATGTGGATAGAGAACTGGCTGGCAGACAGGAAGCAAAGAGTAGGAGTGAACGGGTCCTTTTCAGGATGGCAGGCAGTGACTAGTGGGGTGCTGCAAGGCTCAGTGCTGGGACCCCAGCTATTTACAATATACATTAATGATTTGGATGAGGGAATTAAATGCAACATCTCGAAGTTTGCGAATGTCACGAAGCTGGGGAGCAGTGTTAGCTGTGAGGAGGATGCTAGGAGGCTGCAAGATGACTTGGAAAGACTGGGTGAGTGGGCAAATGCATGGCAGATGCAGTATAATGTGGATAAATGTGAGGTTATCCACTTTGGTGGCAAAAACAGGAAAGTAGACTATTATTTGAATGGTGACCGATTAGGAAAAGGGGAGATGCAACGAGACCTGGGTGTCATGGTACACCAGTCATTGAAAGTAGGCATGCAGGTGCAGCAGGCTGTGAAGAAAGCGAATGGTATGTTGGCATTCATAGCAAAAGGATTTGAGTCCAAGAGCAGGGAGGTTCTACTGCAGTTGTACAGGGTCTTGGTGAGGCCACACCTGGAGTATTGCGTACAGTTTTGGTCTCCTAATCTAGGGAAATACATTCTTGCCATAGAGGGAGTACAGAGAAGGTTCGCCAGACTGATTCCTGGGATGGCACGACTTCCATATGAAGAAAGACTGGATGGACTCGGCTTGTACTCGTTGGAATTTAGAAGATTGAGGGGTGATCTCATAGAGACTTACAAAATTCTTAAGGGGTTGGACTGGCTAGATGCAGGAAGATTGTTCCCGATGTTGGGGAAGTCCAGCACAAGCGGTCACAGTTTAAGGATAAGGGGGAAGTCTTTTAGGACCGAGATGAGAACATCGTTCTTCACACAGAGAGTGGTGAATCTGTGGAATTCTCTGCCACAGAAGGTAGTTGAGGCCAGTTCGTTGGCCATATTTAAGAGGGAGTTGGATGTGGCCCTTGTGGCTGAAGGGATCAGGGGGTATGGAGAGAAGGCAGGTACAGGGTACTGAGTTGGATGATCAGCCATGATCATATTGAATGGCGGTGCAGGCTCGAAGGGCCAAATGGCCTGCTCCTGCACCTAACTTCTATGTTTCTCCGTTTTTAATTGATGTTGGGCTTCTTCATCTCATGCAGTCCCTCAGAATAGAGGATGATCTGCTTCCCTTCTGTATTTGTGTGTTCTGGGGTGGCTGACAAGGCCAATGTGGGAGCTGTAGACTCTGCCACAGATGGGGCAGGTTGTACTGGATAGGTGAGGCCGGTGATGCCCAATGGGTTGGATAGATTTGCTTATCCAGGGATTTGGTGTGATTCCAATATATGGCCTCAAGGTTCACAACATCATCCTTAATTTTCATTCATTAAATTGAGCTGTCACAAACCCTGGATTTCCTAGCATCAGTGCATTATTTTTCAGAGGCTCCGAACACTTTTTGAATAATTATTTTGTCTATCTGGTCATTTATTTCTATGTTTGGGCTGGTAGTAGGGTATTTTTCCGCCTTCCTTCAGAGACCGTTCCCTCCGCAACTCCCTGGTTAACTCATCCCTTCCCACCCGAACCACCCCACTCCCTAGGTACTTTCCCCTGCAACTGCAGAAGCTGCAACACCTGTTGCTATACCTCCTCCCTCGACTGTCCAGGTTAGGTCCAGGCAGAGGTTCACTTGCACCTTATCTACTGTATCCGTTGTTCAAGATGTGGACTCTTATACATCAACGAGACCAAACGCAGACTGGGCGATCGTTTTCCGGAACACCTTCGCTCAGCCTGTGTGAACCAACCTGATCTCCCGGTTGCTGGACACTTTAATTCTCCCATTCCTACACAGACCTTTCTGTCCTCGGCCTCCACCATTGTCAGAATGAAGCTAAACGCAAATTGGAGGAGCAGCATCTCATATTTCGCTTGGGCAGCTTACAGCCCAGTGGTATGAATATTGATTTCTCTCACTTCAGGTAGTCCTGGCATTCCCCCCTCTCTCTCTCTATCCCTCCCTCTCTATCCCTCCCCCACCCAAGTCGCGCTAGCTTCTCATTTTCACCCTACAAACCCTGTTTCCTTTATCATCGTTACATTTTTGCATAATTTTCATTCATTGTTCTTTATCTCTCCACATCACTGTCTATATCACTTGATTCCCTTATCCCTAAGCAGTCTGAAGAAGGGTCTCGACCCGAAAAATTACACATTCCTTCTCTTCTAAGATGCTGCCTGTCCCGCTGAATTACTCCAGCTTTTTGTGTCTGCTATTTGTTTTCAAAGTCTGGACGGACCTGCAAGCAAAATGTCCTTCACAGCATAGCTGACAGTGTAACTAGCCTCAATGTTGGGAATATTAGCTTAGGCTCTTCCAATGATGTTGGGGAATTTTATGCAGACAGCATTGTTGCTATCTGTCCAATGGCTTGAGACGCCCGCTGTGAGTGGTGTAGGTCTTAGATATGTATAAGAGGGCACTGATCAGGAAGTGATTGAAACTGCTGAGTATCTTGTCAGTTGCTTTTGATCTTCAAATGTTGTTTTCCTCAATCCAACAATTGTGCTGGTGCATTGAGGACGATGCTGAGTTTCATGGTCAACGTCTGTCTTTGCTGACTGGTGGCACCTGAGTTATGATAAGTGGTCCATATTTTCAAGCTTCTTTGTCGTGAGCCTTTATTCAAGAGGACATTGTGATGTAGTAGAGGCAGGTTGGTTCAGGACCTTTGTGTCTTTGGCATTACGGTAGCAACATATAGACAGGCACATGAACAGGCAGGGAATGGAGGGGTATGTACTATGGTGGAGTTAGTTTCAATTAGCATCATTGTCAACATAGACATTGTTGGTTGAAGGGGCTGTTCTTGTGTTGTACTATACTGTCCTATGTTGTATAATATTGAGTGCAAGAACATCCATGTGTTCTTGAGTGAAGAAGCTGATGATGACTTAAACTGTGCAAATGCAAGCAATGTTTGCATGCTGCAGGTCAACCACTGAGGTTTGGATGGTTTTCACCCTGAGTTAAACACTTCCTGATTAGTTCTGAAGAAAACTGATCTATGGTATAGAGTCACACAGCACAGAAACATGCGCTTAAGTTCAAATCATCCGTGTCGATCATGCCCTGTCGAAGCGGAGTCCAGTTGCCCAGCTTTGACCGATATCCCTCTAAACCTTTCCTATCCATGTGCCTATCCGAACGTCTTTAAAATTATGTTATTGTACCTGCCTCAACTATATCTCATTCCATATCTTCTTGGCCCTAAGCTCATCTCTGGAACACAATGACGGGACAGGTTTAGAGGGATATGGGCCAAACACAGGTAGGTGGGGCTAGTGTAGTTGGGCCATGTTGGCCGGTGTGGACAAGTTGAGCCAAAGGGCCTGTTTCCATGCTGTAAGTCACTATGACACCTAGACAATACACTCTTATTCATCTACTACATAGCTCCGCCTTCAACACATCCAAACCCATCTCCGAACTTCTGGACCTAGAAATCAGCATCCTCCTCTACCATTGGATCTTCGACTTTCTGACACAAAGATCGCAAGGAGTGAATATAAGCAACAACACATGCTCCACAATAGTTCTCAACATTGGTGTCCTGCAAGGATTTTTTCTCAGTCCACTACTCTACTCCCTATGCACACAGAATTGTGCGGCCAAATTTGCTCGAAATTCATCTACAAGTTTGCAGATGATATCACTGAAAACATAGTAACAAGGTGCGAGGAAAACAACCTCTCCCTCAATGTCAGCATGACAATGGATCTAGTTATTGACTTCAAGAGCCATGGTGGAGTACATGTCCCAATCAGCATCACTGGTGTTGAAGTGGAAATGCTTGAGTGCTTCAGGTTCCTTGACATTAAAACTACAAACGATCTGTTGTGGACCAACCACATTGCTGGATTAACCAAGAAGGCCCACCAATGCTACACACAAAATGCTGGATTAACTCAGCGGGTCAGACAGCATCTCGGGATAAAAGGAATAGGTGATGTTTCGGGTTGATACCCTTCTTGTATAGATCAAAAATGGCTAAGAATTGCAGTTAGAATACGCAATGAGAGCCAAAGATGGTGTTTTAATCTGGTTCTGAAAGATGTCGCAGTTGGATTGGGAGAGCATAACACTGACAGTGCAAAAAGTGCAGAGCAGAGCCCCTGTCCCACTTGGACGACCTCCACCACGACCTCTGGCGAATTTGCCCGCGACCCGTAGTCGCAGCAAGGTCGCCACGAGGTCGTAGGGTGTCTTAGTCACTCTCCTTCATGGTTGAGAGTGGTCTCCGCGTAGTCGAGGCTTCTGCTAGGTCGTAGCATATTTTTCAAGATGTTAAAAATTGACCGCAACTAAAAATAGGTCGCCATAGGAAAAATCAACATTTTTTCTCGTAGGTCTAGTCAAAACTGTTCATTGTAGGTCGTGATGCTAGTCGTAGGTTATTTAAACAGCAGAACTTCACCTCTTTCACTCCAAGGCATGTTAATTCATAGCTGGAGAGTTTTTTGGAGAGGAGACTTGTGTTTTAGAGATGGCACCAAAAAATCAGCAGTGCAGGGGGAAGGGCACAACCCTCAAAAAAACCTGCCATGCAGGTGTTGCCCACCCAGGAGGTGATGCCACAAGAGATGATATTGCAGGTAGCCCTGCATGTGAGACCCCTGGAGGAGGAGACCAGGGTGGTAGTATAAGCCCACCACTACCCAATCCTTCACTGCCTCATTAGAAGGCAGCAAAGCGGCCCTTTCTCCTATGTCTGACACAGCATCAGAGGCAGATGCCCCATTGGTGGTGAGGAAGGGCTTGAGGAAGGTTATGTCCTACACCTTCATCAGGCAGCAGGAGGGGGACCTTGAGGAATGGTTCCAGCAGAATGCCATCCTGTACAAAAAAGGAAAATGAGAGGTAGGAGGTCGTACACATAGTCGAGGAAGGTCGTAGGTTTCAGCGACCTTGATTTATTTTTTTTAGTCACTTAAGGTCGCCAGAGGTCGCGGTGGAGGTCTCCCAAGTGGGACAGGCCCTTAACACTGACAGTGCAAAAAGTGCGGAGCACGTTAGGTGATTTTTTTAATTTTTTTTTTGCAGTGTGGACTTCCCTCACCTTGAGATTGGATATTTAGTAGAGAATTTAGTGATGCACTACAATCTTTAAGAGGTCTGGTGTGCTGCATTGTGTTTGTACAATGTCATGGGCAATTATTTATAGTTCAGTGTTTGAAAATGACTTTGAATCTAAGGCCTATATGACTTTCAAGGTTGAATTGATAAACAGTCCTCCTGACTCGAATTCATTAGGTAATTAAAAAAAGTTAACTGCCTATTTAAATAACATAAATTAATAATATAGTAAAGCTTTTGCAAGGCTGCTGAGTAAAGCAGAGGATTTAGGCTTGCCTCTTGTGAGCTACCAACTTATGGGAAAAAGACTGTCTACTATTTTGATGCCTCTCATAATTTGATATAGCTCTATCAGGCTACCTCTCGACCTCTGGCACTCTAATGAAAACAATCCACGTTTGCCCAACCTCATTGTTAATTTTCTCTAATCCAGACAATGTATTGGTGAAAAAAGACACAAGGTGCTAATAATTCAGTTCTGCGGTTCTGGCAGCCTCTCTAGAGGAAGTGGATAGGCGACGTCCTCAAGTTTTGTATAACGGCAACAGGATTCGAAGGAAAATTGTCAGAATTTCATAGATTTTCACTTGAGAAAGTGGAATGATGTTATATCTCAGAGGGAAAACAAAAGATTCAAATAATGAAATCAGAATATATACTGAGGATTCGTACCATTGAATTTGGTTTAATCAAAATCATTGGTTGGACTTGCCTGTATTATGTGAACTCTCGAGTGATGGTTTTAATTATTGCAGATAATCAAATACAACTTTTTGCTGGGTATTAATGTATAGTAGGTTAAATTAAATTAAACGTCAGTCACATGTATGATCAGCCAATGTTATTGTTTTTTTTAATGTCCTATTTATTGGCATGGCCAATTTATTTTTGTGGCTCAAGTCTTGTAAACCTGACTGATTTTGCCTAGAAATCTATTCCAATTCTTTAATCAATTGAGCTAACTAAATAAAATATAAAATTTCCCTTATCCTGTTCTCACTGCTAATGAATTGAATGAAACTAAAAAAAAAAAATCTGTTCCCCCTCAATTACTGTAACAGCTCTCTGACTGTAGTCTGGAACAGGTGGAGAACAAGAATGAGAAATCACTTCAAGTACATCAATTTACATTAGCTCAGACTAAATATATATTTTCCTCTCTTGCCTTTTCCCTGTCGCTGTTACCCAAGAAATAATGTGCATACTTTATCCTTTTCTCCAGACTGACCAAGCAAATCAATTAAAAATGTAAATTTACAAAATCTTACTGAAGAATGGAATTGTTCTTCCTACACTTTGTTTGGCCTGGTGCAGGATTTTGGACTGGTTCCCCATACCCAGTGCTGGGGAATTGCTACAACATCATCCTCTAGATTTGGACTCCGGCATTAGATGTCCCCTTAAGCAAAATTTGTTGGCGGTTACGTGGGGAATTGCCAACATTGGACGATAATGTCGTGAAAGTCTAATGGTGTGGTGTTTCATGTTGTGACATGAACATATATTCTGCCAAGTGGATTTATATTCACCTCATTGAATTCTGATTTATTTTTTTTAGCCATGTTACAAGGGGAGTAGGCAAAAGCTATACATTTCTCCCCTTTGATATAGTTGTAAAGGAGAGTAGCTGATGATGCTAGTTGTCTTTTGTTGTCATGTTTGGTTTATGCATACATTTTTGAATATTGGAGTATTTGAACATTTGGTTCTTCCTTTCAAAAGTACCAGAGGCATGATGTTAACTGGTTATTGACCTTGCTGCTTTGGTGTGCTAAATGTGAATTTATAGCACACATCCATATTCCCCACCCCCAACCCAATAATGCTGACCACACTTAGCTTGCACTTCATCAATAGAACATTTTGAGATGATTCTGATGAAGCAGCTTTAGGCAAATTCAATTATCCTGTGCACCCAAAGTAAGGCTGATACCTTAGTATAGAACATTACTGTTCCATTTGTTAGTGGTTCTGCTGCAAATACATGATTTTCCTATCTCTTCATTTTTGATTGCACTATCTGCACACTCCATTATGATTTCATTGCTTTTGATTTTTGCTGAGCCTTCAAAATTCTGCATTCAATTTCTTCCAGCCTGCCAAAGTTCTTGTGGGATCTCGCAATTATGCAGACTTTGCATCTGAAGCGTCATTTGATATTAAGGTAATACAATTTTGGGTATTTTCCTCTTAGTTCCATGTGAAATATAACCCCTGAGGTTCTTTATTTGAATAGATGAGATAGGAGAATTAAAACATGACTGGATTTAAAAGTCAGTCACAAGCAATGAATTGCAAAATATATGTAGATAACATGTCAGTAATTTCGAAGTCCTTTTGGAAGCTCTTTGCTATTTCATTTATTCTCATTTAAAATAATAATTGAATATTACTAACGTAATATTATCTCCCTCATATATGTGCTACATTTTTGTATGTTAACTTTCTAATATGGCAAAAATAAATAAATCGTTTCCACCCCCCTTTCGTTCATTCTCTCCTCTCCTGCACAAAGGTGACCACGTCAATACTTTTTTTTGCATTGTTATCTCATATTGATTGTGCCCCAGATTAAACGTGTATTAATTACCAAATTAAGTGTTTGTGAACTGGAATCCGCATTCATGCCAATGTTTTTTGTGTGGAGATGATGATATGAGTAAAAGGTAGACAAAAATGCTGGAGAAGCTCAGCGAGTGAGGCAGCATCTATGGAGCGAAGGAATAGGTGACGTTTCGGGTCGAGACCCTTCTTCGGAGGTGGGGAGAAGAAAGGAAGAGGCGGAGACCGTAGGCTGTGGGAGAGCTGGAAAGGGGATGGGAAGGGGGGAGAAAGCAAGGACTACCTGAAATTGGAGAAGTAAATGTTCATACCGCTGGAGTGTAAACTACCCAATATGAGGTGCTGCTCCTCCAATTTGCAGTGGGGCTCACCCTGGCCGTGGAGGAGGCCCAAGACAGAAAGGTCGGATTCGGAAGGGGAAGGGAAGTGCTGAGCCACCGGGAGATCAGGTTGGTTAGTGTGAACCGTGCGGAGGTGTTGGGTGAAGCGATTGCCAAGCCTACGCTTGGTCTCACCGATGTAGAGCAGCTGACACCTAGAGCAGCGGATACAATAGATGAGGTTGGAGGAGGTGCAGGTGAACCTCTGCTTCACCTGGAAAGACTGCTTGGGTCCTTGGATGGAGTCAAGAGGGGAGGTAAAGCGACAATTGTAGCATTTCCTGTGGTTGCAAGGGAAAGTACTGGGGACAGGGTGGATTGGGTGGGAAGGGACAAATTGACCAAGGAGTTACGGAGGGAGCGGTCTCTGCCGAAAGCCGAAAGGGGAGGAGATGGGAAGATGTGGCCAGTGGTGGGATCCCGTTGGAGGTGGCGAAAATGTTGGAGGATTATCTGTTTTATGTGACGGCTGGTGGGGTGGAAAGTAAGGACAAAAGGGGGACTCTGTCCTTGTTACGAGTGGGAGGATGGGGAGTGAGAGCAGAGATATGGGCTATAGAGGAGACCCTGGCGAGAGCCTCATCTATAGTCGAAGAGGGGAACCCCCGTTCTCTAAAGAATGAGGACATCTCCGATGCCCTGGTTTGGAGCACCCCTTCCTGGGTGCAGATGCGGCATAGACGGAGGAATTGGGAGTAGGGGATAGAGTCCTTACAGGAAGCAGGGTTGGAAGAAGTGTAGTCGAGATAGCCATGGGAGTCAATAGGTTTGTAGATGTTACCTGCGATGGAGATAGTGAGGTCTAGAAACGGTAGGGCGATGCCGGATATGGTCAAGGTGAATTTGAGTACCGGATGAAAGTTAGTGGTGAAATGGATGAAGTCGGTGAGATCTGCATGGGTGCAGGAGGTAGCACCAATGCAGTCGTCAATGTAGCAGAGGTAGAGTTTGGGGATAGGGCCACGGTACGCCTCAAACAAGGATTGTTCTACATACCTTACAAAGAGGCAGGCGTAGTTGGGGCCCATGTGCGTGCCCATAGCTACGTGGATTTGGAAGAAATGGGAGGAGTCAAAGGAAAAGTTGTTGAGGATAAGGACCACTCCACTCACTAGGCGGAGGAGAGTATTTGTAGACATAGACAAAAATGCTGGAGAAACTCAGCGGGTGAGGCAGCATCAATGGAGCGAAGGAATAGGTGACATTTTGAGTTGAGACCCTTCATAGAAATGATATGAGTAAATATCACTCATTAGGATTTTGTATAATATTTCCAACTAAATTTATAATTTGCCTGAATGTTCAGGACGATTTTTGGTTCAAAATAGAATTGGTTAAAACAGACTGAAATGATCAAATGTCTTGTAAAGTGTTATTTTTCTTATGCCCTCTGGGGATAGCCTGCCCAGACCCAAGTGTGGAGAATGAATTAAATACAAATGGATCCCAATACTTCTGGTGCTTGGGGAGGTATATTGGAAATAAAAAAGGGGGAAAATAGTTTTAGCTTGGTTGAGTTTACTGTCACATGTACTGAAGTACAGTGAAAACCTTTAATTTATGATGATATAGAATAATTTATGAAGAGAGATGCAAGTTATTTGCTGACATTGTTGAAATATTGAGCCCCAGTCTACAAAATCATCTGGGGTGTTAAAGAAGGAACTGCAGATGCTGGAGAATCGAGGGTTACACAAAAAGCTGGAGAAACTCAGCGGGTGCAGCAGCATCTAAGGAGCGAAGGAGATAGGCGACGTTTCGGGTCGAGACCCTTCTTCAGACTGGTCAGGGATCAGGGAAACGAGAGATATAGACGGTGATGTGGAGAGATAAAGAACAATGAATGAAAGATATGCAAAAAAGTATCGATGATAAAGGCATATCTTTCATTCATTGTTCTTTATCTCTCCACATCACCGTCTATATCTCTCGTTTCCCTGATCCCTGACCAGTCTGAAGAAGGGTCTCGACCCGAAACGTCGCCTATCTCCTTCGCTCCTTAGATGCTGCTGCACCCGCTGAGTTTCTCCAGCTTTTTGTGTAACCCAAGCCATTGTAAGCTGTTTGTGGTGTGAAAATGAGAAGCTAGTGCGACTAGGGTGGGGGAGGGAGATAGAGATAGAGGGAATGCCAGGGCCCGAGGGCTGAGGGAGAGGTGGGAAGGGGAAGAGACAGCAAGGGTTAACAGAATTGAGAAAATTCAATCTTCAAGCCCAAAGGATGCAGACTCCCCAAGCGGAATATGAGGTGCTGTTCCTCCAACTTGCGGTGTTGCTCACTCTGGCCGTGGAGGAGGCCCAGGACCGAGAGGTCGGATACGGAATAGGAGGGGGAGTTGAAGTGCTGAGCCACCGGGAGGTCGGGTTGGTTTTTGCGGAGGTGTTCGGCGAAACGATCGCCAAGCCTCCGCTTGGTCTCACCGATATAGATCATCTGGCATCTGGAGCAGCGGATGCAGTAGATGAGGTTGGAGGAGGTGCAGGTGAACCTCTGTCGGACCTGGAAGGACTGCTTGGGTCCCTGAAAGGAGTGGAGGGGGGCGGTGAAGGGACAAGTGTTGCATTTCTTGCGGTTGCAAGGGAAAGTGCCCGGGGAAGGGGTAGAGCGGGAGGGGAGGGAAGAATTGACAAGGGAGTTGCGGAGGGAGCGGCCTTTGCGGAAGGCAGACAGGGGGGGAGATGGGAAGATGTGGCGGGTGGAGGGGTCACGTTGGAGGTGGCGAAACTGGCGGAGGACTATGTGTTATATTTGCCGGCTGGTGGGGTGAAAGGTGAGGACCAGGGGGACTCTGCCCTGTTTGCGAGTGGGGGAATGGGGAGAGGGGGCAGTGTTGCGGGGTGTATGGAGGAGACCCTATATAACCATATAACCATATAACAATTACAGCACAGAAACAGGCCCTCTCGGCCCTTCCAGTCCGTGCCGACCATTTGTTTTCCCCTAGTCCCATCTACCTGCACTCAGACCATACCCCTCCATTCCTTTCACGTCCATATACCTATCCACTTTACTTTTAAATGTTAAAATCGATCCTGCCTCCACCACTTCTGCTGGAAGCTCATTCCACACAGCCACCACCCTCTGAGTAAAGAAGTTCCCCCTCATGTTACCCCTAAACTTCTGTCCCTGGTGCGAGCCTCATCAATAGTGGGGGAGGGGAATCCCCGTTCTCTGAAGAATGAGGCCATTTGTGATGACCTGGTGTGGAACACCTCATCCTGGGAGCAGATGCGGCGTAGACGGAGGAATTGGGAATAGGGGATGGAGTCCTTACAGGAAGCAGGGTGGGAGGAAGAGTAGTCCAGGTAGCTGTGGGAGTCAGTTGGTTTGTAGTGGATGTCAGTCAGGAGTGTATCACCTGCAATAGAGATGGTGAGGTCAAGGAATGGTAGGGAAATGTCGGAAATGGTCCAAGTGTATTTGAGTGCCGGATGGAAGTTGGTGGTGAAATGAATGAAGTCAGTCAGTTGTGTGTGGGTGCAGGAGGTGACACCAAAGCAGTCGTCGATGTAACGGAGGTAGAGGTCGGGGGATGGGGCCCTGGTACGCCGAGAACAAGGATTGTTCGATGTACCCAACAAAGAGGCAAGCGTAGCTGGGGCCCATGCGTGTGCCCATAGCTACGCCTTGTGTTTGGAGGAAATGGGAGGAATCAAAAGAGAAGTTATTGAGGGTAAGGACCAACTCCGCTAGGCGGAGGAGGGTGTCAGTGGACGGGTATGGGTTGCTCCTCTGGTCGAGGAAGAACCGGAGGGCTTTGAGACCGTCCTGGTGGGGGATGGAGGTGTAGAGTGACTGGACGTCCATGATAAAGATGAGAGGATGGGGGCCTGGAGAATGGAATGCACGGAGCCGACGGAGAGTGTCTGAGGTGTCTTGAACATAGGTGGGGAGGGATTTAACAAAGGTGGATAGGAGGGCGTCAAGGTATGTAGAAATGTGTTCGGTGGGGCATGAACAGGCAGAGACAATGGGTCTGCCAGGGCAGTCGGGTTTGTGGATTTTGGGGAGAAGGTAAAATCGGGCCGTGCGGGGCTGGGAAACGATGAGGTCGGAGGCTCGGTGGGGTAGGGAGCCGGAGCTGATGAAGTCGGTTATGGTCGCCTGGTGTTCGTCAGTGGGGTCATGGTCCAGGGGTATGTAGGAGGAGGTGTCCGAGAGTTGGCGCGCGGCCTCCGCTTTGTAGAGATCGACGCGCCAGACTACCACGGCACCTCCCTTGTCGGCGGGTTTGATAACCCAGTCTGGGTTGTTACGGAGTGAGTCGATGGCAGTACATTCGGGGCTGGAGAGATTGGAGTGAGACAGGGGAGTGGAGAAGTCGAGGCGAAAATCATCTGGGGCATCTCTTTTCCACCAAATTTGATGAAGATAAGGCAATTGAAAAATATGCAGCAAAAATATTTTGGTAAATACCATATCAACAAATTATTGGTTTATGAAGTGAACGGGCTATCTATTGTGAATAATTCTGACAAAATTTCGATCAATGATAAATCTTAATTTGTCCAAATGCTAAAGATTGTCGACATTGACTAATTTCATCCAGTGCAGATATGACTTTAGTACAATGATTTTAGTACATACTCATATATTTCAATTTTCCAAGTTCTCCAGAATTATTTAGTGCAACATTATCGTAGTGTGCTGGTTGTGGATTCTTAATTAGCATTTCAGGAAGACTGTTAATTTCTGTTGCTAGTGTTTGAGACAATTTTCATAATTTTAAATCTAGAAATGTGATTTGCATCGTGTTGAAGAAGGTCCTCCCAGCACAACCATCCTGACGAGAGAAGATGGCCTTAAATACTACCGGACAATGCAACTGATTCGTCGCATGGAGCTTAAGGCAGATCAACTATACAAACAGAAGATCATTCGTGGTTTCTGCCATTTGTATGATGGCCAAGTATGTAATAGAAAATTAATCAGTATTGTTCCTTCAGAGAATTGGTCTTTAAAACAAAGTCCAAAAACAAAATACTACATGGGCTCGAAATGTGACTGCAATTTTTCAAGCCTAGCATCCAACATTGTCTCTCCTATAAAATATGTGTAATTTAAATCAGCTTATTTTCTGAAAAGACTTTGGGAAAATTTCCATTGGTCCATTGCTAAAGTATCTTTAACCATGTGTCAAACTTCGTGCAAAGTAGGAATAATTTTTCGGAGACGTGAGAATGTTTAAATTCTATTAGAGAATCAAGTTTAAATCGCATGAAATATTAGTCATTAGGTTTGAGCTTCTCCTAAAATGGGTGTTCAGAAGGCTATTGTAGTTTGACAAGGTGCTAAGCTATGGGACAGTTTTTTTCTGCTCAGACACTGGCTTCTAAAAGTGAGATAACGAGTTTTTCTGCATATTCATGTGAGAGTGAAGGGCATGGCTGTCAAGAGTAGGGAATCCTAGATACTGAATCTCTAGCCAGAAAAAAAGGTGCCATTGGTCGGGTACAGGGATCAACTATATTACTGGAGGAATATAGGGGATGCAGGTTTATATTTAAGAAGGAAATCTAGAGAGAAAAGAGAGGCCATGAGATAGCTTAGTCAGAGAAAATTAAGGAGAATCTAAAGAGATTTTATATATCAAGGGAAAAAGAGTAACGAGGGAGTAACATGTTCATCTATGTGTGGATGTTAAATGAGATCCTCAATGAATATTTCTCCTCTTTCCACCCTGGAGAAATCATGAAGATAAGGGAACTTGGGGAAAATTAATGGTGATGCTTTGGGGATATTCCACATTGCAGCAGAGGTTTGCTGCACATCTTAAAACAGTTGAAGATGGATTTTTTTTTGGAGCTTGAACAGGCATACCAAAAACACTAGGAACCAAAAGAAGAAATTGCAGCAGCCTTGGCTGAGGTATGCATCATCATTAGCCACAGGTACGGTGCTGGTAAGGGTGGCTAGTGTTGTGCTTCTGTTTAAGAAGGGCTGCAAAATAAAACCCAGATACAAAAGACCAGTAAGCCTAACATCTGGAATAGGAGAGTGACTTGAGGGGATTCTGAGGAATAAGATATATGTGCATTTGGAACAGCAAGGGTTGATAATGGAGATGGGAGATCATATCTCATTAAACAAATGAGCTTTATGAAGAAGTAACCAGGAAGGTCGATGGGAAAATGCAGTTAATATCTATATGGACTACTGTTTTTTTTTTCCAACAATAGGAGGCTTGTTGTGTTGGAATTGAAGTTGCAATTGAGCCGACGGATCACCTTATAACAGCTTATCGGTCTCATGGTTTCACTTACACGCGTGGGATTAGTGCTAAAGAAATCATGGCTGAGCTCACCGGTAAGAAATGTTTTGTTTAACTCAAATCTGATTTATTAAGAAAATCAACAGTATTTTGTTTTAAATGTATCATATTCTACCCCATCTTGAGGTAGCATTGTGTCTTGGATAAATTAGAAGTTTTCAGTACACACAATAATAACCAAATACCACATAAATAGAACACAAAGTGCTGGAATGTCAGGCAGTATCTCTGGAGCATATGGATGGGTGACATTTCATTTTGGGACCCCTTCTTCAGGCCTGGAGAAGAATCCCGACCTGAGACATTGCCTATCCATGTCGTACAACGATGCTGCTTGACCGACTGAGTTAAGCCTGTACTTTGTGTTTTATTTAGATGGTATTTGTATATTATTGTCACATGTATTGAGAAACTGTGGAAAAATATCTAACCTCTAATTTATCCAAGAGACTTGAGCCTGTACCTTTTAAGGAGCACCCTTCGTATAAGGTCAGAATACATAGGATCTAAATTTGCAAACAGAACCTGACATTCTATTCATTATGGATTGTAAGAGCATTGTCCTGAACCACAAAGTTAATCTTGCATCTTCAAGTATTTCTGGGCTTATGTAAAACAAATGTTTCTCCCTATTCCCTGAGGTCTTGTCATTTTCCTTATGACTTTTTAAATATTCTTGAATTGACTGTTGGCTGACTGTTTCTCACAAACGTGTGTATGATCTGAACAGGTAGACGTGGTGGATGTGCAAAAGGCAGAGGTGGATCCATGCACATGTATGCTGACAACTTCTATGGTGGCAATGGCATTGTTGGTGCACAGGTAAACATAGGTCTATGGGATCTCACCAACTTGGAAAATGTTTTGATCTAAATTTCTGCAGTTTAATTCATGACTATGCAGTGAAACTAAGCATCTGATAAGCAATAGATGGAAAAGCAATACGTTTGATTTATAGTTGTTTCTTTGTATCAGGTTCCTCTTGGAGCAGGGATTGCATTGGCTTGTAAATACTTGGAGAAGAATGAGATTTGTGTTACTCTTTATGGTGATGGTGCTGCCAATCAGGTAAAGTGTGCTTTCTGTTCAGTCGTATGACAGTGAAACAATAGAGGAAGTTGACCCTGAAGTTCAACTATGTATCAGTGTGTCAAAACATCGTGGTACATGACATGCTGGGCTAGACTGTATGGTCTGGATTCTCTGCCTGGAAGTGCTACTCTGAAGAGGAACAGGGAGTTACCCCAGATATCCTGGCCAATAATTATCACACATTATTGAAGTATTTGATGTTACATTTGGTGGGAGCTTTATCTGTGCAGATTGGAAGATACATTTTCTATATTACAACAGTGATTATACTTAAAGTACTTAATTGCTTGTAAAGTGCTCTGGGGCATGGCACAAGGGGTTTGAAAGGCGGTGTGTAAAAACAACGTGTTTAATCATTTTACGGGGAGTAATTTGCAAATCAGAATTTTCATTAAAATGTTAAAAACTCCACGTTCCAGATAAGCAGAGGACAGGATAGAAGGGTCAACCTCTCGGCCTGAGTTGAAATCCAAGCAGCTCAGCAGCATTTGTACTTGGCTATTTTTATTTTATTTTTGCTCATTTCTGAGTCTACAAATCTAAAAGGTTTGTTCATGATGCTATTGCCTCCTAGATGATAAATCCTAAATCATGCAGCAAAATCTACGAGCGTTAGCAAGTTAACCTAAATAAATAATTGATAAACTGATTATGTAGTTCTATAGGTATACTCTGTGGCTAGGAATGTATCAGGCATTAGAGGCTTGTTCTGGCTTAATGCACTCTTCATATGAACATGCGTTGGATTGTTGATTAATCAAATATGAATACAATGTTCGGTCTTTATGTTGTAAGGAATGCGCTGATGGATTACATCCCAAATCTAAGACCTTTTCCATTGGCAGGACTCTCTGAAGTGTTGCACTATTGAAATCAACATGGAATGCATGGGTAGGATTTATTTGAGCATTTACTATATATTTTTGTACCACATTATATCAATCTTTTTTTAAAGGGTCAAATTTTTGAAACCTACAACATGGCTATGCTTTGGAAACTGCCCTGCATATTTATCTGTGAGAACAACAGATACGGTATGGGTACATCTGTGGAGAGAGCAGCAGCCAGCACTGACTATTATAAGAGAGGTGACTACATCCCTGGTCTGAGGGTAAGATGACGCCACTTTGTGAAAACTGCAAATGTTATGAATTACGAACCAATCAACTTTTTTCTTTCCAATCTAAAGTGGAGATATCACCAGCTAGTCCATCTGTAGCTGGTATTTTTCAGATACCTAATATAATTGCAATGATGTGGCACTGTGATGCTGCTGGTAGAGTTGCTGATTCATAGTACCAGAGACCTAGTTTCAATCCTGACCTTGGGTGCTGACTATGTGGAGATTGCACGTTGTCCTTGTCATAATTTTTTTTTGGGTGCTCCAATTTCTATCACATCCCAAAAATGCCCTGATTGGTAGGTTAATTGGCTTCTGTAAATTTCCCCAAGTGCGTTGAATAAAATACATTATTGTCACATGACAAGTCACATTGGAATTCTTTGTTTTGCATATCCAAGGTATGTAAAGAGTCACCACGTAAAGGGTGCCGATAAAGTTACAAAGTATCCCGCGCCACGGGGAATTACAGACCAGTTAGTCTCCATTGATCTCCCCCCCCCCCTTCCCCCTCTCTCCTGGCTGTTCCCCCTCGCTAGGTCCTCCTTTGTTCTCCTCCACCACCCCCTCACGGCAGTCCCCCCACACCAGGGAGTCCGATATTATAGAATATGGGAAGAGTAAACGAGAAATTTTAATATGTACTAATGAGGCATGGTGTAAATTGGTATTTGATTGTCAATATGGACAGTGGGCTGTTGGGCCTGTTTCTGCACAATATATTTCCATGACCATACAAGGTATTCATTGGGTGAAAATATCTTAAGCAATAAGAAAATTGATAAGAAGTCTGGTTGGAGTGCATTGGATTATAAAACCTACCCTGAAATGTTAGTGTAAAGTTTTTCAAAAATAATCCACCATGCATTCTGCACATTGTGCATCCTGAACGAGATATGGTATTTCTTACCTTGTTACTACAGAGCTATGAGGTCTTTTGTTTCTTCAGCCAGTGTACATGTACACAAATAATCCATGCAGTTATGTTGTAACTTACATACAACAAGTAATGAGAGGAACTCTTAACACTTCTGCTGATCTTTCAAATGCTTTATTTAGAGATAAAATAATTAAATTGTAAACCTGGAGTGCACATTGACTGAAGGTACTTAAGTGGTATTCACAGGGATACGTAACTATAATCTGCCATAATTTGGATAACAGTGGTACAAATTACATATGGTAAGCACATGTTTTATTCTCTTTTGTATAATATTTAACTTGTATTCAGATAAAAGTGAGTTGTTTCCTGTTAGTAATGTTTATTATCATGAGTGTTGAATTAAATTCTTACTTGCAATAGTAATTTTAGTAAGAACAATAATTATTATTGAGGGGACATTGGTACCAATGCATTTTTTTAGTGATGCAGCACATTGCTACAAAGCAGGATACTAACTCTTGCATGTAGATCTAATGAAATATCTTGATTGACTTTTCATGCAATTCATCTATGGCTGTCAATAGTCAGCACTGATGCTAACTTAAGAACAGAATTTTATCATCTCCAAGGAGATGATAAAACTAACACATGCTATGAGATAAATGTGGGAGAAGAGCAATATGCATTTCTTGTTTGAATCATAAGGTTGGTTTATGTTTGCCTCCACTTCTTTTATGAATCCACCTTGCACCTTTGTGTTTGCAGGTGGATGGCATGGATGTGCTATGTGTCAGAGAAGCAACACAGTTTGCAGCAGACCACTGCAGGTCTGGAAAGGTAGTGCCTGTGTATTATTTACTGAAATGTGACATTTCCTTTGTACTTGGAATTAGTTCATTTGTTAGCAGTGCAGAATATTAGTTTTTAGTGGGCTTTTAACAAGTTTGGTAGTTTCATGAGACTAGATTTGTTTTGGTCTTAAATTTGTGGGGCAGCACAGTGGTGCAGCAGTAGTGTTGTTGCCTTACAGCATCAGAGACTCTAGTTTGATCCTGACTACGGGTGTTGTCTGTATGGAGTTTGTACATTCTGTGGCAGCATGGGATTTATCCGGCTGCTCCACATTCCAAAGACGTACAAGTTTGTAGGTTATTTGGCTTTGGTAAAAAAATTGGCAATTAATGTATTGTTGGTTAGCGTGGACTTGGTTGGGCCGAAGGGCCTATTTCCATGCTATATCTCTAAAACCAAATTAAAACATGCCAGCTACCAAGATGGGATTTAAACCTTTCTCCGGGCCAGTAGTCTGGAACCATTGCTTATGCTCTAGGAACTTAACCACTGTTAACAGTGCACACCAGCGAGTTATAAAGTTGATAATATTGTCAGAGATTTGCATGATCAATGTGGGAATGAGATTAACTTGTTTATTCACAATCTTGTTGAGTTTAGTCAAAAGGAATGTATCCCTATGTACTTGTGAAACAATGTCATAATGTATAACCTATAATAAGTCTTGAGGATATCAATAGAATATTTGATCCATTGAAGCAATTCAATCAACTGTTTGTTAGAAATTCTTTGGAATTATAGCAAAACTATAATCTGCTATGTCACCATTAGAAAATGTTGATTGTTTGGCCCCTAGCCTTTCAGAGATCGTTTCGTGCATTGTCTTCTGGCCACAGTTCCCAGGCTTCCTTTAAACCTACTGGGTTAATTGGAAAGTATTGTAATACCATGTGACATTTACAACAAAATAAAATTGTTGGGGTATTAATAAAAAGTAAATCTGCTAATTCAGCATCACTAAAGTCCAGAGTGAAGGATTATCCAAATTTTGCTGTTGTTTTTTCTGCAGTTTTGCTATTAGTTGACTTTCTAAACGGATACTAATAATCAATGAAATTTGTCGTCAACTACATTAATACTTTACATTCGAGTGTTTACATGAAGATGACTTGGTTCCCTTGCACGAGTAAAGCTGTGAGGAAATTATTTTTCAATCTGGAGTTGAATTCTATGTTTTTAATGGGAAATACAAATTGGAAAGACTGCTGAAGATGCACTGGGATACTTTGTTGCTACGCCATTGATTTCTAATACTATATGTTCAACTTCAGGGCCCTATCTTGATGGAACTTCAAACTTATCGTTATCATGGACATAGCATGAGTGATCCAGGGGTCAGGTAATAACTGTTAGATCTGAATGAGATATCAAAACACACAAGATATAGGTTTCAACTTGAAATCAGATATGCTGCCTTGATTATTGACTTCATTTGCTTAATTGTGTTTTATATATATATATATATATGTGTGTGTGTATATATATATATATATATATATATATATATATATATATGTGTGTGTGTGTGTGTGTATATATATATATATATATATATATATATATATATATATATACATGACACTTTTTCAGGAAAAATTCTAAGGTACATTATGTTCTTGGAAAGGCAAGGACTCATTAGTAGTCATCAGGTTTAATCCAGGGGTAATCCTGTTTTACAAATCTGAGTTTATATAGGGAGGTAATCAGGAAAATTGAAGTTGGGACTGTAAACATGGTTTATATGGATTTAGTTAGGTTTTTGGCAAAGGCTGATACAGTCGACTGATCCAGAAGGTTAGGGTACGTAGGTTCCCAGATATGTTGGCAAACTGAATCCAAATCTATCTTAGTTAAGGTGATTTTCTAACTGGAAATCTGTAACCTGAAGAATGTCACTGGGATCATTGCTGACCTGGGTGAGAATGGAGGTGAATTGATAAGTTTTCAGACAACACCAAAATGGCAGAGAAGTAGATAGTGAAGGAGGATGTGAAAGGAAATGGGTGGGAGGGATATGGATTAGTTAGGTGGAGCAGCAGCAGATGGAATTTATCTAGACAAGTGAGGTGATGCACTTTGTAATATCAAATACTAATATGACAAATGACAGACATTGCATGATTGTTCGTAGCTCCCTGAAAATGGCGACATAGGTGGATAGGATAATGATGACTGCATGCTTGCCTTTGCAAGCCAAGACATTGAGGATAAGAGTTGGGGTGACATGTTGCAGCTGTGCAAAACATTGATTAGACTCCACATGGAGTATTATGTACAATTCTGGTTGCACAGCACTGAGAAGGATGTGATAGCAATAGAGTGCAGAGGATATTCTCTAGGAATGGATGACTAGTTATAAATAGAGATTGTATAGGCTACGTTTATTATCAATGGAACATAGAATTTTAAACCTCCAAACAAAAGCATTCTAACCTCCTGAGGGACAGTCGTTTTCCAATGTGGAATTTGAAATTAGAGGACATGAGTTTAAGATGAGAGGGAGAAATGTTCATACTAATAATGATGGCTGCACAAGGAAGTGGTAGAAGTTGGTGTAATTACATTGTTTAAAGCACATTTGAATAGGTACTGGCAAAGGAAAGGAGCAGAAGGATGGAGGCCTAATGTGGGCAAATGGCATCAACATACGTGGACGTCTCATTCAGCATGGACAGGATTTGCCAAAGGGCCCATTTCTGTTCTATAAAATTCTGTCTATAAAATTCACTCATGGTTTATTAGTCTAATACATTTCTGATTGGCATGCATAAGCCTGTCAGCAATCATTTTATATACTCAAAATAGACATAGGAAAAATTGTATATTGAACCTTAGTTTATGTTCATACCATTCAAATATGTCACAGAAGGGAAGTTCGATACCTCCTTTGACCAGTAGTCTTAAATATAGAATATCAATGCCATCTGTGAGATCTTCAATGTCAATAGTAAAATACAAAATACTTCCTCTTCATTTTTGCCAAAGATCCATCCATATTGGGTAATTTTATTTCATCAAAATATATTACGTATTCCCTTATCAAAAGTTAACTTGGTCTCAATCTTTAAGAATTGTGCAATTGTATATAGCAAGTTTCCAAAGTAATCCAGATATCATTTAAAAAGTCAACATCCGAGACATTTGAAGAAATACTTGTTTGCACATTGATGTTGACAGTTACCGTACCAGAGAAGAAATCCAGGAAGTGAGAAGTAAAAGTGACCCTATTACCATGTTGAAGGACAGGATGCTGAAGAATAACCTGTCCAGCATCGAAGAACTGAAGGTATGTATGTTGTATGTTTGTTTGTATGTATCTTGTATGTTTGTTTGTATTTTTTATTTTTTGTGCATTTCCAGTTGCAATGCAAGCACAAAACTTAAAGTAGATGTGAAGAGGATGGTTCCAGTAGTGGGAGAGTCTAGGATCAGAGGGCACAGCCTCGGAATAAATGGATGTGCCTTTAGAATGGAGATGAGGTGAATTTCTTTAGCAGTGGGTGGCGAATTGTGGAATTCATTGCATGGAGGCCAAGTCATTGGGTATTTTTAAAGTTGAGATTGATAGGTTATCAGGAGAAGACTGGAGAATGTGGTTGAGAGGGTAAAATAGATCGGCCTAGCTCGACTGGCAGAGTAGGCACGATGGGATAATTGACCTATTTCTGCTCCTACGTCGTATGAACTTCCATGGGGACGGGGCTCAAATTAGTCTGAATCAGTAAAATAAGAGATTATGGATAATCTCTTGCCAGTTTTACACAGCGGTCAATTTTGTTTTTCACAGATTACACAATCTGTGAATTCATGTTACTGCTGCCAGCACCCAGTATTTTTGCAGTATGGGGAATTAAGATCCATCTGCAGTGATGGTGCTACCTTTCCCTTTTTACAATAATATTGCTGTTAAAGGTGTTACTTACAGTTATATTAACAGCTGTGTTGTTTTGTAGGAAATTGATGCTGGGATCAGGAAAGAGGTGGAGGAAGCAGCACAGTTTGCCACCACTGACCCAGAGCCAGCACTCGAAGAACTGGCTAACTACATTTACTCCAACGAATCAGCCTTTGATGTTCGTGGCACCAATCCATGGATTAAGTACAGATCTGTCTCATAAAAGCTATAAAGCTCTTGGAATCAGTTATACAGCCATCTGAACCCAACATGTCTGTTATATGATCTGAAAGTTGGATTTAGAATCCTAATTTTCTTATTATGCAGTCTTGTTTAATATTCCCTACTGTACATATGCAGTTTATAAACCACACTTAATCATTTATCTCCCATGATTTATTTATGGTTTGGATTACTTAGATGTTTTTAAATCAAGGGTACTCTTAAAGAATTCAGTTTGCTGTTTTAGTTGAAGTATCTTAAATCAATATAATAATAAAAATAGCTGAAATTTGGATGGCTTTACAAAATAGTGCTGTGTCCATTTATTTTTCCATGATCTAACGTGATTTAAGGCTGATAACTGTTCAGGTTGTTTTTGTTCATTTTAAAGATATCTCTGTCGCAATGAACTATTGCAATATATGACAACTATGTATTTTATAGGCATCAGACAGAAGCACCCGAAACTCAGTTATAGACCTATACAGCACAAATAAAGGCCTTTCAGCCGAACTCATTGATACTGACCAGGTTACCACATACTTAACGTCATAATTTTACCTGCCTCTACAACTTTATCTGGCAGTTCATTCCTTGTGCGCATCATCTTCTGTGTGGAAATAGTTAGCCCTTGTGTCTCTTTTAAATCAATGCTCATGCTAGTTTAAAAATAATTTATTATTAAAGAATGGCCAAACACTTTAGCAAACTCCACTGTAAAGGAAATATAATTCACTCAAGAAATCTTTAACCGCAATCAACTCACTTGAAATTTAGTCTAGGAATTAATGTGCCCACACCTCAAATTGTATAAATACAAATCATAATGATCAAATTGAATCAGAATGCTGTTTTTTTTCAACAATGACAGCAGTAATTTTCATTATCAAGCAATATTTACAATTATACACACAGAATTTGCAATACTGTATTATAAAATTTGTGAAGATAATTACCACTCGGGGACAACTTTTGAAATAATATAAAATTAATAAAGATGTCCTTTTGACAGGATCATTGAGCCCATAATTAAGGCCATTCATGCCATGATATGAAGTTATATTTTTAACATTTTGATAACTAAATACAAGGAAGAACAGGTTCCAGCCTATCCTGTCAAGCCTTCCAGTGTCAGTGAAATCCTTGTGAATTTTCCTTTTTAATGACATCTTTCCTATAGCGCAGCAATCAGAACTGTGCACAATTCTCCATATGCAGTTTAATCCCATCTTGTACAGTTTTAACATGACAACACAACCCATATTAAACACCCTAACCATTGAAGACAATTATGTCAAACATCACCTTCACCATCCTGTCCACCCGTATTGACACTATGCACTTATACTCTAGGCTTCTCTGTTCTACCATACTCTCCAGTGCCCTGATATTTACAGTTCAAGTCTTGTCCTGGTTTAACTTGCCAAAATGCAACAGACTACATTTGTCTTAATTAAATTCAATTTATTGACACATTTTCCCATTTGTTCTAGATCTCGCTGTGATAATAAGCTTCTTCACTATTCACTCTATCACCAATTTTGTTGTCATCCACACAAACAATGCCAACTTAATTCTCAAATTGTTACAATGATGTCAGATGACAAACAACAGTTGATCCACCTTGTTCCCTATGGCACATCAGAGACCTCCAATCTGTAAAGCAACTCCCCACTACCAATTAACTGCTGCAAACAAGTCAATTTTGTCTCCATTTGGCCAGGGATTTATCCACCCATATGTAATGTAGATATGCTTCAATATATCACCTTTGGCTTCCTTTAGCTACCATGACCTCCACAGTAAAGACTGGTGAGAAATACTCATTTAAAACCTAGCCCATCTCTTGTTGCTCCACAAATGGACGCTTAAGGGGGCTGATTTTCTCCCTAGTTGCCTTAGGTCTTAATGTACTTTTAGAATCTCTTAGGATTTTTTAATCTGCTAAAGCTATCTCATATCCTCATTTTGCTCTCTTAAGTGTACTCCTCAGGGGATTCTTGATCCCAGCTTCCTATACCTGACCCATGCCTCCTTTTTGGTGACAAATTCTTCAACATCATTCATGAATGAGGCTTCCCCAATGCTGCCCCTCTCTAACAGGAACATGCTGACTCTGATTTCTCAGTATCTCATTTTTAAAAGCCTTCAACTTGCCAGATGTCCCTTTACTTGAAAATAGCTCCTCTTAATCAACATTTGCAAATTCCTATCCAATGCCATTAAAAAATAGCCTTGCCACAAATTATGACAAACTTGTGGACCAGTCCTATCTATTTTTATTACTATTCTAAAACAGATAGACCAGTGATCACTGATCCCAAATTGCTCCCCCACTAACACTTCAGTCACTTGCCCTGTCCCATCTGCCAATAGGAGATCCAATATTGCACCCTATATAGTGGGGCCATCTACATATTGTTTTAGAAAACACTCCTGAAAAAACACTTAACAAATTCCACCTCATTCAAACCCTTAGCACCCATAGCACTATGGCAGTCCCAGACAAAATTAGGCAGGTTAAAATTGATTTCTCTAAATATTTGCTCCTCTAATTCCTGAGCTCAGGGACCTACAGTACAATCCCATCAAAGTGATCACTCACTTATTTCTGAGTTCACCCATGCAACCCCACTAAGCATCGCCCGGAAATTACAGGGAACAATTGTACTTAAATAAGTCAGCGTTGAATGCAAGATCAATCCAGATTCACCCACTATGTCCATGATGAATATCAGTGCAGCTAAGCACACAGAAGTTATAGACTGTATCTCAAGAACAGTGAAGGCTTCAGTACATACACATTTACCCTTAGGAGAGTAGCAGCTTTAGTCATTCTTATAAAATAACACTTTGAAAAGGCTGGATTGCATATTTTTCATTTTCACTTATTCAGTCCATGGCCGTATTTCTAAATTTCAATATGGCATTCCAGAGTCGACAAACAGTTCCTCCTCTGAAATGTAACAAAAAAAAATCGCAGTGTTAGGCACTCTTCCCAATGGGAATATGTACTAATTTAATAGAACATCTATTAAACATACATATCTGACGCTGTTACGTATCAATACAATCATCAAACCGAGATGACATGAATGAATTGCAAGTTCAAATTGACCCTCAACAAGAAGGAAAACGATTTTGGAGGGCAGAGGTTTAGGGTGGGAATTTGTCCCTTGGTGTGATGTGTTTTCAATACCCAGTCTTTTACAAGCAGTAACCTGCTGAGGCAATTATCAAATTGGAAACCATCATTCCTTCTTCATTGCTGTCTAAATCAAGAAATACTGGGAGTACCTTCACAAGAAGGACTGCAGTGATTCAAGGTGGCAGCTCAATGCCACCTCAAGGGCAGCAATGCTCAAATGCTGAGAAGAGAACAAGAGGGAAAAGACAGTCTGAAGTCTGAAGAAGGGTTTCGGCCCAAAACCTAAACCTTCGCTCCATAGATGCTGCTGCACCCGCTGACTTTCTCCAGCATTTTGTGTACCCAAGATGGGAAAGACTGCCGCTTATTTCAAACTCTGTACGGAGCACTGATAGCAAGCCTAGTGAAATAGACCAGGTTGATAATCCAAGCATTTTAAACTTACAGGACGCTCACCTGGTGCCTGCTTGAATACCTTAGACATAGAAACATAGAAAATAGGTGCAGGAGCAGGCCATTCGGCCCTTCGAGCCTGCACCGCCATTCAATGTGATCATCCAACTGGTATCCTATACCTGCATTCTCTCCATACCCCCTGATCCCTTTAGCCACAAGAGCCACATCTAACTCTCTCTTAAATATAGCCAATGAACTGGCCTCAACTACCTTCTGTGGCAGAGAATTCCAGAGACTCACCACTCTCTGTGTGAAAAATGTTTTCCTCATCTCGGTCCTAAAGGAATTCCCCTTATCCTTAGATTGTGACCCCTTGTTCTGGACCTCCCCAACACCGGGAACAATCTTCCTGCATCTAGCCTGTCCAACCCCTTAAGAATGTTGTAAGTTTCTATAAGATCCCCCCTCAGTCTTCTAAATTCTAGTGAGTACAAGCCGAGTCTATCCAGTCTTTCCTCATATGAAAGTCCTGACATCCCAGGAATCAGTCTGGTGAACCTTCTCTGTACCCGCTCCATGGCAAGAATGTATTTCCTCAGATTTGGAGACCAAAACTGTATGCAATACTCCAGGTGTGGTCTCACCAAAACCATGTACAACTGCAGCAGAACCTCCCTGCTCCTATACTCAAATCCTTTCGCTATGAATGCTAACATACCATTTGCTTTCTTCACTGCCTGCTGCACCTGCATGCTCATGGACATGCTCATGGATGCTCATGGACATGTTCATGGATAGGACAGGTTTAGAGGGATATGGGCCAAACGCAGACCAGGTGGGACTAGTGAAGTTGGGACATGTTGGCCAGTGTAGGCAAGTTGGGCCGAAAGGCCTATTTCCATGCTGTAAGACTCTATGACTATAGATCTAAATTAGTTAATGGTGCCACAACTATATTCACAATAATGAAGCCTGTCCTGTGGAGAAGATGCTGCACTCAATGCAGAAACTAACTTTCAGACCAGTCTAGAACCAAAATTATTACTTTTATTAGTTAATCCTTGTATTGATAAATGTATTTAAATAATGTGCTTTTCTTTACGCTTTGAAGTACATAGCAAAGGTTAAATGTTATTTGTAACTGCAAAACCAAATGGATCTGCCATCTCTTTCTTCCCCTGCACTTACCCGAGTTGTAGACATCGCAAATCATCTTTAGTAATATGTTTAAGGTCAGATAACACGTAGCCTTCTTCACAGATCTGCTGATGAAAAAAGTTATTTAGAAAGTTGACTATAACAAACAAGTATTCCCTGGTCAATTTGTCCCTTCCCACCCAAACCACCCCCTCCACGGGTACTTTCCCGTGCAACCGCAGGAAATGCTACACTTGTCGCTTTACCTCCCCCCTCGACACCATCCAAGGACCCAAGCAGTCTTTCCAGGTGAAGTAGAGGCTCACCTGCACCTCCAACCTCATCTACTGTTCCAGATGTCAACTTCTCCACATCGGCGAGACCAAGCGTAGGCTTGGCGATCGCTTTGTCCAACACCTCCGCTCAGTTTGCACTAACCAACCTGATCCCCGGTGGCTCAGCACTTCAACTCCCCCTCCCATTCCAAATCCCTTTCTGTCCTGGGCCTCCTCCATTGCTTCTTTCGTGTGGCGTGCACAGCCTAAAGTTGTTGGACAACTTGTTCTATTTGATCTTCCGTTTGTGCACGTCGAGTTGATTGCATTAGTCAAAACAGATGACCACGTGAAGGTTGCAATCTTCCACCCCTCCTCCATTGCCAGAGTGAGGCACAGCGCAAATTGGGGGAACAGCACCTCATATTTCGTTTAGGTAGTTTACACCCCAGCTAAGCTTAGTTCATACCGCTTAGGTAGGTTACACCCTGCGGTATGCACATTGACTTCTCAGACCAGATAATCCTTCCTTTCTCCCTCCCCCCCCCCCCCCCCCTTGTTCTCCCACAAGCTTACTGTCTCCGCCTTTCTTTCTCCCCCCCCCCCCCAGTCTGAAGACGGGTCTCGACCCAAAACATCACCTATTCCTTCTCTCCCTAGATGCTGCCTCACTCGCTGAGTTCCTCCAGCAATTTTGTCTATCTACAACAAAAAAGTAGTTCATTTTCCTCACCTCCATACCCCGTGTTTTATCGATTGGAAAACTTGAGTCTGCTTAGAATAATCTGACATACAGTGCCCTCCATAATGTTTGGGACAAAGACCTGTCATTTATTTATTTGCCACTGTACTCCACAATTTGAGATTTGTAATAGAAAGTGCACATTAAAGTGCACATTGTCAGATTTAAATAAAGGCCATGTTGGTTTCACCATGTGGAAATTACAGTAGTGTTTATACATAGTCTCCCCATTTCCGGGCACCATAATGTTTGGGACACAGTCATGTCATATAAATAAAAGTAGTCATGTTTGGTATTTTGTTGCATATCCTTTGTATGCAATGACTGCTTGAAGTCTGTGATTCATGGACATCACCAGTTGCTTGGTGTCTTCTCTGATGATGCTCTGCCAGGCCTATTGCAGCCATCTTTAGCATGCTTGTTTTGTGAGCTAGTCCCCTTCAGTTTTCCCTTCAGCATATAAAAGGCATGCTCAATTGGGTTCAGATCAGGTGATTGACGGTCACTCGAGAATTGACCATTTTTTAGCTTTGAAAGACTCCTTTGTTGCTTTAGGATCATTGACCATGTTTGGGATCATTGTCTTGCTGTAGAATGAACCACCAGCCAATGAGTTTTGAGGCATTTGTTTGAACCTGAGCAGATAGGATGTGTCCATACACTTCAGAATTCATTATGTTACTACCATCAGCAGTTGTATCATCAATGAAGATACGTGAACCAGTACCTTCAGCAGCCATACATGCCCAGGCCATAACTCCCCACCACCGTGTGTAACAGATGAGGTAGTATGCTTTGGATCTTGGGCAGTTCCTTCTCTCCTCCATACTTTGCTCTTGCCATCACTTTGATATAACTTAATCTTCATCTCATCTGTCCACAAGACCTTTTTCCAGAGCTGTGGTTGCTCTTTTAAGTACTTCTTGGCAAACTGTAACCCGGCCATCCTATTTTTGCGGCTGACCAGTGATTTGCATCTTGCAGTGTAACCTCTGTAGTTCTGTTCATGAAGTCTTCTGCGGGCAATAGTTATTGACAAATTCACAAATGACTCCTGAAGAGTGTTTCTGATCTGTCGGACAGGTGTTAGGGTGGTTTTCTTTATTATAGAGAGAATTCTTCCTTCATCTTCCTTCATCAGCTGTGGAGGTCTTCCTTGGCCTGCCAGTCCCTTTGCAATTGGCAAGCTCACCAGTGTTCTCTTTCTTCTTAATGACGTTCCAAACAGTTGATTTTGGCAAACCTAAGGTTTGGCTGATGTCTCGAACAGTTGTATTCTTGTTTCTCAAAATGGCTTCTTTGACTTTCATTGGCACAACTTTGGTCCTCATGTTGATAAACAGCAATAAAAGTTTCCAAAGGTGAAGGGAACTGGAGGAAAGACTAGGTGCTGAGAGCTCTCTTATACCTGCATTAAGGAGGCTTTTAAACACACCTGAGCAATTACAAATACCTGTGAAGCCATGTGTCCCAAACATTATGGTGCCCTGAAATGGGGGGGACTATGTTTTAACACAGCTGTCATTTGTATACGGTGAAACTAAAATGTATAAAAATACCCTTTAATAAAATCTGACAATGTGCACTGTAACCACATGTGATCTTTTTCTATTACAGATCTCAAATTGTGGAGTACAGATGCAAATAAATAAATGATGGGTCTTTGACCCAAACATTATGGAGGGCACTATAATAACCACATAATAAACATGTAATATTTTACTAATTTAGCGAATCTAAAGGAAGATAAGAGAAAGAATGCATTTGGAAACCCAAGAAGTCCTTAAGTCACAAAGTGCTGGAGGAACTCAGCTGATGTGTCAGGCCGGGATCCTTCTTCAGTCTGATGAAGGTTCAAAATCTGCAGTTCCTTGTGTCTCCAAGTGGACGTCATTCTCAATAGCACCAGTAGGTGGTGCAGATGAAAAGGAAGTTTATCATTTGTAATGTACACTGGTGGTGTCATTCTATTATTGGATTGGGAAAGAGAGAGCCTGCAGGTTAGTTTCAATGCAACATCCGATGGGAGGCTATGCTCCTGCAACATGAATCATAGCAGCAACCCCATATTGATGAGAAGCAAAATGATAGGTTGTAATATATGTGCACGCCACTGGTTTGAAGCCAGCGCTGTCAAAGCAAGTGTCAGCCTGACAACACTGAGCAATGTCAGGTACTTCCACTACACTACTGTTTAACTCCACTGTCAATGTCTTGTAATTCAGCTGTTGAGTGAAGAGCAAAGTGCTGATCTCCATCTTAGTGGACCATTGGTGTTTTGAGACCTAAACGTGATTGAGAGCTCTTCGGACAGTGGAGGGAGGAAGAAGTCTGTGTCTGTGACACTGTTCTGCTTCCTGCCTTGGATGCTCTAGGGATAATCTGCAGAAGACACATGGGCAGGGCAACCTGCCATGAAAGGGTAGTGAAGGATGAGGAGGGAGTTTAGGGACCCCAGCAGCAGCTCCCATCTACCGCACTAAGGGCCAAACCATTTGGAGAGCCTGCTTCAGTCAGGAGATGCACAGCAAATTGGCTTTGACAGTTTGGGTCAACCCTTGTGCTTCCTGCCCTTTCATACTGGGGCCATCAGCAATGTTTCACACTGTTGAATTGAAGTCATTGATCTCCTGGTGAGTGGCATTCATCTCGTTCTCCTCAGAAAATGAAGCAGCAGAGTGTGCAAGTTCTCAGATTTGCAGGGAAGGGCAGCTTCCTATAAAGACGAGATGCCACTGATTTGTCTCTTCAATGCCACCATGTGAGACAATAAATGTACCATAAAGGGTTTTCACTCATGACGTTCACTGTCAATATCCATTTTTTTTAATGCTTTTTTTATGTGCTAGTTCATTGTGCCTTCTGTATTTGAGCCGCTGTGGCTAAATGACAAGAGGCCTCTATGAAACAAAGACCATCCACTGATCACTCTGCTCTTGACTCCAGCCTAAAACATACACAGCGCAACATGCGTGTGTATACAAAGGCCTTTCCACTTCTTTAAAAGCTTATCTAGTGTCCTGCCAGCATCCTCTGGCACTACAGCTTTTGCCTGCACCAGTGAAGGGGATCGGCTATAAACAACGTCCTGTGTGGTTGGCTTTCCACTAAAAAAGCTTAGCAATCCCAGCCACTGCTACGAGCTGCAGAGGAGGAGGAGAGGAGCCAGTAATACCAAAAAATAAACCTATTAACTGAGTTACTAGTTCTTGTCTCCGTGTGCAGGTGGCGAACAACATGTGGTGAAGCAGTTTGAGCACAGTTGGCATACAGAGTGAACCATGCTGTGCTCCACATCCAATACAGTTGTCCATACAGTTCCTGCCACCCAGGCTCGAAGAACTTTGGTGTACACATCCAACGCTTCTTGAAAACAGCAGCACAGATTGAAAAGATGCGTAAGGTAGATGGGATGCTGGGCTTCAATAGCTGAGGCACAGCATGAAAGATCAGTCGGATTATGGTGCAATTTTACAAAACAATGGATTTGTTGTACGTTCTGGTCATTCACTCTATACTCATGACTGCGTCTCCGGTCATAGTGTGAACTCCATCATCAGGTTTGCCGACGACACAACTGTTGTGGGACGTATCACTGATGGGGATGAGTATAGAAGAGAGATTGAGCGACTGTCCATATGGTGCCAGCACAATAACCTGGCCCTCAACACCAGCAAAACCAAGGAACTGACTGTGGACTTTGGAAGGAGGAGTAGGATGGGGATCCACAGTCCTGTTTATGTCAACGGGTTGATGGTTGAAAGGGTCAAGAGCTTCAAATTCCTGGGCGTGCACATCTCTGAAGATCTTTCCTGGTCCGAGAACACCAATGCAATTATTAAGAAAGCTCATCAGCGCCTCTACTTCCTGAGATGATTACGAAGGGTCGGTCTCTCAAGGAGGACTCTAACTTCTACAGGTGCACAGTAGAGAGCATGCTGACCGGTTGCATCGTGGCTTGGTTCGGCAACTTGAGCGCCCTGGAGAGGAAAAGACTACAAAAAGTAGTAAACACTGCCCAGTCCATCATCAGCTCTGACCTCCCATCCATCGAGGGGATCTATCGCAGTCGCTGCCTCAAAAAGGCTGGCAGCATCATCAAGGACCCACACCATCCTGGCCACACACTCATCTCCCTGTTACCTTCAGGTAGAAGGTACAGGAGTCTGAGGACTGCAACAACCAGGTTCAGGAATAGCTACTTCCCCACAGCCATCAGGCTATTAAACTTGGCTCGGACAAAACTCTGAACATTAATACCCCTTTATCTGGTATTTGCACTTTATCAATTTATTTATTCATGTGTGTATTTACGTATATAATGGTATATGGACACACTGATCTGTTTTGTAGTCAATGCCTACAATGTTCTGTTGTGCTGAAGCAAAGAAAGAATTTCATTGTCTTGTCAGGGACACATGACAATAACCTCTTTTGACTGACTTTTTGAAGGATGTGATTGCACTAAAGATACAGAGAAGATTCAAAAGGAGGTTGCTTAAGATGTAACGTTTCACCAATAAGGAGAGACCGTTTGGAATGGGCTTGTTTTCTATGGAGTGGAAAAGGTTGAAGGGTGACCTGACTGAACAATAAATCTATAGATAGGGAAGGTAAAGTGAGAAACATTTCCCTTTTGCCAAGCATGTCCATAACCAGAGTGCAAAGGGTTTAGGTGAAAAGGTAGGGAAGTTTAAAGTGAACTTGAAGATATTTTGCACTGAGAAGGTAGTTTAAATAGTTTAAATTGCAACACGCCACATGGCAGGTGATGGAGGTAGGTGATCTCAGCTGATGTGTCAGGCAGGGGTGGAGCTGCTGCCTTACAGTGCCAGAGACCCAGACTCAATCCTGACCATGGGTGCTGTCTGTACGTTTTCCCTGTGACCACATGGGTTATCTTTGTGTGCTCCGGTGTGCTCCCACACTCCAAAGACGTACAGGTTTGTAAGTTAATTGGCTTCAGTAAAACATTGTAAATTGTCCCTCGTGTGTACAATAGTGTTAGTTTACAGGGTGATCGGTGGTCAACGTGGTCTCGGTGGGCCAAAGGGCTTGTTTCCGCGCTGTATCTCTAAACTAAACTAACCTAAAAGTACTTAGATGCACACCCAAAATGCCACAGCACAGAAGCCTGCACATCTTCCAGCAGAAGTCATCGTCAGGTTGGCAGCAGGGAGAGAAACCCTGTCCTCCAGCACAATGAGCCTTTGTTACTGGGAAGTTCCGCACTGCTCTATAATGCATCACTTCCTCCCACAGACAAAGGACAAAGTGACAACATGATTCTCATGGTTCAGTTCTGACTGTAGAAACAAGGAGCTGCAGATGCTGGTTCACACAAAAGGACACGAAGAACACTCCAGACTGTAGAAGAGTCCCAACCCGAAATGTGACCTATGTTCCCCAGATATGTTGCCCGACCCAATGAGTTTCTCCAGCACTTTGCATCCTTCAGTTCTGACTGCGTGGCCAATGCCTGTTTAGAGTCATGAGAGTAGACTAAAGGTTCCGAGATATTGAGGAATAGACATCCTGGAACATGGCTAAACAGTGTTCAACTGCATGTATCTACGCATGTGTGAATGTTGGGCTTGTCTATGTGCATTTGCATTGAGATTTGATGTATGTTGGTGCTGCTTAGATTATTTTGTTTAGCTTAGAGATACAGCGTTGAAACGGGCCCTTTGACCACCGAGTTTGCGCCGACCAGCAGTCCCCGCACACTAACACTATTCTACACCAACTAGGGACAATTCACAATTTTATCAAGCCAATTATCCTACAAACCTGTAGATCTTTGGAGTGTGGGAGGAAACCGGAGCGAAACCCATGCAGGTCAGGGACAGGTCGTGGCCTGCGGATTACAACTTCGAGGAGCTTGCAGTCTCGGGTAGAGTCTGTTGTCGGGAAGCTCCAATGTTGCCGGAGGTTCGACCAGCCCCGACCCGAGGACCGATCGCCCGGCGCGGGGGAGCTGAGATCCCCCCGATGCAGGAGCTTGATCTCCCCGATGCGGAGGGCCCGAACACCGGTTACAGGAGCCAAGATCGTCCCATCAACGGCGGCTCAAGGCCCCCGACCGTGGGAGACCAAAGAAGGGAAGCAATTGAACTTTTTTTTTCTCCTTCCATCACAGTGAGGAATGTGGAGGAGTGGTGGATGTTTATGTTAAAATGCATTTTGTGTGTCTTGTTGATTTTTATTAGTATGCCTATATGGCAAATCAAATTCTTCATATGTTGCAAAACATACTTGGCTAATAAAGTTTGATTATGATCAATTGGCATGCAGATAGATTGACACACGCATGGCACTGAGCCACAATCCAGCCATTTTGTGTTATCAGCAAGGAAACAGTTTTTGCATAGTCGGGGTGGGTGGGTGAGGGGGAGGTGCTGATAGAGAAGGGGAGAGAGAGAAAAGGGTGAGAGAGAAAGGGGGGGGGAAAGAAAAAAGGGGAGAGGCAGAGAAAGTGAAGAGAGAGTAAAAATATATTAAGGAAAAGGTTGGTTAAAAAAAGTCACATTTGACACTGGAGGAAGGAAGAAGAAATAAGGACAGTGCAGGATAAGGGTGAATGGACAAAGAGAAATTGAGAAAGATTTCCCCATCTGTCCATTCTGTCCCCTTAACTAAAGTCCCTCAGCTCAGCAACCATTCCAATGAAGATCAACAACTTGAAACGTTAATTCCGTTTCCGTCTCTGCAGACGCTGCCTGACTTGCCCGGTAATCCCAACATTCTTCATTTTTAAAACAGCTATCAGGGCAGCATGGCGGCACAGGGTAGATTTGCTGCCTTACAACGCCAGTGACCCAGGTTCGATCCTGACTACGGGTGCTGTCTGCATGGAGTTTGTACATCCTCCTTGTGACCTGCGTGGGTTTTCTCCCACACTTCAAAGACATACAGGTTTATAGGCTAATTGAATTGGTGAAATTATAAATTGTCACTGGTATGTGTAGGATAGTGTTAGTGTGCAGGGATCACTAGTCGGCACGGACTTGGTGGGCCCAATGGCCTGATTCTGTGCTGTTTCTCTAAACTAAAAAAAAACAGTTCATTATAAATAATCATCTGAGGAGAAGAATGTAATTATGAAGTCTTAAATCCTCCTGGCCTGCCAGGTGTCACTTTACCCTGTTTATGACCTCTGCGTCGGCTCCTTGCTCTTGCAGCCAGCTGATGAGTTGCTGATCCAGTGCGTGGTGTGCAGGAGGCTGTGCCTCTGGTACAGACAATGCAGCTGGGAAGGGAGAGCACAGGCAATAGTCAGCGTGTTGGTCTTGAACCTGTATGTCAGTCCTGCACTAATGCAGGAATGTGCTCAGAAGGCCAAAATAGATGGGGGCGCAGCTTTCAAAAAATGTACTCCAACTAGACTCGCATAGCTGGGGACTAACAGAGATGCATTTCTGCCAATCACTCATTCATCTCATACTGCTATCAGATCTGATGGTGGCGGTTAAAATAGTGATTTAATGACTAACCTGTTGGTTTAGATTTTAACTGAAGTTTGGACAGAGCCTGGTCTCTCTGCTCGATTGTTTGTTGAAGCAGCTTCTGATACTCTTTTTCCTTCTGCACCAACTCCTCCAAAAGCCTGTCAAGTCAGAATAACAACATTAGCTGCACGGAGACACAAGATATTGCAGATGCTGGAATCTGGAGCAAAAAATAACAAACTGCTGGAAGAACTCAGCGGTCGGGTAGCATCTGAGGAGGCATCGGGATGAGTGACGATTTGGTTTGAGACCCTGCATCAGGACTCAGCATTTCCCTCAATCCTGAGTTAAGCTCTCAATTTGTAATGTTAACCATCCCTCTGCCTCCATAGATGCTACCTGACCTGCTGAATTTCTCCAACAACTTATGTTTGACTACACTGAGAGGTAGATTTGTGAGAGATAGACTCAGTGTCTCCCAGAGTTTGTTACAGCTGTGAAATGTAACCGCACGGTAGTCACTGGTATAATGTTGGGAACCTATATAGTTGTATAATTAATATAACTTGTATAACATAATCAGTTTCAATTTCACCCCTTGCATTAGACTTTTATCCTTCTCCTCATCCACAGTTATGGTGAAGCAGCACAAGCAAGAGACCATTTAGCTCATCATATCAGTTTAGTTTAGTTTAGAGATACAGTGTGGAAACAGGCCCTTCGGCCCACTGAGTCCATACCGACCAGCGATCCCCGCACATTAACACTACGCTATAAACACTAAGGACAAATTACACGTATACCAAACCAACTACCCTACAAATCTGTAGGTTTTTGGAGTGTAGGGGGGAAACCGAAGATCTCGGGGAAAACCCACGCAGGTCACAGGGAGAATATACAAACTCCGTACTTACAGCACCCGTAGTTGGGATCGAACCTGAGTCTCCGGCGCCGCAAGCGCTGTAAGGCAACAACTCCACTGCTGCGCCACCGTGCCGCCTGTGCTGGCTTTTGTCTTGGGTGACACAGTGAGGCAGCTAGTAAACTCGCTGCCTCACAGCTCCAGTAACCCAGGCTCAACCCCAGCCTTCAGTGCTGTCTGTGTGCAGTTTGCATGTTCGCCCTGTGACTTTGTGGATTTCCCGCACTTTGGTTCTCTCTCATTTGTGGGCTGGTACGTTAATTGATAACTGTAAATTGGGGGGTGGGGATCTTCTTCGCGAGTAGCTGGAAAACATGGACCGAGAGTGTGGTGGAAGCAGAGTCACTAACGGCATTAAAGGAGTCTCCTGGTGAGCACTGGAATTGCCTCGGCATAGAAAAGCAAGGGCCAAATGCTTGGAGAGGGGAATACTGCAGAAGGGTGAGGTGCATACGATGGGCTGAATGGTCTCTGTCTCAATATTATCCAGCTTCTGTTTGAAAACTGTGACTAAATCTGTGCCCACTAACCGAGCAGGCTACACATTCCATATCATAAACACTTGTTCCATACAGAAAATTTCCTCACATCACCTTTGGATCTTTAGTAAGTTATTTTAAATTAATATTCTTAAGCTCTCAAACCTTTCACATGCAGGCACCATTTTGCTCTATTTGAACCAAAAACAATGTCTGCTTACTTGGAAGGGAACAACCCCAAATTCTCCCAAGTGTCCAAGTAATCTAACTCCCTCATCCCAGGAACAGCTCGAGTAAATCTTTCTGGCACCCCTCTATGTTTTCATATGGGGGGGGGGGGAAAGGGAGGGAGGGAGGGAGGGAGGGAGGGAGGGAGGGAGGGAGGGAGGGATAGATGGATAGATGGATAGATGGATAGATGGATAGATGGATAGATAGATGGATAGATAGATGGATAGATAGATGGATAGATAGATGGATAGATAGATGGATAGATAGATGGATAGATAGATGGATGGATAGATGGATGGATAGATGGATGGATAGATGGATGGATAGATGGATGGATAGATGGATGGATAGATGGATGGATAGATGGATGGATAGATGGATGGATAGATGGATGGATAGATGGATGGATAGATGGATGGATAGATGGATGGATAGATGGATAGATGGATAGATGGATAGATGGATAGATGGATAGATGGATAGATGGATAGATGGATAGATGGATAGATGGATAGATACATACAGTGGCTTGCAAAAGTATTCATACCCCTTGAACTTAGCCACATTTTGTCACGTTACAACCACAAACGTAAATGTTTTTAATTGGGATTTTATGTGATAGACCAACACAAAGTGGTGCATAATTGTGAAGTGGAAGGAAAATGATACATGGTTTCTAAATTTTATTACAAATAAAAAACTGAAAAGTGTGGCGTGCAAAATTATTCAACCCCCCTGAGTCAATACTTTGTAGAACCACCTTTCACTGCAATTACAGCTGCAAGTCTTTTGGGGAATGTCTCTACCAGCTTTGCACATCTACAGACTGAAATTTTTGCCCATTCTTCTTTGCAAAATAGCTCAAGCTCAGTCGGATTGGATGGAGAGCGTCTGTGAACAGCAATTTTCAAGTCTTGCCAGAGATTCTCAATTGGATTTAGGTCTGGACTTTGACTGGGCCATTCTAACACATGAATATGCTTTGATCTAAACCATTCCATTGTAGCTCTGGCTGTATGTTTAGGGTTGTTGTCCTGCTGGAAGGTGAACCTCCGCCCCAGTCTCAAGTCTTTTGCAGACTCTAACACGTTTTCTTCCAAGATTGCCCTGTATTTGGCTCCATCCATCTTCCCATCAACTCTGACCAGCTTCCCTGTCCCTGCTGAAGAAAAGCATCCCCACAGCATGATGCTGCCACCACCATGTTTCACAGTGAGGATGGTGTGTTCAGGGTGATGGGCAGTGTTAGTTTTCCACCACACATCGCATTTTGCATTTATGCCAAAAACTTCCATTTTGGTCACATCAGACCAGAGCACCTTCCTCCACATGTTTGCTGTGTCCCCCACATGGCTTGTGGCAAACTGCAAATGGGACTTCTTATGGCTTTGTTTCAACAATGGCTTTCTTCTTGTGGGTTGATGGTGGAAAGGGTCAAGAGCTTCAAATTCCTGGGCATGCATATCTCTGAAGATCTTTCCTGGTCCGAGAACACTGATGCAATCATAAAGAAAGCAAAAGCAAATCAGCACCTCTACTTCCTGAGAAGATTACGGAGATTTGGACGTCAAGGAGGACTCTAACTTCTGCAGATGCACATTGGAGAGCATGCTGACTGGTTGCATCGTGGCTTGGTTCGTAAACCTGAGCGCCCTGGAGCGGAAAAGACTACAAAAAGTGGTAAACACTGCCCAGTCCATCATCGGCTCTGACCTCCCGTCCATCGTGGGGATCTATTACAGTCGCTGCCTCAAAAAGGCTGGCAGCATCATCAAGGACCCACACCATCCGGGCCATACACTCATCTCCCCACTACCTTCAGGTATAAGGTACAGGAGCCTGAAGACTGCAAGACCAGGTTCAGGAACAGCTCTTCCCCACAGCCATCAGGCTATTAAACTCGGCTCAGATTGTGAACATTAATAGCCAATAATCTGTTTAATTGTACTTTATCAGTTTGATTATTCATGTGTTTATATATTTATGCAATGGTATATGGACACACTGATTTGTTCAGTATTCGTGCCCACTATGTTCTGGTGTGCTAAAGCAAAGCAAGAATTTCATTGTCCTATCAGGGACACGTGACAATAAAACTCTCTTGAACTCTTGAACATACACACACATTTCAAAATTCTGAACATACACACACAATTTCAAAATTCTGGTGATGTGAAAGGAACCTCAAGAGGGTAGAATTAAGCTATAAGACAGAAGCTCAGTAGAATTTTTAAAAAAAAAATTGTTAACAACTTCAAAATGTTGTGATGATGGAGAGGTGGCAAGAGATAGAGGGTTATACAGCCCCAAAACACACCCTTCAGTCCCTCGTCCATGCTGAGCAAGGTGCCAATCTGAGGTAAGCTAATTTTCCTTAATTTAGCTCATATCCCTTTAAACCTTTCTTATTCATGTAACTGCCCAAATATCTTTTAAACGTAATTGTACTCACCTCTATTCCTCTGGCAGCTAATTTCATACACCTATCATCTTATGTGTGAAAAACTTGCTCTTCAAGTTTCTCTAAATTTTGTCCCTCCCTCTCACTTTAAAACTTAACCCTTTAGTTTTCGACCGCTCTACTCTGGGGGAAAAAGACCAACCATCCACCTTCTCTGCCCCCCGTGATTTTATAAACGTCCATAAGGTTATCCATTAGCTTCCTTTGCTCCAGGGACAACAGTCCCAGCCCATGGCATCTCTCTTAAATACTCATGCCCTCCACTCCCAGCAATAGCAATGTCAATCTTTTCTGCACCCTCTTTAGTTTAATGATTTCCCCTTTAAAATTACCATCATCAACAGAGGTTCAATACCTGTTTGACTCCTGTCTCAGTCGCCCCAGCTGCACGCTCAGAGACTCTCGTAGGTCTGGTGATGTGGCGGAACTGGAAGTGCTTGCAGCTGAGGTTAAGGGATGCTCCTTGTTTTGGGGAAGTGCCCTCGTTTTGTATACAGGATCTTCCACCTCATCTCCATCTTTGTCTGCCGCTTCACCCTCGGAGGCAGGGCCAAAGTGAGCACGCAGCTCTAAGCAAAAACGCCTTTGACAGATTAGTATCTGGCCATTAAGCAACAAAATCAAATACTAAGTGCTGGAGTTATTAAGTGCTGGGCCAAGTCGCATCTCGGGAGAACGTGGGCAGTTGATGTTTTGGGTCGGCTTCCTTCTTCAGACTAAAAGCTTTAGACTTTAGAAATGCAGCCCGGAAACAGGCCCTTCAGCCCATCAAATTCAGGCCGACCAGTGATCATCCCATACATTATCAGTATCTTACACACGAGGGACAATTTACTATTTTTTTTTACTGAAGCCATTTAACCCACAAACCTGTACATCTTTGGAGTGTGGAAGGAAACTGGAGCTCCCGGAAGAAAATCGACGCGGTCACGGGGAGTGTACAAACTCCATTCAGTCAACACCCATAGTCAGGATGAACCCGGGCCTCTGGCGCTGTAAGTCAGCAATTCTATCGCTGCGTCACTGTGACGGCAACCAGATGTCACTTCACTGGCCTGCATTACTATCTGAGAAATACAGCCCGTCTCATATCAAATTCAAATTAAACAGGATCTAATTAATGTCAGCACATTTTGAAGACCTCTTCAATGCGATAGTCTGCAGTTTTCTTGTGAACTGTACCTTGCATGACACTCCTTCTTAAAAGGGTGACATGGTGTTGCAGCGGTAGAATTGCTGGCTTGCAGCGCCAGAGACCCGGATTCGATCCTGAGCATGGGTGCTGCCTGTAAGGAGTTTGTACGTTCTTCCTGTGACTGCATTCTGGTTCTGGTTCTGCTTGTGTTTTCTATGGGGATCACTGGTCAGCGCAGACTCGGTGGCCTGAAAGGCCCGTTTCAAAACTAAGCTAAAATAAAACTTAAAACTGTGAAAGCTGCAATCCTACATTCATGAATTAAAAGGATTGAATTCCAACTGCTCCAACTCAATTTCTGGTTGAAGCTCGGAAGTCTCAAAAATAGAGGCATATTATCAAAGAGAAGGATATTCCTGACCAGATCTTTAAAGGGCCTGTACCTGGAATGAGGATAGTTACTGCAGTTTGAACTGCATGGCGGATGATGTTGTCCATTGCAAACATCCAATGGGGCTTGATGTGATGGTGTCGCAGTACCATATTAACCTATGGAAGGAAAAAAGCATTTACTTTATTGCAAATAGAAAGAAAACAATAATCAACCATCAATCTGCCTGTTGCTGAAGACGGGTTGCCTTGTTAAAACCCTTTCTCTCTCATTTATATATTCAGACTCACCAAGGAAGTATAATTTCAATGCCAGGATTAATGGCTAATAGTTGCTCAGTTTTAGTTTAACAATGTGCCACAAAGATTATTGTTGTGGTTCAGGTCACGAGGTTTGGGATAATACATCACACCTAATGTATGGCTGCCCTGCCTGCAACTGTTTGTCCCTTCAACCTTTTTTTAATTTTTAGCATGTTAGTGTGTTTTGTATTGGGGGTCTTCTAATCTTTGTATGTGGGGGGTGGGGGGGGGGGGGGGAGAGAAAGGGGAAAACTTGTTTCTCAGTCCCTACCTGGTCGGAGATGCGGCTTTCCTCTGAGCCGCATCTTCGCCCCTTCCTCGCGGCCTACCAACGGGACTGGAGCGGCGTTTCCTGCCGGGACCGGCCAGAACTTCAGCTCCGGTGGCGGCGCAGTGCTGAAGCACCATCACGGAGCGGGCGATGCCTTACCAAGGTTCGCCGTGTGATAAGCTCCGGTGTGCTGTGACTGCCGACTCCTACATCGCGGAGCTGTGGTCGTGTAGCATCCAGCTGCGGGCGAAGCTGACTCTGATCATCGCGCAGCCTGGGATCTTTTGCCGAGATCGCCAGTGTTGGAGCTCCGACCAGCGCGGCCTGTGTACTTCGGGAGCTGCGGTCTCGGGTAGGAAGCAGCCGTTCCAGACACTCCAAGCCGCTGAGAGAGTTCTTCCGACACCGGAGCTCCAACATCCGGCGAGAGGGCCTGAAACATCGGGCCACCATTGCGGCGACTACAGAGGCCTCAATAGGCCCATCCATGGGTGAACAAGAGGAAGAGGACTGGAGTTTGTTGCCTTCCCTCACAATGGGAACCGTTGTGGGGGGATGTTTTTATGTTCAATGTTAAATTCTTTAATGTTGTGTTTTACTTTTATTGGTGTGCTGCAAATGGCAATTCATATTTCACTACACCAATTGGTGTATGTGACAATAAATGTCCTTTGACCTTGTCCTAATGTCTGTGTATTGCAGAATGTCATCCATCCGTGATTTCTGAGTGTCCACAATCTGATTCACGTTTCCTCAAATTATCAGAGTTCTATTCGAATTCAACATTGCTCAGCAATGGGGAAACAAATTTCTGTTGATGACTTAATAGACATCATTTGGCAGGATCTGACCTTTTATGGTTGCGTAAATGTACATATTCAGAGTTTAACCGGCCATTTGATCCTGATTAACATTAAACATCCTAAAAGTTGTCATTAAGGCACAAGATTACCACCATCATTTGGCAAACCACTGGTAATATTTTATTGCAACCTTGGTTCCTTAACCATCATGCCATTACAACATCCAGGCATTGTCATTCGACGATGATTGATTGGGAATGCGAGAACACACTGCCAAAACATTATTATCTCTGCCAACTTCCATTCTGCTGTCATTTTTCATTTAGAACATTCCTTGATCAAACAAAAACATGCAAGCTCTTTAAAAGAGCCACCTGGGTAGCTTCCTTGCCAATTCCACTATAGGCAATAAGTAATTTAATTACTTTCTTCCATCCATCTTCATTGTACGCTTCACAGAGAAATTACTTGCCCATTTCGATTTTCTCAAGATTATGTCAATTTGGTTTAGTAGCCGTGCCTCTTTTTATACTCAAGGAATAACCTTACCAAACAGAGATTGAAGTCCTACTAGAAATGATAACGTTGAAGATTAAAGAATACTTCTTGAAGCACAGATGGAGTCCATTTATTCTAATGCTTCACGTTGGAACTATCTTGTCTAAACTCACCGCCCTGCATTTCCATTAAATTCTAAATTCGCAAAATCTTTGGACAGGAGCATGACCCTTGGCAACTGACAATGATTTATTTGCTCTCTTTGCTACTGACCTTATATATTTATATGTTTAATGCCAATTAGACTACTCACTCTGGATGCTTGTCTTCTCTTCATTTTTATTTCTGACTTTTTGCTGTAGTTTCTTCAGCTAACCTCACATCTCTCATTGTAGAAACAAAGAACTGCAGATACCGGTTAATACACAAAAGGACGCAACGTGCTGGAGTAACTCAGCAGGTCAGGCAGCATCTCTGGGAAACATGGATAGGTAAAGTTTCAGGTCTTGAGATGCTGCCTGACCTGCTGAGTTACTCCAGCACTTTGTTTCCACACATCTCATATTCTCAGTTCTTTATTAGTTCCATTCATCTGTAGCTTTGTCTCCCTTAATTCTTTTATTAATGGTGACATTTGTGTAGTTGACTAAGTATTTCCAATGTTCTTGCGCCTCATCTCTTTATCTGGATCACCATCTTTATTCAGGATGCGTAGGAAGGTCTCAACCCGAAACGTCGTCTGAAGAAGGTTCTCGACCCGAAACGTCACCTATTCCTTTTCTCCAGAGATGCTGTCGGACCCGCTGAGTTACTACAGCTTTTTGGGTCTATCTACCGTCTTTATTCCCCTATCTATCCATTAACATCTTGAATTGAACCCTTGTGTTGAATATTTCAACAATCAACAGCAAACTCAAAAGTTGCATGTGGGCAAATTCAAGGACCCTACCTGCTCTGAAACTCCTGGTCCTCAACATTAGACAGACAACTCCGTCCTCCCTCAATTCAATTTGATGAGTACTAGTTCATCTCAAAAGACTTTCTCAAAGGTCATTGCACCTCACACGTTTCCAGTTGTTTCTGATTAGTCCAAACTAAATAGAGTCATAGTGATACAGCATGAAAAATGGCCCTTCAGCACAACTTGCCTACAACGGCCAACATGTCCCCGCTACACGAGTCCCACCTACCGGCGTTTGGTTCATATGCCTCCAAACCTGTCCTATGCTGTTTCTTAAATGTTGGGATAGTCCCTGCCTCACTACCCCCTCTGTCAGCTTGGTCATACATCCACCACCCATGGCAAACCAAAGAGTAGAGTAAACGGGTCCTTTTCACAATGGCAGGCAGTAACTAGTGGGGTCTCAGTGCTGGGACCCCAGCTATTTACAATATATATTAATGATCGCAATATCTCCAAGTTTGCGGATGACACTAAGCTGGGGGGCAGTGTTCGCCTAGGAGACTGCAAGGTGACTTGGATAGGCTGGGTGAGTGGGCCTGGTCCTCTGGGTGTCATGGTACACCAGTCATTGAAAGTTGCAGGTGCAGCAGGCAGTGAAAAGCGAATGGTATGTTACATAGCTAGGGAGCAGGGAGGTTCTACTTCAGTTGTACAGTCTCCAAATCTGAGGAAGGACATTATTGCCATAGAGGGAGTGCAGAGAAGGTTCACCAGACTGATTCCTGTCAGGACTGTCTTATGAAGAAAGACTGGATAGAACTCTCTGGAATTTATGGGATCTTATAGATTCTTAACTCCCTGGGGAAGTCCAGGACAAGGGGTCACAGCTTAAGGATAAGGGGGAAATCCTTGACTTTCTTCACACAGAGAGTGGTAAGTCTCTGGAACTCTCTGCCACCCACTTGTGGCTATGGAGAGAAGGCAGGTACGGGATACTTGATCAGCCATGATCATATTGAATGGCGGTGCAGGTGCACCTAATTTCTATGTTTCTATGTTTCTATGTTTCTAAAAAGTCACCGCTCAAATTCCTATTAAATAGTTTCCCCATCACTGTAAACCTATGCCCTCTGGTCCTCGATTCACCTACTCTGGGCAAGGGACTCTGTGCATCTACCGATCTATTCCTCTCTTGCAGTTTGCACTATTGTCACAGAACTTACCGCAACCTGAAAACCAAACAAAACCAACTGAAACTGGTTTATGGAGATGCTGTCAAAATCCAAGTCCAATTTGAGTTTGGAGATGGTATTGGCCATCACTCTCCGCTCGGGAAAGCGAATGAAATCCCGCAGGATGCCGATTATCTGCTTCAGGTGGTCAACAGATAGCTTCAGCTCTTCATGCCCCTGCAAAGTAAAACAAGCAAATGTATGCGGGGAAACTGGTGGGAGTGACAGGTAAATTAAAAAGTGAAGGGAAAATACAATTGAGTAAAGAAAACAGTAAACGACAAATAACAGGCCATGATGTTAGCATTAATGCAGTTATGTCATATTGTTTTGGCAGGGTTATGGTAATAAAATAAAATCATGGTTTCATGAACTCGTGGAACCATACAACACAGAAACGGGCCCTTCAGCCCACTACGCCCATGCTAACTGTTTTGCCCCTTCACTCCAATCCCATCATTAGAATAAAATGTTTAAGAAAGAACTACAGATGCTGGAAAAATCGAAGGAAGACAAGAATGCTGGAGACACTCAGCGAGTGAGGCAGCATCTATGGAGCGAAGGAATAGGTGACGTTTTGGGTTGAGACCCTTCTGGTCTCATCCGACCCGAAACGTCTTGACCCGACCCGTCTCGACCCGAAACATCACCTATTCCTTCGCTCCATAGATGCTGCCTCGCCCGCTGAGTTTCTCCAGCATTTCTGTCTACCTTTAGAATAAAATTGTGAATTCAACACAGGTTTTCTACTTCATAGCGCTGGACTCAAATTTAACCCAAGTGCTTGTTGTCAGTGAAGTTCATTCACCAGAAACTACTGCACATGGTCCACTTCAAAAGCTATTGCTGAATAGTATTTTACACAGGATGAATGTTGCTGAAAATATTTGCTGCTGATTTAGTTTTGGGTGTTTTGGCTGCATGAACATTCTTGGCAGAGATCAGAGGAAGTTTTGCAATGTGTCAGCTATGTTGCTCTTAATGTGAAAATACTCGTTTCTGACATTCCATAGTAGGATGGAAAAGTGCTTCAATTTTCAACAGTCATTGCTCATTATATCATAATTCACATTAAAAAATGAATTCTGGTCACTTGATTAAACTGGCCAACATAAGGGGTAACTGTTAGGGCTTACTGTCAAAACATTCGAAACAATATTAACAAAAATAGGTAATTCAAACATATATTTTCTCATATTACCTTACAACACAGGAGCCCATGCAAGCTCTCAGAGCTATCCAGACAACTCCATACACTCACCCATTTCTCCCACATATCCATCAGCTCCACTCCAATTCTCCAATCACCTGACCACTTGATGGGCAATTTACTGTCACCAACTAATTCACCGACCAGGATGTCTTTGGAACATGGAAATGACCAGGACACCAAAGAGAGACTGACATGGATACAGGGAGATCATGCAAAATCCAGCCTTGGGCTGGATCCCATGTGGGATCACTCGAGCTCGGAGGCAGCATCATCACTTGTGGTGAGGTTGTGCCACATCACAACAGATGATATTCTCAGTATGCTACATATATAGCTTACCTGCTGCAGGCTTTCTAGCAAGTTGGAAACAACCCGATCCTGGTCTGCATTCAAAATTTTGTAGAGAAGGGATCTGCGCTTGTTGTCTTTCTTCAGCAGGAAGAGGCTTGTGTCTATCTCGTCAGAGGAAATGGGACTGCCCCGATCTTCTGTGGATGAAGTCTCATCAGGCAGACTGTATCATTGAACATTGTGGTTCGTGAGCAACTTTGAGGAACCACCACCAAAACCAGACAGCAACAGAATGCCATTTATCCAACTAAAGAGGTAGTGATCAATGCCGATTCTCAAATAAATGTAGGTTATGCCAACATTTAAGTTGATGAACAGCACATATATTATGTTAGTAAAAACAATCATTGTGAGGTATCAGACAAAAAAAAGTGACACAAAAAAAGCTACATAATACCTTTAGGCCAACCAATCAACGTCAAATTATAGCCATAGGTGGGCGCTTACAAGAGAGAAGTGATTTTAGAAACAAATTCAAGACCCATTGGCCATTGATGGATACGTATCTGTGCAAAGAGCGTCAGGGCAGAGCTGGCAAGTGCATGGTCTGATACTGGGTGGTCAAAAGAAAATACAGGCATTCTCATCAGGGCTAGGAAAGCACGACCAACACACTAGTGTTCCAGAAACAATGAGTATAGAAATAGAAATGTGGTACAGCCTCTCCAATCTACTCTAATGTTGGGGTTGGTGTAATAATGACAGTAACAGGCAAATTGTAGCATTAAGTAATAGGTCATAAGGTCATAAGTGATAGGAGCAGAAGTAGGCCATTTGGCCCATCAAGTCTACTCCGCTATTCAATCATGGCTGATCTATCTCTCCTTCCTAACCCCATCCTCCCGCTTTCTCCCCATAACGTCCGACACCCATACTAATAGAGCAAAATAGCTCTATTGTGATTTAGGTTGGAATTATTTCTATGCTTTCAGTATAGCAAATACAGTGCGTTCAGAGAGTATTCAGACCCCTTCACTTTTTCCACATTTTGTTACGTTACAGCCTTATTCTAAGATGGATTAATTTTCTTTTTTTAAATCATCAATCTACACACAATACCCCATAATAAAAAAGCGAAACAGGTGTTTAGAAAACAACTGTAACGTAAAAAATATGGCTGTAACGTAAAAAATATGGGAAAAGTGAAGGGGTCTGCAATGGGGTCTGCAAGGGGTCCTTGAATGCACTGCAAGGTCCACATTATTACACGAGGTTTGGCCTGGATTACTGGCATGGGATTAATATTTAATTTGTTTTGCTATTACCACATGACTCATGTGACATGAGAGAAGCCGTTTTGCAGTTGTAATTCCTCAAGGGAGAAAGCTGGATGAATAAAACATCAATTGAAATCACTACTGAAACCAGGCAAGTCTATGCAACAGACAAACGGGATCAACCGATTGAAGTAATCAGTCGCCTTGTTAATAAACATTAATTTGAAGTAAAAGGTCTTCACAACTGTCTATTTTAATGCAAAATTGTATTCCATATTTTCTTGGAAATTAAACATTCTTCTAATAGCTCAACTTTTAATACACTAGATAGTCTCTTAAAATAAATGCAATTGGCAAATGGAAAATTTGGCTTTGTAAGTATATCTCATGCACAACATAGAAATTTGATTTACGAAGAGAATGAATCGAATTACCAAGGTATAAAATTATATAGAGTCAGCTGTGCAGTTACATGCCTTCTGATTCCAAATGTGCAAACTCCACACAAACTTCTCACACTCAAATTGCATCCCACATCACGCAAAAGCATCAAACTTCCATTAAAAAGCATACATACATAAGTTGTGGGAGCATGATCCATGAGTTTGCTGTGGGTAGTGAATGGGCAAAGTGGCAGCCACGAGGAATTTAAATACTCTTGGCCTGTTGCCATGTATGGTGGGCAGGCAGTAGATAGGACTGTTCAGTACTTTGTAACTTTGTCAGCACCAGACACATGGCGACACATATGCCCTGCCGAGGTTGTATACAAATCAAAGCATTTCACTGTACCTAGGTGCCCTAGCTACAAGTGACAATAAAGTATCATTCAGTCAACTACTTTGACAATCAAGGTTCTTTATCCGATCACAAGCAAACTTATTGATAGTAGGCACGTGACCACTATAAACTCTTTCACGAAAAGTGCACCATCCTCTAGACTAGAGAGAGGAGAGTAGGTCAGGACTACTGCAAAGACAGAGCAGGCTGCATAGAGAAACCTAACAAGGAATGGAACTGTTATTCTTTGATGCAGTACTGAATACCTTAGGTAAGGGAACACGAGGAGCTCCTTTTGAACTCCAGAATCTTGCATTTCTGGGAAAACCTGCACAGGCACGGAAACTTCATCCACTGGATATAGCTTCCATTCTAGCATATGCCTAACGATTTTATACATTCAGCCTTGAATCTATGCAGAGCTCATTGTACTTTTAACATTGTCTCTTGAGCTTATGTATCCTTCTGGTTGAGAAATCAAACCTAATGGTTGTTTTTTTTTTAAAAAGGGGGCAATATTGAAAATGATTCAACCTCATTTAAATCTCTTTTCTGGCTTCTTCGCTATCCATTTGGAAAGGTTAATATCTGTTTATGTCTTGAATCAGGAGCATGTTTTGTGAAAACTTTATTATATTGTTTATTGTTTATTTATATGTTGTGCTGTTGTGTTGAAGTTCTTGTAAAGTAGCAGCAAGAATTTCATTGCTTCATTCTGGTGCTTTGTAACAAGTAGACATTCTTAACTCTTGAACTGGACAAAATAGGTGCTGTGCCCCTTCTACTTCTGAAGAAACCGCAAAAGCAATTAACTAATCTGCATCTGCTTTCTTCATTGCAGGGAAAAAATAATCACATGCAGAAAGCTATATTGGAAGAAAAAGTCCAGGTGAATTGTTGTTTCACTACTTGTGATTCATTGTTTCACTGGGTGACAGGAAGGGAAGAAATGAAAGGACAGGAATTGCACAACAGTGGTCCAGAGATGTCAATGCGCTCTCCTTATCTTTTACCTCCTCTAAATGGCTCAGCTAAGATTGGTAGATCAGCCTGTGACAAAAGATGTCTTATGCTATTTCCACACAGTCTTTTTTGTAATATTCATCTTTCAATATTATTAATTGGATGACTTTAATACAATCATAATAGGTGTTGTTGCTGGCCATATAATGAAGTACCATGGCATTTACACCACCAATCTGCCCCCTGGCAGAATGTTTCAGTCTGTCACCATGGTGACAGTTCTCATTGAACATCTGAGCAAAGGCAATAAATTGCAAGTAAAATTTGTTTTGCTTTTAACCTCAGTAAAGGAGACCCCAGAGCCCTGGTCCGATGGTCTGAATTTGGCCTCCCGTTTTTCTCGAAGAACGTATCGTGTTTGGTGTCGAAGTCTGGCGACATTGACCCGTGGTCACTGCCACTGCTACCCCAGTTTTCATCCAAGATGGGAAGAGAGATGCTTCGATTGGATTCTACACAGCAAAGGAGAAGAGAAACATGTGATCTCCATGGTGACCATTGCCCTCCAGGACAGTTTGCTTCACAGTTCACCTCAGTGGGTGCAGGCGTTAAATTTGTTTTTCCCAGCACTCAGCTCGCTACACTGGACCACGTTTAATTTTGAGACCATTAATATTAACTGTGTAATAATCAAAAGCAACAAAGCCCCTGGCACATGCCGTCAGGGTAGGCAAGGTAGGCAGTGCCTACCCTGACTAAAATTATAAAATAGTAATTATTTTATATATAAATATAATATATATAAAATATATATAAAACATATATAAAATGGTCATAAATAGTAAAGTCACGGGAGAATTAAGCCTCCCTAAGAGATAATTCTCCCGTGCCTTTCATCAGCAGTACGTTTTAAATGCAGATGTATGAGGTACTCACGTGCCATCGACGCTGCTTCAAGCCATCAGTGGGAACGGTCCGTAAAGGCAGCTGAAACTCTGCCTCTGCACTGTGAACTGTGTGCATGTGCTGCGTTCCACACTGCGCATGCGCACCAACCTAATCCACATGCGCATGCTCAAGTTTCTTAGCGGGATTTTCAAGGGTGGATAGTGATTACCTGAAGCATTTCACGAAGCAACCTTATGGATATTTTTGCTGCAGAATGGATTTTGTGCACAAATAATATGGTAAGTAAATTTTTTTGAGCTATATGTTTTTAAATACTTTATTAGGAGATAGGACCTATTGAAAACAAATTACATGATAAAAGTCGAGAGAACAATCTGCGCATGCGCGGTTTCCACCATTTAAAAATAGCCGAATGACAGTTCAGCGGTGAGGGAACAATCTGCGCATGCGCGGTTTTCAAGATTAAAAAAATGCCGACCGGCAGTTTACCGGGAGGGACCAATGTGCGCATGCGCAGTTTCAAGATTTAAAAAAAGCCGACTGACAGCTCACCGGGGAAAGAATAATCTGCGCATGCGCGGTTTTCAAGATTTTTAAAAGCCACTGCCTACCCTGGCTGATTACTCACGGCACGTGCCTGCAAAGCCCATACCCAATACTGGAGTCGACTTCCATTTAACAGAGTGTGTATGAAGGAACTGCAGATGCTGGTTATGATCACAAAATGCTGGAGTACTGAGCGGGACAAGCAACATCTCTGGAGTGAAGGAATGGGTGATGTTTCGGGTCGAGACCCTTCTTCAGTCTGACCCTTCTTCAATCTGAAGAAGGGTCTCGACCCAAAACGTCACCCTTTCCTATATTCCATTTAACAGATGCTCTGCTCTCAATGTTAGGGGACTATTTCCATCCTTGCAATTATCTATTGGTTTATGTCCATCCTCTCCCAATTGCAGATCCCCTTATTTAACCACATCATCACGGTTACTCCCTTCTTTAAATGGTTTGGACGTTTGACTATTTGCAAGGCTCACCGGTTAGCTTGAAGGCAATTTTATTCTTCTTGCACATGTGGGTCTTCCTGAGGAAGGGGTCCTTCAGCAGCTCAGCGGCTGTAACTCGCTTCAAAGGATCAGGCTCAAAGCAGTGCACAATGAAGGACTTGGCGTCTGTTGGCATAGATTCTGGGATCTCAGGATGGATCTTAAGCATCCCGACCTGTTGAAGAAACCCATCTGAACTAAACAGGAACATTTCAAAGTGGGACAAGCTTTGAAGGAGGGTGCCCTTTAGAAGAAGAATTCTTCACACCATCTATACCACATGGGATGGAGAAACCAGAATAGAGAAAACATAGGAAAGCTAATGGAGCCATAATCATGGCGTTTACATTTCAAAATGTTCATGATTTATTCCATAGAAATAGGCCCATTGCTTATGACAGCATCATACCCAGATTTTCCTTTCAATTAAGGTTTGAGACAGGGATTCTTGTTCAGTAAAACTGCTAGACTCAGAAATGCCAATGGCTCAGCTCATGACTCATTACGTTATTCTGGAGTGTAGGTTCAGGACCATAGCACCAATGTGAGGATAGATTCGGGAACATACATTGTTTTGCAAATGGAGCCAAAATTTACAAGCAGAAACACACAAAATTCTATTTTAGTTTAGTTTAGAGAAACAGCATGGAAACCAACTCTATGGCCCACAGAGTCCATGATGACCATCGATCACCTGAACACTCATTCTATGTTATTCCACTTTCACATTCTACACACTGGGGCAATTTACAGAAGCCAATTAACCTACAAACCTGCACATCTTTGGAATGTGGGAGGAAACTGGAGCACCCAGAGAAAGCCCAGGTGGTCACAGGGTGAATGCACAAACTCACAGACAGTACCCAGAGTTAGGATCGAACACAGGTCCCTGGCATTGAAAGGCAGCAGCTCTACCACTGCGCCACCCTACTGCATCACTGAACCTTTTCTGCTCCCTTTAAACCTATTTAGTTCAGTGAAAGATTTATCATCCCTCTGTGTGACATTTATAAAAGAAAATGAAATAAAAGCATGTCATGGTATGAATAGAAATAATATTCAATGATCTGGACTATCTGACAGTCCAGCACCAAATTCCTGAGGGTGCCAGATTATCGCAGTTAGACTTTTGCAATGATGCCATACTTTGTAATGGCAAAGAGACACACGAGCATAGTTACCTTGAACATAGTTACTTCAGGCTCCCCTAATTCGTAGAAGGGTGGTTTGCCGGTTGCCATTTCAATGATAGTACAACCCAGAGACCAAATATCAGCTGGGGCACCATAACCTCGGGGACCCTTGTCCAGAATCTCAGGAGCCATGTACTGTAATGTGCCTAGGTAGTTTGTTAGACAAAATAAACACATGTAAAAAAAAGATCCATGATGATTATTGAAGTGCCAAAGTGACTGTTTCTGCGCTTTATCTCTAAATTATACTAAAACTAAACTAAATGTGGCTCTTACCTGCAAATGTTTCAGCGCAAGGCTTCACTCCTGCCAATCGCTTCGACGTTCCAAAATTTGAAATCTTCACCACACCACTATATGTGTTCACAAGAACATTGTCTCCCTGTGAGGATAAAGATCTTCACAGCTTCCAAAATAATTGGGAAGGAAATGAGACCAGGTAGCCAGTAATACTAACGTTATGGAAGTAACTCTTTTAGCACAATTCTGCATACACCAAATGGTCGACAATATTTACTATTGATATTGATACTACTGATAGCACTGTCCGGTGGGGAATGGAGCAGGCTTCAGCAATCTCTTTGGCTCCAGTTAATCTCTACGTCTATCAATGTATAGTCTTTTCACTGACTGGATAGCATGCAATAAAAAGCTTTTCACCGTACCTCGGTGATAGTAATAAACTAATCTTGATTAACAGAAAAAGCTGTAGTAACTCAACGGGTCACGCAGCATCTTTGGAGAAAAGGAATAGATGACGTTTCGGGTCAAGACCCCTCTTCAACGTCACCTATTCCATTTCTCCAGAGATGCTATGTGACCTGCTGAATTACTCCAGCCTTTTGTGTCCATCTTTGGTTTAAACGAGCATCTGCAGTCCCTTCCTACACAACTAAACTTGATGGCTGATTGGGCATTTTGTTTGTCTTTATTTCCTTTGCATTCTTATCTAAAGATCCATCCGAGCCCTTCAACTTTAAATTATCCCAGAGTATGGCCTGCTGTTCAAAGCAAAGGATTCTGGAGTTCTAGCAAAATCTTTTGCTAATTAACCATCTTGTGCCGATCGATACATGTCAAATACTGTCACACCTTTTATAAATATGTAATTAAACAGATACAGAGAAAGACTTTATACAGAGTAGCATTGTCTACTTAACACAGCTGATATGATGCATTGTTAATATGATGAAAATAATACTGTACATTATCAGGTGCCTCTGAAATAGTTCACTCTGGTATCTGCATCTTTGAAGGATAATTCAAGTGTAGATTACAAAATCATCAGTGACCCATCGTTTCACCTCTTAATGTCTTTTACTTAAGTATTACATCTGATTTGAACTTAGAATTAAGCCAATTCAAACTAGTCACCTTGATGTCTCGGTGCACAATCTGGTTCTCATGAAGATAGAGTAGGCCCTCCAGTATCTGTCTGGTGTAAAACACAATGGTAGACACGTTATCTTTCAAAGGACCCCATTTTGATTTGATGAGTGCAGAAAGGCTCCCTGTAAAGAACAAAAACATACGTCATAAACAAAGTTAACTTGTGCACTTCCATGCAGCTCCTTAATTCCAATACACAAATCAAGACTGCATCCCAAGATATTTTTTTCCTGAGGTGGACAATTCATTTATCCAGAAAACCACCAGCGGCCTCTGAAATCCGTATGGCCTTGGACATCAGATCAGTAATGAAGATTGTTCAAACTAATCCTAACAGTCATCAACGTGTATCCTCATTCTTATAGCAATGTTACATTTTGTGTTTTTGTCTATTCATTGTACCTTTATACAGGAGTTGTGCTTGACCTGCAATTGACTGAGTTGCTCCAGCAGACAGTTGATGTAAGCTCATTGGGGTGAATTGCCCCTTTCTTTGCTGTAATAATTCTATCATCATTCATTAACAAAAAGTTTGGGGCTCAAGTTGTCAACCTCCCCGTGGTGAGCCCTGGTAACTGATCTATCAGGCGAACGACAACAACCAGAGTCACTCATACGCAAGAAGAAGAACAAAAAGTTTCATATTCATAATACTGCAAATACAGGTTCCCCCAGATTAGTTGTAAATATGCCCAGGGTGGAATATTGCAGAATGGGCAATAAATATTTTTTGGCTATTTCCATTTCTTCAGCCATCCATCGCAGACTCATCCTGCTCAAGTGAAAGACTTACCTAAACTATCTCCCTGACCTGCAGAGTATTTCAAGCTCCATCTATTCTTACTTCAACTGCAGTTTTTTTTGTTTTTTTTTCATTCTATTGTTCTCTGGGTCAGTTTAAAGACAGTCCTCCAATACAAAGTTGAGCAAATAAATTGTGCTTTCCCCCAGCAGAGCAGTATACAGCTCCTGCTGTATTGTTATCTGTCCGCTGTTGATTCATTAATACTCATTCACCCTTTATGTCTCCTAAGCACAAGCAATAAACCTCTTTATGCTCCACTATTAAATAATGCACAGCTTTGGGATTAAACAGGCTATCCCTCAGTTTCTAGCAAAAAGTGTGCCATCCTGCAAAGCTTTCACCCAATGTGGAAATATCCTATTTAGCACCTCACACTGGTGCAAACCCAATGAGCAATAGTTAAGCTACTGCAAACCGTTACGCAACTGAACCAATTCATAAAAGCTTTTGTTCGAAGGCTATCTGGATAAATTTTAAAGATGTGTGTGCAGGACTCCATTTGAAAATCTGCATATGTCCCAAAACTTAAAAGTATTAATAGACTTCAAAAGGATGAAAGCACAATGGTGGAATGGAGCTATACAGCCCAGGAATAGCACCTTGGGCCCACCTTGCCCATGCCGACCGTGTTGCTGGTCCTATTTGCCTCTATTTGGCCCATAGACTTCTCAACCCTTCCTGCTGATATATCTGTTCAAATGACTTTTAAAAGTCACAATTTCATTTGCTCCTATAGCTTCCGCTGACACCACTTTCCAAATACGGTCTACTCTCAGAGTAAAAAATGCCTCTGAGATCCCTCTTAATCTCTCTCCTCTCATCTTAAGCCTTGAATTTTAGAATTCTCTACCCTGAGAAAAGACTAAGTGTTTGTTCACTTTTTCCATGTCCCTCATGATCTTGTACACCTCAATAATGTCCTAACCTTGACCTCTCATGCTCCAAAGAAAGAAAAATCCCATCTTGTCCAAGCTCTCCCTATAAATCAAGCCCACAAGCCCAGGTAACATCCTGCAAAATCTCTTTTGCACCCTTTCCAAACCAAATGGTGTTCTTCCTATAGCTGGGTAACCTGAACAAAACAAGGCTGAGGCAATTTAACAGAGACAAGTCCAGTGCAATCCATTTTGGCAGAACAAATAAGTAAAGGCAACATAATATTTAGGATACAATTGTGAAAAGTGCTCAGGAGCACTCTTTTGGTGCGCAGTTGATTGAAGGCAGCAGAACATATTGAAAGAGATTTTCAAAAATCATATAAGATCACAGGCTTTATAAATACAGTCAAATAGAATAAAAGTGTTGAGCCTTTGTAAAGGGTACACAAAAGGCAGGAGAAACTCAGCGGATGCAGCAGCATCTAAGGAGCGAAGGAGATAGGCGACTTTTCGGGTCGAGATCCTTCTTCAGACTGGTCAGGGATCAGGGAAACGAGAGATATAGACGGTGATGTAGAGAGATAAAGAACAATGAATGAAAGGTATGCAAAAAAGTATCGATGATAAAGGGAACAAGCCATTGTAAGCTGTTTGTAGTGTGAAAATGAGAAGCTAGTGCGACTAGGGTGGGGAGAGAGAGTTAGAGAGAGAGGGAATGCCAGGGCCCCGAGGGCTGAGGGAGAGGTGGAAAGGGGAGGAGACAGCAAAGGTTAACAGAATTGAGAACATTCAATGTTCAAGCCCAGAGGATGCAGGCTCCCCAAGCGGAATATGAGGTGCTGTTCCTCCAACTTGCGGTGTTGCTCACTCTGGCCATGGAGGAGGCCCAGGACCGAGAGGTCGGATACAGAATGGGAGGGGGAGTTGAAGTGCTGAGGCACCGGGAGGTCGGGTTGGTTATTGTGGACCGAGCAGAGGTGTTCGGCGAAATGATCACCAAGCATTTGTAAAGGACTGGTTTGGTTACAAGAAGAATATTGGGCTTGTTCATCAGCTTCCAATTCTGATAAAAGCCATTGACCTTAAACATTATTTATCTCTACCTATAGATGCTGCTTGATTTGCTGAAATTTTCCAGCATATTCAGTTTTAAAAACTCCATCTCAGGTGACTGCATATAGAATAGCAAAGGCCCTGGAGATAAATTTGGTGGAATGGGAGGGAGGAGGGATGGTTGGACAAATGTGTTTAAAATCATGAAGGATCTGGACTGGGTGAAATGGGAAATCCTCCTTAATACAGCGAATGCAGGAAATGAACGGGTTCCATTTTACAAATGCCAATAAATCGATTTTGTCCATTAGTCGGAACATACACGAAATATCACTCGATATGGTAATCAGATCTCCACAGTATTGAAATGAATGGCACTAAAAGCACACAAGACTCCGAGGAAAGAACAAATACTCAAAGTGGAGAGAAGAAACTGTTGTATGTAGGAATCAATGCATGTACATGTCCGCCTTTTGAATTTAGTATTATGGAAGCTCGTGCGTTCATACGAGTGAGCAGAATTCAGGCTTTTGTAACCCAGGAATGGACTCTAGTCTTCATGAACTTTAGAGGCAATGGAATAAATGATTGGGGGTTCAAAATAGAGCAAGATTATGGGGAATGATCTACAGCTGGTAATAACTGTCCTGCTCCAGCAGGAAGATGACAGGCTCGATAAATCAAATGGCCTCTCTCCTTGCTGTCATGGCTCTGTTCCAGTTCATTAAAAGATCAGTGACCCTTTTCCAGCATGCCGCCAACATGATCTCTATCAGCACCAGATATCATTACATCTTGTTCAGAATATTGCAGGAATGGAAATGGTTAAAAGTATATACATTATTTCCATTTCCAAATAATTTAAACCTAATTGTGTTTGATGGCTAGAATTTATGTGAAGCTCATCTTAAAACATGAATTTAATAGTTATGCGGTGCTGAGCAATTGTAGCAACTTTATACATTTTAATTTAACTTTTCAGAGAAATATGAATAAAATCACATAACTTAATTTGTCGTATGTGTTAATTGAGCTCTAAGCCAGCAACTGCAGTTCTTTCCTACACGTAGTAAGAAAGCCTGGCCTTTTTAATGGGCAACACCATGAACTCTATTTTGTCTTGGCTAAAAGGGTGCAGTGCTAAGAAATTGAATCATATAACACTGTTTCTTGTTCAGCACTAGACGTTTGAATGTAGATTTAATCTGGAGTAAATCACGTTTGCGATCTTTTCCAAAATGACTTTGAATGACATAGGAAATTCAGCCAGATATTTGCTGTTGAGGATTAACCTTGTGACCTAAAGCTGGTAGAAGGTGACAATGAGATGAGAAACTGCAGCAAGCTTGTTGCTGCCAGGAACAGACCACTCAGAATCTGTTCTCTAGCCTATCCACATGCAGTGCAGAAGCAGCTGTACAGAATACAACAGCCTGTAACAAGGCTGACTTGTTGCACCGAAGATAGACACACAATGCTGGAGTAACTCAGAGGGTCAGACAGCATCTCTGGAGGAAAGAAATGCGTGACGTTTCGGGTCAAGACCTTTCATCAGACTGGTCTCAATCCGAAACGTCACCTATTCCTTTTCTCCAGAGATGCTGCCTGACCCACTGAGTTAGCATCTTGTGCCTATCTTTGGTGTAAACCAGCATCCGCCGTTCCTTCTTACACGCTAATCAGTTGCACTTTTCTTAAAAATCCCAATTCCAATATTTCTGCTTAGAAAGTCTATGATTTGTATATGCTACAGTACATAGTTAGATACACTATGAAATTTACAGAGAGCCATATATATTTGTTACGAATGTAGTTTAGAACAAGGTGAGATTTTGTACCTAGTTCCAATAGCATTTCAGCAACTTTTGATGCCGTTCTCCCCTGTGCCATCCCACTGTCACTCTGTGGTATTGAGCTGCTGTTCTGGTCAGATCATCAACTGTATGAGCAGAGATCAGTTTTGGGCCCAATATCTGAGGAAGAATGTATTAGCATTGGAGAGGGTCGAGAGGTTGAAAAGAATGATCCCGATGTGAATGGGTTCAAGTATGAAAGCCGTTTGATGGTTCTGGCCCTATACTCGCTGGAGTCTAGAGGGATGAGGGAGGGGTGGGGGAATGTAATTGAAACCTACTGAATAATGAAAGGCCCAGATAAATTGAATGTGAAGAGTCTACGACCAAAGGACTTTACTTCAGAATGGAGATGAGGAATTTCCTTAGTCAGAGAGCGGTGAATCTGTGGAATTCATTGCCATGGACAGCTGTGGATGTGAAATCATTGGATATTTTTAAAGCAGAGGTTAAAAGGTTCTTGATTAGTAAGGGCATCAAAGGTTATGGGGAGAAGGCAGGAGATTAGATGGAGGGGGTTAAATAGATCAGCCATGATCGAATGGCAGAGCAGATATGATGGGCCAAATGGCTTAATTGTGCTCCTTTGTCTCAATCTTATCATCAACAGGGCTTATCAGAAGGCTGATAATACCCCAAATAGAGGACCATGGCTGTCAGCCAGCCTGGGTTTACCAGGAGGCCTGAAGCAGGGTCTTGCCTGACCATTAGCAAGCATTGACTGATGAAGGCAGAACGGGGGAAATGCATAAAGCACATCCTTCCCCAGAGTTGCAGGAGTACCTCCACCGCCTCTGCCTATGGGCCGTGCATGCGTGCAACATGCTTGGTAACTGGTGATTTTGTCTGCACGCAGACAAAATAAATATCCTTTGTCCATACCGGTTGTATTCCTTGCAATTCATCAGTGTAAATGAGGTTGCCAATTGACATAGGATATGGCCTTGATTCACCCATTAAGCCACTGCTATGGTGTTATTAATTAAAGTTGAACATGCAGGTGATGCATATTCACGCAATTAGTCTTTAACCCACAATGTGCACCCATTAACTCTAAGTGGATAGTACTTGTACCATAAAGGAACTAGTGACTCATGCGTCTTCTGTAATGCCAAATTTTTAATAATGCAAAGGCTTAAAATAGCTAATTCCCCAACCTGTGAATGATTCACACCCTTATGTTCTAAATAAACCATATCCACCTACTTTCATGGTTATTGGTGGCTTCGTGGAATTAATTTCCATCCCCGAGCTCTGGGGGGTAGAGCTGCTGGAGTAATCCAGGTGCGTATTTTGGAGGAGGGCCGGCCTTGGCCATGCCCTAAAAAAGACTTTGGTTCATAATTGTCCTTCATGCTGCTACCAGCTTCAGGGAAACGATTGCTGCTGGTAGAAGCATAGGGATGTTGCCACCGGAAAGCCGAAGCTCTGTTGGCTGATGAAGCCTGGATTAGCCCCAAGGCTTTCGCCTCGTCATCCAGGTCTTTGACCTGTTTGGGTAGGTTTTCACCAACTAGGTAGTTTGGCGGCTGTACATTACTGGGTTTACATAATGCTGCAAATTTAGGATTGAGGGTGGGGCGAATGGCATTTTTTCGGTAGCAATTGATCTCGAAGTGCGCGTTGCATAGTAGAGCCAGCGCATCTTATTGGTCATCCGACAAAGGAAGTCCATTCACTGATTTGGCAAAGACCGTGATGCCTGAAGCCAGCAGGCCCAGAATTTTCTGGAGTTTTACCTCCTGGTTCCTTATGCCTCCACCCAGATGATTCCATATAGAGCTGTTGACAGCCGGCACACGTTGCACAGTTGATGGGTATGTAGTGCCTCATGGCCGTGTCCACCATTACTTCCCCTTGAAGCTGGTGTGAAGCCAGATACTTGATGTTTGCCACCAGTTCTTCTTCGAGCGGCTCTCCAGTTTCTCGCCTGTGCATCTTAGTATGTCCACTGGAAATATTGCCAAACTCTGAGTGAGCCCACAACTGACTATGGATGCTTCCCTCCTCAGAGAGGGACACATCTAGCAGCCCTGTATCAGGCGCTGCCGCGGGCTCCCTCGGAGACCCGCGCTGATATAACTCCGATCTAAGGAGTGTATCACGTTGGAGCAACCTCTCCATGAGGTGCTCCATTCGGGACAGGCATCCGCCGACACTGTTCATTGTGGGAGATGCACCCTCCTGCCTGACTCATCTTAGTCTATAGGCCTCGCAGACTTCTGCTTGGCTATCCCCACCCTCGGGGTAGCCACGGTGTTCTGCAGAGACACCAAGTCTGCAGTTGCTGGAATTGTCATCAGCGACTGGGGTGGTGAAGTTGGCGGCCCGCCGCTATCCGTGGTCTTCTGTAGCAGGTCTCCCCGTGGACCGTCTTGTCTTCATTTTGTCCATATTTTTCGTTCAACTTGTAGTGACCCTCAGTAATCTATCCAATATGACTTACTTAATTATTTTTTTGAAGAGTATTGGAGGCCAATGCATTGATGTAGTCATCCTGCCATATCCTACAACTGAATCATCCTACCACAACCAGACAGCAGTGTTTAACAACTATCTAACTCTTTAGTGTCCCTCGGACTATAAGTTGTTCGGACTTTGTTGGTTCTATCTTGCACTAAACGTTATTCCTTTATCATGTATCTATACACTGTAAATGGCTCAATTGTGATCATGTTATTTGACAAAGTCCTTCATGGGGGATTGGTCCAAAAGGTTAGAGCCTCTGATATCCAGTGAAAGATGGCATATTGGATCTAAAATGAGCTTGATATTGTTGTTGTGGTTCAGAAGAATTGGTGCTGGAACCCTTTACTGTGATATGAGCGTGAGAGCTATGATAAGTAAATTTGCAGATGACTCAAAAATAGGTTGTGTTTATGTTGGTGAGGAGGATCATTGAGAGCAATAATAAGATCAGTTGATAAAATGGGAGGAGCAATGGTAGATGTAATTTAATCCTGACAATTGCATGGTGATGCAATTTGTGGGAACCAAAAAAGGGTAGGATTTATACCAACAGTGATAGGACCCAAGGGAGTAACAGAAGGGTCTTGATGTAAAAGTCCAAGAATCGTTTAAGGGAAGGTAGATAAATTGATGAAGAAGGCATGTGGTATACTTACCTTCATCAGCCAAGGTACAGAAAATAAGAACAAGCAACCTCGATAAAACATTGCACTGCACTACATACAGTTCAGGTCATCACACTATAAGAAGGATGTGACTGCTTTGCAGAGGGTGCAGAGGAAATCCATCCGAAAGTTGTCTGGAATGGAGCATTTCAGTTATGAGGAGAAACAGGATAGACTAGGTTTGTTTTCCTCGACAAGTGACAGAGGAGGGGGGGGGGGATGCGATTATTATAAGCGGGATTATGAGGGATACAGATGATTTTGATTGTGAGAGACCTTCTGCCACAGGTGAGGTATCTGAACTTATAGGCCACTGGTTAGGAGTAAGGAGGTTTAGAGGAAGTGAGAAGAGAAGCTTTTTATCCAGAGGACATTTGGAATTTGGAACGTGCTGCCTAATGTGCTGGAGGCAGGTAGTCTCATAACATTTTGGAAGGAACTGAATCACCAAGGTAAGCAAGGCCATGGACACATCACAGGTAAAGGGGATTAGTACGAATGGGTACAAAGATAAATGCTTTATAGTCAGCATAAACATGATGGGCCGAAGGACCCATTTCTGTGCCATTTGACTCTACTACTGACTCTTCCTCATTCTTTCCCTCTGAAGGCCCATTCTCCTCATCCCCGGTTAGTCAAACTTCCACTCACCAGCACTCCCTACAACTTCCACCAAAGAAGTCGATCAAGTTTCACAAATATGGTTTAGTTTCAAGAAATAGACACTGGGCATGATAATGCACAGGATATCATATGTTGTTGCATATTATCTTTTCCAGATGATATTTTTCTGCCAGATTGTTAGCTCCAAATGCTGGCCTGACACCAACGCCAAATGATAGACTGGTGGTTGACAAGTTCTTTGCTCTCTTGAGTAATAAATCTTTCAGGGCCCTTCCATCCACTGGCATGATTATGATACCAATTGAGGTTGACAGGGGTGTGCCGAGAGTCTGTACTGCAGTTTCAAACCTTTGCTGCCTTAAATAGACCAGTGTGGAAGAAGGGTTTTGGTGCTGACAATCAGAGATGCATCTTCTCTTTATCTACTTCTAGCATGACCTATGCCTTAAATGAGAACAGAAAATGCTGGCAACACTCAATAGATTAGGCAACATCAGTGGAAAGAGAAACAGATTTAATGTTTAAGATCAAAGACATTCTTGTCTTCTACTTTGTGAAGGAATTTGCAGTATCCTCTTCTTCGGTGGAGATCAAAGATGATCTTTTGCTTCCCCACTATTTTACCGAAGACACATTTATAAAAGACCACGGGCTCCTTGTTATTCACTAGTCTTTTCTCATACACTCTCTTTGCCCATTTTATTTCCTTCCTGAGTTCTTGTGTGCAGCTTTCCTATTCAGTTTGTCCACAGCACTCATTGTACTTGAAGGCAGCCGAAACCTTGTAGTAACAACCCTGGGATATGGGATCTGCCATCATACAGAAATATCCTAGCACGATGACGATGTGTGTTACTATTGTTAGATATCAAAGCCATTCAGCTGTCAATGACATTTGGCCTGCTGCTTCCAAATAATAATGACACTCTTCCAAGGAATTCAGATAGAATTATGTATACATCCAGTTACGTAACGTAATGCTCAGTGATTGGGAAAGAGACCTTGTGTTGTTGGTACTCTTCCATCAAATTCCTCGGTGGAACCGTCATGGAACCTCTGTCAAGTTCAATGAAAGCAGTCAGTGTATCCATGCCTTTGGTTTCAGTTACCGACAGATCGACAGTGAGCATCTTGCCATGACTATCACCACAAACTCAGCTCCTGACATTTAAAAGCGTGTGGAAGTCCATCAACCTACTACACGTCGCTACACGTTGATAGGCACCTAGAAACAAGGAAGTGCGGATGCTGGTTTACAAATAAAAGGCACAAAGTAACTCAGCGGGTCAAGCAGCATCTCTGGAGAGCATCGATAAGGGACTTTTCAGGTTGGGACTCGGGGCCCATCTGCAGAGATCCGCTGAGTAACTCCAACACTTTTACATTGAAAATCATGTTGAGATTAACAACTCACCTCAGCATTTGACTCCCCTCATGTGCCTGTGGCCATAAGCTTGTGACTGAGGTAACATTACAAGCATGAACATAATCCATGATAGATTATATCTCTCCTGCTGATATTCAGAGTGCGAATTGTGAACAAGCCATTGACTTTGGTCTTCTGCAGCGGGTATTTTTGTGTTGGTCCTCAAATTGAGCATGGATAGAAGGAACTTGATTTCAGCCCCATTGAAAGTGGAAAATAGATGACGGAGCAGAGGCAGGTTATCCAGCATAAGCCACAAAGGTCCTAACTATGAAAACTTAGATAAAGCTGCGCATGAATATTACTACCTTGGGCTTGGGTGTGTTGGGCTGGGCTGGCTCAGATCTTAAATGCTCTAAAGTGAGCTAACCCAGTTTAGAAACCATTTTCCCTGCCTACAGTTCAGGACTGTGGGCAAACATATTCACTACTTAGGACAGCGGCAGCGCAGTGGCACAACGGTAGAGTTGCTGCCTTACAGCACCAGAGATCTGGGTTTGATCCCGACTACAGGTGCTGAATGTATGGAGTGTGTACATTCTCCCCATGACCACATGGGTTTTCTCCTGTTTCCTCCCACTCTGTAAAGATGTACAGGTCTGTACATTAATTGGCTCAGTTAAATTGCAAAAATTGTCCTTGGTGTGTAGGATAGTGCTAGCATAGGGGGTTTGCTGATCAGTGTGGACTAGTGGCTTGTCGGGTCACCGCATAGTACTGATGGCTCTGAAGTCACACAAAGGCCAGAAAATGTCCCTTGAAGGACATTAATAAAATCTTTAATTAAATAATTAATACAATCACCGATTCTAGATTTATTTAAATACTTGAATTTAAGTTCCTTATCTGAGATACAAACTCATGCTTCCAGATAACTGGACCAGGATCCAAGTCCAGAATTTTGGAACTGATTTATTATTGTCACTCAGTTCAGGGTAATCGATCTGAAACATTAACTCTGTTTTGCCTTTCACTGATTCTGCCTGACCTGCTGAGTGTTTCTAGCGAAGGTAGACGCAAATTGCTGGAGTAGCTCAGCGGGACAGACAGCATCTCTGGAGAGAAGAAATGGGTGATGTTTTGGATCGAGACCTTTCTTCAGATTCATTCCTCAATGAAAAATGGTCTCGACCCAAAACATCACCCATTTCTTCTCACCAGAGACGCCGCCTGACCCACTCCAGCTCTCTGTGTCCATCTTCAGTTTCAATCAGCAGCTGCAGTTCCTTCCTACGTGAGTGGAATTAGAATTCAGTAAACATGAGGTGAAGATAGACACAAAATGCTGGAGTAACCTAGTGGGACAGGCAGCATCTCTGGAGACGCAAATGTTTCTAGCATTTTTTTTTTCAGATTTTAGGCACTTTTGCAGGTTTTTTGTTGATTTTCATGCCACCGTATCTTTCTACTTATTTGATTATTCAGCCGAGGTTAATCTTAGATGGCTGATGGAGCACCACGTCAATCAGCACATAATTTAAGTAGCAGGTAAGCAAGCAATTGTAACTACAGCATGTTCATGCGTGATAATTAGCCTGATGAATCACCATCCAACCATCCCAACTTCCTCTCAATGACCACTCTTGAGAAGTACGGAAAACACTTCAATTTCAGCAGAGGAAAAATGCTGCCAATCGTTTCTTTGATAAAGTCCAATTTAAATGTGATAAACGGTAGGCTGCCTCTTTGGAGGGGTTTGGAGCACATGCCCATATAAACTGTAGTTTAAGCCAATTTCTGGTCCCATTTCCATTTCTGGCAAAGTCAATCATCGTCCTATATCTCAACCCTCATCCACCTGACTGTCCACATTTGCCCCAGTGTTCAACATTGAATGCTGCAGTTGATTGGCTAACCCACCTCACTTTTGTAGTCCAGTCCCTTGAGATTAAGGTCCTCCTTTAGTGCCTGTAGACTAGCTCGTGGGGAAATTTGTTCCTTGGATATTCAAGTCCCTCAACTCAGAGTCTTTCTCCATTTGTGCCTCTTGGATATAAACCAGATGAACACGGCCTTAGTGAAGCTTAATTTAGAATTTCTATTGGCAGTAGAGTGCTGGGAATAGTACTCACTCAGCTTGCTTACAAGTCATAATTCGATGTGCCTACCTCCTGGTACTTGCTCCATAAAGATCTTGATGTAGCCATTTTCCGAAACCGAACCAAGGTACTGGACAATATTCCGGTGCTTCAGGTATTTGTGTAACACTATCTCTTCATGGAGAGGTTGGGAGTATCTAGGAATAAAACACCAAGAGAACCACTAAAAGCCAAGGTTGCTGCAAGTGTTACTCTTTCAATAACATCTACAATTTTCAAGGGGAATGTCATTTTCAAGATGAGGGTTTCAGTGCAGAGATATCTTTTCCACTTAACTTCTGCACCAAGCACTTTCAGATTAAGTCCAGACAATTTCTATATGACATTAGCTTAAGTCCAGACAATTTCTATATGACATTAGCTTGTTTCTTTCTGAAAAATACAAAGTGCTGGAGGACCTCAGTGGCTCAGGTTGCATCTGTAGACAGAATGGATAGGATACGATTTGGAACGGAACCCTTCTAGATCAGGCTGTCTCTATTTTCTTATGAATATATTTTTGTAATTTTATGGGAGAGTCTTACAATTCAACAGAAGTCCCATTGATTTTTGTGCTGCTTTTCCTGAAAACAAGTGAGGACACTGGAAACCCATTGTTATTCATGTTGTTAGTGCTTTTCCCAACACTGGATATTGGGGAATGGCGGGAGACATAACAGACTGAAGAGGTTGGAATCTAGAGGAACTCAGAGCTCCAGAGAATGGCAAGTTATAGTTCAGTGGTTGGAACTGGCTGCAGTACTTCCAGTGCTTTAGCCATTGTCTCAGATGTAGAAAATATCTATATTTGTTTCTGTCCACAGAATATTCCCTCCATAGATGCTACCAGACCCATTGAGTTCCTCCAGCACTTGGTGTTTATCTCAAGGTTCAAGCATCTTCAGTTCATAGTATCTCTATATTTTCTTGATCCTCAGCTTTCCGTAGCTGTATGTTATGGTTACAAGCAGACCACTGTGTTGTTAAAAACGTTTCTGCTTTGTTAGCAACAGCAGTTAAAAAAAATGTGGGATTTTCAGATACAAAGAAACAACAAGCGGATATCTGTTACATGGCATCTTCTCATTACAGACGATCCAAACAGTATGACCGTTCAGGTTATGGAAATTTACCCTCATAGAATTCATCAATCACTACCCGGAAAATTGAAATGTGGAATAAAATTTGATCTCTTGGAACTTGTGCTTTGTACCTCATGGTACACTGATCCAGCAGATTTAGATGCATGGGATTTGTGCTGACTTGGTCATTTGGATTCGGAACAGACTACTTGAGAGAAGGCAGAGGGCTGTGGTAGAAGGGTGTTATTCTGGTTGGAGGTTTGTAACCAGTGGAGTTCTGCAGGGATCTGTGCTGTTACCTCTTTTGTTTGTGATAACGACTTAAGGGCCTGTCCCTCTTGGCCGTCTTTTGCGCCTCATTTACGCGTCATATGTAAATAGGTCGATGCGTCGTGATGTCAGCACAACTGTCTGGTGCGCGTGACATCATTGACTACGCACGCTGACGCATTGGTGTCACCACTCAATACACGTGCGACGCCAATGCGTCAGTGTGCATGCGCGATACGTCATGCAGGTGGCGTGCGAAGATGCAAATGACGGCCAAGTGGAACAGGCCCTTTAGATGTTAAGTTGGGTCGTGGAGACAGATACGCTAGTGGCATTTAAGAGGCTTTTGACCGGGCAAGTGGACACACACAGGGAATAGAGGGCTATGAATCATGTGTAAGCAGAGGAGAGTGGATTAATTTGCCATCATGTCCGGCATGGACATTGTGGGCCAAATGGCCTGTTCCTGTGCTGTACTGTTCTATATTCTATGTTCTAAACCAAGACCGTAGTAGCGATCAATTTGGTGTGTGCAAAATGGCCTGCTACAATTTCACTGTCATAACATCAACCCCTTTTCCATACATACTGGATAGGTTATAAAACATCTTGAGATGCCCTGAGAGAATGAGTGATACTACATTTCAATTTATGTACCATTGCAATGTCACCATCACCTCTCCGTAATCTATGACAATGCCTAGCTGGCATAATTAGGACTGTTTTGACTTGCAAAATGAAGCAAAACAGTTCTTATGACGTGAAGGTAGAGAGTTTTATTACTCCAAGATTGATTTCCAATTATACTCCCCATTCAAAAGAGATTTGCAGGGCTAGTTAGCTAATGAATAGAGAAGTGGCCTTCCGACTTATTTGCTGGCCCAAACATTTATCATTAAATTGAATTGACTTTTTGAAAGATATTTAATGCTGGTATCTATTCAGTAATTCCTGGCATCATGGCAGTGTCAATTACTGGTTTAAATGTTTTTTTTTAAATTTATAGCATCAACTCAGTAATCTATGCAATAAGAAATTTCATACCATTAAAGTGCAGGATCAGCATATGTTAAATGCCATAGTATGATAAGGTATTGGTGACTACCATTCAGCCTAGACATCATGTTAGAACAAAATTGATTAAATTTAACATGTGAAGACATTACAATCAACCAGTCCTGAGCTGCTATCTACCTCAATAGAGACCCTCTGACTATCTTCAATCGGACTATACTGGACTTTATCTTGCACTGAACATTATTCCCTTTATTATGTATCTACAACGTGGGTGGCTCGATTGTAATCATCTACTGTTTTTCTACTGGTTAGCACGCAATAAAAGCTTTGCACTGTACCTCGGTAGATGTGACAATAAACTAAACTAACTAACCAATAGGGTAGACAAAAATGCTGGAGAAACTCAGCGGGTGAGGCAGCATCTAAGGAGTGAAGGAAATAGGCAACATTTCGGGTCAAAACCCTTCTTCAGACCAACCAATAGTACCGTATACCTGAAATTAAAAAAAAAATTGCAGAGGCTGGAAATCTTGAATAAAAATAAAAATCAGGAAAGTAGCAACCTGGCAGTTGATGAGTTGATGCCATAAATTATGAAAATTAAATCTAAACCAGTAATTGACACTGCCATTATGCCAGAGATTACCAAATAGATACAAACTTAAAATATCAGGTAGCCCGTGTCAGAACCTAACGGCAGGAAAGTGGAATTATTTAATAATTTCTTCCCACCGATGAGGTTCAATTTTTAAATTGCATTTTACCCCACAACACTAGGGCATGCTTTGAACTGAATTAGCCCACTGACATAATTACAATTTTGAAGCTTGTTATGCTCTCTCCTGCTGCCGCTGTTGAAAGCGGAAATTACATCTCCATAACTTTAGATAATAATAGAAGATTCAATTTGTTTAAGAAGGAACTGCAGATGCTGGAAAATCGAAGGTAGACAAAAATGCTGGAGAAAATCAGCGGGTGAGACAGCATTTATGGAGCGAAAAATAGGCAATGTTTCGGGTCGAGACCCTTCTTCAGTCTGAAGAAGGGTCTCGACCCGAAACGTTGCCTATTTCCTTCGCTCCATAGATGCTGCTTCACCTGCTGAGTTTCTCCAGCATTTACATCTACCATAGAAGATTCAATTAGTGACTCTGTGGTAATGGCCCTAAAAAAGATTATTTAACGTCGCACAATTAAAAAATAATAATAATAATTGATACTCTGATAGGAACAAACGGGGAAACTATTTGTGATGTACTGACTGTGTGCTTTTAAAATTGTAATTTTAAAATGAATGTACTCCCTGCACACTCTGGTATAAACTCACAAAGGAAAGATCCAAGTTGACAAACATCCCACTTAAGTCACTAGGGAACCAGTATACTGCCCAGAGAAATTGTGTGCCCTGTAATGTACATTGAGCAATAATAGTAAGATTAAACAAGAACTTAACAGTTTCAAGTTTGATCCTTATTTAATTAGGAGTAACGATGAGGGATTTTGTGAAGACCCCGCCAGCATGCATGCGCGACATTCTTCAAAGCAGCGGTGTGAAACCTCAGATAGTAGAATTGACTGAAGATAGTAAGATTAAGAGAACTAATATACCAGTTGACCTTATGATAGAGGGTTGGGAGCGGAGGGCACGAAATCCCTCATCGTTACTCCTCATAAAATAAGGATCAAACTTCAAACTGGTAAGTTCTTGTTTAATCTTACTATTTTACTTCGGAGTAACATGAGTGACTTCGTGAAGATTTCAAAGCTCTGTAAATTCATGCCCTGGAACCAAGTCCATGCTCACACATTGCCATAATAAGTGATGGAGGAAGTATGTTAACGTATTTCAGACTTGAAACAGAGCTGAAAAATAATAATGTTTTTTATTAATAACAAACAACAAACCCCTAACTTCGGGGAATGTTAGGAAACAGAACTTAAAACAGTGTCTGCAAACGTTGCGGGCGTGGCCACAGGTTTATTATAAAACCACTAGAATGTACCCTCATTGGCCGAACCCACTGTTGCGAGGATGTGATCCATGGGAACCTCCATGGTCCTCGCCGCTGATGTGGACGCAGCCCTAGTAGAATGAGATTAAAAAAATGTCAGTGTCTACTCCTGCTGCACCCAACACCACCCTGAGCCACCTGGAAATAGTCTGAACAGTTACCCTGCAGTGAGGGCGTTTATAACTGATAAAAAAGACCTACTTCCGTACCCCTGATATTCTTGGTGACATCTATATAATGTCAGAGGTAGGTGGCTATACAAAGGCGTTCATCGACAAGATATGCCAGGAATTCCAATTTTAGACCGGTTGATCCAGGTCTGTGGTGTTTTAGTAACTCGTCAATAAAGAAGGTTACTTTGGTGGGTATCGAGACCATTTTGTCCAGTTTTAATTTGAGGAGGGTCTGTGCAGTGTGCAGTGATGAGTGCCATCAGCATCACCACTTTGTAGGTGAGCTTACCCAGTGGGAGATTCGAGACTGGTGCCCAACTCCTGAGTAGAGAGAACACCAGTCCGATATCCCAGGTCAGATAGTATCGCGGCCTGGGAGGGTTGGAATTAAAAATACCCCTCATTAGTTTGGATACCAATGGATGGGATCCCACTCCAAGATGAAGGTAGGATGACAATTCACTCCTTGCACTGTTGATGGCACTGTAGCTGATGCCCTCGTCGTAGTGTAGGACCGCGAGGAATTCCAGCACATCCGTGATGGTGGCAGAGTTGTAGGTGGAACCAATCCTCGAACAGAACACCTCCCATTTCCTTACATGGGTAAGGTATTGCTTCTTTGTGGACTCTCTGCACGATGCCGTGATGATATCCATGGTCCTGTTCGAAATGCTGAACTCCAGTAATGGTCTCTTCAGAACCTGCAAGCCAACAGGTTCAAATGACCATGGCATGGATGATTCTCCACTGTTATGGGATGTATCAGGAGGTTCGGGCGTTTGGGAACAGGGAGACACGGTTCCTTTACCATGTCGAAGACCACCGGGAACCATGGCTGAGTAGGCCAGTCGAGTATTATCAGTATCTCTGATGCGGAATCTAATTGGATTTTCCGCAATACCCGACTGATGAGGCAGAAAGGGGGAAATGCATAGAAAAACCAATTCTCCCAAAGCAACGAGAAAGCGTCCATCGCTACTGCCCCAGTGTCTGGTTCCCATGCGACATATGTTGGTATCTGATGGTTCAGTCTGGACGCAAAAAGGTCGATATCTGGTGTTCCATACTGAGCTATAATGTCAGTAAATACCTGGTGGTTCAACATCCATTCGGTGTTGTCATTGAATATCCGTGACCTGGTGTCAGCCACTGTATTTAGCTTACCCGGAAAGTATGTAGCTGAAATCCAAATGTTTCTTTCAATGCACCAGTGCCAAATTGTGTTTGCCAATTCATCACAAGATATCAACTTGATACCACCCATATGATTTAAATATGCCACCACTGTGGTATTGTCTATTGCAATGGTGCATGTTTGTACAGTAGGTCCGTGGCCTGTGAAACGCTCCCAGCATTTCTAAATAGTTTATGCCTCGTGACTGAAGCAACGTAGATTCAAGTCCCATCTACCACCACAACTGGAAGTGATGTCGGTAGCTCCCCAACCGTGGGCGCTGGCGTCAGTTTATAACACGACTGTAGAGTTTGTAACTACGATGGGATTAAAGCAATGTCGAATGTTGCTAACCCACCATCGCAGCTCATTTTTTGCTTTGGCCGGTAGCTGCACAGGTCTGTCAAAATGCCCAGCGTGAGACTATTATTTATTTATTGTTAAATATTTTTATTAGACGTAAGTACATATTAATAGAATATACTTCTCACATACATTTGTAATATTATTAATATTAACAATTATGTCTTATTTGTATTTCTATACATTTGTTTTTATTGCAGATAAGAAAAGATAGAGAAAATAAAGTAAAAGTAGAAAATCAAAAATAAAGAAATGAGTGGAGTATTAAAAAAGTTATCCATCATTGGAGATATATCCATGATTTGCTATATATGATTCTTCATCCATTCCATTATTCAGGCTTCAGTCAGGCTCTCATACTGAGCCATTTTGACCCTTTAAATATTCAATAAATGGGGACCTTATCCCTCTGAAAAGATCCAACTTTTCCAGTAGGACAAGCCTTAATCTTTCCAGGTGAAGTGTCTCCAACATTCCTGTAATCCACATTTTGGTTGTGGGGGATGTAGGACCTTTCCAGAATTTCAATATTATTTTTTTCCCAATTATTAGACTGTAATCAATAAAAATTATTTGAGTCATTGTTATTAATTGATCTGTTTCTAATATTCCCAATATTATTAATTTTGAGTCGGGGATCAGATTCATATTAACAAAATTCGAAATTATCTTAAATATTTCTGTCCAAAATTTAGTCATTTTTACGCAATTTATAAATTAATGCGTTAAGTTAGCTTCTAAGTGCTGACATTTATCACATATGGCAAATACATTTGAAAAAATACTATGTAATTTGGATTTAGAATAATGTAATCTATGTAATATTTTACATTGTATAAGAGAGTGTCTAGCATTTAATGAACAATGGTGTATATGTTGTAAACTTTCATCCCATACTTCTAGTCTGATTAATTGACCTAATTCGTTTTCCCATGATTGTCTATATATTTCTGTCATTGGGACATCGTTTTCCAATAAAATGTTATAAATATATGATATCACTTTTTCTGTGTTCGGGTCTTTATTTAGACATTCATCTAAAAATTCTGTCTTTCTATTTCTGATTTCTTGTGTGTTTGCTTTTACATAGTCTCTAATTTGTAAATATATAAAGTAATCTTTTGAATGTAATCCATAAATTTGTTGTAATTCTTGAAGTGACATGAAGGAGTTTTCCCTATAGAGATCACCCATCTTATTAATTCCATAGTTTTTCCATTGTAAAAAACCTTTATCCATGATTGAAGGTTTAAATGTAATGTTATTTACAATGGTTAGGGCTTGTGGTATACATTTCAATTTTAATGTTTTCTTTATTTGTTTCCAGATACGTATCCCACTTTCTATTATAGGATTTTCACTATAGATTTTCTTACCTAGTTTAATATTAGCGAATAAAATCGAGCTAATTTCAAAAGACGAACATCTTCTTTTTCCATTTTTAACCAGATTGGTTGTTTATCTGTCTCTACTAACCAAACATTCATATTTTTAATATTAACTGCCCAGTAATAAAACATAACATTTGGCAGTGCTAGACCTCCATTTATTTTTGATTTACATAAATGTTTTTTATTTATTCTATGGCTCTTATAATCCCAGATAAAGTTGGTGACTATAGAATCAACATTCTTAAAGAAATTTTTAGGAAGATATATCAGAATCAATTGGAAGAGATATAGTAATTGCGAGAGAAAAATCATTTTTATTGCATTAATTCTACCTAGCATTGAAATAGGTAATGTTTTCCAATATAAAATATTCTTATTTAATTTATTCAATAAAAGTGGAAAATTGGATTTAAATAAAGAATCAAATCTTTTTGTTACATAAATTCCAAGATATTTGATGTTTTCATTTGCTATCTTAAAAGGAAATTGCTGTAGTATATGTAAGTTATTTACCATTATTGGCATAAGTTCACTTTTATTCCAATTAATACTATATCCTGAAAATAATCCAAATTCAGTTATTAATTTTAGTAGATTTAGGATACTAATTTCCGGCTTTGTAATATAAAGTAATATATCATCCGCATATAAAGAGATTTTATTTTCAGTATCTCTGGTGTCATACCCATATATTTCAGGATGTAATCTCACAGATTGAGCTATTGGTTCTATTGCAAGTGCAAACAGTAGCGGGGATAAAGGACAACCTTGTCTGCAGCCTCGAAATAGATTAAATTTAGTTGATAGCATTTGATTTGTTAGTATTCTGGCTGTTGGATAATGTATAATTTAGAAGTAATAAACCTCTCTCCCAACTGAAAAGTTTCCATAATCCAAAACAAATAAGACCATTCCACCTGGTCAAAGGCTTTCTCCGGGTCTAGAGAACCGGCAGAGGCCCACAGGAGCCGTTGGAAGTGAAGGAGAGGGAGGAGCGACACCCGACCGGTAAGGTTAAAAATCGAGCGCGGGGCTTGTTTTTTCCAGAGGCCCACAGGAGCCGTTGGAAGTGAAGGAGGGGGAGGAGCGACACCCGACCGGTAAGGTTAAAAACCGAGCGCGGGGCTTGTTTTCCAGAGGCCCACAGGAGCCGTTGGAAGTGAAGGAGGGGGAGGAGCGACACCCGACCGGTAAGGTTAAAAATCGAGCGCGGGGCTTGTTTTTTCCAGAGGCCCACAGGAGCCGTTGGAAGTGAAGGAGGGGGAGGAGCGACACCCGACCGGTAAGGTTAAAAAATCGAGCGCGGGGCTTGTTTTTTCAGAGGCCCACAGGAGCCGTTGGAAGTGAAGGAGGGGAGGAGCGACACCCGACCGGTAAGGTTAAAAATCGAGCGCGGGGCTTGTTTTTTTCCAGAGGCCCACAGGAGCCGTTGGAAGTGAAGGAGGGGGAGGAGCGACACCCGACCGGTAAGGTTAAAAATCGAGCGCGGGGCTTGTTTTTTCAGAGGCCCACAGGAGCCGTTGGAAGTGAAGGAGGGGGAGGAGCGACACCCGACCGGTAAGGTTAAAAATCGAGCGCGGGGCTTGTTTTTTCAGAGGCCCACAGGAGCCGTTGGAAGTGAAGGAGGGGGAGGAGCGACACCCGACCGGTAAGGTTAAAAATCGAGCGCGGGGCTTGTTTTTTCAGAGGCCCACAGGAGCCGTTGGAAGTGAAGGAGGGGGAGGAGCGACACCCGACCGGTAAGGTTAAAAATCGAGCGCGGGGCTTGTTTTTTTCCAGAGGCCCACAGGAGCCGTTGGAAGTGAAGGAGGGGGAGGAGCGACACCCGACCGGTAAGGATAAAAATCGAGCGCGGGGCTTGTTTTTCCAGAGGCCCACAGGAGCCGTTGGAAAATCCATAACGTTCCATTTGGAGAAGTGGGGTTTTTTTTTGTTTTTTTTTGAGGAAGCCGCTGATTGGTGGAAGAGGACCCGAGGAAGCAGCTGATTGGGTGCAACCCCGGGTTTACAATTTTACATTTCTGCCTCCTAGGAGTGAGGGATTCTGGGAGTTAAGGATTCAGTATTTAGTAGTAAAGTTTAAAGGATAAGTTTTTGTGTTTTTTAATATTTAATACAGTGTAATTTGAGAGTAAGGTATGGCAGTAGAGATTGGCCCCGTGGTTTGTTCAGCCTGCAACATGTGGGAGATCAGGGAGATGGTCGGTGTCCCTGGTGACTACGTTTGCAGGAAGTGTGTCCAGCTGCAGCTCCTGGCAGACCGCATTGAACGATTGGAACTGCGACTGGATTCATACTGGAACATCCACGATGCGGAGAAAGTCGTGGATAGCAGGTACAGTGAGTTGGTCACACCGCAGGCAAACGGTAAGAGGACAAGAAGGGAACGGGTGGCCAATAGCCAGCAAAGCAGTAGGCAGGTAGTGCAGGAGTCCCCTGCGGTCATCTCCCTCCTAAACAGGTATACCATTTTGGATACTGTTGAGGGAGATGGCTCATCAGGGGAATGCAGCAGCAGCCAGGTTCATGGCACCATGGGTGGCTCTGCAGCACATGAGGGGGGAAAAAAGAGGGGAAGGGCAATAGTAATAGGGGATTCAATTGTCAGGGGAATAGATAGGCGTTTCTGCGGCCGCAAACGAGACTCCAGGATGGTATGTTGCCTCCCTGGTGCAAAGGTCAGGGATGTCACTGAACGGCTGCAGAACATTCTGGAGGGGGAGGGTGAACAGCCAGTTGTCGTGGTGCATGTTGGCACCAACGATATAGGTAAAAAAAGGGATGAGGTCCTACAAGGTGAATTTAGGGAGCTAGGAGATAAACTTAAAAGTAGGACCTCAAAGGTAGTAATCTCCGGATTACTACCAGTACCACGGGCCAGTCAGAGTAGAAATAGGAGGATAATGCAAATGAATACGTGGCTTGAAAAGTGGTGCAAGGGGGAGGGATTCAAATTTTTAGGGCACTGGGACCAGTTCTGGGGGAGGTGGGACCGGTACAAACAGGACGGTTTGCACCTGGAATGGAATGGAACCAATGTTCTTGGGGGAGTGTTTGCTAGTGCTGTCGGGGAGGATTTAAACTAATGTGGCAGGGGGATGGGTACAAGAGCAGAGAGGCAGGAGGGTGTAAAATGAGGGTAGAAGCATTAGGTAGCAAGGTGAAAGGTAAAAGTGGCAGGCAGACAAAACCAGGGCAAAAATCAAAAAGGGCCACTTTTCAGCAAAATTGTATAAGGGGTAAATGCGTTGTAAAGACAAGCCTGAAGGCTTTGTGTCTCAATGCAAGGAGTATTCGTAATAAGGTGGACGAGTTGAACGTGCAGATAGATATTAATGATTATGATATAGTTGGGATCACGGAGACATGGCTCCAGGGTGACGTAGGCTGGGAGCTGAACATCCAGGGATATTCAATATTCAGGAGGGATAGAGAGAAAGGAAAAGGAGGTGGGGTAGCGTTGCTGGTTAGAGAGGAGATTAAAGCAATGGAAAGGAAGGACATTAGCTTGGAGGATGTGGAATCGGTATGGGTAGAGCTACAAAACACTAAGGGGCAGAAAACGCTGGTGGGTGTTGTGTACAGGCCACCTAACAGTAGCAGAGAAGTTGGGGATGGTATCAAACAGGAAATTAGAAATGCGTGCGACAAAGGCAAAACAGTTATAATGGGTGACTTCAATCTACATATAGATTGGGTTAATCAAATTGGCAGGGGTGCTGAGGAAGAGGATTTTTTGGAATGTATGCGGGATAGTTATCTAAATCAACATGTAGAGGAACCAACGAGAGAGCAGGCTATTTTAGACTGGGTTTTGAGTAATGAGGAAGGGGTAATTAGCCGTCTTGTTGTACGTGCCCCCTTGGGCAAGAGTGACCATAATATGGTTGAGTTCTTCATTAGGATGGAGAGTGACATTGTTAATTCAGAAACAATGGTTCTGAACTTAAAGAAAGGTAACTTTGAGGGTATGAGACGTGAATTGGCCAAGATTGACTGGCAATTAATTCTAAAAGGGTTGACGGTGGATATACAATGGAAGACATTTAAAGACTGCATGGATGAACTACAAAAATTGTTCATCCCAGTTTGGCAAAAGAATAAATCGGGGAAGGTAGTGCATCCGTGGATAACAAGGGAAATCAGGGATAGTATCAAAGCAAAGGATGATGCGTACAAAGTAGCCAGAAAAAGCAGCATACCAGAGGACTGGGGAGAAATTCAGAGACCAGCAGAGGAGGACAAAGGGCTTAATTAGGAAAGGAAAAATAGATTATGAAAGAAAACTGGCAGGGAACATAAAAACTGACTGCAAAAGTTTTTATAGATATGTGAAGAGAAAGAGGTTAGTTAAAACAAATGTAGGTCCCTTGCAGTCAGAAACAGGTGAGTTGATCATGGGGAACAATGATATGGCGGACCAATTGAATAACTACTTTGGTTCCGTCTTCACTAAGGAAGACATAAATAATCTGCCGGAAATAGCAGGGAACTGTGAGTCAAAGGAGGAATTGAGTGAAATCCAGGTCAGTCGGGAAGTGGTGTTGGGTAAATTGAATAGATTAAAGGCCGATAAATCCCCAGGGCCAGATAGGCTGCATCCCAGAGTACTTAAGGAAGTAGCTCAGGAAATAGTGGATGCATTAGTGATAATCTTTCAAAACTCTTTAGATTCTGGAGTAGTTCCTGAGGATTGGCGGGTAGCAAATGTAACCCCTCTTTTTAAGAAGGGAGGGAGAGAGAAAACGGGGAATTACAGACCAGTTAGTCTAACATCGGTAGTGGGGAAACTGCTAGAGTCAGTTATTAAAGATGGGATAGCAGCACATTTGGAAAGTGGTGAAATCATTGGACAAAGTCAGCATGGATTTACAAAAGGTAAATCATGTCTGACGAATCTTGTGGAATTTTTCGAGGATGTAACTAGTAGCGTGGATAAGGGAGAACCAGTGGATGTGGTATATCTGGACTTCCAGAAGGCTTTCGACAAGGTCCCACATAAGAGATTAGTATACAAACTTAAAGCATACGGTATTAGGGGTTCAGTATTGATGTGGATTGAGAACTGGCTGGCAAACAGGAAGCAAAGAGTAGGAGTAAACGGGTCCTTTTCACAATGGCAGGCAGTAACTAGTGGGGTACCGCAGGGCTCAGTGCTGGGACCCCAGCTGTTTACAATATATATTAATGATCTGGATGAGGGAATTGAAGGCAATATCTCCAAGTTTGCGGATGACACTAAGCTGGGGGGCAGTGTTCGCTGTGAGGAGGATGCTAGGAGACTGCAAGGTGACTTGGATAGGCTGGGTGAGTGGGCAAATGTTTGGCAGATGCAGTATAATGTGGATAAATGTGAGGTTATCCACTTTGGTGGCAAAAACAGGAAAGCAGACTATTATTTAAATGGTGGCCGATTAGGAAAAGGGGAGATGCAGCGAGACCTGGGTGTCATGGTACACCAGTCATTGAAAGTAGGCATGCAGGTGCAGCAGGCAGTGAAAAAAGCGAATGGTATGTTAGCTTTCATAGCAAAAGGATTTGAGTACAGGAGCAGGGAGGTTCTACTTCAGTTGTACAGGGTCTTGGTGAGACCACACCTGGAGTATTGCGTACAGTTTTGGTCTCCAAATCTGAGGAAGGACATTATTGCCATAGAGGGAGTGCAGAGAAGGTTCACCAGAGAGATTCCTGGGATGTCAGGACTGTCTTATGAAGAAAGACTGGATAGACTCGGTTTATACTCTCTGGAATTTAGGAGATTGAGAGGGGATCTTATAGAAACTTTCAAAATTCTTAAGGGGTTGGACAGGCTAGATGCAGGAAGATTGTTCCCGATGTTGGGGAAGTCCAGGACAAGGGGTCACAGCTTAAGGATAAGGGGGAAATCCTTTAAGACCGAGATGAGAAAGACGTTTTTCACACAGAGAGTGGTGAGTCTCTGGAACTCTCTGCCACAGAGGGTAGTTGAGGCCAGTTCATTGGCTATATTTAAGAGTGAGTTGGATGTGGCCCTTGTGGCTAAGGGGATCAGAGGGTATGGAGAGAAGGCAGGTACGGGTTACTGAGTTGGATGATCAGCCATGATCATATTGAATGGCGGTGCAGGCTCGAAGGGCTGAATGGCCTACTCCTGCACCTAATTTCCATGTTTCTATGTTTCTATGTCTAACGATATAATTACTAGGTCTTTATTAATACCTCTTTTCAAATATATAATATTAAATAATCATTTCAGATTATATGAGGAATATCGTTTTGGTATAAATCCTGTTTGATCCGGGTGAATTAATTTATTAATAACTGTACTTAGTCTTTGTGCTAATATTTTGGTTAGTATCTTTTGATCAGTATTTAAAAGAGCTATAGCCCTATATGATCCCGGGTCATCCAGGTCTTTTTCTATTTTAGGTAAAAGTGTTATAATAGATTCATTTAACGTTTCTGGTGGGTATAAATGTATTCATAGAGTATCTTCAAACGTGGTGCAATCAGATCATAAAATGTTTTTAAAAATTCCGAACCAATACCATCTGGTCCCGGTGTTTTACCATTTTTTTTTAAATGACCTGATAGATTCTTCGATTTCTTTTATTGAAATTTCAGCATTTAGTGATTCTCTATTTTGTGAATCCAACCCATTCAGATTACATTTTGTTTTAAATGCTTCTATTCCTATCCTGTTTTCTGTCGTTTTAACTGAATATAAATTTTTACAATATTGCAAAAATCTCTCATTAATATCTTTGGGTTGTACTAATGGTTCGCCATTATATGATTTAATCCTATGGATTATTTTTTCTCCCTCCCGTAATTAACGAGCCAATAATTTTTGAGGTTTATCTCCAAATTCAAATTGTAATTGTTTAGTGTATTTATAGAGTTTTACAACTTGATCTGAGTATATTTTATTTAATTTATATTTCAGTGCAGCGAAATATAAATTAAATAATGGATGGATTCTCTGTGTCTAATTGTTTAATCTCCTTTTCCAATTCCTGTTGGTCCCTCCAATTTTCTTTATTATAAAATGCTTAAGAATAAATCATAATTCCATGGGCATATGCTTTAAAAGTTTCCCATAATAGGGGAGAAGTTATTTCTGGTTTATCATTTATTTCAAAGAAAATCTTGATCTGTTCTATAATATATTCCTGAGTTACTTTGTCTTTTAAAATTTGTGGGTTAAATCTCCATTGTCCCTGTTTTTCCGCTTTACCATTTATTTTAATCATAAATGTTAAAGGTGCGTGATCTGAGATTGTAATATAATGGTATTTTGAATAAGTAAGTGAGATAAGTTTAGCGTCAACGAAAAAATAATCTATTCTTGAACAGGTTTTATGTACAGATGAATAAAATGAATATTCTCGTCCAGTTGGATTTTCTACTGTCCAAACATCTTAAATATTACTAGTATCCATATATGCATTTAATAAGTCACCGGAATGGGATTTGGTTTTCCTTTGTCTTGTGGATCTATCTAAATAAGAATCTAATGTGACTTTAGTGCTGAGATTTTTGCTCTTTGTAAGTTTTGATAATGCAATGGTCCATATTGTGCAGTTGGAAATGTAGCTACAAGTTTGCCAATCACCTTAGCAGCATGTCGAAAAGTCGTTTTTTTTTGGCGCAACAAGGCTATTATATGGCTCTATTAATTCTGCCATTTTGTTATTTGGTAAAGTGACAGTCATGTGATTTGTGTTCATCGTGAAACCCAGATAATCCATTACGAAAGAGGGTGTTAATTTTGATTTGTCTGGATGGATGACGAACCCTAGCTTTTGAAATAGTAACTTGGTGGCTGTCACAGCAGATTTAGCCAATTCCAAGGTTTTTCCCACAATCAAGATGTCATCAAGATAGGCCATGACTATGTGCTTTTGTTTTCGTAGAGATGCCAATGCCAGTTTCAATATTTTGGTAAATAACCTGCAAGCTATTATTAGTCCATTAGGCAGTGCTCTATACTGCCACAGCTGCTCCATCCAGACACATTTCAAATATCTGCAGTGATCTTTATGTATAGCTACTGAATAGTATGCATCTTTTAGGTCGATGCAGGCCATGTAGTACCCTCCGGATATCAGTTGTTTGGCAGTTTCAAATGTTTCCATCTTGAAGTGGGTATATTGCACAAAAGTATTCAATAATCAATAATAAATCAATAATAATACAACATCCACCATCTTTTTTGGTTTTGGTAAAGATGTTCGATACAAACTCAGAAGGTTCATGTTTGGTTTTCTCTATTACACCCTTTGTATATAATCTAAATAGCTCTGCATGTCCTTCCACTTTCTCTTTTTGAGAAAGCACAAATTTCCGGCTAGGTACATGGTGAACTGGAGGGAGGAGTTGTTAATAAATACAATTTTATAACCCTAAATACTGTGCAATATAAAGAGGTCAGAAGTTATGGAGCTCCATGCATCCCCAAACAGGCGCAACCTACCTCCCACTTGTGAGGTTATACATGCAATTTTCCTAAGGGAACCAGACCTACTTATCTCCATGGTTACCGGTAGTGTTTGGTCTTCCGTCCTTGGTTCTTGGGAAGTGGAGGCGCTGTGGTGTGGGGTTGATGCATTTTCCATGCAGGTCGCTCTGGGCCATGGCCTAAAAAAGACCTTTGTGGATATGGAGCGACCTTTAGGTTTGCACCCGTCACCCTTTCGGGGTGGAACGGGGGCAGGTTGGCTGTTGCGTAGGGATGCTGCCATCGGTATGCTGGTGGCCTGCTAGTGGTAGGTGGCTTTATCAATCCCACTGCTTTGGCTTCCTCATCGAGGTCCTTGACCTGTTTAGGCAGGTCATCCCCAAACAGCAAGTTCGGCGACGGCATAGCGCAGGCTTTGCACAACCACGCAAATTTGGGGTTGAGCCGTGGGACGGATTGAGCTCTTCCTGAAACAATTAATTTCATATTGAGCATTGCAGAACAGAGCTAATGCATCTCTTCCGTCATGTCTGTACCATCAATGGATCTTGCAAACGCAGTAATTCCTGCAGTTAGCAGTTTTAGAATTTTTTGAATTTTCAATTATTGTGCCCTGATGCTAGGGCTTATGTTCCCCCATATGGGAGTATTGATGGTAGGCACATTCAGTGATACACAGTTTTCTGGGGCCAAATACTTGGCTGTGGTCTCCGTTATTATCTGCTCCTGTTGCTGGTGTGTAGTCAGGTAATTCATGCTTGTAGCTAACCGTGGCTGAAGTGGTTGTACTTTCTGGGATGGCTGTGCAAATTTGGACACCATCTCCAGAAGTTCCTCTTCCTGCATCCCAGGCAACTTTGGATCTTCCGTCAACCCCTCCTCAAAGTCAACCAACCTCTGACTTCCGGCACTCCCCTCTGAGGCGGGAGAGATGTTAGGCAGTCCTGGATAAGGAGCTGTCGTGGACCTGTGTGATCTACGGGACTCATGCTCCTGCTGGAGTAGGTCCCTCTGGAGCAGTTGCTCCATCATCCACTCCATGCGGGCAATGCGATCGCCGTCGTTATCGTCGTTATGCGAACGGCAAGTCGTCTTCCCCAGACTCAGCTGAGTCAATGGGGCTATGACCGCCAGTCCGTACCCTGTCGAGGTGGATTTTCCTGGACTGTTGCGGTAGAATGTCAGTGCCTGCCGCTCCAGCGGGGTTACGCGACTTCCATGCAGATCTGCCGCCAGTCCGCGGTCTTCCGGACTGTCGCGGTGGAGAGTCAGGGCCTGCCGTATGAACGGGGCTGCCCGATTTCCACACAGTCATACCACCAGTCCGCAGTCTTCCGGACTGTAGCGGTGGAGAGTCGGGGCCTGCCGACAGAACGGGACTACCCGACTTCCGTGCTGCCTTGCCGCCAGTCCGCAGTTGTTTCCCCGACTGCGGAACAGGGGGCTGCTGAAATTTCAACGGCCAGCTCTGGGGAATTAGGCCGCTGAACTTTTTTCGAAGTCCTACGGCTCTCCATGGCATGCTTGGTAGCAGCCCTCTTACTCTGAGCCTTTTCCATGCTCACAAAGTCTGGGTGCTCTGTAAAAGATTTGGGAAAAAACACAGAGCACCAATCAAACTTACCTGAATGTCCTTTTTTAAAGTTGCCGGTAGAGGAGCTACGCTCCTCCCAGCTTGCTGGTTGCCATGCGAGCGACGATATGTCGCACATGCGTGCTGGCAGGGTCTTTACGAAGTCACTCACATGACTCCAAAGTAAAATCCAAAGCTAACTCCTACCTTCGAGGAATCTAATTTCATTCACCCTGGCACCGGATTGGAATCTGTCTCTTGCTTCAGTCTATATATACAGCTGCAGCCTCGGTGCAAAGTAGTGATGCTATTTTGAACCAACACTACATTTGTAATATGACATTGGTTATCAGCTTGGTTACAAAATTAAAACTCAGATGTGACCGCAACCCAATGTGACTGCAACCCAAGGACTTAATTTTCCTCACACCCAATCTGACCATCAGTTGAGTTTAGTTTAGTTTAGAGACACAGCGTGGGAACAGGCCCTTAGGCCCACTGAGTCCACACCGACCAGCGTTCCCCGCACACTAACCCTATCCTATACACACTCGGGGCAATTTTGCAATTATACCAAGCCTATTAGCCTACAAACCTGTACGGCTTTGGAATGTTGGAGGAAATCGGAGATCCTGGAGAAAGCCCACGCAGTTCACCAGGAGAGCATACGAACTCCTTACAAACAGTACCCGTAGTCAGGATTGAACCCGGGTTTATGGTGCCGTAAGGTAGCAACGCTACGGCTGCACCACTGTGCCGCCCTTTATCACCATAAATATAATCTCAAACATGCAGGTATCCAGAATTCTGTCCTCTTGCACTCAACCTGTTGTCGTGTGGACCTGCCCGGATTTTAAAAGATCATTGGTGTAAAACTATTCAGGGAGTTTCTTTTTTCCAGTCAAACTCCCCAGTTCTCCACATCATAGAGCTCTGAAGCCCAAGGTGGATCGCTCTGCCGGTCTCAACAATGATTTCCACAGGCAATCCTTCAGTCTGAGAGAAACTCCCTGCACCAGTGACCAAAGATCATGGCACCAAACTTTAAAGTACTGAGCCAGCCTGGCTTGACCCAAGCTCCAGGACTTGTAACCTTTTGTAGATTTGGCCCCAACATTTAATGCTGGGTTCTACTCAACTGAGTTGGTGAGGCAGACACTGTGTCATTCACTATCTCAACTTCAAAAGCGTCCTCAATATTGTCCAAGCGTGAACAATAAAAATAGGGGCGGCAGTGTGCCGCAGCCGGTAGAGCTGCTGCCAGAGCATGGTTGCTGTCTTTAGTTGAGTTTGCACATTGTCCATAACCGCATTGATTTCCTCCCACATCCCAAAAACGTGCAGGTTCGTAGGTACTTGGCTGCTGTAAATTGCCCCTAGTGTGTTGGGAATGGATGAGAAATTGTGATAATGTAAAACTCATGTGAATGGGTGATCATCGATGGTTGGTGTGAACTCGGAGGGGTGAAGGACCTGCTTCCATGCTGTATCTTTCAATCAATCAATAACTAAAAAAATGTGGATGCTAGCAATAAGACATAAAAACAGAAAATGCTGCAAATGCTCAGCAGGTCAGGCAGCATCTGTGGAAGGATGAATTCATATTGATAACTTAGTTATTACCATGGTAACACTTGATCCATGCTCCACCTAACATAAAAAAACAGATCTGAAATTGCCCTTATTGCCCATAAAGAGATAAAGCTTCCACCTCATCAACTTATTCTGCAGATCTAAGATCCAGATGAGAAAAACTCTTTAACGCATTTCCCTGATTACACTTTCAAGTAAAGAGAAACCTCCTCATATGCACTCACTTATCTGCCTCTTTCGTCAGCTTGAGTTATTCAACTAACACGTTTGCTATATAGTCATCTCTAATAAATACATTATTAATAATTTTAGGTTCATTAACAGGTTAGAGAAACAGGGTTATCGATTCGCGTGATGACCTTTCACCAGAAGCTTCTACCTGAATTTGCTTAGCATTAATCTCATTTTCTGCTGCACAGCCGCATATCCAGTAAGACGCAATATTTTACAAAATCTCACAGGTTTGGCAGAGTTGGGTGAATCATAAGATCATGTGTTAGGAGCAGAAATAGGCCATTCGGCCCATCAAGTCTACGCTGCCATTCAATCATGGCTGATCTATCTCTCCATCCTAACCCTATTATCCTGCTTTCTCCCCATAACCTCTGACACCTGTACTAACCAAGGATCCATCTATCTCTGCCTTAAATATATAGAAACATAGAAACATAGAAATTAGGTGCAGGAGTAGGCCATTCAGCCCTTCGAGCCTGCACCGCCATTCAATATGATCATGGCTGATCATCCAACTCAGTATCCCGTACCTGCCTTCTCTCCATACCCTCTGATCCCCTTAGCCACAAGGGCCACATCCAACTCACTCTTAAATATAGCCAATGAACTGGCCTCAACTACCCTCTGTGGCAGAGAGTTCCAGAGACTCACCACTCTCTGTGTGAAAAAGTCTTTCTCATCTCGGTCTTAAAGGATTTCCCCCTTATCCTTAAGCTGTGACCCCTTGTCCTGGACTTCCCCAACATCGGGAACAATCATATCCACTCATTTGGCCTCCACAGCCTTCTGCAGCAAATAATTCCACAGATTCACCACCCTAACCTGAAATTTATTCCACCAGACACTGTGAAAGTCAAAACTTACAAATGCAGTGTGAAGATATACACAGCAATATTGAAGTGAATATAACAACTGCAATTTATGATGCAAAATGCAGTTGCAAACATCGATCGGAAATCATAATTGAAGGAAGTGAGATTTATGATAAAAAAAAGTGAGAGGTAGTGGAAAAAGGGCAGAACGATGGTACTGCGGTAGAGTTGCTGCCTTACAGTGTCAGAGAACTGGGTTCGATCCCGACTACAGGTGCTTGTCTGTACAGAGTTTGTACGTTTTCCCCGTGATCTGCTTGGGTATTCTCTGGGATGTCCAGTTTCCTCCCGCACTCCAAAGATGTACAGGTTTGTAGGTTAATTGGTTTGGTATAATTGTAAATTGGCCCTAAGGTGTATAGGATAGCATTAGTGTGCGGGAATGACTGGTCAGTGCAGACTCCGTGGGCCGAAAGGCCTGCTCCTGCACTGTATCTCGAAACTTAACCATATAAACTAAACATAATAATTCCAAATGTATGGTGATAATTCTCCCTGATCTTATGATGAAAAACCGATGTCCTTATGTAAAATTCAGTGCAATTTGCCACTTTGCTATTAAAAACTGAATGAACTATTACAGTTGAACAATATCACTGATTGTCCTAAGCCCCAAAATAAGCACTTGACTCACTAAACTGCCAAAAGTAGCAATTGACTCACTAAACCGCCATCGCTTGTGCCCATCATCAGTTCTTGCCATGATAACCATTGTGAGAGGTACTAGCACAGTCACAAAAGGCCAAATGGATTGCTTCTGTCTTTCATCATTCTACAGTAGGATATGCAATGAACGCTCAATGTATGTGAACAAACCTATGGTTTATTCAAAGGTAACTCTGATATTTACCAATACAAGAATAAGGACCAATACTATTTTCCATGAATTTATACATGGTTGACACAGGAGGAATATGAAAATAGCTATTTAACTCTCACCTACTATCTTTCTCTGGTATTTCTTTGATAGCTATCCTCACTTGATTGCTGAGATCTCGTCCAGCATAGACCACTCCATATGTGCCTTTCCCCAACACTACCCGTTCTTCAGACTCTTCGTATTCATATTCATACTGGAACACAAGGGAAGGGAGACAAGCATCATTAGCCTTTCAGCAAGTACTGTAATTGCAGGATTAAGTCTCAATTGAAACATCAGAGCTAATGCTTGCAAGTTCCAATCCAACAACCCAGGCTGCGCTGAGAGATTGTTGCAATGTTGTAGGAATCATCTTAATATTTATTTGTAAACAAATTCAATTGAAAAGAGATCTGGATTTTATCATAAATTATATGACCTTGCTATATGCAAACTGGTCAACCCTATTTTTCCAACAATGCACTGATTTATTGTTCAAAGATTTAATTTGTTTTAAATCAGTTTGACATGGTACCACTCAAATACAAATCAATAAAAATGCGTTTCATGCAAAAACATCATTTTGTTTCTACACATGCAAAGCCACTGGGGATTTGATTCTGATCAAAGTGCAGGGTCTAATCTGCTGGGAAGCTATCAGAGGAGGTTCCAACTGGTGGGAACCAGGATCACTGCAGATAACAACCCCACAGTTTGGTTGTGTCAGCCTCAGTGAGTCCCTTTGCTCAAGATGCCTCGAGGTCTTGGGGGAGTTCAGATCAAAGGCCAGGCCTGGATCCCAAGGCAGGATACACAACCAGCAACTGAGAGTGTGCTGTGGAACTGGTTTGGCTAGACATAGCACCAAACCAGGATGACCCAGGCGGCAGATAAGGAAACTTTATTATGGTAGATTCCCATTTGCAGTGTCTCTCTTCTTTCCAGGGGTTGGGAGAGAGGGCCTTAGATGAGAAAAAAATATCAGCACAAAATGGGCTTTCAGGATCCTGGCATAGTCTTCACCCTTCAAGTGCCCTCCCAGTCAACATAGTCATAGAGTTATACAACATGGGAACAGGTCCACACTGACCAACATGTCCCATATAGTCCAATCAGCCTGTGTTCAGCCCATATATCCCCAAACATGTCCTACGGGTAAATGCATTAGATTTTAGGGAACAAAGTACCATCTGTAAATCAGAAGTCAATCAATATCTGCACTGCCATCATGTTTCACATTTGCAGTTATTAGCTCTATATATTTGAAATTAGCTCTATAATATTTGCTAATATTAATGTACCTAAGAAAACAAAATCTGATAATAGAAAGTGGAATACGTATTTGGAAACAAATAAAGAAAACACTAAAACATTTATACCGCTAGCTCTTACAATGCAATAATTTTACGTTTTTAAACCGTCAATGATGGATAAAGCTTTTATACAATGGAAAAATAAAGAATTCCATAGGGGATCTTTATAAGGCAAGAATTACACAAACTTACGGGCTTCTCAGGTGAATAAACACCCAAATACAGAAAAAAATAGGTACCTATATGTGAAAATGTTCAAATCATGGAGCAACTCTGTCACACTCATTTACTAATTGTACCAATATTGGAATGCCGAAAGTATTAATATTACTATGATTTATGGAAATGGAACAAATAATTACAAGGAATCATAGAACTTTTATCGATTTTGGAAAGGCCCTGTATCCCCAACAATTAAAATGTGGAATACAGAAATGACGGAGACACTTCACTTGGAGAGATTGAACTTGTCCTCATGGACAGGTTAGATCTCTTCAAGGAGATATGGTCTCCCTATATTAAATATCTACAGGGTCACAACGGTTCGGCGCAGGGACTTGACTGAGGCCTGAATATCTGAGTGGATGAAGAAATACACATAACAAATCATGAATGTATCTCCCTCTCTCTATCTTTAATTAAGGAAAAAATTATAGAAACATACTGTACACACTTATTTCTGTTTGTATGAAAAAGATTATAGATGTCTTAAACATAAAACTATGGAAATATAAAAATTAACAATAATACAAACCACTACATTAGCGCTAATTAATAATTACGTTATAACTTTACACACTTGGTACTGTTTCTACAATAAAAAAATATTTAAAAAAAAAAAAAAAAAAAAAAAAAAAAATTGGTTATCAAACAACAACCACATACTCCATCTGACTATTTTCTTTACTTCACACTTTTGTTGGAGAACAGTTTCACTACAGCTTCTCAAATCTAGCGTCTATTGCTTTGTCTTTATTCCTATTTACTCTAGAAACAACAAAAACTTATATTAATCCAGGTATAACCATATAACAATTACAGCACGGGAACAGGCCCTCTCGGCCCTTCCAGTCCGTGCCGATCGTTTGTTTTCCCCTAGTCCATCTACCTGCACTCAGACCATACCCCTCCATTCCCTTCCCGTCCATATACCTATCCACTTTAATTTTAAATATTAAAATCGATCCTGCCTCCACCACTTCTGCTGGAAGCTCATTCCACACAGCCACCACCCTCTGAGTAAAGAAGTTCACCCTCACGTTACCCCTAAACTTCCGTCCCTTAATTCTCATGTCATGCCCTCTTGTTTGAATCTTCCCTACCCTCAATGGGAAAAGCTTATCCACGTCAACTCTGTCTATCCCTTTCATCATTTTAAAGACCTCAATCAAGTCCCCCCTTAACCTTCTGCGCTCCAAAGAATAAAGACCTAACTTGTTCAACCTTTCTCTGTAACATAGTTGCTGGAACCCAGGCAACATTCTAGTAAATCTCCTCTGTTCTCCCTCTATTTTGTTGACATCCTTCCTATAATTAGGCGACCAAAATTGTACACCATACTCCAGAATTGGTCATACCAATGCCTTGTACAATTTTAACATTACTTCCCTACTCCTATATTCAATGCTCTGATTTATAAAGGCCAGCACACCAAAGGCTTTCTTTACCGCCCCATCTGCATGCGATTCCACCTTCAGGAACCTATGCACAGTTATTCCTAGATCTCTCTGTTCCACAGCATTCCTCAATTCCCTACCATTTACCATGTACGTCCTATTTTGATTTGTCCTGCCAAGATGTAGCACTTCACACTTATCAGCATTAAACTCCATCTGCCATCTTTCAGCCCACTTTCCATATGGCCCAAATCTCTCTGTAGACTTTGAAAATCTACTTCATTATCCGCAACACCACCTATCTTAGTATCATTTGCATACTTACTTATCCAATTTTCCACCCCATCATCACCCCAGATCATTGATGTACATGACAAACAACAGTGGACCCAACACAGATCCCTGAGGCACCCCACTGGTCACCGGCTTCCAACCTGATAAACAGCCATCCACCATTACTCTCTGACATCTCCCATTCAGCCACTGTTGAATCCATCTTGCTATTCCGCCATTAACACCCAAAGATTGAACCTTCTTAACCAACCTTCCATGGGGAACCTTGTCAAAGGCCTTACTGAAATCCATATAGACAACATCCACTGCTTTACCCTCATCAATTTCCCTAGTAACCGTTTCAGAAAATTCAAGAAGGTTTGTCAAACATGACCTTCCAGGCATAAATCCATGTTGACTGTTCCTGATCAGACCCTGTTTATCCAGATGCTTATATATATTATCTCTAAGTATCCTTTCCATTAATTTACCCACCACTGACGTCAAACTAACAGGTCTATAATTGCTAGGTTTATTCTTTGAACCTTTTTTAAACAATGGAACAACATGCAGAGCCCTGTGCAGATATTACCCATAATGAAGAGCCGTCATACCTCCAGTGTGTCTCCCTCGGCATCACCCTCCAGTTCCGCACTGCTTGCTGCCTCATCATTAATTTCCTTTACCAAATGGCAAAATCTGCAATACAGTAACAAAACTACTTGGGAGAAGTGGTAAAGAGTTTAAAAGCTTAAGTGATCTTAAATAAGACTGATCAGAAGACGATAGGCCCCAAACCCAACAGGCCTTCCACTTGGTATCTAACTAGTGGGCAAGGTAACAAAGATTGTATACTAGCATTGTATACCATTAACCATATAACCATATAACCATATAACAATTACAGCACGGAAACAGGCCCTCTCGGCCCTTCAAGTCCGTGCCGACCATTTGTTTTCCCCTAGTCCCATCTACCTGCACTCAGACCATACCCCTCCATTCCCTTCACATCCATATACCTATCCACTTTACTTTTAAATGTTAAAATCGTTCCTGCCTCCACCACTTCTGCTGGAAGCTCATTCTACACAGCCACCACCCTCTGAGTAAAGAAGTTCCCCCTCGCGTTACCCCTAAACTTCTGTCCCTTAATTCTCATGTCATGCCCTCTTGTTTGAATCTTCCCTACCCTCAATGGGAAAAACGTATTTTTTGGTGGCCCTAATCCCACCCCTTGGACATCCTGTGTTCCCCGCAGATTAAAGGAAAAAGGAAATAGAGAGGATTTATTTCCTCTTGAAAGAGAGGCAAGGAGAAGGGTGAAAATGCATTTAGAACCAAGCTGTTTGGTGGTGATACTAGGAAGTGGTTCTTCTGTGTAAAAAACAGTCCAAATTTGGGATTCACACCAAAAAAAGCGTGGAGACAGGCGGCCAATTGGAAATATCAAGAGAGATACTAAACAAAGACATGAAGGAATCTGGACCAAGGAGGCAGCAATCAGCCACAATCAAACTCAACAGAGGAACAGAGTGAAGGAGCTGGGTGGAAAAAAAAAGAGACACATGTGACCACAGATGCTGGGATTTGGAACAAAACACAAACTGCTGGAGGAACTCAGTAGATCAGGCAGCATCTGTGGAAGTAAAGGGATGGTCGCCCTTTCGGAAACAGATAACAAAATAAGTAGGCAAATGGAGCCAGGTGGGAGGCAGAGAGGGGAAAGATAGAGAGAACTACATGATAGTGTAGTGGAATGATGGGTCAGGTAGGAAGTGGCGAAGTGGGAGTTTGAATAAAGAGGCTGGCAGATGATGGGCAGAAACAGAAAAGGCAAATAACTGGGCAGACAGAGGGGGAAGGCAGATACAGAGGCTGAAGGAAGGAGATAGATAGCCTACCCCATTACAAACTTTAACAACGGAGCTTAGAGACATCCCACCAGAAGTCTCCATGCCCCTGGGAAAGTCTCTGACAAGCTGGAAATATTTAATTCTTGGGCTGGTCCCCTTCCCCTGTGGTGACAGGTTTGACCACTCACCTGCTGCACTGAGCCTCCGTGGAGAAGTAGATCTCAAAATGGTCAGAGTTGTGATGAACATAGAGGAAGCAGCAGCGCTCGTCGCATTTGGATATGCTGCAGGGAACACAGAGAACAATGCATGTCAGGGTTCTCATCACGTCCACCCAGAGCCAGCAGCATTCGAGCTGAAGGCCAGGAGGGAGTTCAGCCATTAGAGCGCAGAATATAGAAAGTCCATCCTCCATGTTAGGTGGCACAATAGTGTAGCCACAGAGCCACCTTCTCAAAGCTTCAGCAATCCACACAGCTTCAGACAGGCATCTGGATAGGTGGACAAAAATGCTGGAGAAACTCAGAGGGTGAGGCAGCATCTATGAAGCGAAGGAAATAGGCGACGTTTCAGGTCGAGACCCTTCTTCAGACTGATCTGGATAGGAAAGGCTTCGGGATATACGAGCCAAAGGCGGGCAAATGGGACTAGCTTAGATGGGGCATCTTGGTCGGCTTGAACAAGTTGGGCCGAAGGGCCTATTTCTGTGCTGATGGCTCGAATACTCCCATTCTTACTCCTGGTGCTGTCTGTGTGAAGTTTGCACATTCTCCCCGTGACCACATGGGTTTCTTACAGGTAGAGGCATGGAAAGACGCAACATGGAAGTTGCCTCTTTGGTGAGTATTGCACTATCTAATCTACCCATCATTACACAAATCCTATATATTTAAGTCTTCTCACATTTGTTTTATCATCTTCTCCCCCCTACCACTTCCCCACCCCACTGCCCCTCCTCCCTCCCCCCACCTCACCCCCTGCCCGCTCCCCCATCCACCCCCCCCCCCCCCCAACCCCATCCCGCCTCACTGAAATGCTACCACAACCACGCATAGGGGACAAATTAGAGAGGCCAATTAACCTACCAACAGCACACCTTTACAAAGTGGGAGAAATCCAGAGCACCTGCACGATTGAACCTCAGTCTCTGGCCCTGTGGTTCTTCTAGCTGCACCACTTAGAAACTCCAGATTCCTTCCACTGTTAAATTGCCCCAAGTGTGTAGTTGAGTATTAGGTTCTGGGTAGATCTTGTTGGTAGTGTGGGGTGAATAAAATGGATGTGCACAGGTTTAAAGACTGTGCCTGTTTGTCAGCGTGGGCTGAAGGGCCTGTTTCCGTGCTGTCTGTGTCTCTGACTCCATCCATGACTCAAAGGATTTCTGTCTGTTTTTCTTTCAACTTATAAAGAAATTTATATGTTGGGATATTGGGGATAATGTGGTGAATCGAGGAGAAATGCATGCAGGCAGGAACCCCTCCCCCACAGGGCCCCATCGAGTGTGCACTCGATGGACTGGCTTGGCTGGTGCCTGCAGGACCAAGGGTCCTCCAGCAGTGCAGTGGTGTTTCCAGGTCAGCTTGTGACGGCACGTACCAGGCAGCTGTGATCTAGACCGAGTGAGGAGAGCTAAAGTCCTTGGTGTCTGCTAAATCCAACTGCACCACAGCCATGTGTTAATGAGACGGCGGGTAAATAAAGTAACATGGATTTATACTGTGTTGTTGGAACAGGGGAGAGATTCCTTTGGCGAGGCTCAGCATTAAAATTATACTTGAAATTTAGGGGATACATTGATTTGATTTAAAAGTACTTTTGTAAAATCCAGGTACGTTCATTAATCTTGTGGACAGACACACAAGCAACGTCTAGCCTGTTGTTCGTGTAACCAATGGAATTTCTGTCTGAAAGGCAGCAAGAAATAGGGATTAAGAATCGTTTTAAAAGGTGTTAAATATTCTTCATTCAGATCCATTAAAATGCTTACAGATAAGACTTTGACTATGTCAAAGTCTTACAGTGTGGAAACAATCCCTTTGGCCCAACGCCACACCAGCTAACATGTCCCATCTACACTAGTCCCACCTGCCCGCATTTGACCCATATTCTTCTAAACCTGTCCTATCCATGTACCTGTCTAAATGGTTCTTAAACGTTGCGATAGTACCTGCTTCTACTACCTCCTCCGGCAGCTTGTTGCATACACCTATCACCCTTTGTTTGAAAGAGTTACCCCTCAGGTTCCTATTAAATCTTTCACCCCTCACCTTAAACCTCTGGTTCTCGATTCTGAGCAAGTGACGCTGCACGTCTACCCGATCTATTCCTCTCATTATTTTGTACACCTCTATAAGATCAAATGTGAGGCTAGATCTAGGATTTGACCAACCCTTGATCACATTGGCAGTGCGGTCACAATGCCCATGCAACAGCTGAAGCAGAGAGGCCAAGGTCACTCACTTGAGTCAAGCCTGTGGCCGGATGCAACTCATATTGACTGGGTGGATGGGACACGCTTTGTAAGGTGACTTGCTGTCTGGCACTACTGACATTTCCCACTAGAACTACAGTGCCTAGCATTTTCCCCACTGTGGTATCCAGTGTGAGTTAGCCAATTGGATACAAAATTCGATACAAAAGGCTAATCGAGTCACGTTAATAGCCATATGCACCAGAATGGTGAAAATCTTGCATGCAGCAACATCACAGGCATAGATTCAGAGAAAGATACAAAACAAAAATGATATGGAAGCTATTTCACACACTCACCTTATTCCTTTGATGGATGAAGGTGTAAAATTCCATTCATGAATCCCCTTCTGTTAGGAGGAAAACAGGATGTACAATATTTATGCTGAGCAATGAGGCGACAACATACTCCATACCAAACTTCCACCACAGCAATAGATGCCGGCCATTTATCCCTCCTGGTAGTTCTGCCAATTCAGTGAGAGTACAGCTAACCGAAGAACAGACATCGCTCATATTACGATCCAATATGATAGAATTTTTTTTATCCCAGGAAGGAAATTGGTCTGCCGACAGTCATAAAACACAAGATACATGAAACATGAAATTAAAATGATGAGTGGAATGGACTGGGGATGTGCAAAGATGGGTAGGGGAGTCATCCCCTCCCACGACAGAAGGGAGAGGAGTTGTACAGTTTGATAGCCAGAGGGAAGAAGGATCTCCTGTGGTGTTCTGTGCTGCATCTTGGTGGAACAGTCTTTTGCTGAAGATACTCCTCAGGTTGTCCAGTGCGTCATGGAGGGGGTGAGCTGTATTGTCCAAGATGCTCCGCAGTTTGAGGAGCATCCTCCTCTCCAAGACCACCTCCCATGAATCCAACTCTGCCCCCAGGACGGAGGCAGCCTTCCTGATGAGTTTGTTAATCCTGTTGGTGTCCATGGACTTCGCCCTGCTGCCACAGCACACGACAGCAAAGAAAATGGCACTGGCTAGCACCAATTGGCAGACATCTCCAGCAGGATACTGCAGATGTTGAAGGAGTGGCGCCTTCTCCAAAAGTACAGACGGCTCTGTCCCTTCTTGCAAGGGGATATGCAAGAGGAATGTCTATCATAACTTGTAATGTGAAATGGAAACCATTGCTGCATCTTGGACCTTAGCAATTGCAAAAACAAACATTAAACTGAATCAATCCTCTTCGATTGCCAATTTAACAGGAGACCAAAGTGTCAGTTGTCTCGTAGAATTCAATATTTTTTTAACCGGGAACAAGTCAGACAGCAATAGAGTTCATGACGTGTTCTAGTCCGAAAGGCTAATATTAAAAAGAAACAGCTCCAACACTGCCATGACAGCCTGGGTGGATAGTTACGTGTGGCTGTAGATCCACAACGCTGTAAGTCTGGTGAGCAACTGCATCTGACGCACATCTCCTCACCAAGGCCCTTGAACAACCTGTGCTGTCTGTACATTACTGTACATCAAGCGCCACACCAGAGCTGGTTAGCAGTACATGTTCAGAATGGTAGATTCCAGATTCTTTAGTAGTTTGGCCCTGTCTAAAGCAGTGAGAAGCAAGTCCCGATCTAGACTGGCACGACAGCAGAAATTATGTTGTGAAATCCTCCAATGTAAAGCTCAGTGCTCCTCCAGTTCCTCAATGTCACAGCGCAAAGTACATGATGAGTGCAAGGTAACAATAATTCAGTGTTGGAGCGACAAGGAACTGCAGATGCTGGAATCTTGAGTAAAACACAAAGTGCTGCAGTAACTCAGCAGATCGGGCAGAATTTGTGGAGAACATGGACAGTGTAATGTAGGGGTAATGCAGTGTAATCCATTCAATTTACCCAACACCACTTCCCAGCTAAGCTGGATTTCACTCAATTCCTCCACCTTATTTGACACCCGGTCCCCTGCTATTTCCGGCAGATTATTTGTCTTCCTTAGTGAAGACAGAACCAAAGTAGTTATTCAATTGGTCTCCCATGTCCTTGTTCCCCATTTGTTTTAACTAATCCCTTTCTCTTCACATATCTATAAAATCCTTTGCAGTCAGCTTTTATGTTCCTGCCAGTTTTCTTTCATAATCTATTTTCCCTTTCCTAATTAAGCCCTTTGTCCTCCTCTGCTGGTAGGCTGATTTTTCTGGCTAATTTGTATGCTTCATCTTTTGTTTTTATACTATCCCTGATTTCGCTTGTTATCCATGGATGCACTACCTTCCCTGATTTATTATTTTGCCAAACTGGGATGAACAATTGTTGTAGTTCATCCATGCAGTCTTTAAATACCTTCCATTGCACATCCACTGTCAACCTTTTAAGAATCACTTGCCAGTCTATCTTGGCCAATTCACGTCTCATGCCTTCAAAGTTACCTTTGTTTAAGTTCAGAACCCTTGTTTCTGACTTAATTATGTCACTTTCCATCCTAATGAAGAACTCAACCATATTATGGTCACTCTTGCCCAAGGGGCCACGCACAACAAGACTGCTAACTAACCCTTCCTCATTACTCAATACCCAGTCTAGAATAGCCTGCTCTCTCGTTGGTTCCTCTACATGTTGGTTTAGAAAACTATCCCGCATGCATTCCAAGAAATCCTCTTCCTCAGCACCCCTGCCCATTTGATTCACCCAATCTATATGTAGATTGAAGTCACCCATTATAACTGTTTTACCCTTGTTGCACGCATTTCTAATTTCCTGTTTGATGCCATCCCCAACTCCACTACTACTGTTAGGTGGCCTGTACTCAACTCCCACTAGCGTTTTCTGCCCCTTAGAGTTTTGCAGCTCTACCCATATCAATTCCACATCCTCCAAGCTAATGTCCTTCCTTTCTATTGCATTAATCTCCTCTCACCAGCAACGCTACCCCACCTCCCTTTCCTTTCTGTCTATCCCTCCTGAATATTGAATATCCCTGCATGTTCAGCTCCCAGCCTTGGTCCCCCTGGAGCCATGTCTCCGTGACCCCAACTATAGCATAGTCATTAATAGCTATCTGCACATTCAACTCGTCCACCTTATTACGAATGCTCCCTGCATTGAGACACAAAGCCTTCAGGCTTGTTTTTACAACACTCTTACTCCTTATACAATGATGTGGACAAGTGGCCCCTTTTGATTTTTGCCCTGGAAACCCACCACCTCTTATTCTCTGTTTATTATTTTTTTCTTCTTTCCCCTCTTCATGTTGGGTCTGAGTGCTTCCCTTCTCTGCCTCCTGCCTCAGACCCTGTCTACTGGCTTTCTCTCTTTGAGTCCCTCCCCCCAACCGTTCTAGTTTAAAGTCCCCCCGGTAGCCTTTGCAAATTTCCCTGCCAGGATACTGGTCCCCCTCGCAGGGGGGGGGGGGGGGGGGGGGGGGGAGTTAATAACAGTAACACTGTTGTGCAACAGGGAGTTGCCATGCAAGAATAATAAATCTATAATCCAGAGAAGCAGGAGTCCTGCAATTTGTTCAATGTCCTGGGCTTCTCAGGTTTAAAATTTCTGGCTGTAATCAGATGAACTGAATCTTCTGTTGCATGGAGTATAGGAAATCATCAGTAACTTCAAACATGCTGTTCATGCACAAACATACAAAGAAAGCAAAGTAATACATCCCTTTATTTTAAAAAGGAGCGTTAGCAAAGCAATACAGATACAAGAATCCAACATGTAATAGAGGTGGCAGAAATTTTATTGCCCAATCTTACCACTTCCTCAGAGGAGACATGCCATATGGAGATCGTCTTCTCATCTGCTTCACTATTTACTGATACATAGGATGGCTGATAGACGTTGGTTGGCTCTAGAATAAGAACCTAAAAGAAACAGGTATTTGTCACCCTTTAATTGCATCAACAATATTTCTTCAAAGATAGACACAAAATGGCGGAGTAACTCAGTGGGACAGGCAGCATCTCTGGAAAGAAAGAATGGGTGACGTTTTGCGTCGAGACCCTTCATGTTTCTTCAAACCTGGTCAAGATTTGCAGTGTGAAATTGGTACAGAGGGCATTTGGGTGAAATTCTTTGCTGTTTTACTCCAGATTAAAAACAGCCCAGAGATTTCATACAATCCATTCCAGCACTCTCCTTTAATTAATTAAATTAGATTAATTACTGGAAATAAAAGGCATTATTTCAAATGAAAACTAGATTTATTGTCAATGCTTATTTCTGCCCTCAGCTGAACTGTAGCTACAGTTATAATCAATGGAAGCTCTAAATAAAATTGTGTACAATTCTGTGTAAACAACAAAAACATTGCAAGGATGATTGGTTCATTCAGCCTGGCCATTCCCTTTTCACTTCTACTTCTGGGGGAAGATATAGGAGAAAGATATAGGAGCCCCAACATCAACACTTAAGAACAATTTATTCTGGACGGTTGTACATGATACAGACAAAGTACAGACCGGTTTTCAGATTCCTGATCCATTTACCTCTTTCACACTCTTCTCCCAGATGCTGCCATGTTCTTTTACTCCTAATGGCCCTGTCTCACTGTGCGAGTCCACCCACGAGTGATCCCGAGTGAAAGAACAAAATCTAAATCATGGTTGTCTACGAGATTCCAAGTTTATGTTCACGAGTTAAAACGAGTTCCCACGTGCATGTCGAAGTTTGCCGTTTACTTCTCATTTCGGCAATGTACCAAGTTCCTCTCCCGAGTTATCAAGTTCCTCGCCTGAGTTGCTCTTGACCCAACAACGACTACCGACGTGTGGAAAAATCATCACATGGATAAAAATGATGTCATGCAGTTTTTTTAAAACTGCAAAAAGCCTCCCATGGCCATGGACAGAACTGCCCCGATGATCAGCTTCTCCGTGCCTCTTATGTAGCTGCATGCTTCTCTGGTCATGTAATTAACCGCTGTGTGTTTGCAAACAAAAAAAAATGGTTTAACCTTTTATCAAATCGTTGCCTATCATTGGTACAATGCAATAAATGGCATTTAAGGTACTTGGCTGTCAAAAAAAGTGCAAAACGTAAAGGTGTTTAAGAAATGGACTGCAGGGAGAACTTCAAAGCTTTTGTAAATCCATTAAATTCAGGTAGAAGTTGAACTGAAGATTTAAATCCCCTGAAAGTTAGGTTTCTTAACACAGGATATATGTTCTGCCGGAACGGAGTTGCTGCATAAAATCGTCTCCCGTTTTCCTCCGCTTCTTGCATGACATCGGCTTGCCAGCTTTATTTCACACTCCATGATCTGTATATGTATACAAGTGTAAAATAATAAACTGACCAAGAACATCCAGTGTTCTCCCCTGTTAGTTTAGTTTAGTTTAGTTTAGACGTACAAGCGGAAACAGGCCCTTCAGACTACCAAATCCATGCCGACCAGCGTTCACCGCACACTAACACCATCTTACACCCACTATGGACATTTTTACATTCAACAAGCCAATTAACCTACAAACCTGTAAGTCTTTGGAGTGTGGGGGGATCTCGGAGAAAACCCACGCAGGTCACGGGGAGAACTTACAAACTCAGTACAGACAGCACCCGTAGTCGGGATCGAACCCGGGTCTCCGATGCTGCATTCGCTGTCAGGTGGCAACTCTACCGCTGCACCACTGTGAATGAAGGCTTGTTTTAAGTATCAAATAGAGGAGCAAGAGGGTGATCAAGGCAGAGAAAGTGTCGAGGCCAACTCCCAGGTAGTCCAACCCGCAGGAGTGCAGGTCCACCATGACGACGCCGTGGCCACGATGGGCTTTGGGGGAGGTGCAGGTGCAGGTGACATCAGTGACCAGGCGAGGGATGTAGACCGTGGTCTGATTGATCCACCACACGAACCACCTGGCGTCGCAGGTGCAGAGAAAGTGGTTGCCGCTTAACCGCAGCTCCTGAAGGTGTTTGATGGTGCTGTCCGGGAAACTGGAGGCCTGGAAGGTCTTCAGGTTGTTGTAGCTGAGATCCAGGTACTGCAGGGAGGTCCTTGGTCAGCTTGGAGATCTGGTTGCAGGCGAGGTTGAAGACGCGCAGGGTCTGGGTTCAGTTGGACAGCATGCGAGACACCGTGGTCAACAGTTTGCTTCCGAGGTCCAGCAGCTCCAACCAGCCCAGCAGGTAAGCCTGCCCCAGTTGAAGCTCCGCAGCTGGTTACCGCTCAGCACAAGCTCCTTGAATTTCTTCCCCTAATAATCCGCTGCTATCTGTGTTTGAGAGCAAAAACTTGCAAAGGGCAGGCATGGTTCCTCGCCAGTGAAGATGGATACAGAATGCTGGAGTAACTCAGCGGGACAGGCAGCATCTCTGGAGACAAGGAATGGGTGACGTTTCGGGTCGTGACCCATTACTTCTAATAGCACAGCACAAAACCAGTCTGAAGAAGAGTCCCGACCCGAAACGTCACCAATTCCTTTTCTCCAGAGATGCTGTCTGCCCCGCTGAGTTACTCCAGCATTTTGTTTCTATCTCCCATGGTTATAATGTCACCTCACATTGTAAAATAATTATCTGAAGAAATGTCTCCTCGCTGGCTCAAACATAATCTATGTAGAACTCACGTTTCTCTCTGCTTCATATACATGGGAAATCCCCCAGTATGGTCATTTTTCATGCGTCCCGCCTGGTGTTAACCCTTCCCATCAATGCTTGAGCCCCCACCTTCGCTCTGTACCTTCAGCTTCATCGGCTGCTCTCTCCCATCGAAAGTATCCAATGTTAATTTGAGACCCCTATATCCATCCATCCATTCATTCATTTTCCATTAAGATCTGGCTAATCTTCAACATTTCACTTCTGGCACTCAGGCCAAACCTACGAGTTACTCATGTGTCACTACGGTAAACTCACGGGCTACTATGGTATTACAATGTGTTTAAACGTTTCAAATTTTGTCTCCAAGAGTAAATTTGACTCGTGGAAATCTTTCAACATGATGAAAAATGTTCACGAGTTAAGAAGTTTCCCGAGTACCTGCCATTAGCGTTACGAGTCGCTAAGTTACGTCCACGAGTTCCGACGTTCCTGCTACATTAATTCTACGTTCGAGTTTGATTTGTTTTTAACTCGGGATCATTCGTGGGTGGACTCGCACCGTGAGACAGGGGTTTAACTCTACCTCATTCAGTTATTCCATTATTGTGCGAGTATTGTTTTTTTTGCACTACTTCACATTGCACTACAACTTTGTACTATTCTATTTTGCACTCGTCCTTATATTTATCATTACTGCATGCATACTGTTTACTCTGTGAGCATCACGTGAATGTGGAATTTTATTGCACCCTGCTACATGAGACAACAAACCAACCTGAATCAGTTCTGAATCTGACATTCAATGGCCAGTTCATTCAGCATCTTCCTGTACTTCAAAAGTAGACAAAATCTCCAAATGATCTCTCCTCATCAATAATTGGGATATTATATAAAAATCACACGAAATAAAGCTGGAAAAAAAGGCTAGGTAACGTTTTGGGTCGGGACCCTTCTTGGTCTCAAGTCCCAACCCAAAACGTGACCTATCCATTTATCCACAGATGCTGCCAGACCCATTGAGTTACTCCAGTATTTTGTGTCTAGTGTTGAAAATGGCTTGTGCAAGACATTGTTCAATTCTGATGATTTACGATGGGAAAATTAATGGCCCAATTCAGATTGCTGATGAACACTTTATTGAAGCTGCTGCTACCCCAACAGGACTGGGATCCATGTGGTTTCTCTGCGAGGAATAAAAGCAAGGACGAGTGCCCCTCACATTGCTGCGGTGTACTTCCTTACATCAGGTCGCGAGATGTTCAGCAGCGGTTGGCTGATCATTGAGATAAAAGTGGTGAGCAAATTTGAAACAATAAAATGAGAAAGACAACTAAAAGTTAATTTTAGAACAGAAAAACCAGTCTGAACACTATCAGTCATTCCACCGTCAGGGACTTTCGACTGTAGAAATCAGACAATACTGGAACTTTAATGGAATACTGGATAGTTTTAATTCCCTAATTGAGCACAGCAAAGTCTGGGTATTTTGAAAAACAGGCATTGAACCAGTCTGAAGAAGGGTCTCGACCCGAAAACATTACCTATTCCTTCACTCCATAGATGCTGCCTCACCCGCTGAGTTTCTCCAGCATTTTTGTCTACATCCAAACAGGCGTTAAACATTTTGACCACCCCTCGTTAATACAAAACACAGGGAGACCTAATAAGGAGACCACAGGGAGAAACACAGGGAAAAGGCAAAATGCAGCTAAAGAAAGTGCCAAAGAGTTATTGAAATCCTGATTCAATTCACTTTGGTCTACTTTTGGGAATTTATAAATAGCTTCCATTGATTTCCAGTGTTTACATCTGGAAGCTGTACTCAAGTCGGTGCCAGAACATACCAATACTGAACATTAGGGAGACATTGAAGAGACACTAGTGTCAATATTACTACATCACAATCCATCATCTTAGGCAGGAGAAGAAAATATTGAAGCAAGATTAAATAAAATCTCATACTGGGAAACGTAGACCATTTCTATTGGTCTCCGTTGCTTCCACTATGATGTCCATCCAGAAGTTGAGACACTCTTGTTTGGGGGAATGGTCACTGCTGATCTTCTGGAATTGCTGCAGTAACATGAGGTTCTGAACCACGGACCTCAAGTACCTGAAAAACAGCCAAGAGGAAAGATAGCTCAGTGATCACCACTCCAAATCTCTATGTGGTACCATAAGTGCCTTTCGTCAAACATTGGCACACTAATGCTACATCTTTTACAGGTTTGCCAATTCCAGAAATGCCCAGGCAGCACCTGCGGACAGAATAATCTTAGGTCAATAGACATCCTTCTAATTGATCAATTGGTAATGTTGACTCCCCACATATGTGGCATGATGTCCTGATCATTTCCTATCTTTTCAATTATCCAACAGCATTTTTATCTTTCGGAACTAAATTTTAACAATGATTTAATTATCTTATTTTATTGGGGTCTTTTTAAACCTCTAATAGATGATATTGCCCACTGACCAAAACCAATGGTATACATATTGTAGCAACTTAAAGCAAGTAGAGTATTAGAGAAAAAATTAACTTGCAAACAATCACACTCAATCAGGAAATGGTGTTGTTGCTCGGTTGTGATAAACATGACACAGTTAAGAATAGGAATAACAACTTATTGCACCCTGTTCAGGAATGCAATAAATCTGAATGCCTCTTTCACTGAGATGTCTTGGCATCACCACAAAATGCAGAATTCCATTTTTCCTCCAGTTACTCAATGATACAGACGAAATGGCACTGAAACAACCTGTGTGGCTGCTTTGAAATTAGACTATGGGTAAACATTGAGTGCAAACACAGGTCGACCTATCCAACAGAGGATTAAGAATATATCTGAATTAAGAATATATCTCAAGTACTGCCTCAATTACATCCCTTCATTTTTCCTCCTCCATTAAAATTGCAACCAAACACATTTGCATTGGGACACTCGTACCTTTTTCTCAAGACGTACCAGTGCAGAGGATGGGGATGAGAGTAGGGGGAGGCGGGTGGAAATTATCGACATGTACTCTGCTGTGCTGTTTAGCCTTCAACTGCTGGTCACATTCCATCCAAGTACAGGGGGTCAAAATAAACGACTACCAAAGCCTGCTCAACATTCTTGGACAGTCTCTGATGATAAAGTACCTCTGCTAATTTTAGCTGTTGTTGCATTCATTCATCCATGGTGCTCTAAGATATATTAATGGAAGTCACAACTACTGTGGCATCCAATGCCGTACTTTCTCATTTATATATACTGTATTACAGTAGGCATCCAACAGCAATGGCAAGCAAATACGTTGAAGACTGCAAATTGCATTGGTCACTGCCATTGGAAGTCAGATACTTAGACCATACAATCCTTGTCTCAGCAATATTAACTGTGCTAAACAATTGTCAATTTTTTTAGGTCAGAATCATTTATTTTATATCTGACTTGCTACAATTTCGTTTAGTTTAGCGATACAGTGCAGAAACAGGCCCTTTGGCCCACCGAGTCTGCATCGACCAGCTATCCCCACACATTAACACTACCTGACACACATTGGGGACAATCTACAATTATACCAAGCCAATTAAACTACAAACCTGTACGTCTTTGTAGTGTGGGAGGAAACCGAAGATCTCGGGGAAAAAACCCACGTGCTCATGGGGAGAACGTATAAACAGCAAGTTGTAAGGCAGCAACGCTACCACTGCACCACTGTGCCACCAGAACTCAAGTTGAATCCATTTAAATGAGTGAGCCCAAACTCAGTGAGCACAAGCTTCTTTCACAACATTAACAAGCCTGTAGTTCAGCCTTCCATATTACTTTGCTGAGGTTTTGATGAGGATATGTTAAGCCCCTGTTCTACTCTCACGTCCTAATTCACGACCTCTGCCGAGTTTGCCCTTGATTCATACTCGCAGCGTGGTCGACATGAGGTCGTAGCATTTCGTAGGATATCGTACGTAGGTCGTAGCAGGTTGTGATGCTAGTCGTAGGTATTCGTAGCATCAAGTAGGTTATGGCGTTTTTTCTAGCCTGATAAAAAATGTCCACGAGTAAAAAAAAGAGTTTGGCATGGAAAAAATCAATACTTTTTACTCGTAGGTAGGTGTAGATGGTTTATGCATGCAACCAATAATATAGCTACCTCAGTACCAATAACCCCGCCTTAGTTAACATCAATCATAAAGCTTTCCCCTCCCTGGGTATAGTTCAGTAACAGAATGTAACCAGTGCTTGCTGATGTGTGTTATACCCCGTGCCATTATTAAAGGAGACTATACACTTCAAGAGTGTGTTGATCGCTTATTGACATGGTGTCTGCGCTGGAAGATACCTGCGTCTCCTGTCTACCGGGTTTAATTTTTTTCTTTTGATTTGTGTGCTTACTTGTGTTTAATCTCTCCGGCCATGGCGTCTTCTTGCAGAAAGCCCGTGCAGCTCGTCTTTGATTCTGATATCTCTGAGCGCTGGACCACGTTTGAATTTGATTTCACCCACTTTATCAACGTTGTGCACCGCGCCGAACCTGACCGTCAAAGCCTCCCTCCTCCTTAACCTTGCCGCACCTGATGCCATGAGGAGGGCAAGAACCTTCACCTACGCTCCAGCGGTCCTGGACGAGATTAACCTGGATATTACTCCTGCAGAATCAGCCAATGACCCCTCTTGCCTGCTACGTAAGTTCAGGGAGATTTGTGACCTGCTCTCGAACCGCATTCTAGAGAGAGCACGGTTTTTTACAAGGAGACAGTTGCCGGATGAACCTGTTGAATGTTTTATTGCTGATTGGCGCTACCTTGCCCAGCGGTGCCGTTTCAGTGACATGACAGACCAGCTCACTAGAGACATATTAGTAACTGGCATGCGTGACCAGAAGTTGTGTTCTGAGCTTCTAAGGAATTCCGATTTAACGTTAGTCGAAGCTATGCATGCCTGCAGAATGTCTGAGGTTGTTGAATTGCCAGATGACCAGCGGGCACTAAATCTATCAACCTGGCTGGGTTTAAGAGACCACAGCCTCGGATGGAAACACTGCATTTATGCCACGGCCCAACCCAGGTCCTGGCGAAATGACCCCCGAGGTGCCCCAATTGTAACTACATGCACCACAGACTGTCACCGTGCCCCGCCTATGGTAAGGCCTGCAACTTTTGCAAAAGGTTAAACCAATTCGCTGCTGTCTGTCGCTCCCGTGGGAAAGCTGCACAGGCTTCCAGACCTAACCTAAACAGATTGACACAATCTGATGGCTGCTACGGCTCACAGCCCTCTATAGCAGAATCCTACAATGCGGATCCAATTAGTTCTACAGAAGAGTCAAGCGTGTTTACACTCCTACATGCACCTGGCCAGCTTTCCTGATCCAACTGTCTCAGTAACTGTCAATGGCTTGACCTTCCTTGCGAAGTTAAATACAGGAGCGAGAGTAAATGTTTTGTCAATAAATCTCTTCAGGAAGATAAGATATAATGAGCTCTTGATTGCTGATCGTTCCACTCTGCATGCCCATAGAGGAGAGGAACTGAGGCCGGTGGGGAGGGCCACTTTAACTTGTGTGCTGCAAAAGGCCACGCGAAACCTGTTTTTTTACGTCTTGAATTCTGACTGTGTGACTGCTGGGCAACCGTGCGTGCCTGGTGTCCTTCGACCGCACGGTCCACAAAGTGCTAATGTCGTATGACCTAGTAGAAGAATACCCAGACCTGTTCAACGATGACCTGGGAAAGTTACCACTGACTTACCATATTTCCATTGACCCAAATGTGCTGCCCGTGGTCCGCGCACCTCACAGGGTGTCTCACGCCATGAAAGACAAGGTCGAGGCGATGCTTAACAACATGGTCGAAAAGGGGGTGCTAGAAGCGGTTAGCGAGCCCATCGAGTGGGTCTCCACCATGGTTGCCACGCTAAAGAAAGACAAGAATGAAATACGCATGTGCATCAACCCGAAGGACTTAAACCTCGCCATCAGGCAACCCCACTACCCCATGCGGTCTGTTGAGGACGTGGCGGCTCAGGTCGGGCAGGCCACCGTCTTATCAGTCCTCGACGCTAAGAACTCGTTTTGGCAGATTCCATTGGACAAAGCGTCCTCTGACCTGACGACTTTCTCCACACCGTTCGGCAGATTCAAGTTTCTGCGAATGCCATTCGGCATCAATTCTGCTACCGAAGTGTTCCAGCAAACGATGGAGCAGGTATTCTCAGACCTGCCATGTGCCATCATCGTGGATGATATCCTGGTCTATGTGAAGGACATTGCCGAGCACGACCTGAACCTCCGCCGCGTCCTGGATCGGGCGCGACAGGCCAACCTGAAACTGAACCCCAAGAAGTGCAGGTTTCGAGTCTCAGAAGTCATGTATGTTGGACATGTTTTCACCTCTCATGGACTCAAACCCGATCCCTTGAAGGCTGCTGTCATCTCCGAGATGGTAGCCCCCACCGACGTGCTTGGTCTGCAACGCTTCCTGGGCATGGTGAATTACCTTGGGAAGCTCATACCAAATCTCAGTGAGCTGAGTGCACCCCTGCGGCAGCTGACAAAAAAGGATTTTGCTTGGGCCTGGCTCCCACAGCACCAGCAGGCTTTCGACTGTCTCAAGTCCAGACTGATTAACACACCGACATTGAGGTTCTTCGACGTGATTCGCCCCATCACCGCCACACAGCGATGCTTCCAAGTTCGGTCTAGGCACGGCCTGCCTACAGTCTGTCGATGGTTCGTTACATCCTGTCCCCTATGCCCCGCCGTTCTCGTACCAACAGACGGCTGCCTGTTCCCTGCATGCCTCGATCCCCATCTCCTGCGCCCTGTTCTGCTTTGCGCGGGTCACCTGTTGCCGGTCGCGGTTCTGTCTCTCCTGCTTCTCCTACCCCACTGCCTTTCCCTGGTTCCCCAGCTGTTTCGCGGCCTCCTGTGTCTTCTAATCTTTCGACGGGAAGGGGGAGACATCCATACGCGATCAGGCCGGATTAGTAAGCCACCTGTTCGTTATGGTGATTTTGTTTAATTCTGTTGTCATGACTTCTGATCTGTTTTGATTTTCTAAGGGGAAGGATGTAGATGGTTTATGCATGCAACCAATAATATAGCTACCTCAGTACCAATAACCCCACCTTAGTTAACATCAATCATAACACTTTCCCCTCCCTGGGTATAGTTCAGTAACAGAATGTAACCAGTGCTTGCTGATGTGTGTTATACCCCGTGCCATTATTAAAGGATACTATCCACCAAGCGTGTGTGGATCACTTATTTACAGTAGGTCGTAGGTATGTTGTAGTAAGTCGTGATGCTAATCGTAGGCAGTCAAAGGTAATAGCTCCGGTGTGAAAAAAAGGTCATTGGAAAAAAAGGTTATTTAAACAGCAGGACGTCACCCCTGTCACTCCAAGGCATGTTCATTCACATTGCTGGAGAGTTTTTTGGAGAGGAGACGTGTTTTAGAGATGACCCATAAAAGGCAGCAGCACAGGGGGAGGGCACAGCCCTAAAAAAAAGGCCATGCAGGTGTTGCCCACTCAAGAGGAGGAGTGGCAGGAGGTGATGCCACAGAAGGTGATAGGGCAGGAGAAGGTAGTCTTAGAGGAGGAGAGCAGAGTGGTAGTATATGTCCCCACCACCACCCCATTCTTCACTGCCTCATTTGAAGGCAGCAAAGCAGCCCTTTCTCCTGTGTCTGACACAGCATCAGGGGCAGATGCCCCATTGCTGGTGAGGGAGGGCTGGAGGAAGGTTATGCCCTACACCTTTACCAGGCAGCAAGAGGGGGACCTGGAGGAATGGTTCCAGCAGAATGCCATCCTGTACAAAAAGGAAAATGAGGGGTACAAGGACAAGGACAAGAATGGCATGCTTGCCGTCCACTGCTCCACATGTGTGGTTAAAGTTCCATCTTTTGTCAAAGCCCAGCGTCACTCTCTTCCAGTGTACTGGGACAGTCCATCACATCATCTGCATTCACCCATTGAGACCTCATCTTGAGCTTCCTCTTCACCCTTGCTCTTCCCCTTCTGCCTTTCTTAAAAGGCTGCTGAAGCAAAAGGGCTACTGCAAACACCAGTAAAACGTACATGGTCAAAGCCAGTATTCGAAGGAGGTCGAACGAGGTCTTCTTCATAGCCGTGGGAGGTCTTCAACATAGTCATGGGAGGCCTTCAACATAGTCGTAGGAGGTCGTAGACAGTCGTGGAAGGTCGTACACATAGTCATGGGAAGTCGAATGTTACCGTGACCTTGATTTTTCTTTAAGTCGTTTAAGGTCGTCAGAGGTCGTGAATTAGGTCGTGAAAGTGGGACAGGGCTTAAGGACTTTATTTTTTTATACTTTCCTTATTTTCAATGAATTTTATGGAAACAAGATTTTTTTTTTCCTATTTTGTACAAACACATAGATCTATCCACCAGCTGTGAATCAACACACCTACATTAGGATTGTATTTCAGTCATTTTACTTCATCACTCTTTCTCATTGTAAATACTGTTAGAGTAGAGTAAGAGTCATAGATTTGGCCCAACTCATCCATGCCGACCAAGATGCCCATCGAAGCAACTCCCAGTTGCCAATGCTTTGGCCCATATCCCTCTAAGCCTTTCCTATCCATGTACTTGTCCACCTGAATCTTAAATGCTGTTATAAACCTTATCTCTTGTACCTCCTCCGACAGCTCGTTGCATACACGCATCACCCCCTGAGTGAAAAGGTTGCCCCTCAGGGTTTCTATTCAATCTTGCCCCTCTCACCTTAAACCTATGAACTCTGATTCTTGATTCCCTTAACCAATATAAAATACTACATTCACCCTATCTATTTTCCTTATGATTATATATACCTCTATAAAATCACACATCAGACTCCTGAGCTGCAAGGAATAAAGTCCTAGCCTGCCCACCATTTCCCTGGGGGCAACATCCTCGTAGAACATATCAGCACTCTTTCTAGCTTAATGACATCCTTTTTATAGCAGTGACCAAAACCAAACACAATACCCCAAATAAAGGCCTCATAAATGTTCATTACAGCATTAAGGAAGGTGGCTCAGAATGTCTAAAAGGTGGTTGATTTAATTTCAGTCATTTTGGTTATTAAAATTTGGTCATTAAAATCGTCCCACTGAATTCCGAAGTGAGTCAGTCACACTCACTTGGACGCAGTTCAATCAGGTACATAGTGAAAGGTGAACATTCACTCCTCACTCTTACCAGAAAGGAGACTTGAGTTTGAAGAGTTTCTCTGCTGCCAGAACAGCCTTGTTGATGTCTTTAGCCAACATGCTGACTGTGAAGAAGTGGCCCACATCATAGTAGCTGTTCATCATGTCCAGACTCCCTTTTCTCCCCAGCAGACTGTTCAGTCTCACACCTGCCCATGAGATAAGTTAATCACTGTCAGTGACAAGTGCCTGAATGTCAGGAGATGTTCTTGTTATCATTATTTCCTGTGTGAGGGAGACAACCTCGGCCAAAGTACACCATTTACTTTCCTGACGTCAGCATGCACGGTTGTGTACAATGAACGAGATAGCTTTCCAATAGTGCACGCACCACCCATTTGGACATAAATACTGAAAGTTTTCCCTGTTTGATCCTTAGCCCGCCATGAAATAACAAACTGCAGTACACAGAAGCAAAGGGTGGTGATCGGGCATAGGATATTAACATAGAAGCAGAGGATGGGTAGCAGAGATGCAGAATGTGGGAGAAGATGGATAGTGATGTTACCACAAGTATTAATAGATTGTTCAACATTAAACTATCAAGGTATATTAGGATCTGAATGACTGGCAGAGGAGATATGATGGTGTAGGAAGGAACTGCAGATGCTGGTTTAAACCGAAGATAGACACAAAAAGCTGGAGTAACTTAGCGGGGCAGGCAGCATCTCTGGAGAGAAAGGATGGGTGACGTTTCAAGCTCAGACCCTCCTTCAGACTGGGCTGACTGGTCTGCAGCTACTTATGTTATGGTCGTGCATCCATTCATTATTCTTGCTGTCTTCTTTCTCTTGGCACCCCTCAGGATCAAGGATGACTTGCTACCACTCAGTTTACAGGAGTCTGAAGTGACTGAGAAGGCCAATGTGGGAAGTGGAGATTTTGCAACTGATGAAGCAGATGATGGCACTGGGAGTGGGTTTGTAGGAGACCTGTGGCAAAGTCTTGCAGTTTTTCGTGGCATCCTGAATGTTCCTTCCCTGTGTTGTCACGGGCTGAGTCGTCAGAAGGAATGTTGCATTTCCTCAAGGCTACCTTGAGCAAATACTTGAATTATTTTCATAAAGCCATAAGGGATAGAATTAGGCCAATCGACCCATCAAGTCTACTCCACCATTCAATCATGCCTGATCTATCTCTTCCTCCTAAACGCATTCTCCTGCCTTCCACCCAAACTAATCAAGAATCTATCTATCCCTGCCTTTAATGCCTGGTGTTGAGTATAAAGCCCAAGTTCTTACATGCTTCGGTGAAGGCAGTGACAATGGCTTGGTGTGCACCCTCTGAGCATGCATGCACACAAGCATCAAATGTGCACTGCAGCTTGATTCCCGATACCGAGGGAAACTTGGATAGGGCGTGCAGTCACCAAAGCTTGAAATGTTCCCATTTCCATGGGAATTTCCCATTAGTTCTGAGGATTCGCTCCACTCCTGCAGGTGGTTTGTCCAAGATGAGATACTGCATTTGAGCCAAATAGATTGACAAAACTGCTGGGGTCCCACCAACCCACGTGTCGGTATAGGCACTAAAATAAAAGTGTGATGATGTCTCTAGACTTCCTTCCCCAATCACCAGAATACCCTCCGTCTCCCTTTCCCACTCCCATGCTTCAACAGTTTTTAGATTATGCAATCATTTTTTTGCTCCTTATTTTTAACTGAGAACTGCTAGTAACAGTAGCAGGCATGGAAATTGCTATCAAAACATGGGGGGAGCCCGGGGAGACACAATTTCTTGGTGGACACGTGGACACGCACGAACGCGTGGACACGCCGGGTTAACCAAGAGCCCTGCCTAGACTGATGGGACACCAGTCCGGAGCCGTGGAGCTAGCGCTGGTTCTCCACACCGGCTGTAAACCTGGGCCGTCGTTCCCGTAAGTCCAGAAAGGGCTGGTGGGTTAACAGGCAGAGTTGAGCTGGATTTAGAGCTGCTTCTCTGCACTGGCTGTGGGCCTGGGGGCAGCACTCCCGTCTGACTCCCGACATCTCTGGCCACCCCCGGGCATGGGGGGCACTCTGGGGGGGGGGGGAGATGGTCCAGTGGCTGTTCAGCAGCGATTGCAGCGCCGGAGACCCTGGATCGATCCTGGCTGCGGATGAGGCGCAGGTCTGTGTCCAGGGCTGCCAAGAGTGTTTTTCGCTTGTGACCTATGACCTGGGCATGCAATTCAAGCTCCGTGCTGATCTTTGCTCCACCAGGACGTCTCCCTCCTCCAATCACCACGCTCTATCCTCACTCCCACTCCCCTACATCCGCTCTGGCCGATATCACCCTCCTCCAATCATCGTGCTGAATCATCATGTCCCGCCCCCATTGCCTGCTGACCGACGTCTCTCTTGTCCAATCAGCGCACTCGATCATCCGTCCCACCCCCTCTGTCTTGCAGAAAGCGGAGATTTCACCGAGTTTTAAAATTCGTATTACAAAAAATGGGGGGATCGTCCCCCACCTCTCAAAACGGGGGGGGGGGGGGGGGGGCACCTCCCCCCCCTCCCCCCAGGATTTCCGCCCCTGACAGTAGGATTTAAGAGGTTTTTTTTCTCTGTGACCAAAATCAAACAACGTCATGTCACGGTGATGTACTCACCAATTTTTCTCAGCTCCATTGAGTTTTCAAACTGCTGACCAGCAGCGATTAGAAGTACGGCCAAATTAATTCCAGAGTACAGGGTTGGTTGCAGCTCAAAGCCTTTGCTGTACCTAATTATTAACAGAAACAATCAGGCATCATTTATGACCTATGCAGAATCAGAAGAAACTGTACATGCTGATCTGTAAAACTACCAAAGTTTCCGACACTTTACAAATAGCTCGAAATATGCAACTAATCTGAAAGCAGATTTATCACCATTTCACCTCCAGATATGTGCAACATTCTTGTACAACCATCAATAAATAAACTTGTTGTGGTTAAATCTTGCCAGGATATACTGCAGCAATTGTGGAAATTGCTGGTGTTTGTTGCCAATTTTACTTCGGAGTCACGTGAGTGACTACGTGAAGAAGCCCCGCCAGGCGCATGCTTGGCATTATGTCGACGCATGTCGGTAGGGAAGGGCTGCAGATTACTTCCTGGGTAGAAACTCTGTGACACTGGCTGGAATAGCCAGGAGGAGTTTGGGAAGTTTTAAAATGGACATGGTGAAAAAAAATCGGCGTGGGGGAAGCGCACGTCCCGGGTGGAAACACAGTTAAGATCGGGACCACAGATTAGTACGGAGCCGATTCCAATACGGGTAGCCATTGAAACTGCCGTAGTTTAGACGCTCCACAGCCACAGGCTACGGAGGGAACTCCAGTGAAGTGGAAAAATAAAAGGATGTCTGCTAGGCTTGAAATATCAGATGAATCTGATGAAGAAGTGGTAGGACCAGGCAGACGAGCCCTGTGGCTCAGGATGGACCAAATGGAGAAAATGCTCCAAACAATTATAAACCAAGGGTCGAAAGACCCAGAATATTCCCAGGCAGCCCGTGAGGGGGCTCCATATCATGATTATGGTGCCTTTACAACATGGGAATGTGAACCTCCAGAGCCTTGTTTAGGTCTGGAGGAAGTCTCCTTGAGCAAGTCTCAGGAGTACCAGGGCAGCAAGGGACTGACCCTGAAGGTGGTGTTTTTGGTGTTGAATACCCACCACAGCACAAAAGTCATAGTACAGGTGTACCGGATGAAGCACAATCCTTTGCTATACCAGAGGGAAGCGGTGAGGTCATGGAAGAAAACCTGATGGCCAACATTAATTATTTGGTTTCTCACCAGCTTCAGGAGACTGTCATGATAGTGACAGCAGACCTCTATAAAACACCTATTAATTGTGCATCACTGAGAGTGCCGACGGTGAATCCAAGTATTTGGACACCTATGAGTTCAACAATGCGAGGACAAGAGATACGATTCCAGAGGGTCCTCAAGCTCATTGCAGCTGGCATTACTGCTTTTGGGAGGCAGTTGGAAGGGCATGCTATGTCCAAAATTCAAAAAGACATGTTGGCATTGTTTGTAACTCTTACTTTGAGATTAATTGTGTGAGAAAAATCGCCATTCGGCCCATCCTGCACCCATGATTTGCAGGTTTATATAATCAAGCAAAATTCAAGCTCCAGATTATTATTTGGAGAAACCTGCCTAAACAAATTAAAGATATCGATGAGGAGGCAAAAACGATCAGCCTCATGAAACCTTTTATATTTGGCCAAAGGAGACAATCTGGCTGGATGAGAAGGGGGTTTGATTCAGGAGCAGGAACAAACAGAGGCAGGGGTATGGTGAGAAAGTATTATCACCCATCACAGCCCAATGCCAATCCATATATTGGGAGAAGGAGACCATCAAGGTCATTTTCTGAGGTACAAAAACTGTATTCTATCACAGAGGAAACTGTTGTGGAACCTCCGATTGGTGGTAGTTTATGATAAATGGTACTGTATAACATCTGATCGGTTTATATTAGATACTGTGTCAGGTACTACTATTGAATTTATGGAAGGAGTTGATCCACCTGTACAGGATAAACCTGTACAGGGGTTTGGTGTTTTCTGCACCTGGAAAAAATTTCAGGTAAAAGAAGTAAAAAAAAATACTTAAAAAAGGGGTAATTGAAAGTACGGGGTATCATCCGCAACAATGTGTGTCAAATATTTTCCCCAGGCTAAAGAAATATGGGGGTTGTAGAGTCATTCTGGATCTCACAAAATTGAATTCATATGTCCAGTATAGACATTTCAAAATGGACACCTTCAACACTGCAAAGGAGTTGTTGTCCATAAGATGTTACATGGATACTATAGACTTTAAAGATGCGTATTATTCAGTGCCAATTCATCACCATTATCGTAGGTACTTTAAGTTAATTGTATGGGTCAGCTGTGTCAATATAAAGCATTACCTAATGGGTTAAGTTCAGCTCCCAGGCTGTTCACAAAATTATTGAAACCAGCACTGCATTGTTAAGGCCTCAAAATCATATTGTCATGGCTTATCTTGATGATAAGGCTAGGGTTCTGATCCATCCAACGAAATCTAAGCTACAGCCGTTGCAGACAATTGAGTATTTGGGGTTTGTCATTAATTCAGTTGCTATGTCAGTAACTTTACCAACAGATAAAATTGTGGATATTAAAAATGCGTGTAATTTCCTTGCTGACAAGCCTTATCCCTCCATCCGAGAAGTAGCTAGGGTTATTGGTAAGATAGTAGCAGCACTCCCGCTGTTGAGTTTGGCTCTTTGCATTATCAAAATCTTAAAAGGGCAAATTGGTGTGTATCTAGGAATATCTGGCTTTCAGTTATCTATCTCCCAGGGGAAGACAATGTTGTGGCAGACAACAGATCACGGGAGTTTAAAGACAATACAGAATGGATGTTAAATCCACAAATTTCCAAAAAATTGTCAATCGGTATGGTATACCAGACATTGATTTGTTTGCATCCAGATTAAATCACCAATTGCCTAAATACGTGTCATGGGAGCCTGACACAGGAGCTGTAGCGTTGGATGCTTTCTCGCTACATTGGGGAAATATGTTTTTCTATGCTTTTCCCCCCATTTGCCTGATTAGGGAATGCCTCAGTAAAATAGAGCAAGACTCTGCTAAGGGTGTTTTGGTTGTTCCAAACTGGGCTACACAGGCATGTTCCCATTGATGCTTAGAATGATAATTGAACCTTTTATGACGATTCCCAGCTCCAGGGATTTGTTGGTACAACCAGTGACAGAACAAGTTCATCCATTGCATGATCATATTAATTTGTTAATCTGCAGGTTCTGACCAGACCATTACAAGGACTTGGACTGTCGGATAGGACCATGGATATCATAATGTCAGTTTGGAGAGATAGCACTAAGAAACAATATATGTCTCACATAAAGAAATGGGAAGCTTTTTATATTCAGTCAGATATATCTTATCATTCTGCAAACATATCGGATGTATCTTTTATAATTCTGTTATGTTGACATGTAGACACTCCCTCCCCATTCAAGCCAATGTTCCAGTTATTGAAATGGAGGTGATGTTGGCCTTCATCTGCAAATTCAGACAGGCAAATGCTGATCACAACAACTTTGTAGAATATGGATACTTGCTAGTTGAGGAACTGAACTCACAAGGAATTACCTGCTGTGTAACTGTAAGAACACAGAGGACCATATAAACATAAGACATAGGAGCAGAATTAGGCCATTCAGCCCATTAAGCCTACTCCACCATTCAATCATGGCTGGTCTCTTTTTCTCTCTCAAACCCCATTCTCCTGCCTGCTCCCCATAACCTTTGATAGCCTTACTAATCAAGGAAGGCCATTCAGTCTTGCAAATCTATACTGGTTCTCTGCAACAGCAATGCAACTAGTCCCTTTCCCTAGAGCCCTGCATTTTTCATGATTTCATGCTTTGATCTAATTCCTTTCTACCTTACTGCATCATCGACCCAGGTTCGATCCTGTCTCTGGGTGCTATTTGTATGGAGTTTGTATGTTCTCCCTGTGATTTTGTGGGTTTTCTCCAGGTGCTCCAATTTTCTTCCACACACCAAAAAAAACAGGTGTGTAAGTCTGAAGAAGGGTCTCGTCCCGAAACGTCACTTATTCCTTCGCTCCATAGATGCTGCTCACCCGCTGGGTTTCTCCAGAATTTTGTCTACCTTTGATTTTTCCAGCATCTGCAGTTCTTTCTTAAACAGGTGCACAGGTTAATCGGTCTCTGTAAAAACTTGTCCCTAAATTGTGAGATAGAACTAGTGTATGGGTGATCACTGGTCGGTGCAGACTCGATGGGCCAAAGAGCCCGTTTCCTTGCTGCATCTCTAAACTAAACTAAGCTAACATCATCAAAGACTCGCATGACAGTAACCACACACTCTTCTCGCTGCTGGTAGTCAGTAAGTCGGTAAAGGAGCCAGAAAATCATTACTTCTGAGTTCAAGAAACGCTTTCTCCGATCAATAATTATGTTATTGAACCGCCCTGCACGGTACCGAGACATGACGTCAAAGGACGAGAAGCCAAAGCAAAGAAGTCAAAGCCAAATAGCCGAATGGAAACAAAACCCCAAATAACCAAAAGCATACGAAGCCGAAATGCCAACGAACCGAAAGTATACGAAGCTGAAACGCCCATGAACCAAGAGGGCAGGACGCCTAAAAGCCAACTAACCGAAAGGCTGCGTCGCCTAAAAGCAAATTCACCGAATGGCCGGTCTGCCTAAACATCACCTAGCAGAAAGGCTGCGTCGCCAACAAGCCAACTAACCGAATGCAGCTCTGCCGAAAAGTCAAATAACGAACATGACGTCGCAGAGTGGGGGGACCTGTCAGCGACTGTTCCAGACCCCTGCGTCCATCACATCACTGGCCGGTGGAGACGGGAGGGTGGGGGTCATTTTCCTATAAAAGCCATCATTTGACTTTTCGGCAGCAGTCGGTTAGTTGGCTTGTCGGCGACGCAGCCTTTCGGTTAGGTGGCGTTTCGGCAGACCGGCCATTTGGTGAGAATGTAATTGATCGGGTTCATATCAAGTGCATATGACAAATAATCAATCTTGAACTCTTGATTCTTTCCCAGTTCTAATAAATGATTTTTGACCTGAAATGTTAACTCTGTTACGATCCACAGATGCTGCATGATCTGCTGAGGATTTCCAACATTGATTATTCTTAATTGAGATTTGTCACTACAATATTTTTGTTGTTACAATATATTTTTCAGTTATTACAATAGGGCTGAAACAAAAAGTCCGTTCCTCCCTGTATTATGCTGTTGTCTGTCTACTATATTTATATGTCAGGGTCAAAAAGTAACACAAAGATAGTAAGTATATTTAAACACAAAACGGTGCCTTTGGTTAGAGATCGGCATTGATCTTTTACACAGGTTTCCCACCTGCCCTTCCCTCACTGACGTTTCCCTTAAAATTCCCCATGGCTCTTCCCCCATCTTTTCTCCGAGCTCTCCCCCCCCCCACCTGCACGCCTGCACGGCTGTAGCTGCTGGTGCTTCCGGGCCGAACCGAGGCCTGGTTCGGAGGGCGCCGACGACTGATGCTCCTCCGGGGCACGCAAGAAGGGAGAGGAGCAGCTACCTCGAGATTCTGGAGAGGGAGAATGGGGGTGTAGAGGGGATAGAGGGAGAGGAGGGGAGAGATGGAGGAAGGGAGGGAGTGACTAAGGGCAGGGTAAAGGAGAGGGAGGAAGAGGTGAGGGATGGATTTGGGGAGGCGAGGAGGAGATGGAAAAGAAGAGGGCGGAGGTGCGGAGGGAGAATGGAGTTGGAGGGGGGGGGATAGAGGGAGAGGAGGCGGGGTGTAGAGGAGGGGGAAGTGGAGGAGATAGGGAGTGGGGAATAGAGGGAAAGGAGGGCAGTGGGGGAGGTAAGGATGGATAGTGGGAGGGGATAGGTGGTGAGGAGTCGGGGAGATGGGGGATAGAGATATAGGGGGGTAGGGAGAGGATATGAGTTATGGAGGGAGGGGGGAGTGACTGAGGGTAGGGGAAAGGAGAGGAAAGAGGTGAGGGAGGGATTGGGGGAGGAAGAAGGAGAGGGAAAAAAGAGGAAGGGTGGAGGAGGGGGAGAGAGTGCAAGGGATGAGGGGAAATGAGCTGCTCCTGTGCAGTTGGGGGCTATGGGTGAGTGGTGGGATATTGCATTGGGGGACCAAACCTCCTGTGTGACAGGGACCCAACAGGTCCCACTTAGTCTAGTCATTTTATAATAAAGGCCAACATTACATAAGGTTTCTGAATCTCATGTTAAATTTCTGTGGTATGTATACCTAAGTCCCTCTGAATATCATCTCTTCCCAATCTTACCATTGCAAAAAGAAATACCCTACTTTTCTACCAACATTTCCCCACTTTATTTGAAAGAAAATTTCCTACTGTGAAGTTTGCCATTGCTTCTTCCTTGCATTTGTGAAAATGTTTTACCATTCTATGGCATTGTCTCGGCTGGTTGCATCCTTGCAGTACGAGTCGAGAAAGAGATCTTTGTAAATTCTTCCACACAGGCAGTACATGTCGGGGGCAGGTTTGTCAAACGACGCCAAGACTTCCAGCATTACTCTTAAGGCTTTCTTTCTGTCACCCTGTTGATTCCTCCTGCGGGCGGTAGGGATGGGAAAGAGGGGAGAAAAGCAACAAAAGTCAAGAAAGAAAGACCTCCATTTTTATCATGCCTGTCATGACATTCGATCAGCAGCAAACGTTTTACAGCCAAACAGTGCTTTTGAAGAGAAATGACTGCTATATTATTTACAGTATCGTTTAGAAAAACAGCGCAGAAACAGTCCACCGAGTCCGCGCCAAACAGTGATCCCCATACACTAGATCTATCCTATCAAGCTAGGCACAATTTACAATTTTACCAAAGCCAATTAACCTACAAACCTGTATGTCTTAGCAGTGAAGGAGAAAACCGGAGCACCCAGTGAAAACCCACACTGTCATGGGAGAACATACAAACTCCGTACAGATAGCTCTGTTGGTCAAGATCGAACCCGGGTCTCTGGCGCTGTAAGGCAGCAACTCTCCTGCTGCGCCACCATGTTGCCCCAACCACTGTTATAAGGGACAGTCAACTTGCTCAGGACAAGCACATAAACAAAAATGTAATGAAGTGCAAGCTGCTTTAGTGGTCTTGACTGGGTCGTAAATATTAGGTAGATCGCCGGGAGAATCCCCTTGTTCTTCTTAGAATAACGGCAGAGGATCTCTTCTATCCATTCGAGAGCAGGATTGACCTTTCAAGGTACAAGGTACAAAGGACATTTATTATCACATACACCAATTGGTGTAGTGAAATTTGACTTCCCATGCAGCACACAGATAAAGATAAGACACAAGATTAAAGAATTTAACAATAAACATAAAAACTTCCCCCACAATGGTTCCCACTGTGGGGGAAGGCACAAAGTCCAGTCCCCATCCCGTTGTCCACCCATAGTCAGGCCTATTGAGGCCTCCGCAGTCGCTGCTACGGCAGCCTGATGTTCCAGGTCGTTCAAGCCGGGTGATGGTGCTCCGGCGTCGGGAGAACCCTCTCAGCGGCTTGGGATGCCTGGAACAGCCATTTCCTTACTGGAGACCGCGGCTTCCGAAGCCTACAGGCCGTGCTGGATGGAGCTCCACCACTGGAGATCTCGCCGAGAGATCCCAGGCTCCGCGATGTTTAAGGTCAGCACCGACGCCCGCAGCTGGCCGCTCCACAGTCCCGCAGCTCCGCGATGTTTCGTCCAAAGGTGCCTATCTGTGCCTATCTGTGCTTTTGGACGAAACGTGCCTTTCATCCAAAGCTGCCCATATAAAAATGGATGGTAACGTTTCAAAAACAAGTCACTTCAAAGCAGCCGTCTCCAGAGCTCACAGCACATCTGCATTGGAGGCAGTTTTCTGGTGCATGATCTTGCCCACTTTTCCTCCAGCCCAGATAGAAACATAGAAAATAGGTGCAGGTGTAGGCCATTTGGCCCTTCGAGCCTGCACCGCCATTCAATATGATCATGGCTGATCATCCAACTCAGTATCCTGAACCTGCCTTCCCTCCATACCCCCTGATCCATTTAGCCACAAGAGCCACATCTAACTCCCTCTTAAATATAACCAATGAACAGGCCTCAACTACCTTCTGTGGCTGAGAATTCCAGAGATTCACCACTCTCTGTGTTTTTCTCATCTCGGTCCTAAAAGATTCCCCCCCTATCCTTAAACTGTGACCCCTTGTCCTGGACTTCCCCAACATCGGGAATAATCTTCCTGCATCTAGCCTGTCCAACGCCTTAAGAATTTTGTAAGATTCTATAAGATCCCCCCGCAATTTTCTAAATTCTAGCGAGTAGAAGCTGAGTCTATCCAGTCTTTCTTCATATAAAAGTCCTGACATCCCAGGAATCAGTCTGGTGAGCCACCTCTGTACTCCCTCTATGGCAAGAATGTCTTTCCTCAGATTTGGAGACCAAAACTCTATGCAATACTCCAGGTGTGGTCTCACTAAGACCCTGTACAACTGCAGTAGAACCTCCCTGCTCCTATACTCAAATCCTTCTGCTATGAATGCTAACATACCATTCGCTTTCACAGCCTGCTGCACCTGCATGTCTACTTTCAATGACTGGTGTACCGTGACACCCAGGTCTCGTTACATCTCCCCTTTTCCTAATCGGCCACCACTCAGATAATAGTCAACTTTCCTGTTTTTCCCACCAAAGTGGATAACCTCACATTTATCCACATGATACTGCATCTGCCATGCATTTGCCCACTCACCCTGCCTATCCAAGTCACCTTGCAGCCTCCTAGCATGCTCCTCACGGCTAAAACTGCCCCCCAGCTTCATGTCATCTGCAAACTTGGAGATGTTGCATTCATTCCCTCGTAGAAATCATTAATATATATTGTAAATAGCTGGGGTCCCATCACTGAGCCTTGTGGTACTCTACTAGTCACTGCTTGCCATTCTGAAAAGGACCCGTTTACTCCACAGCCAGTTCTCTATCCACATCAATACTGAACCCCCAATAACGTGTGCTTTATGTTTGTATACTAGTCTCTTAAGTGGGAACTTGTCGAAAGCCTTCTGAAAGTCCAGATATAACACATCCACTGGTTCTCCCTTATCCACTCTACTAGTTACATCCTTGCAAAATTCAATAAGATTCGTCAGACATGATTTACCTTTCGTAAATCCATACTGACTTTGTCCAATGATTTCACCAATTTCCAAATATGCTGCTATCCCATCTTTAATAACTGACTCTAGCAGTTTCCCCACTATCGATGTTAGACTAACTGGTCTGTAATTTCCCGTTTTTTCTTTCCCTCCTATTTTAAAAAGTGGGGTTACATTAGCAACCCTCCAATCCTCAGGAATTACTCCAGAATCTAAAGAGTTTTGAAAAATTATCACTAATGCATCCACTTTTTCTGGTGCTATTTCCTTTAGTACTCTCGGATGCAGCCTATCTGGTTTGGGGATTTATCGGCATTTAATCCATTCAATTTACCCAACACCACTTCCCGGCTAACCTGGATTTCACTCAGTTCCTCCATCTCATTTGACCCGCGATCCCCTGCTATTTCCAGCAGATTATTTATATCTTCCTTAGTGATGACAAAACCAAAGTAGTTATTCAATTGGTCTGCCATGTCCTTGTTCCCCATGATCAATTCACCTGTTTCTGACTGCAAGGGACCTACATTTGTTTTCACTAATCTTTTTCTCTTCACATCTATAAAAATATTTGCGGTCAGTTCCCCTCTGCAGGACTCCACTGGACTCTGAATTTCTCCCAGTCCTCTGGTAGGCTGCTTTCTCTGGTTAATTTGTACACTTCATCTTTTGTTTTGATACTATCCCTGATTTCCATTGTTATCCATGGATGCACTACCTTCCCTGATTTATTCTTTTGCCAAACTGTGATGAACAATTGTTGTAGTTCATCCATGCAGCCTGTAAATGCCTTCCAATGCATATCCACCATCAACCCTTTAAGAATCAATTGCCAGTCTATCTTGTCCAATTCACGTCTCATACCCTCAAAGTTACCTTTCTTTAAGTTCAGGACCCGTGTTTCTGAATTAACAATGTCACTCTCCATCCTAATGAAGAACTCAACCATATTATAGTCACTCTTGCCCAAGGGGCCATGCAAAACAAGGCTGCTAACTAACCCTTCCTCATTACTCAATACCCAGTCTAGAATAGTCTGCTCTCTCGTTGGTTCCTCTACATGTTGGTTTAGAAAACTATCCCGCATACATTCCAAGAAATCCTCTTCCTCAGCATCCCTGCCAATTTGATTCACCCAATCTATATGTAGATTGAAGTCACTCATTATAACTGTTTTACCCTTGTTGCACGCATTTCTAATTTCCTGTTTGATGCCATCCCCAACACGACTACTACTGTTAGGTGGCCTGTACACAATACCCACTTAGTATTTTGCATATCGATTCCACATCCTCCAATCTAATGTCCCTCCTTTCTATTGCGTTAATCTCCTCTCTAACCAGCAATGCTACCCCACCTCCTATTCTTTTCTGTCTATCCCTCCTGAATATTGAATATCCATGCATGTTCAGCTCCCAGCCTTGGTTCCCCTGGATACATCATAATCATTAATAGCTTTCTGCACATTCAACTCATCCACCTTATTACGAATGCTCCTTGCATTGAGACACAAAGCCTTCCGGCTTGTTTTTACAATGCTCTTACCCCTTATACAATTATGTTGAAAAGTGGCCCTTTATGATTTTTGCCCTGCATTTGTCTGCTTCCACATTTACTTTTCCCCTTGCTACCTATTGCTTCTACCCTCATTTTACACCCCTCTGTCTCTCTGCTCACACATTTAAGAATCCCACCACTTCTTATTCAATGTTTATTATTTTTTTCTTCTTTCCTCCCTACATGTTGGGTCTGAGTGCTTCCCTTCTCTGCCTCCTCCCTCACACACGGTCTACTAGTTTTCTTTATTTGAGTCCCTCCCCCCAACTCATCTAGTTTAAAGTTTCCCTAGTAGCCTTTGCAAATCTCCCAACCAGGATATTGGTTCCCCTCGGGTTCAAGTGCAACCCGTCCTTTTTGTACAGGTCACACCTTCTCCAAAAGTGGTCCCAATGATCCAGAAACTTGAATTCCTGCCCTCTGCACCAGTCCTTCAGCCACGCATTTATCCTCCACCTCGCTTCATTTCTACTCTCAGTGTCGCGTGACACAGGCAGTAATCCTGAGATTGTTATCTTTGCGGTCCTTCTCCATAACTCTCCTCCTAACTCGCTAAATTCTCCTTTCAGGACTTCTTCTCATTTTCTACCTGTGTGATAGAGTGGATATGGAGAGGATGTTTCCAGTATTGGGAAATTCCAGAACCAAAGGGCATGGCCTCAGAATAAAAGGATGTGCCTTTAGAATGGAGATGAGCAGGAATGTCTTTAGTGAACCAAGACATTTGGGTAATTTTAAAAAGGAGATTGATAGATTCTTGATTAGAATGGGCATCAAAAGTTACGGGGAGAGGGCAGGAGAATGGGGTTGAGAGGGAAAACTTGATTAGCCATGATCAAATCGTAAGGTATGTTCAATGGCCTAATTCAGCTTCAATATCTTATGGTTTTTTAGTTTTATTGAAGCTTCTCGAGTGTTTATTTACATTGTTCTAGAGCTCCTGTGTACGTTTTTACAAGAGCAAACCACAAAGCAAAAATACTTCTCCTATAAAGTTACTTTACATTAAAATCTATTTATCTTTGTAATAAATAATTTTTTAAATTTAGTTTTAGAGATACAGCGCTGAAACAGGCCCTTCGGCCACCCGAGTCCGCACTGACCAGTGATTCCCTCACATTAATACTATCCTACACACCAGGGACAATTTACTCTTATACCAAGCCAATTAACCTACAAACCTGTATGTCTTTGGAGTGTGGGAGGAAAACGAAAATCATAGAGAAAACCCACGCGGTCACAGGGAGAAGGTACAAACTCCGTACAGACAGCACCCATAGTCAGTACCAGACACGGGTCTCTGGCACTGCAAGCGCTGTAAGGCAACAACATTATCACTGCGCCACCGTGCCGCCCTTTACAAATCTCTACAAAATTTATCGATGAACGAAATTAAACATTTTCTGAGAAGAAATTCTTTATCTCCAACTTCAATGGCGACTCTACTCTGAAACTATGCCCCCAGTTCCAGATCTTTGCACCTCCTCGCCCCCCCCCCCCCCCCCGCCCCCCGCCCACTCCACCCGAGCCAAATACAGTCTCAGTATCAATTCTATGAACCCTCTCAAAATCTTACACATTACATTAAAAGTCTTCTCACCCACTACACCACCTCCAGATCCCTATGATCGGCCGATTTGGGGTTGCTGAATGACCCGCAGTCTAGGCATAAGCTCAGGGGCGACCGCTCCTTTACGATCGCAGCTCCTAGATTGTGGAACAGCATCCCCCTCCCCATTAGAACTGCCCCCTCCATCGACTCCTTTAGACTTAAAACGTATCTGTTCTCCCATGCCTTTCCCTATGTCCTCTGAGTGAGGGCTATTTGTATATATGTATGTAGCCTGCTTGTGTATACTACTCTTATAACAAATGTAAAGCACTTTGGTCAACAAGAGTTGTTTTTTAAATGTGCTATATAAATAAATGTGACTTGACTTGACATGCAATAAGATCTTCTCTCATTCTTCTCAACTGCAATGACTCCTCCCCCACTATCTACCTCTCTGATATCCAAATATCTTACTGTAGTTGGCTCCACAAGACTACCACATCCCCCTGATCCCAAACCAGCAATCAGCCAGAAACACTGCCTGGCTGGCTGCTGCAAGGAGACATATCCAAAAATTTGTAAAACAGTCCTGCTGTTAAAATCAGGCAGGACCTCTCGTGCGTCTTGTATTTCTGCTGAAGAAGTTGCCCAATAATCTCACCACCTGCTTATTATCAGGTACAACCTTTCTAGATGTCTACTGTAGCACTTGCACTGACAGAGCAGCCCCTTTGGAAGTCAACAATGTAGGGGTTCATTTTCTGCATGGGCAAATTCATTATTAAGGTGCCTTAATCTTGGGTTTGGCCAGAAATCCACAGGCAAGTCCATCATGAAGGGGAGATGTGTCCTGGTGAGGGAGGCAAGCTGCCCTTTGCATCTCTAGCAGTCACAGTGTACTAGACACACTGCTCTTTCCCCCTCTGGGACCAGATGTCACACTATATTAGATATGCCGTTCTACACCACTGCGCGAGCAGACGTCAGAGTACATTAGATACATTATCCATTCCCTCTCCAGTCGACGATCACAGAGCATCAAAGGCATTGCCTGTCCTCCTTCTGGGGCCTTGTGACACTATGCTTCAGATAAACTTATTTTACCCTCCGGGGTCAGGCGTCACAGCATATTAGTCCCTTTCCTACATAGTGCGACATTGTCCTTTTTCCCCTCCAGCATCTATTGTCAGAATGCTTGAGTTACACCATTCACTGTCTTTTCTACATGTGTCAGAATGCTCGAGGTAAACAGCCCTTTCCTCTGAGTTGGTGCTCAGGTACACTGTATATTACCCCATGTCAAGTGCTTGAGCCACACTGTCCTTTCCACAGGTCAGAGTGTTCAAGGTATTCTGTCCTTCCCCAGAATACTGTCCTTTCCCCATTTTATAGTGTTCCAGGAACACTCTCCTCACTACTGTGTCAGATTGCTCAAGGAACACTGTTCTTTCTCCATTTTATGATGCTTGAAGTACTCTATCCTTTCTTCATTGTGTCAGAGGTGCACTGTCCTTTTACCCAGTGTCAGAATGCTTGATGTACACTGTCCACTCCCCATTCTCATAGTGCAAGATGTGCTGTCTGGTGTCAGTGTGCATGGGTTACACTGTCCTCTTCCCCCAGTGTCAGAGTACACAGGGTACTCTGTCCTTTCCCCAGTCAGAGAACTCACAATACAGTGTCCATTCCTTATTCTTATAGTGTGATGTACGCTGTGTAGTGTCAGCGTGCATGGGTTACCCTATCCTCTGCCCCCAGTGTCAGAGAACCCGGGGTATCCTGTCCACTCTGCATTCTCTCAGTGCAAGGTACAAAGTCCATCGCTTGGTGTGAGCGTGTATGGGCTACACTGTCCTTTCCCCTCCCAGTGCCAGATTGCTCGAGGTACATTGCCCTTTTTCTTTCTGCAGTTGTCAGTGATGCATATTTTGTCATATTCTGGCAAAACAAAATTACTTCCAATTTTACTTCTAAAGTGCTTGGACATCCACCGAGTGGGAATAATGTTTGGGGATGGATTGAGTGAACAGATATAGTGGACTGCTCCACATCTACTGCACTTGGTGCAATGGTTCTGGCAGTTGACTCCTCTTGCACTCCAAGGGTTTAACATTCAATAAGACATGCCTGTGCATAGTGCTGCTTTCTCCAGTTAGCTGCCAATTTGTTCCACAAGCAGAGGCGTTACCTGGGAATGCTAGAAGTGTCACGAGTATATAGAGTGACTCCAAGTTACCAGCTCAGTACGGGTGTGAGGGCGAAAGCATGCACAGCGTGCCAGGCTTCTGTCTGAACTACGCCACTCTGCTTTACTTAAATGACAAAAGTGCAACGGGTCTTACAGTTATCATCTGCAAGAAAAAGTGCAATCTGGACAATCCCCTGGACCTCGATTGCCCTACTCTGGACAAGAGACTGCATTTACCCGATCTAGTCCGCTAAAAGATCACCTTTAATCCTCCAGCACTCCAAGGAATAGAGTCCCAGTCTACTCAACCTCTCCCTTGAACTGACTCACAAAAAAACCACTGCACTTTAAAGGGTTAAACTATACATTAGACTTTATTTTAGATATACAACGTAGAAACTAAGCCCTTCGGCCCGCCGAGTCTGCGCCGACCAGCGATCATCCCATACATCAGCAGTATCCTCCACACTAGGGACAATTTACAGAAGCCAATTGACCTACAAACCTGTACACCTATGGAGTGTGGGAGGAAACCGGAGAACCCGGAGAAAATCCACATGGTCACAGGGAGAATGTACAAACTCCGTACTGACAGCACACGTACTCAGGATTGAGCCCGGGATCACAGGTGCTGTAGGCAGCAACTCTACCACTGTGACAGTGCTGCCCTGATGGCGACTTGGTGGGCTAAAGAGCCTGTTTCTTGCAACCAATTCCATGAATCAATTGAAGGGGGAAGGCTGTAGATTAGTTCACAAGTTATAGGAGAAGAATTAGGCTATTCGGCCCATCGAGTTTACTCTGCCATTCAATATCCAATCCCATTTTCCTGCCTTCGCCCCATAACCATTGACACCTGTTCTAATCAAGAACATGTCTATCTCTGCCTTAAAAATATCCACTGACTTGGCCTCGACAGCCCTCCACAGATACAGCGCAGAAATAGGTCATTCAGTCCAGAGCCCATGCCTTCTTCCCCAGCCGTGACTAAACAGCAGTGACAGTACCTGTTCAGTGCAAAGGCATAATGAAAGCCGATGCTGTGCTGATCAGTCAGGTCACAGGTCGGCAGCTCCTTCAGTGTTTCCACCAACTTCACCATGCCATCATAATCCTGTCAGTGAAGCGAAGCACTCCGTCAAAACAAAATTAGATTAAAGTTGTACAAATTCAACCTGATAACTTCTAAAAGTAAAAAAAAGTTCTTGTGAAGATAGACAATAACATCCCAATATCGTCTGGTATATATAATCTGTTAGGCATGTTTGCCTTCAAAAAAAATTATATTACCTGGATATCTCTGTAAGAGAAAAGGAGGTTTGTGATAACGTCAGGTGTAATGACCTCCGTGCTTTCCATACGTAACTTTATGGCAGATAGCTGCTTGGCCAACTCTTCCCCTTGGTACTTCTCCCGTGCTTTTCTAATATCACTCAGCAGAGTATCCTTCAAATACGTGCTGTGGACAGATCAGTGATTGCTCATCAGATGTGAATGGTGACAGCAACGATAGAAAGTGTGGCACCGTGAAAATTGTAAATATCACTAACCAACCTTGAATATTTGGTACATTTTCCAAAGTTATGCAAGTGATATACCATTGGACATGGTCTCTGGAACTGTTGTGCTATAATTCTGAGAATTATATTCTGCACTCTGTATTTTACCCTTCACTCCACCTGTGGTACTCGAGTTTGACGACTGTATTTAGGTATAATATTATCTGACTTTGAGTGGACAGCATGCAAAACAAAGCTTTTCAGTGTACCTTGGCACACGTGACAATAGTAACCCTAAAATCCATGGCCCAAAAATTCTGTACTACAAACAGCATGTTAAATAGTGCAGTGAACTATTTTTGCCAGTTTTGTGCAGTAATATTCTATTGTGCAGGAGAGTCCTGGAGAGTTGTGCGATACAAATCCCCAGCACTCTCTCCAACAAGTACTGCTGTGTTACAGATGATCTCAAAAGCAGTACAGGTCCAATAGGCAAAACTGTCTTTACATACACAATAAGGAATAGGAAAAGGACTTGGCCAAATGGCCCCTTCAGCATGTTCTACCATTGAGTGGATGCATGACCTGATTGTTCTTGTGATCTCAGCATCACTTCCCTGCCCACTTCCCACAAGCCTTGAATCCCCTACATACCAACAGTTTGCCTAACGTCAGCTTTGAACATGTTCAATGACTCCACCTTCATAACTCTGTGGGCAGAGAATTCCAAAATTATGCCACTCAATCAAAGATGATGTTCCTCATCTCCACTTATAATCTCCACTTACTCTTACTGTGAAATAAAGCCCAGATTCCTCCCAAAAGGAAAACATCCTCGAGCATCTACCGCGTTAATCTTTCTCAGAATCCTGCACATTTCAAGATAATCTCTCATCCCTTTAAAAGTCACGAGCACAGGCCCAACCTGCTAATCTTTGAAAGTCATAGAGCCATATGTCCATGCTGACCAAGATGCCCTCCTGAGCTAATCCCATGAGCTAATGGCACATATTCCTGTAAACATTTCGTAGTAGTTTACATGCCTTTAAAACGTGTAACTACAATCTACCCTCGTGATAACAGATTTCAGTTATAACAGACGGAGTATCCCACAGTAATCAGACACCATTGTCTCTTTAAGAACACAGGCTACGAGTTATATTGCGGAAGCCACTGATATTGACAGGCAATTGCTTTGACTGACAATAGTGTAATGCCACTCTATTAAACAATGTAACAAACAGTCTTTAGTATTTTTGGCCTGCAGCAATAAAAATACATTTTTAGCTATTCAACAGAACTTTGTATTTGAAACAACTCATTATTTCACTGAATGGTTGGAGTAAATCCCTTACTCTGTTTTCGTGGACAATCGGCAATAACAGATATATACTCGCCGCTACAGCTTCTTCTGGTAGCTTGTTCCAGACACTCACCTTCCCTTTATAACCTTTCCTGTCTCACCTTAAACCTGTGCTTCCCAGTTTTAAACTCCCCTATCCTAGGAAATAGACTGTGATCATTCACCTTATCTATGCACCACGTGATTTTACAAAACTCAACAAGGTCACCCCTACATCTCTGATGAGTCGAGGGGATAAAACCTCCAACCTATCCAGTCTCTCCTTGCAAATTAAGTCTTTTGGTCCTCTTTTCCAGGATTGTTTGAGATCATAATTTGTGCAGAGAAGATGCGGGCATGGGTTGGGAAAGCAGCTTGCTGTCAACTGAGCGTGGCTCAGACTAACGGGTAGAGAGAGTCAGCCCCAAGATGACGGAAGAGTTGGAGGGCCAAGCGCCAGGGCATCAGAGGTCAGGGCAGTGAAAGGTCAGTACCAAGCATTGACTCGTCAAAGATAAGGGACATGATCAAGTCAGTCCTGAGTAGATAGTTTGTTAGGGAGAGGGAGGGTAATGGAGAGAAGAGGAATTGCAGAACCAACTGGTCCTGCGAAAGAAGATGAATGCTTTAAGTTAATTGGTTTTGTGCCTAATACATTTGGGGGCATTTGAAGTTTACTTTGCAGTACTTCTAGTTTATATTTTTTTTAAGAACACCATCAGCAAATGAATGTTTAACCAATATCAAATTACACATTGCAGCCCATTTGACCTCACTCAGTGAGTCCAGTTGCCTGTGTGTATGCACAGAATGAAGAGCCCAAAACAAATCCTGTCAGGCCCACACAAGGTTTTAGAAAACAAAGTCCTGCTTGTGGTGACCAAGGTGTTGCACTGAATGAAGGAACTCTTAACCCATGGCAGCAAACAATTGAAAAAGCTTCCCATTATCATCAGTGAATTAATAGCAGTGATGACTGGTCATAGGGGCAGCACAGTGGCACAGTGGTAGAGTTGCTGCCTTACAGCACCAGAGACTCGGGTTCGATCCTGACTATGGGTGATGTCTGTACAGAGTTTGTACATTCTCCCTGTGACCATGTAGGTTTTCTCCGAGTGCTCCGGTTTCCTCCTACACTCAAAAGACGGACAGGCTTGTAAGTTAATTTGGCTACTGTAAATTGTAAATTATCCCCAGTGTGTAGGATAGTGCTCAGCTACGGGTTCGTTGCTTGTCAGCATGGACTCAGTGGGGTGAAGAACCTGTTTCCGCGCTATATCTCAAAAGTCTAAAGTCACTGCAGATGCAAATGCAAAGTTAATGCAAAGAAAGAATGATATGTGCGATGATGCATTATGTGTGGATCAGAGAATTGTCTATGTTGAAGCTGAGCAATATTTTGAGAAGCATCACAGAAAATTCTAAATTGCGAATCCAAGCTCCAGCCGCTTTAAAACAGAGCCCAAACACTCATATGCACTTTATGAAATCTTTATGAATATTCATTGTCAGCAAAGCAAACTGAGATTTACTTAAGACTATATTAGGTGTTTTTTTCCTAGTTTAGACCAACGTTGTCATAATAATAAAAACACTGGGAATTTACAGCAAACTGATTGATTGATTGATTGATATAGTATGGAAAATGTTCCTTCAGCCCACCAAGTCCATGCCGACCATCAATTACACATTCACACTAATTCTACTTCACAACCATTCCCTCTACACTAGGGGCAATTTGCAGAGACCGATTAACCTACAAACTCGCACGTCTTTGGGACGTGGGAAGAAACGGGAGCACCCAAAAGAAACAATTGTGGTCACAGGAAGAACTTGCAAACTCCACACAGACAGCACTCAAGGACAGGACCGAACATGGGTCTCTGACGCTGAGGGACAACAGCTCTACTGGCTGTGCCACTGTGCTGCCTTAACAAGACCTTCAGTTGCCAAATCATTAATTTCCATTAAGCATCTCTGGTCATTTGCAAATTGCTACCTTGTGGTAACGTCAATATCTTTCAGAAGACTGATCAGTTTCCCCACTAATGGCTGGCAGAAGGGTCCCAGAAGGTTGTCCCAGTTTGGCTGCAAGTACTCAGAGGCTCTTCGTTGAACATCATTTTCACAGCACAGGAAGTCATCATTTGTGGTTGTCACGTAGGGGATAAAGTGATAACTGCCACTCGTAGCCTAAGGAAGAAAATATACATTAAAGTCAACACAAAAAAAAAAAATCACAATATTCTCAATAGATGGTATGAAACTTCGATATGCCAGCATCTGCAGTTTCTTCTTTCACAAAACTCATAGTACCTTGCTTTGAAGGCCACTTTAAGGGGTTTTAAGTTGGTGCATTGTGAGTGACAGATATAGCCCACAATGGAGTTTCAAGAAATCTTTACACAGGGAAAGGTTTCAAAGGTCTTTTATTGTCACGTGCACCACTAAAGTACAGTGAAATACGTATTACCATACAGCAATATTAAAAAAAGCAAAAAGGCATATAACTACATAAAAGTTAACATAAACATCCACCACAGCGGATTCCCCACATTCCTCACTGTGATGGAAGGCAATAAAGTCTAATCTTCTTCCCTCATTTTCTCCCATGGTCGGGACATTCGAACCATCCGCAGTGAGTCGGGGCGATCGAAACTCCCGCAGCCGGCGACCGAAGCTCACGCATCAGAGAGAAAATAAAAACACAAGCTGGCTGAAACACTCAGCATGTCAGTGAAAAGTGAAACAGAGTTAATGTTTTAGGTCAGAGACTGTGCACCAGAACTGGGAAAAAAAAAATGACCTTATTTTAAATCATGGAGAAGGTGGCAGGAGAAATGGATGGGACAAAAAGAACCATCTGTGATGAAGCGAGATCAAGTCAAATGCTTTTTTAAAATGATACAGCATGGAAACAGGCCCTTCGGCTCACAGGATATATACCAACCATTGACTACCCATTTCCTGGGGGTGGACGATTGCAACCTTCACGTGGTCCGCCCTGTTTCAACTAATGCAATCAACTCGACGTGCACACACAGATCAAATAGAACAAGTTTTCCTGCAACTTTAGGCTGTGCACGCCACACGAAAGAAGAAGAAGATTACCCATTTCCTTCATTCTATGTCATCCCACTTTCCCCATCCACTTTCTACATGTTAGGGGCCAATTAGTGGGAGGAAACTGGGTAGTGAAAGGAAACTCACATGCTCACAAGAACATGCAAACTCCCTGCAAATAGCATCAGAGGTTAGGATCAAACCTAATTTCTGAAGGCAGTTCAATACAAATACAATCCCTCTTTCCCAGTTCTGGTGCACAGTCTCTGACCCGAAACATGAACTCTGTTTCTCTTTCCACTGATCTACGGAGTGTTTCACCCAATTCCTGTGACTGGAGGCACATACCGCAACAGTACGTTGAGTAGAGAGTGAATGATAAATATGTGGTCCCAAGTTATTGGTGCCAATTTCAGCTCACAGTTGCAGCTAGTGCAACGGCCAATGGCAACATTCCAACTGTCTCAAAGTCCAAATCCTTACTCTCTATATAACCCTGTACTTTGAAGTGGAATTCCCAAAGCAGAAACAACATCACAAGAGGCAGTTAATTTGAAATAGCACATCGGATGAAGGCATAATCTCCAGGGACTGTCAGCTGACATGTTTTACTACATCTTGGTGAAAGCGACAGATTGCAACACTAACAGTGAATTAACTAACCTTAAGTAACTGGGCACCTTTCAGATCAGTGTTGTGGTAGAGAACGATGTTGTTTGTCATACTGAAGCTCTCTCGTATGCCCAGATGATAGAAGAGTGTTGGTTGTCTGAAAACATCAGTCATGTCCACCACCGCAATGTCTGGAAAAGAAGATCTGACTGACAGTTCAATAGGTTCAGACATTCATATGTCATAGGAGCAGAATTAGGTCAGTCAGTCCATCGAGTCTACTCCACCACTCAATGATAGCTGATCTTTCTTTCCCTCTCAACCCCATTCTCCTGCCTTTTCCCTATAATCCTTGATATCCTTATTAATCGAGAATCTGTAAATCTCAGCCTTAAAAATACCCAACGGCTTGACCTCCACAACCGTCTACGGCAATGAATTCCACAGATTCACCATCCTCTGACTAAATAAATTCCTCCTTATCTTCTTTCTAAAGGTACGTCCTTTTATTCTGAGGCTGTGCCCTCTGGTCCTAGATTCTCCCACTAATGGAAACATGCTCTCCACATCCACTCTGTCCAGGAGAAGGAGATAAAAGGATGACAGATAAGGGAAGAGGAGAGGAGTGAAACGTAAAGCTTGGTGGAAGGAGACAGGAGGAAGGATCAAAGGGAAACACAAGATTTGGGGATAGGACATGAGCATGCAGAGGAGGGGAAATAGCAGGTGACTAGTGGTAGGGGGAAATGTGTGCAAACTGGGATGTGAAGTAGGGCAGAAGAGATGGGGAGGGGTGGGGGAGTATTACTTAAAATCATAGAATTCAGTGTTCATATCATCGGATTGTAAGCTACCCTATTGGAATACGAGGTGGAGTTCTTCCAATCTGCATGTGGTCTCACTCTGGCAATGGAGGAGGTCAATGGCAAAAAATGTCATTCATGGAATCGGAAGAGGAATTAAAACAGTTAGCAGGCCTTGGCAGACTGAGCGCAAGTATCCAGCAAAACAGTCATGGCTAATCTGCCTCAGGCAGAGAAAACCAAGGGCTTCATTCAAGATTCAAACCCAGGATCTGAGAGAAACATACAACACTAATTCAGACATTCTTGCCCAACTTGTCCCTGTCAACTGTGTTGCCTAACAATGCTAATCCCTGTTGCAGGCCTTATGCCTTTTCTATCCAAGTACTTGTCCAGATACCTTCTAAATATTGTAATTCTATTGACCTTTACCATATCCCTCTGGCAGCTCCTTCCATTTAACCACCACTGTCAATGTGAAAAATATAATTCTCCAATCTGCTTTAAATGTCTCACCTTAAACCTGTGCCTTTTAGTAAACAGACTCTAGACTCTCTGCCCCAGGGTAAAGATTCTATCCTAACTACACCTCATAATTTTATAAACCTCTATAAGATCACCACTCAATCTCCTACATTCCACTAATAAACACGATCTATCCAATCTCTCCTTATTACTACAACTCTCCATTCCAGGTAACATTCTGGTGAATCTCTTCTCTCTAGTGACACCACATCCTTCCTGCAGTGAGGCAATCAGAATTGTCTGCAATACTCCATCTGCAATCTGACCAAGATTTCGGACAGCTGCAATATGACATCCCAATCCTCCTACTCAATGCCATGGCCTATGAAGGCACATGTACCAAATGCCTTCTTAACTTATCGATTCACCGGTATCACTTTCAATGAGCTATGGATTTGCACATCAAGGTTCCTCCATACATTAATACTCCAAAGATCCCTCTCATTTACTTTACATGTTCTAATAGAATTTGTCTTTCCAAACTGCATCCCTTATCTTAGACACCCGCTTCATTCTTTGAATGGATCACACTTCTAAGCAAGAATCACACTTCTAAAGCCAGAGGAGTAGTACTGCTGTGATGGTCATGTTGTGCTTTGGCAATTTAGTCACGGTACAGATGCAACCTAAATCTAGAGTTAAGACAAAAGACCCACAGACCAATACCATTAAAATTCAAGGGTTGAACTCATTAACACCCAAAGCGAGTTTCTCACACTGATTCCGAGATGTATTGGGAGCCCGTGCAATGATTCCAAAAGAGGCAGAAGTACTCTAAACTGACAGAAATGTTTCGAATGTGAAGATGTAAAGTGATCAATCAGGATGGACAAAATCTCATTCCGTGCAAGACAAATAAAGAACGGTTTTGGGACAACTGATTGGCCCACAGTGGAAATAGGCCTTTGTTTGTTGCAGTCCCGTGTCGTTCCAAATGGCATAAAATTTGGCTCTCCACGTCTCCTTGACTAACATTGCTTTTTGCATATCTTCTATTCATTTGTCCAAAGTACCGTTTATATACCGTTCCTAATTCCTGTAGAGGCGACTACTTTATTCAGTGTTTCAGGGGCTCTGATACCTTCCAAGCTATATTATTTTGGGTCTGACCCATGCCAAGAGCTTGTGGCACATTTCCTCATATAAAGGTACAATTTTCACACAAAGGGGTAGGAGTGGATGAGACACCCATTAAACGTCCCATTTGGTTTTCAATACCTGGCAGTGGTGCCATACAGGGGACTGGTCCAAAACTGCCCATTTTCTAATCCTGTTAAAAACACAATCACCTCCGCAAGGAATCAAACACAGGCATACAAAAACCACCATCAGAAGAATTAATCCGTGTCCTCCTGCCTGGCAATCACACGAAAACAAACGCAAAGATTTCGGAGTAAAGCAACAGCTTCAAAGGGAAGTCAGGGACTGCTGCTTTCTTTGCTTCAACAAAACATGACTCACCCTTGAGTCTTCTGACCCTTCCACACAACCCACGGGTTTCTCCATTTAGGGTATCCCAGAGATGCAGTGGTAGCGTTACTGCTTTACAGCGCCAGAGACCCAGGTTTGATCCTGACTACAGGTGCTGTCTGTACAGAGTTTGTACCTTCTCCCCGTGAGTTTTCTCCAGGTGCCCCAGTTTCCTCCCACATTCCAAAGATGTACAGGTTTGTAGGTTGATTGGCATCGATAAAATTTGTAAATTGTGTCTAGGATAGTGCTAGTGTACGGGGATCGCTGGTCGATGCAGACTTGGTGGACTGAAGGGCCTGTTTCTGCGCTGTATCTCTAAACGAAAGTAAATATTTATTGTTCATTTATTGTCTACAGACTCTGCAGACAAGTGAAAAGGCGACGGCTTCTGCTATGTACAATACGACAGAACTTTATTTATCCCAGGAGGGAAATTGATCAATGATGCATTGTTGTGACGCTCTTAACTCAATTCTATCACCCTTACCAGGAATACCCGATTATAAAATAATATCCCTTTAATCTACCAAGGGAATGCACCTCCAACATTTTATTGCCGATCTCCATACCACTGCAAGCCAATGCCAAAATGGCACTAAGCAAACTGAGTTATACCCAGGCACTGGACATATTAAATTATTTAGTCATCATCTCTCTTGGGACAGCATGCTCATGAGAAAGCCTTAATTTCTCATGAATTCAACTGCAAGTGTGATTTTGTTGTTGCTGTTTGTTGTCTTAAATATTTACAATAGGCAATCAGCAGAAGTACCATTTCTTGGAAATTGATTGACTTTGGAAAGAGAAACAAGAGCAACATTTAACCATGAGAAAGGAAATGGTTTTGGCCTTAAGAGAGGAGGTCTGTTCCTTTGGGAAAGGAAGGAACAAGGCACTTATGGATACAAGTGGAGCTGGCTCCCAATACATGGAGTTCTTTTTACTCCTGTGGAAAATCCTTTGGGGAGTGTGACTTTGAAGAAGGATTTGACCTCGGGGAGAAAACTATTCAAAATAAGTTTATGGATCTATACAAAAACACTATTTATCCTTGAAAGGCAAGGAGTTGCAGTCAGAGGAAATTAGGGTACTTAAAGAAATTAAGAGTTACTTAAACAACTTGCAGAGCAAAACATGTTAAAGGCATAGAGAGTGATAAAGGGAAAATAGATTATTTAAAAACAAACACAGATGAAACTATTACAGGCTATGAGATCATAAATAGCAAACTTGTTAAATGAGAACTGTGCATTGTTTCAGGTAGACAAAAATGCTGGAGAAACTCAGCGGGTGAGGCAGCATCTATAGAGCGAAGGACATAGGCAACGTTTCGGGTTGAATCAGTTTAAAGAATAGAGAAGAAGAAATAAACATCAGCAAAACCAAGTAACATTGCTAAGACGTTGTACATTTATGTTTTTAAAAATGGTAATGGAGAAAGTACCAAAACCTGCAATTAAGAAATCTCTTGCACATAACAATTTCCATCCCAGAGCATTAAAAGAAAAAAGGCTAATTACAATATCTTTAATTTCTAAAATTCCACCTCTTATTATGAAAATTTACTAATGTCAGTCGATTACAAAAGAGGAAAGGAAAACGTGCAAAGCGTTGGAAACAATTGAACATCAACTTTAAAAAAAAAGTGCAACCCATTATCAAGGGCCAAGAGTCAAAGAGTTGAAAGACGGAAATGTGGAGCATCAATCAGGTTTTAATAATCTCATTCAACGTATTGTGGAGACCTTTAACACAAAGAGGTAACAGATAGCGACAACAGCAATGTGGATGGTTTTCCAATATTAAAAAAGTAATCCTGGCAGAGGAAAAAATATATACAAGACACACCATTGATGGGATCAGGAAATTAAATGCCATTGTGTCCTACATTTTGCATTGCAGGGCTCTCACGTTTTTTCTCTGTTTCCAGCCGGGCAACCTAGGCAGCTTTTTAGGTTGCCAAATGACAGTTTAGGTGGTCATTTAAGACGGCATGCATGACGCGTGCGATAATGTGCTCGGACGAAGTGCATAGTTACCAGTCGGAAATATGCTCAATGAAGCATTCACATATTATTTCTGCTTCAAATATAGTCCCAACTAAACATATTCACCAATCAAGACATGATATATACCACAATGACATGCAGCAAAATCATAATACAGTATCTCAACTCTTTTTACATGTTGCAATGAATGCAATTTCTATTATTTTATTCCACTTCCAAACAAAAATGTGGTTGGATTATTCAGCATATGATCAACCTCGGTGAGACCAAGCGCAGGCTTGGCGATCACTTCGCACAACACCTCCATTCAGTTTGCAATAACCAACCTGATCTCCCCGTGGCTCAGCACTCAACTCCCCCTCCCATTCCGAATCCGACCTTTTCTGTCTTGGCGTTCTCCATGGCCAGTGTGAGGCCCACCACAAATTGGAGGAACAGCCCCTCATATTTTGCTTGGGTAGTTTACACCCCAGCAGTACGAAGATTGACTTCTCCAATTTCAGGTAGTCCCTACTTTCTTCTCCCTTCCCAGCTCTCCCTCAGACCACTGTATCCGCCTCTTCCTTTTTTCTTCCCCCCCTCCCCCCCCCCACACCCTCACATCAGTCTGAAGAAGGGTCTTGACCCAAAACTTTGCCTATTTCCTTCGCTCCATAGACTGAATTTCTCCAGAATTTTTGTCTACCCATTCACACAAGTTCTGTTATCCCACTTTCCTCACCCACTCCCTACACATTAGGGGCAATTTTACAGAGACAAGTTAACCTACAAAGCCAATGCGTCTTTGAGATGTGGGAGGAAACCCACACGCTTGCAGGGAGAATGTGCAAATTCAACACAGACAGTGTCCGAGGACAGGATTGAACACAGATCTCTGGCGTGTGAAGCAGCAAGTCCACCAGCTGTGCCACTATATTTTGTTTTCCAGCACACAAAAAAATGATACGTTGATAACTTAGGTTACTAAAAAAAAAAGAAACTATCCATTTTCAGTCTTAAATCTCTAAGTGACGCTATGTCCCCCTTTACAGCTATTGTATGGTTTAATTCAGTTCAAGACTATGGGAAAGTACATTGGTCATAAAGTTGCTGCCTAAGTGCCAGAGACACGGAATTGATCCTGAATATGGGTGCTGTCTGTATGGAGTTGGTTCCTTTTCCCTTTGATCGCATGGGTTTTCTCCAGGTGCTCTTGTTTCCTTCCACATTCCAAAGGTGTGCCGGAACCTTTTTCAGACCCAACCCAAAACGTAATATTTTCCTTTTGTCCAGAGATTCTGTCTGGCCCGTTGAGTTATTCCAGCTATTTGTGTCTCTCTTCAGTTTAACCTAGCATCTGCAGTTCCTTCCTACACACAAGATACTATACGATAGAACTTTATTAATTCCAGGAGGGAAATTGTGTGTGTGTGTGTGTGTAACTTCCAAACAAAAATGTGGTTGGATTATTCACTCTGTTGTGCTGCTGCAAGTAAGGATTTCATTGTTCTAACTGGGGCATGAGACAATAAAACACTCTTGACCTTTTGACTTACGTCGCTAATGTGTGGGTGATCGGTGGTCGGTGTTGACCCAGTGGGCCAAAGGGCCTGTTTCCACGCTGTATCTTTAAATTAAACTAAAAACACTAAAACCAGAGGAAATCTAAAGAATGGGTCTCTACCCGAAACGTCACACAATTTCTACTATCCAGAGATGCTGGTTGCTCCATGGAGTTCCCCCGCACAATTAAAGCATGGAATAGTCTTCACCGTACCATAGTTTCCCAATCAGACTCAACAAAATTTAAGGTAGCTCTTTTTTCCCCCAAGAACCCTTTTTTGTTTAAGTCCAAGCAAGAGTCAAAAGCGTTTTATTGTCATGTGTCCTAGATAGGACAATGAAATTCTTGCTTGCTGCAGCACAACAGAAAATGTAAACATAATAGCGAACAGGAGATAAAAGTTCAGTGTGTCTATATACCATAGATCATATATATACACAATAAATAAACTGATAAAGTGCAATAGGCTGTTATTTTTCAGAGTTTGGAGTTTGGTGGTGAAGAGTCCACTCCAGTTTAAATTCAATTTGGAATATTTTCGGAGGACCAGGAAACCAAGAAGCAAGAGTCACTCCAGGGAGTTACTCCAGCTCCAATGAGTGATTCTGTGTTGGTTTTCAGCGGTCGTGGCGAGGCGGCGACTGGACAGCAATGGAGGGGGAGGGGGAGGGGGAGGGGGAGGGGGAGGGGGAGGGGGAGGGGGAGGGGGGGGGGGAGGGGGAGGGGGAGGGGGAGGGGGAGGGGGAGGGGGAGAGGGAGAGGGAGAGAGAGAGAGAGAGAGAGAGAGATCAGAGTTGAACGGTAGGTGTCCCTCGTGCTTGCCGTTGGCACCCGGGGAACCATTAAGTTGGAGCCCTGTATTGGTACAAGGTTGAAACAGGCTAACTTGCTCTGCCGAACAAAGTGGCCATACCCCAGTTGCACAATAATGAGATTCTGCTGACTTGCACTCATTCACAAAGAGACACATTTTTGTTAAAGCTGAATGTATGCTTTTGAAAATTCCACATGTATACATATATTGTTAATTTATTTCCACAGTGTTTCACATTGCCGCGGCGAAGACAGAGATAGGATCACAGTAAATTTATTTAAAGATCATTGTAAGCAATTTTAAAATCAGGTTATTTAAAGATGCAGGACAAGATATCGCTATTAAATGTTCAATGTCGCCACTAAATCCAAATACAGCTGAATTATAAACACTGCTGCAGAACTTTTTAAGGAATGCATATTATTGGAATAGGCAAAGATAAATGATTGCAGTACCTTTAACATTAGTGATTAGGGAGGTTAATGTTCGCCTGCACGGTCTCATTTACGACTCTTGGCACAATGGCAGAGAAAAGTTGGCACATTGCTTGCATCAAAAGCAACAGTCAGGCATATTAATATCTCTGTGTCCTTTTTTATTTTTGGAGCTATCCAATTTAACTCAGTGACTCCTTGAAGTAAACTTCCCCGCCCTTCACCCGAGTTATGGTTGAAGGAGTCTTGATTTACCTGGTAAGTAGAAAATCAACCCCTTGTGCAAACTCTGTGTCCTATTCCTTAAATTAATTACCGAACAATGGTACAAGGCAATCTGCAGATCCTCCTGGTGAAATCTTGCAGCCCAACTTCACCAATGCTGTTTCAAGTGCATTTTAGGTTAGTTTAGTTTAGAGATACAACGTGGGAAAAAGCCCTTTGGCCCACCGAGTCCGCACTGACCAGCAATCCCCGTACACAAACACTCTCCTACACACTAGGGAGAATTTACAATTTTTAGCAAAGTTCCTCAACTTACAGACCTGTACGTCTATGGAATGTGGAAAGAAACCGGAGCAGCCGGTGAAAACCTACGCGGTCATGAGGAAAACGTACAAATTCTGTACAGACAGCAGCCGTAGTCAGGACTGAGCCCAGGTCTCTGGCGTACAGGTCTCTGCATTGCAAACAAGTTGGATGAGCATGACTTGAGCTTAGTAGAATGAATTGATCCAGCAGGTCTACGTAAGTGAAAATGATTCAGCTAATGTTTTTCTGGTAGAATAATTTAGTAGAGGGGGTTAAATGGGTACATATTGGCTAACCTCCAGAACTGGTACAAGGCATGCTCCTAAAGGTAACTTCCCCAGGTGATCTCTCAGAACAGTGGCACAGCTGGTAGAGCTGTTGCCTCACAGCACCAGAGACCCGGGTCCGATCTGTGTGGAATTTACACATTCTCCCTGTGATCGTATGGGGTTCCTCCGGGTGCTCTGGTTTCCTCCGTCATGCCAAAGGCAATTGGTTTGTGTAAAACAAAAGATTGCCCTGAATGTGTAGGAAGTGGACGAGAAAGCGGGATAGCATAGAACAATGTGAACAGGAGATCGATGGTCGGCATGGACATGATGGATCAAAGGGGCCGTTTCCAAGCTGTATCTCTAAACTGACTAAGAGTCTTAATATTTCTCAAAGATGCAGTGCAACTCTACACAGCAATGTGCAGGAGTTTAACACTTGTTCAGCTTTTGAAAGGTCACACCATCAAATCCTTGACATTGTAGGGTGAGGGTCTGCATGATCGTCTATAATTTCACTTTAGACATCTTATTTGTTGATTATTGGTGGAGGATTTGTAATTGCCAGCCATTCACTGCCACAACCATCCTTGTAGAACACCCTGACATCCATGTGGATCAAGTGGCAGCTAAAACACAACTCAGAAGTCGCCTAGGAAGATAAGTTCTCAATATTGAGCGCACACTTTATTCATGATCACTTCTTATGCATTTGATCCTGCTTCCATCTTTAACATTGTGCTTGCTATCATCAGGACTGGCCAAACTGCAAAATGAGATGAGTGTATTTATTCTAACAGTTCTATTAATATGTTTCCATGTACAGTTGCTGATGCATTATCGGAATAACTCAAGTAATAACCCAGCATGCCACGCTTCACCCTTGACCTTTCATTTGACCACTTCAATTAATAACAGACTAATCCTCATCTCCAAGAGATCATCTGATCATTGCAGATAAGTGATATCTCAAACATATTGATTAATGGTCAAGGCTCTTATACAATTTAAATGGATGAGTTTTAGAGTTGTGACAATGTAATAAAAAAAGTTTCATGCTTTAAGTAAAATAAATTGATTTACGTTTGTTCCTTCTAGGTTTCCAGCATGTTTTCATTGTAGTCACTGGGAAATAGCACAGACACAGGCCATTCACCCTCTGGGTCTACTCCAATTGTCAAGCACCCACTTACACTAATCCTACCTTAATCTATTTTATCCCCACATATTCCTATACGAGGAGAATCCAGTCTGAGGTTATTTTATGAAATGCCCCACTGCACAAAATCTCCCAAAATGTTTCTCGAACATATTGTTTGAAACACAAAACTGGCAGCCATTTTGGACACACAGCATAACAAATTCACACGAGAGTGAGACCCAACAATGATTGTGAATTCTATAACATCAGTTTCAATCAGCAGATTGCCTGACTTGCTCCTGCCTCCGGCCTCTCCCTCAACCGTTCATAGAGATGCTGCCTGTCCATCCAAAATTGGACCCGAGTTTTGCTATTACTGCAGCAAACCCCATGAACCAAAATAATCACATCCTTGCATTGGAGCATTGACCTACAATGCACCAAGAGACATAGCATCAGAGACCCATAAAGCAAAGAAACAGGCCCCTTGGCCCCACTCATTATTAGCAATCAAAATGCCCTGTCTAAGCTAGTCCCATTTTCCCATGTTTGGCCCATATCCCTCTAAATGTTTCCTATCCATGTACTTGTGCAAGTATCTTTACACATTGTTATAGTGCCTACATGTTGTTATGGTACCAACTATATCCCATCAGCTCATTCCACATACCCACCACCCTGAAAATGTTATCCCTCATGTCCTACCATAACTTAATTTCTCTCACCTTAAACTTATGTCTTCATGTTCTCAGTTGCCCTAATGTAGGGTAAAATACAGCGTATTCACCTAATCTATTCACCTCATTATGTTATATACCTCTATACGATCACCCCCCCCCCCCCCCCCCCCCACCCAGTCTCCTGCACTCCCTGCCTTCATGCATTGAAAAAAAAACAAATTATGGTTTCCAGTGTCCTAATGTAGGACAGGCCTCTGACATAATTTAATTTTTTTTTTTAAATTGGAAAACGTTTATGTGGTTCATGCTGTTTTAAACAGAAACAAATACGTCAATAGACGTTTGAAATTTACCACAATGAATGAAAACCAATATTACTCTGAGAGAGTTTTACCTCCTCTTTCATAACTCAATGAAAGTTACTAATGAGGTGTTCTATTTTTGGTGGCATTAGCTAAGGGATTGATGCTTGCTAGGAATCAAACAGAACTCTATTCCCTTCCATGCTGAGTTAACAAGCAGTGTTTGTGTAATATCCCAATGAAATGACACATGGTTCAGCACTCTGTGAACTGTGTGCTCAAATCCTCTAACATACTGATATGGAGAACAGAACATTATAAAACAACAAACTCCTCCACTCCAGAATCAGGACAATCCCCACAGTTTGCTCTTTTATACTACAGCTTGCAGATATTTTATTTATTGCTTCTCTGTAAATAACCAATGCTTTTCAAAGTTACACATTCATTCCAACAGCTGGTGAGTGAAAATATTAATAACCAATACTTGTATTACTGCTTCCAATCCATTTTCCTACAAATTACACTTTAATGAAAATATTTAAAAGGCAATATGCTAGTTCAAGTTATTTTTTGTCACGGTTACATGGAAACAGGCCCTTCAGACCAACTTGCCCATGCCGACCAAGATGAACCTCATCAACACTAACTCACCTACCTGCGTTTGACCCATAATTCCCGTAAACTTTTCCTATCCATGTTCCTCTCCAAATGTTAAACACATATTGAAATTACTAGCACTTTTGTTTTCTTAATTTATAGATTAAATACAAATGCATTTCAAAAACTATTCATTAGTTCTTATAACTTCCATGGGCTCTTCTCTATATTGCTGTTCAGCCAGATAAATAACAAATAATTGCTTTCTTTGAAAAAATAAATACCAAACCCATGAATATTTTTATACTAAATTATACAAGTAGCTAAACAACTTGTATATTTTAGTCAACCACAATAGTTAGCAAAATATAAATTTCATTTACTAATCCTTTTCACTACAACACTGCACATATACCAGAATTAACAGTGTTTCCCAATTAATGACAATACAGATAACAAACTCTATATGTTGTACTAACGAGGAACATACATAACCATATAGTATATCATGTATTTCTTAAACTCAATTGTAACTTCCAAAGCTTTATATTAAACAGCATAATAATCACAATTATACATCGCTCCCCAAGTGTTTTAAATATTATAAACTCAATGCAGAACATGGGCACTTTATGTGAGGGGGTTGCATTTCTAGGAAATGGTCCATGTTACAACTTTACGTGATGTGAAGCTGCATAATCTGCATGTGCGCCAAGAAATACAAGCTGAAAAAATGTTGTGCTTATTATTTACTTTTTCCACAAAATCCTTTTGGAAACTTTGTCCACATAAATTCCATGATAGCAAATTTTATTCCATATCTCAAGATTTTGGATAGTTATGTGTGAATTAACGGTGATCTTCCATTACCTGAACGGCAATAAGGTGGGTGTTGAATGCAATAACAATACTCATACTGTACATCTATACTTTGAATATATCCCATGTTATTGCCACTCTCACTCACTCACATTGTTGTGCTGCCTGTGATATCCACAGACATTATACCATTCATTTTCCGCTCTGTTCCTTTGGAAGTTAGGAAGTCACTGCTTTGACCTTCCCACTGGGTGTTTTCTAGTCCCTGCCATTCCACCATAGTTCTCAGCATCCTTGCTGCGGCTGGGATACACTACGCTGAGCCGGTATTAGTAACTCATAGTTAGTAAAACGGAGTTAAAATCACACATAGCTTGAGACTCCAAGTTGCCCCCACATGGCAACATAACCTACCCTCGAGGCATCCATTTCAACCCAAGCCTGGTTCAGGCCATCCAGTTCCTGAACCTCAGAGATACTGTAATTGCTGCACACTTTCTGAAGTCCTGTTCACTCTTGTCCACCACAACAGTATATTTCAACCTCTGAAATGTCCTCACTGCTATAGCCTGTGTTAATCATATCACCCTCCGTCATCCCTAAAGATTCTGGCAATTATAGTCATTGGCCCAACACTGATGAACCAATGCCATATGGAATCATACAGCACAGGCTTTGACCATGCTAACCTATTTGCCCATTGGGCAAAAAGCACCAGATGATGTTTGTGTGCCCAGTCATCTAGATTAAAATGACTCACACGGTGAATGGTTGGGTCCTGGGGAGTTTTGTAGAGCAGAGGGATCTTGGAGTACAGGTGCATAGTTCCCTAAAAGTGGTGTTGCAGGTAGATAGATTGGGTAAAGAAGGTTATCGGTACTTTGGCTTTCATCATTTAAAGTGCTGAATATAGAAGTTGGGCATTATGTTCAGTTGCACAAGACCCCATTTGAAATACTGTGTTGAGTTTTGGTCTCCCTGGTATAGGAAGGATGTTGTTAAGCTGGAAAGTGAGCAGAGAAGATTTACAAGGATGTTGCCAGGAATCTAGAGCCTGAGCTATAGCAAGAGGTTGGGCAGGGTAGGACTTTATTCCTTACAGCGCAGAAGGCTGAAAGATGATTTTATAGAGGTGTATAAAATCATGAGAGAAATTAATAGGATGAATGTGCAGAGTCCTTTGCCCAGGGTAGGAGAATTAAGAAACAGAGGACATAGGTTTAAGGTGAGAATGGAAAGATTTGGAAAGAGATGAGGAATCACTTTTTCAGCCAGAGAGTTGTGAATCTGTGAAATTCTCTGCCACAGAAGGCAGTAGATGCCAATTCACTGCACGTCTTCAAGAGAGGGTTAGATTTAGCTCTTAGGGCTAGAGGAATCAAGGGATATGGGGAAAAAGTAGGAACGGGGTACGGATTTTGGATGATCAACCATGATCATATTGAATGGCGGCGATGGCTCGAAGGGCCTACTACCTATTTTCTATGTTTCCATGTTTCTATTTAATAGGAACTCAAGGGGTAGCTTTCTCACACAGACAGTGGTGGACATATGGAACAAACTGCTAGCGAAGGTAGTTGAGGCATGGACAATAACAGCATTTAAAAGATGCTTGGACATCATGGATACGATTGGTTTTGAGCGATATGCGCCAAACCTGGGCAAATGGGACTAGATTAGATGGGTTACCTTGGCTGGCATGGATAAGTTAAACCGAGAGTCAAGAGGCTTATGTCTTTGCTGTGTGGCTAAATGACTCTTTGTCCTCCTCCTCAGTCAAGTTCACTGTAGATTCCATCTAGACTGGTGACAGTCTGCACCATGATCATGTCCAGTTCTGTATAAAAGAGTCATCATTCACCTTCCCAAATGGAGGAAAGTGTGGGTGCTGTTTCCCATTCACCTTGTTCATGTTGTGGACACTGTTGGTTCTAGTTTATCCACATATGAGAGCTTTAGTATTGCTGATGTTTCTGGAGCACATCTGACTAATGCTATTCACCAAGCTTGTGGCTACAGGATCACCGCTCAAAGCTGCAACTCTTTGAAGCACACAGCTCCTTAACTCAACCCAATCTGTGCCCATGATTACAGGGAAAAAGCTCTGGCTTATATCCATGATAAGTAACCAGACTCATCTCAAAACACTGGTAACCCAACAGCTCATCTCCCCTGATTTTACAGAATTCCTTCCAACTTCCCCTATTCTCACCAGCATGTGCTTCTAATACCAGTTTACTACACATTAGTGAGGAGTATCAGATCCAGAGGGCTTGCAGCATAGCATCTTCTGAGGTCTTCTGTGGTTATTAAGGGCCCACTTGGCCGTCATTTGCGCCTCATTTACGCGTCATATGTAAAATAGGTCGACACGATGTGATGCACGGGTAGTGTGTGGGTAATGCGGGCAGCGCATGGAGAGGCGTGGAGGGGTGTGGAGTAGCGCGCGCGCTCCGGGATTTAATGCTGCTTGAAATCCTCGTGTGCCACCTGCCGCGCGCCTCAGGGTATTCTAATGACGTCACACGCACCAGACAGCATAATGACGCGTGATATGAGTGCGACACCGCACGTAACGATGCATCAACCTATTTTACATATGACGCGTAAATGATGTTCAAATGACGGCCAAGTGGGACAGGCCCTTAAGAAGCTGCTGATAATACTATCACCAGATGTGGAGTAAACTACATTTAATGTACCCCATTCAACCTCCTCGTTCTCCATTCCCAGGCATAGTTAGTATCCTGACTGGAGCGGCACAGTGGCTCAGCTGGTAAAGCTGCTGCCTCACAATGCCAGTATCACGGGTTCGATCCTAACCACCGGTGCTGTCAGTGTGGAGTTTGTACATTCTCCCTATGACCGCACGCATTCTCCGGTTGCCACCCACATTCCAAAGGCGTGTGGGTTTGTAGGTTAAGTGGCGTCTGCAAAATTGCCCCAAATATGTTGGGAGTGGATGAGAAATTGCCTCTCTAAACTAAACTTATCAGTTGTTGGTGGCCTCCCAAAATACTTCCACCATGGACATCTTCCTGCACCCAAGATAAACGGGAACCACGGCCGCCCGCCGCCCCCCCCTCCCTGCAATAATCTTCTTGAGGTGGTTGTACTCCCATGTAAAGTGCTCAAAGTCTGGTAGTGTGTGGGAAAGGGTTACATCCAGTGATGGAAACGGGGGGGGGGTACACAGGGGGACGGCGTTCCCCTAGTTTTCAGTTTTGAGTTTCATTCCTGTGCGTGAATTCGCAACTTTATGCTGCGCTACTTAATCCAAGGGCGAGCGAACGAGTGGACAGACAGACGAAAGCAACGATCATAGAGCGCAATATATGACATTTCGGGACGAGACCCTTCTTCTGACAGAGTCAGGGGAAAGAGGAACAAGAAATATCGACGGTACGAAGGACAAATGAATGGAAGATATGCCTAAACCTCTCGTTTCCCTTTCATTAACTCGCAGGCACGTTTTAAGCGCACATTTTGATTGTTTTCCATTCTACCATAGAGATATAAAACAGCTGTAAACCACTGGCGGGACTGTGGCAGAAAGCGAACTCCCAGTCAAAGTAGCGAACATGGTTGTTTGCAACGTGGTATCTTGGTCCACATGGCTCGAACTGGAGGGGGCCGTAGGTTTGTCTCAGCGAGGCTAGTTGGGATCTGAATCTGTCCTTTGGATCTCTCTCACTCTCTCACTCCCTCTCTCTCACCCTCCCGCCTCGACATTCCTGGATTTCAAGAGTTAAATAAAAAAGACAGAGTGCTGGAGGAACTCAGTGGGCTTGATGGCATCTGTGAAGGGAATGGATCAGGAGTTGTTTCGGGCCAGGGTTCTTCTTCAATAGGGAGGAACTGTAGATCAATGATAATCAAAGAGCAGATACTAGTATCTTTGCTGCAGATCAGGCATGATATTCTTCCGATTTAATCATAATTCCGATTTTATTGTTTTCTTATTTTCAATTTTTTGTGCCCCATTATTTGGCGGCCAATCAACCACTATCTCTAAGGGGGTTGCATCCAATCACCGACCAGATTCCCTTAAAATTCCCATCCAATCAACAAATCGGTCTCCTCCCGTCCGATCAGCCGCCATTTCCAAGGGCATTGTGTCCAATCACATAATGTGCTGGTCACTCGGAGGCCAATCAGACACAGTCTCCGAGGGGCGTTGTGACCAATCACCGACCTGCTTCCCTCACCGAAGCAGACGATGGCTGCAGCCAACAGAGGGAGAGTGAGAGAGAGAGAGAAAGAGAGATGCACGACAGCAGCAATGACATATAATACACAATAAACTATATTATAAATACACAATAAACAAGTTATGCATTCTTGTACTTTTCATGGGTATGACGGCACATAAAAAATCCCCCCCCCCCCCCCCCCCCCCCCCCCCCCCCCCCCCCCTACCAACTTCAGCCTCACGGACCTTAGAGTACCCCTAGTTCCTAAAACCCATTTCCATCACTGGTTACATCTACAACTTTTGAAATCATGCCCTCTTGTCTTTGACATTTCCACCCTGGGGGAAAAAAGGTTTCTCTATAGCGATATCTCAAACAGTCGCCAAGGTAACGCCAGCACGTTAGATAGACCACAAAATGCTGGAGTAACTCAGCAGGACAGGCAGCATCTCTCGAGAGAAGGAATGGGTCACGTTTCAGGTTGAGACCCTTTCACGTTATTCTCCACATTGTGGTTTAGTAACGTGTGAATTATGGAGAGCTTCAATGGCAAACAATTAACATCAGTGCCTTTGGGGGGAGGGGGGGCGGGGTTAAAATGCCGTTTTCTCCTACCTGTCCTAAATATTGTTTACTCGGATTGCAAGCTTTTGCTGAAGAATTGTTCCGACTGCCGTTTTTTAAAATCACCCGACAAGTTCAGCGCTGGAGTAATTTAAAAATCAGTTTCTAAAGCCGCTAATACCGACAACAGGGACGGATTTCACGTACGGGACAGGTAAAGGAAAGCCGTTTATTTTATGTATGAAAGTGCTTTTTAAGGTGCCTTTAATCCCCATTTTACGATGCGAAACGGTGATTTGTTTCCCATATGAACCAGCAGTATTTTTCCTGCCGATATGGGAAGGAAATTTAAATTTCCAATTTAAATTGCAAGCTGATTTAAATGGCCATTAATTTGCGGGAATTAAACACTAAATTCCTTCCATTTGGCCTATAAATGCATGACAATGAGATTTAAAAATCATGTTCAATTGTGAATTCTTGTGTGGATGTTACTTGAACACTATTTGAAAATGTTAATTTTTTCTTAAGAAATAGATAGATGTTTAGATCTAGTAATTGAATTTTGTAATTAGCTACAATTGGGTAAATAACTAATTATATGCTTTAATTTCAGGTCATCCAAACAAGATTTCAGAATGCTTCAATCTATAATAACTGAAAATGTCTTTCAGTTCTCTTAATTTTTAAGAAAGTTATGGGCTTTTGACTGTCCTTGATCACAGCTTTCGTGTTAAGTCAATGGAAAAGCAATAGGGAACAAGATGCTAATTTCCGAGTATGAAAATGGCCATATCTTTTTTAATACTGAAGATATGAAAGTGAATTAGGGGTCAAATTAAACTTCTTGTTATGCTTTATCTGATGGGATAAATTGCAGACTTGATTTTTAAAATCTCAAAATTTTGTAACATTGCTACTCTACATGGCTCTTAAAGGTATACCCACTCAATATCCACTGAAAATCCAACCATATTTCTCATAGAAAGGCTTAATAAAGTTATGAAAAAGTTATATAACAAAATTGATAGTTCTACGGTGAAAAAGTTGGTTAAAAAGATAATTATGTTCCAATATTTAATTTATTCACGAGGATGCTTTATTACAAGGATGCGCACGTTCCAATATGAAAATAAGTTATTAACGCCGCGAAAGGATTAATAGCTACTGTTTTTGTTTTTTTTTTGCTGAAGCAACCTTTCCCCACCAACCTGCATGGTAAAAGGAGTCGAGGACCGGCGTCTCCCCGAAGTCGAGCTGGCCGAAGGGGAGGATGGTGAGCTCGGTGTCCTGGTTCCGACATGCCCGCTCCAGGCACTGCAGTGCACCCCACTCCGTGCTCTGGGGCTTGGCCGTCTCGTTGAGCACGCAGACCGCCCGCAGACACCGCGACCGGGGCACAGCCGCCGGCTCCAAGCCCCCACCACCAGCGACAGCCGCCTGCCGCTGGCCCGCTCCCCCTCTGCCGCCCGCCTGATCCCCGCAACCCCATGTCACCTGGCCCATCTCAGACCAGAGGCAATAGGACGAACTGTTTCTGTTCATCTCTGCCCAAGATGCTTCGCCTGAGCACTGTCACGATACAAGTTGCTGTTTGTCCGCTGTCTCTAACAAGCAGTGTCTAAATACAGATTTCACGTGTGTCCTGGAAATACAGAGTGCAGCACCCCCTATCACCAGGGTGTAACTAAGAAAACATCCATCTGGTGTCAACGCTCCCATTGAAACTTAGAAAACATCGAAAAATATGTGCAGGAGTAGGCCATTCGGCCCTTCGAACCAGCACCGTCATTCAATATGATCATGGCTGATCATCTAAAATCAGTACCCCGTTCCTGCTTTTTCCCCAGATCCCTTGATTCCTTCTCTCTTGCCTCTACCTCATGTACCCTTCCATTCCTTATTCCTCCGTTTCTTTGTCCAGTTTCCTCTTAAGACGCAGGAGACACAAACAGGCTAGAAACTCAACAGCTCAGGAAGCATCGATGGAAAGAAAACTAAATTGGACAACATTTCTGGTCAAAAACTTTATAGTTTGATTAAAATTTTGCATTAATTAATTAATTTGAAAATTCATTAATTAGGACATCAATTTAAATTGCACTTCTCTTTCCACAGATATTTTAATTTCCCTTTCCTCAAAAACATCCATGCTTATAAGTTGCCCACATCACTAAGAATCTTGTTATGATTGATTTGATTGATCAAAAGATACAGCATGGAAACAAGCCCTTTGACCCACCGAGTCCAAGCCGACCATCAATCTGTGTGTTATCTCATTTTCACATCCAGTCCCTACACACTAGGAGCAATTTACAGAGGCTAATTAACCTACAAACCTGTTCGTCTTCGGAGCATGTGGAGGAAACCCACGCATTCATAGGGATAACGTGCAGATTCCACACAGACCGAATCGATTGTAAAACCTCACTCAGAAAAGTTTGTGCAAAATGTATTTAAAAGACTCCCATTCAGGGCATACTCTACTTTGCTGTTTCAAATGTGGAGTGGTAATGTCTAATTTAGGGGAGGCACGGTGGAGCAGCGGTACTGGTGCTGTCTTACAGCGCTTGCAGCGCCAGAGACCAGGGTTCGATCCCGACTACAGGTGCTGTATGTATGGAGTTTGTTCGTTCTCCTCGTGACCGCGTGGGTTCTCTCTGAGATCTCTGGTCACTGCCGAACCCGGCGTCTTTTGGACGTCACAGTTCCTTTAACAGCAGTGCAGGTAAATATTATCTCAGAAAGATCCAACATTAAACTTTTGATAAGAGTTAAATGTTTCCTCATTTCCCTTCTTTAACACAAAAGAGGCAGAGGTTCACTTGCATCTCCTCCAGCCTCATCTACTGCTCTCAGTGTGGACTCATATACAGTGCCCTTCATAATGTTTGGGACATCATTTATTTATTTGCCTCTGTACTTCACAATTTGAGATTTGTAATAGAAAAAATCAAATGTGGTTAAAGTGCACATTGTCAGATTGTAATAAAGGCCATTATTTATACATTTTGGTTTCACCATGTAGAAATTACAGCAGTGTTAATACATAGTTCCCCCCCATTTCAAGGCACCATAATGTTTGGGACACAGCAATGTCATGTAAATGAAAGTAGTCATGTTTAGTATTTTGTTGCATATCGTTTGCATGCAATGACTGCTTGAAGTCTGCGATTCATGGACATCAACAGTGCTGGATGTCTTCTCTGGTGATGCTCTGCCAGGTCTGTATTGCAGCCATCTTTAGCTTATGCTTGTTTTGGGGCTAGTCCCCTTCAGTTTTCTATTCAGCGTATAAACGGCACACTCAATTGGGTTCAGATCAGGTGATTGACTTGGCCACTCAAGAATTTACCATTTTTTAGCTTTGAAAAACTCCTTTGTTGCTTTAGCAGTATGTTTGAGATCATTGTCTTGCTGTAGAATGAACCACCAGCCAATGAGTTTTGGGGCATTTGTTTGAACGTGAACAGATAAGATGTGTCTACACACTTCAGAATTCATTCTGCTACTTCTTCTCAAGTGCACACACAAGATTAGAAGTTGTTCAGCCAGATTTGAACACTCTTCTCGGCATCTGCAAAAATGGTGCCTGTCTTGTGCTTCTTGTGCGTGGAGGTGCAAAGATTGGTGTAAACAGGGCCACGACATGAACGCTCTTTCCTTGAGCCCATTATGCTGCTACCATCAGCAGTTATATCAATGAAGATAAGTGACCCAGTACCTTCAGCAGCCATACATGCCCAGGCCGTAGCACCCCCACCACCGTTTCACAAATGAGGTGGAATGCTTTGGATCTTGGGCAGTTTCTTCCCTCCTCCATACTTTGCTCTTGCCATCACTCTGATATGTCAATCTTCGTCTCATCTGTCCACAAGGCCTTTTTTCCAGAACTGTGGTTGCTCTTTTAAGTACTTCTTGGCAAACTGTAACGTGGCCATCCAATTTTTGCAGCTAACCAGTGGCTTGCATCTTGCTGTGTAGCCTCTGTATTTCTGTTCATGGTCTTCTGCGGACAGTGGTCATTGACAAATCCATACCTGACTCCTGAAGAGTGTTTCTGATCTGTTCGACAGGTGTTTGGGGATTTTTCTTAATGAATTGTAAAAGGGCCAAGAGTGTTGTAAAAACAAGCCTGAAGGCTTTGTGTCTCAATGCGAGGAGCATTCGTAATAAGGTAGATGAGTTGAATGTGCAGATAGCTATTAATAATTATGATATAGTTGGGATCACGGAGACATGGCTCCAGGGTGACCAAGGCTGGGAGCTGAACATCCAGGGATATTCAATATTCAGGAAGGATAGACAGAGAGGAAAAGGAGGTGGGGTAGCGTTGCTGGTTAGAGAGGAGATTAACGCAATAGAAAGGAATGACATTAGCTTGGAGGATGTGGATATGGGTGGAGCTGCGAAACACCAAGGGGCAGAAAACGCTAGTGGGTGCTGTGTACAGGCCACCTAACAGTAGTAGTGGAGTTGGGGATGACATCAAACAGGAAATTAGAAATGCGTGCAATGAATGTAAAACCGTTATAATGGGTGACTTCAATCTACATATAGATTGGGTGAATCAAATTGGCAGGGGTGCTGAGGAAGAGGATTTCTTGGAATGTATGCGGGATAGTTTTCTAAACCAACATGTGGAGGAACCAACGAGAGAGCAGGCTATTCTAGACTGGATATTGAGTAATGAGGAAGGGTTAGTTAGCAGCCTTGTTGTAAGTGGCCCCTTGGGCAAGAGTGACCATAATATGGTTGAGTTCTTCATTAGGTTGGAGAGTGACATTGTTAATTCATAAACACGGGTCCTGAACTTAAAGAAAGGTAACTTTGAGGGTATGAGACATGAATTGGCCAAGATGGACTAGCAATTGATTCTTGAAGGGTTGACGGTGGATATGCAATGGAAGGCATTTAAAGACTGCATGGATGAACTACAACAATTGTTCATCCCAGTATGGCAAAAGAAAAATCAGGGAAGGTGGCGCATCCGTGGATAACGAGGGAAATCAGAGATAGTATCAAAGAAAAAGATGAAGCGTACAAATTAGCCAGAAAAAGCAGCCTACCGGGGGACTGGGAGAAATTCAGAGACCAACAGAGGAGGACAAAGGGCTTAATTAGAAAAGGGAAAATGGAGTATGAAAGAAAACTGGCAGGAAACATAAAAACTGACTGCAAAAGTTTTTATCCATATGTGAAGCGCAAAAGATGAGTTAAAACAAATGTAGGTCCCTTGCAGTCAGAAACGGGTGAATTGATCATGGGGAACAAGGACATGGCAGACCAATTGAATAACTACTTTTGTTCTGTCTTCACTAAGGAGGACATAAATAATCTGCCGGAAATAGCAGGGGACCGGGGGTCAAATAAGGTGGAGGAACTGAGAGAAATCCAGGTTAGCCGAGAAGTGGTGCTGGGTAAATTGAATGGATTAAAGGCCGATAAATCCCCAGGGCCAGATAGTCTGCATCTCAGAGTACTCAAGGAAGAAGCCACAGAAATAGTGGATGCATTAGTGATAATTTTTCAAAACTCCTTAGATTCTGGAGTAGTTCCTGAGGATTGGAGGGTAGCTAATATAACCCCACTTTTTAAAAAAGGAGGGAGAGAAAAACGGGGAATTACAGACCAGTTAGTCTAACATCGGTAGTGGGGAAACTGCTAGAGTCAGTTATTAAAGATGGGATAGCAGTACATTTGGAAAGTGGTGAAATCATTAGACAAAGTCAGCATGGATTTACTAAAGATAAATCATGTCTGACGAATCTTATAGAATTTTTTGAGGATGTAACTAGCAGAGTGGATAAGGGAGAACCAGTGGATGTGTTATATCTAGACTTTCAGAAGGCCTTCAACAAGGTCCCACATAAGAGATTAGTATACAAACTTAAAGCACACGGTATTGGGGGTCACTATTGATGTGGATAGAGAACTGGCTGGCAGACAGGAAGCAAAGGGTAGGAGTAAACAGGTCCTTTTCAGAATGGCAGGCAGTGACTATTGGGGTACTGCAAGGCTTAGTGCTGGGACACCAGCTATTTACAATATATATTAATGATTAGGACGAGTGATTTGAATGCAACATCTCGAAGTTTGTGGATGACACTAAGCTGGGGGGTAGTGTTGGGTGTGAGGAGGATGCTAGGAGGCTGCAAGGTGACTTGGATAGGCTGGGTGAGTGGGCACATGCATGGCAGATGCAGTATAATGTGGATCAATGTGAGGTTATCCACTTTGGTGGCAAAAACAGGAGGGTAGACTATTATCTTAATGGTGGCAAATTAGGAAAAGTGGAGATGCAATGAGACCTGAGTGTCATGGCACACCAATCATTGAAAGTAGGCATGCAGGTGCAGCAGGCAGTGAAGAAAGCAAATGGTATGTTAGCTTTCATAGCGAAAGGATTTGAGTATAGGAGCAGAGAGGTTCTACTGCAGTTGTACAGGGTTTTAGTGAGACCACACCTGGAGTATTGCGTACCGTTTTGATCTCCAAATCTGAGGAAATACATTCTTGCCATAGAGGGGGTACAGAGAAGGTTCACCAGACTGATTCCTGGGATGTCAGGACTTTCATATGAGAAAAGACTGGATAGACTTGGCTTGTACTCGCTAGAATTTAGAAGACTGAGGGGGGATCTTATAGAAACTTACAAAATTCTTAAGGGGTTGGATAGGCTAGATGCAGGAAGATTGTTCCTGATGTTGGGGAGGTCCAGAACAAGGGGTCACAGTCTAAGGATAAGGGGGAATTCCTTTAGGACCGAAATGAGGAAAACATTTTTCACACAGAGTGCGGTGAGTCTCTGGAATTATCTCCACCGAAGGTAGTTGAGGCCAGTTCATTGGCTATATTTAAGAGGGAGTTAGATGTGCCCTTGTGGCTAAAGGGATCAGGGGGTATGGAGAGAAGGCAGGTACAGGATACTAAGTTGGATGATCGGCCATGATCATATTGAATGGCGGTGCAGGCTCAAAGGACCAAATGGCCTACTCCTGCACCTATTTTCTATGCTTCTATGTTTCCATGAAACTTGACCTCATCGACAGATTAATTTTCGTAATGCATGGATGCATGAGTCTGTGTCGTGGAGATGCAACTTCAAGATGTATTGCCCTGCTTGCCATGCAAGTGATGATTACACCATACCTTTTAACAAGACTTTTTCCTCTCTTGATCTCTATAGGACTGAAGTAGTCTACTCTGACAGCTAGGACTCCAGCTGTAAGCTCCATTCTCGGAATTGTCATTTGTTTTAATGGTGCCACTCTGGATTTCCCATTATAAATGCAACATGCACCTCTTTGTTATCATCTTCCATTCTTAGATATAAAACAGTTTGCAGGCTTCATGCACTGGTCCACCTTAAACTCTCACATTGTGTTGAGATTTGCTAACAATCCTGTCCATCTCTGAGAGAAGGTTTGGGGTATGTTCTCATCCCATTCTAGTCTTTCCTTATAGAGCTCCTGCATAATCAGCTTGGCTGGCAGAGTAAATGGTGTTAGAAATCCTAAAGAGTCATATATAGAGCCAACCACGGACAAAATGCCCCATCTTGTGTATGGTCATTCCTGTGCCACAATTCTCAAATTGAACACATCTATTTCAATGCTCCAGTGCAGTCCCAGTGCCCTTTCCATAGGCAGATTGTCTTTGTCTAAGTCCACTCCCTGGTCTCCTTGTTTTCTTGTGGAATGGATGCCAATACAGCACGACTGTTGCTGATCTACTTTGACAACATAAATCCTCCAATTTGGCAGATGGAATTCAAGTCTCTTGCATTTCGAACTGCTTCCTGTTCCGAATGCATCATAATATCCAAGATATTATGATATTAAGATATTAAGATATAATTACCTCTTCTCTGGATATTTCTTCTGTTTCATTGCTGGTACTTTCACTGAAGTCGTGATTGCATTGCATGACCAGTAGCTCCTCTAGGTTTACAATGGATATTCGATTGACAGCAGCAGCAGGGCAACCATTTTCATCCCTGCTTTCGTTGTCTCTTCTCAGAGGCCCACAGATGACCCACCCCAGTAGGGTCCTCATGACGAATAGTCCATTCTCTTGGCTGTTCACCAGCTCCCAAGGTTCCAATACTTTGAAGCATTTGTTCCGATGAGTAGGTCGATGTCAGAATCTATTTTAGGAATCTTGATATCCTTCAAGTAAGGCCATTGTACCTGGTCTTCCTGTCTGGGTATGTTTAGCTGAGAAACCGGCAAGATCTTATGTGTGAACAGATCAGATAGTTGTATAAAATCGTTTTTGTCCAAACTAGATATTTCTAAACCTAAGATATGATGACAGATCACAGGCTTCTCTTGATTCATGGTACGCAAGAGAATACTAGTCTTTTGTCCTGTAATGTTCAACCTTCTCATCAAGTTTTCTGCGCAAAAGGTAGTACTCACAAGCGTCTGCTGGCTCCTCTTCATATTACTTTGTACATTTTGCCTCTGAAGAGAGTGTTGAGTTAGATGGGTCATAACATGAACCCCAACAGGTGGTCCATGAGTTCCTTGTTTTCTTCTAACAACTTGTTGCACATGATCAGGCAAGTATCCATCTGCCCGTAGCTTTAATTTAGCTGATGCTTGCCTTTGCGCAGTTTTGTTACTCGCATAAGAACGCTAAAGCTGCTTCTTGATACTTTGGCCTCAAGTATATTGATCCTTGCATTGGCTTCTGCCAGCTCCAACTCTAGTTCCAGTTGTTCCATCTCTCTTTTGAATTGTTCCTCTTGTGCCTCAAGATCAAACTTGGCATTGGTGGTTACCAGCTCTGTCGCTCTTTCCAATTGCTCTTTTTGTGCTTCAAGCATGTGCTTTTTGTTCATGGTGGCAGTCCGTTCCAAGAGAGCTGCCTTTTCTGCCTGAGCTTTTAAGCAAGCAGTAGCCACAGAAGATGCCATGATCAAATTGAATGGTGGTGCAGGCTCGAAGGGCTGAATGGCCTACTCTTGCACCTATTTTCTATGTTTCTATGCCCATGATGAAGAATCAGATCTGTGGCTTAATCTTTGTTTTGAGACATTTGAAACACTGTCTTCAGGTCCAATTTCTTCTGATTCTCCAACAATCTGTTGTATGGCACTTTCAGCTATGGAGTGTGTAGTTTGCTGTCCAACTTCAGATAACTACCTCACTACATCTTGTATAAAAACATAAAAAAGTTTCCATTCTTTGTTTTTGATTTTGTTTCAGTGATTTTGCTTTTCAAGTTCCTTTTCAAGCAGTAGTATCTTCATTTTACTTCAGAGTCGCGTGAGTGATTCCGTGAAGAACCCCACCAATCCACATGCGTGTCATTACGTCCAATCGCATGGCGAAGCACCGGACTGGCAGACGAGTTACTCCTGCCAGTGGTAAGTTTAAACTATAGGTAAGTTTTGTTTTTCTTACCTGGTTTTGATTTTCTTGCAGAAACCTCTTTTACCTGCTTGATATTTTGGCGAAGTCCGACAAGGGAACCTGCTATGAACTGTGGGGACACCCCGGTTCCGACCGCGGAAGCAGGTAGCTGGTTAATGTCGGCTTTACAATCACAGTCACCGATATCGGTCAGTGACTTCCAGCGCTGTGGTTCCCGGGGAGGGGAAGCCCAGCAGCAATGCGGCACCCAGACCGCAGTGGTCCCCAGGATATGGGGTAAAACTGACCAGAACGGCCAGCCCTCGTGCCGGGAGGGTTTCCCTCTGGTAATGTATAAAATTTGGAGGTTGGCCAGTTTGGAGCTCCTATGGAGAGGGGGTTCATCTAGATACGCTAGCAGGAGATGTGTCAGCATGGGGCTATGCGGAGCCCACCCCAGCAGTGCCTTGCACAGGGCTGCTTCATGTAATGCTGAGTCTGTGTCAGTGCAGGGCTATGGGAGATCCCGTGCCAGCAGCGCCTTGTACAGGGCTGCTTAATATGGATGCTGAGTCTGAGGTAGCGCCGGCCTATGGGAGAGCCCGTGCCAGCAGCGCCTTGTAACAGGGCTGCTTAATGTTGATGCCGAGTGTATGTCAGCGCTTGCCTATGGGAGAGCACGCGCCAGCAACGCCTTGTAACAGGGCTGCTTAATGTCTCCCTCCTGGAAGAGGAGTGCATGCCGGGTCAGTGTAAATCTGACGCAGAACCTAAGGGTATAGCCATGGAGTATACCCCAAGGGATGAAGGGCAGGTGTCAGAGGTCCCATTCCTGGCAGCAAGGTTTGCCATCCCAACACGATGGAGTGAACACCGTTATCAGGTGGACATTAGAGCCCATTCCACCGAATCTTCTATTCAGGTAAGGCCTATTCAACAGACAAAACCTGGTGGACGAAGCAAAAGCTGGCGGACCAATCAAGACCAATCAAGACGAGCAAAGCTTCATCGTTTTCGGGACAACACCTTACGCCTTCATCGGCAGTAAGCGGTTCACTGAACCTAGTGACAGCATGAAGCTGGGCAGAGGTTCCACGCACCCTAATCTATGAGGTAACCAGGCAGATACGTTGGTCTGGCTGCACTTCCGAACCATGGATAAGGGTACCACTTACACTTGGTTGTACAATACACAAATGGTAAGAGATAGTCAGCTACTCAGCGGCATCTAAAAAATGTAAAACTGCACAATATTAACATTCCAAGCAAGAGAATTGTGCCCAGCATTGTTTTAAAAGAAAGATGGTGGGAGCGGATTATTTTGGACCTGACAGGACTTAGTCCATTTGTGCAGTATAATTTTAAAATGGAAACATTCGCTGCTGCCAAGCAATTGGTTTCCACAGGGTGTTATGGCATGTATAGACCTTAAGGATGCCTGTTCATAAAGAGTATCTGAAATTTAGCTGGATGGGAGAAGTATGGCAATTCAAGCACTGCCTAATGGGTTAACCTCAGCCCTAGATATCAGTTTCAGCTGTTACACTCATGGTTGAGAGATTTGTCCCATCCATCCAGCTAAATCAAAATTGGTATTGGTTAAAGTAATTGACTGTTTGGAATTCACAGTTAATTCAACTCATATGTCTGTGACTCTGCCCAAGGGCAAGAGATTAGATTTAATTGAAGGCTGCATCAAGCTCTTGGGGGAGCAATCACCTTCAATTAGACATATGGGGAACTTGATTGGTAAATTGATAGGTGCCTTTCCAGCCGTGCAGTATAGACTTTTACATACCAAAATTTACAGAGGGCGAAGGTCCAGGCACTCAGGATACATGCAGGTCATTTTAACCGGCCTATGCAATTTCCATTTAAAACCATCGCTGAAGTACAGTGCTGGACAAGAAACACTTCAAATTGTTTTAGCAAAATTCTGATGGAAATGCTCAGTTTGCAGACTGATGCTAGTGTCCTAGATTGGGGTGCTACTTGTACCATTTTTGCTGTGGAAGCACATGGAATAGGCATGAGGCATTTATTCTCCAATCATATGGAATTAATATTTAGAGTTTAGGAGCATTTTACAGGCTCAAGGCTTATTGTATCACCAAGAAGCACTTACATGTTCATCTTCAGATTCACCAAACCACGGCAGTAGCGTATGTTAATGCCTAAGGCCATACTAGCATGAACACACCCAATCCAGTCTGCTCTCGGAAGCGAAGCAGGTTCAGGCCTGGTTAGCACTTCAATGGGAGGCACATGGGTGGAATCAAGTCGAAACCTTGTGACAAATTGGCTAACCTTACTTGGCACGGATGCATTAAAAGAACATTTCGATTTCAGCTGTCTATTTGCCAGGTACACTCAATATGGTGGCAGGCACCAGGTCACGCAAATTCAATGATGACACAGAGTGGATCTTCAATCATGATGTATTTAATGAAGTTGTTCTTCGGTATGGGATGCCAGATTTCGATTTGTTTGCATCCAGACTCCAGCACTAGGTATCGAAGTATGTTTCATGGGAACCAGATCCAGAGGCAGTAGTGGTCGATGCGTTCTCGCTACACTGGGGCGGAATGTTTATATGCATTTTCCCCCCTTCTGCATCATCAGTCGGTGCTTGACCAAGATCAAGCAGGACTCCGCTTCAGGAGTTGATGGTATCCAACTGGCTTACACACAGACATTATTAAACAGCCTATAATGGTGGTTCCAAAACATCATGATCTGTTGGTGCACCCTGTGACTGGAGAACCGTGCCCGTTGTATGATCGTGCTAATTTATTAATTTGCAGATTTAAAGAAGACCATACTTGGGACTGGGACTATCTAATCGTACTGTTGATGTCATCACTTTCTGGAAGGATAGTATGAAAAAGCAATACATCTCTTAAGTCAGGAAATGTGAGGAGTTTTGTTTACATGGGAACATTACATACCACACAGCTTCCATCCCAGATGTGCTTGAATGTCTGTCCAAATTACATTTCGATGATGGGTGAGTTATAGTGCCATCAATAGCGCCAGGAGTGCCCTGTCCTCGTACCTATGCTGGGGGTCGGAACTTCAGTCTGTAAGATCTCATCCGTAATATACAGATTTATGAAGGGTGTTTTAATTCAAATTCCCCAGGCCTAGGTATTCTGAAATCTGGGATGTGAGCATGGTACTGACACTGTTTTATCAGTGGAGTACAGCCACATCTTTGTCATTGCCGAAGATTACCCAAAAGTTGCTTATGTTCATGGCGCTGGTGTCAGTGCAAAGGGTTCAGACTTTGCACAAACTGCGTCTGGACACGATGGTGTCATCAGGAAATGAAGTTATTTTTTACATCCATGACCTAATTCTGCAAAGTAGACAGGGGTGTCATGGAAGTTTGTACTGTCAGCATATCCCATGGATTACAGCTGTGTGCAGTGGCGCACTCGAGGAGGTATATCAAGGTCACCAAGAGCCTCAGAGGTTCCAAAGTAGCATTGTTCATTAGCCACAAAAAAGCCACATCTGCAAGTGTCCGTTCAGACCATCTTAAGATGGCTGAAACAAGTGCTGGGTTGTGCAGCAGTTCATACTGACAATTTTAAATCTCACTCCACCAGGGCGGCATCAACGTCAGAAGCGAGGCTACACCATATCCTTGCGGCCGCAGGATGGTCAAATGAATTGACTTTCAAAGGTTTTATAAGTAACCACATTGAACCCGGGGGTGTTCGCCCATTCCATTTTAAGTTCTGTTCATAGCTTCTCCCTGGGAGAGAGGAGTCGCTATTGTGTTTCTCTTGTTTATTTTGTGAATAAGGCAACATGTTAATCAGTACCATGTTTGACTGTATTACTAATTATTCACCTCTTCGAAGTCATCTGATGCAGTGTGAGATGCCTAGATTTTGATCGGCGTGAAATCACAGATCTTTGAAATCTTCACAGAATCACTCACGGGACTCTGAAGTAAAATAGTAAGATTAAATGAGAACTTACCAGTTTGAAGTTTGATCTTAATTTTATGAGGAGTTACGATGGGCGATAAAGTGCCCACCGCTCCCAACCCTCATATCGCAAAGCTCATCTGGTAGTTCTGTTTATAATCTTACTATGTCACTTCAATTACTGTTATTCTGTGATTTCACACCGCTGCTTTGAAGAATGACACGCGTGTGGATTGGCAGGGTTCTTCACGTAATCGCTCATCGTAACTCCTCATAAAATAAAGATCAAACTTTTAAGTTCTCATTTATTCTTACTATCAACGACTCGTGCTTTTCTCTGACTTCATTACAGAGCTTGTTTAATTATCGAGATCCTTCATCTGAAGAAAGGTCTAGAACCAAAACGTCACCTAGTCCTTTTCTCCAGAGATGCTGCCTAACCTGCTGAATTACTCCAGCATTTTGTGTCTATTTTCAATTAATCTTTGCCCTACTTTACTTAAACCTATGCTGTCTTGACTTTGACATTTCCACCCTGAGAAAAAAGTTCTCACCGTGTACCCTATGAAGGCCTCTCATTGTGGTCTTTACAGACAGAGGAGATTAGTTAATTTGACATCATGATTAGCCGGGACATAAATGGCTGAAAGATCTATTGCTGTGCTCTACACTTCTATATTCTATTGCCACACTTGCCAAGCCTCCAGATACTTGAGACTCTTTCCACACTCCTCCACTGAGCTATTTGGAGATACACCTGCATTTAACCTGCTCCCCGAATCTTTCACCTTGTATAAATACCTGAGATCATCACCAATTGGGTTTTTCATATCATCCTGCTCTGCCTATGCAGAGAAAGAAGTCCTGTCAGCCTCCCTCTGGCCTCCACCTATGACCTGGTCTAGCAAATTGGTATGGATCAAATATGCCCACAATTCTCTGCATATATGCAAACGACTAACATCAAAGATGTTTGGAGAATAGAACATCCTACTGGACGAGAATACTCTTTTTACTCGCCAGTACATAAAACCTACTCAAGAATAGATTATTTTTTGGTGGATGCAAAACAAATTTCACTTACTTACGAATCCAAATATCACAATATTATAATTTCAGATCATGCACCATTAACATTTAAGATCAAAATAAATGGTAAAACAGAAACATCAGGACAGTGGAGATTTAACCCACAAATTTTAAAAAATAAAACTACTCAGGAATATATCACAACACAAATTAAGATTTTTTTTGAAATAAATGATCAACCAGAAATATCTTGCTCCTTATTATGGGAAACATTTAAAGCATATCTTCGGGGAGTTATGATCTCTTCACAAGCATTTTATAATAAAAAGAATCGGAAGGAACAACAAGATTTGGAAAGGGAGATTAAACAATTAGACATACAGAATGCAACAAACCCAGGTATAATATTACACAATAAAATTGCAGCATTGAAATATAAATTAAATAAAATATACACAGATCAAGTTGTAAAACTGTATCAACATACTAAACAAATACAGTTTGAATTTGGAGATAAACCCCAAAAATTATTGGCCCGCCAATTAAGGAAAATGGAAGCTGAGAAAATAATCCATAGGATTAAATCACATAACGGCGAATTGCTAATACAACCCAAAGATATTAACGAAAGATTTATGCAATATTATAAAAACTTATACACTGCTAAAACAACAGAAAATAAAACAGAAATAGAAGCATTTCTGAAAAAATGTAACCTGAAAGGGTTGGATTTACAAAATAGAGAATTATTAAATGCTGATATCTCAATAAAAGAAATCCAAGAATCTATTAGATCATTAAAAAATGGTAAATCACTGGGACCAGATGGTATTGGTTCGGAATTTTGTAAAATATTTCATGATCATATGGTTCCGCGTCTGAAATCATTATATGAACAGATATATACACAGCAGAAATTACCAGAAACGCTGAATGAATCTATTATAACTCTTATACCTAAAATAAATAAAGACTTGGATGAACCAGGATCATTTAGAGCAATAGCTCTTTTAAATACTGATCAAAAGATATTAACAAAAATATTAGCACAAAGACTAAGTCCAATTGTCAACAAATTAATTCACCCCGATCAAACAGGATTTATACCAAAACGATATTCCTCATATAATCTAAGACGGTTATTCAATATTATATATTTGAAAAGAAGTAATAAAAAAGACCTAGTAGTTATTTCGCTTGACGCAGAAAAAGCCTTCGATCAAGTGGAATGGCCTTACCTATTTTCGGTTATGGAAGCCTTCAAATTCGGAGAGAAGTTTACCACTTGGATTAAATTGTTATACACAAATCCGACAGCTAGAATAACAACAAACCGAATGTTATCAACTAAATTCAATTTATCTCGAGGTTGTAGACAAGGTTGTCCTTTATCCCCTTTATTGTTTGCACTCGCAATAGAACCTCTCGCCCAGAGGGTGAGATTACATCCGGAAATATATGGTTATGACACTAGAAACACTAAAAATAAAATCTCCTTATATGCGGATGATGTATTACTTTATATCACAGAACCAGAAACAAGTATCCGAAACTTGTTAAAATTGATAACAGAATTCGGATCTTTCTCAGGCTACAGTATCAATTGGAATAAAAGTGAACTTATGCCAATAACGATGAATAATTTACATATACTACAACAATTCCCTTTTAAGATAACAAATGAAAAAATTAAATATCTTGGAATTTTTGTTACAAAAAGATTCAACACTTTATTCAAATCTAACTTCCCCCCATTATTGAATAAATTAAGTAAGAATATTTTATATTGGAAAAGTTTACCTATCTCAATGTTAGGTAAAATTAATACAATAAAAATGATTTTTCTCCCACAATTATTATATCTCTTCCAATTAATTCCGATATATCTCCCTAAAAACTTCTTCAAAAAGGTAGATTCCCTAATTACCAATTTTATTTGGGATTATAAGAGTCATAGAATAAATAAAAAACATTTATGTAAATCTAAAATAAATGGAGGATTAGCATTACCAAATTTTATGTTTTATTACTGGGCAGTCAATATTAAAAATATGAACGTTTGGCTAGAAGAAATAGATAATCAACCAACTTGGTTAAAAATGGAAAAAGAAGACTGTTCTCCCTTTGAAACTAGCTCTATAATATTTGCTAATACTAATTTAGCTAAGAAAATTTATAGAGAAAATCCGATAATAGAAAACGGAATCCGTATTTGGAAACAAATAAAGAAAACACTAAAACTAAAATCAATACCATTATCTCTTACCATTGTAAAAATGTTACGTTTAAACCTTCAATGATGGATAAAGCTTTTTTACAATGGAAAAATAAGGGAATTACTAAGATTGGAGATCTTTATAAGGAAAACTCTTTCCTTTTATTTCAAGAGTTACAACAAATTTATGGACTACATACTAAAGAATATTTTAGATATTTACAAATCAGAAATTATGTTTCTGCAAATACACAAGAACTTAGAAATAGAAAGACAGAAATTCTAGATGAATGCTTAAATAAACATCCAAATACAGATAAAATGATTTCATTTATATACAATATTCTATTGGAAAATGATGTTCCATCAACAGAAATATATAGACAGTCTTGGGAAAAAGAACTAGGCCAAATTATAAGGCCAGAATTATGGGATGAAAGTTTACAACATATACATCATTGTTCGTTAAATGCCAAACATTCCCTTATACAATTTAAAATACTACATAGATTACATTATTCCAAAGCTAAATTACATAACATCTTTCCAGCAGTATCCCCCATATGTGATAAATGTCAACATTTAGAAGCAAATTTATCACATTCATTTACTAACTGTATAAAAATTACAAAATTTTGGATAGAAATATTTAAGATAATTTCGAATGTTGTCAATATAATTCTGACTCCTGATCCAAAGTTAATAATACTTGGAATACTAGAAACAGACCAACTAGTAACAACGAATCAAAGAACTTTTATTGACTATGGTTTAATAACTGAGAAAAAACTAATATTAAAATTTTGGAAAGGCCCTACATCCCCAACAATCAAAATGTGGAATACAGAAATGTCGGAGACACTTCATCTGGAGAGATTGAGGCTTGTCCTAATGGACAGGTTAGATCTCTTCAGAGAGATTTGGTCTCCATTTATTAAATATTTACAGGGTCATAATGGCTCGGCACGAGGGCTTGACTGAGACCTGAATATTAGAATGGATGAAGAAACATATATAATAAATCATGACTATATCTCCAAGGACGGATTAATGATTACTACTCCATTCACCATTATACTTCTTATACTCTTTTTCTCTATCTTTTCTTACTTTTAAAAAAAATTAGAAAAATGTATAGAAACATATAATCTTAAATTTTTAATATTAATCAGAATATAAACATTACTAATAGCATGAAGGTATTATTAATATCATGTATTTTCAATTAAACAAATATAGTCTTAAATTTTAAAATCAATGATAATACAAATATTATTAATAGTATGAATATATCATTAATATCATGAAGGTATTATTAGTATCATGTATTTTTAATTATATAAAATAGATAGTCTTAAATTTTAAAATTAATGATAATACAAATATTACTAACAGTATGAATATATCATTAATATCATGTATTTTCAATTATATAAAATATATAGTCTTAAATTTTAAATCAATGATAATACAAATATTATTAACAGTATGAATATATCATTAATATCATGTATTTTCATCAATGCAAAATAATGTAATTTGTTATTATTATGTTTCTATAATAATAAAAAATATTAAAAAAAAATTAAAAAAAATAAATAAAAAAAATCTCTGCCCAGTTCTGCCACCGGCCTGTCTCCATTCCACTGCTCCCATGGTTAACAGCCACCTCTGTCCCCAGAACAAGAGGAGGTCTCCGCTCCCTCTGCCCAGGAGTTTGTGGGCCGCGTATGTCGGACCTGGAAGGAGGACAGTTCTGCCCTGCTCCGCACCAGGAACAGGTGGATTTAAACACAGACATCCCCACTGAGCTGGATCAAAGCTTCCTACTGTGAGGGAAGGCTCCAAAATTCAGTCATCCTCCTCTGTTGTCCTGTCGTGGCCGGGGGGCTCCAGAACCCTCGCTGTCGCCGCTACAGGCAGCCCGATGTTCAGGCCCGCTCGCCGGGGTGATGGAAGTCCGACGTTGGGACTGGAGGACATCCTCCGTGGCTTGGACATCCGAATCGGCCACCTCCTACCTGAGTCCGCGGCTCCCGAAGTCCACAGGCCGTGCTCGGCTGAGCTCTGGTCCGGTCCCCGGCAGGAAAGACCACTCCAATCCAGGTGGTAGGCTGCGAGGAGGGGGGCGAGGACGTGACTCGGATAATAGTCGAGTCCTCGCCAGGAAGTGATTGGGAAACGGTTTCCCCCTTGCCCTACCCTCTCCTCCACATAGAAAAACTAAAGAAACTAAAGAAACGTACTTTTAAAACTAACTAAAAATTTAAAAAGGAAGAAAATCAAACAGACTGTAGGCACAGGCTGCCTTCAATGCAGCGCCCCTAGTGGCAAACTAGTTTGTATGATTAAATGGAAATTCCATGGAAGAAATCGTCAATTTTTATGTGGGATTCGGTCTCCCTCAATGCCCACATTCCAGAGAAAACAGCCTATGTTCGTTCAATCACGCCTTGCAGCTGAAGTCCTCAAATCCAGGAAGCATTCTGGTAAACTTCTTCTGCACCCTCTCCAAAGCCTGCACATCCTGCCTGTAAATGGGTGACCACAACTGTACACAATATTCCAAATGCAGCCTCACCAGTGTCCTGTAAAGCTGACGTCCTGACTCTCAAACTATATGCCCTGAATGATGAAGGCAAACATGATTAATACCTTCTTTACCATCTTATTTACTTATGTTGTCACTTTCAGGGAGCTACAGTCTTGGACCCCAAAATGCTTTTTTTTAGACTTTTATAGATACAGCGTTCACCCCATACACTAACGTACACACACTAGGGACAAATTTACAACTTTCCAAATCCAAATAAACCTACAAACCTGTACGTGTTTGGAGCCTGGAAGGAAACTGGAGCATCCAGAGAAAAGGATGTTACAGGGAGAATGTACAAACTCCATTTTGACAGCACACATAGTCAGGATCAAACCCAGGCCTCTGGCGCTGTAAGACAGCAACTCTACCTTTCTGCTACCGTACCACCCTGTTGCTGTTAAAGGCCTTGCCATTAAACTGTATACCTTCCCCTTAAATTCATTCTCCCAAAGTGCAACATCTCACACTTGCTTGGATTAAATTCCATCTGCCATTTTCTGCAGCTGCTCAATATCACGTTGTATATTTTCTCACTGTGCACTACTCCATCAATTTTTGATATTGTCTGAAAATCTACTAACCAACCCTTCAACATTTACATCCAAGTCATTTATTGATATCACTCACAGTGGAGATCCCAGCATAGATTCCTGCAGAACTGCACGTCACAGACCTCCAGCCAGAACAACACTTCCAACACAACTAGCTGCCTTTTGTTAAGGGCCTGACTCACTTAGGCAATTTTTTAGGCAACTGTGGCGACATTCACTGTCACGGCGTGACGCCAGAATTGCACCTACCCCAAGACAATGTCCACTAAAAGCTACCACCTAGTCGACGTCAAGCTATGACAAGCTACGTCAACCAGCGACACAATTCCTCATGACTCGGGACGTCCACCTACGACAAACTTCGACCACACAGGCGACAACCTATGACACCCGAAGTCAACCTACCTCCACCAGTGACAAGCTATGACAAGCTACAACCCAGTTGGTGACAAAGGAAGACAACTGAATACTTCTCTTGAACTGTCACCGGTTGACGTAGGTTGTCGCCAATGGAATTCACCGAGGTCATGACCCGGCGACAACCAACGTCACCTGCCGTCATCCTGGAGACAATCTATGACAGCAGAAGACAGGCAACATCAGGCAATGTCAAGCCCACTGTCACCGAGAGGTTTTGAACATTTCAAAATCCAGCGGCAAGAAGAAATAAGTAACAACACTTGAGGAGACCATGTGGTGACAGCCTATTTTTCGGCTATTTCTGAATAAAATCGCCTAAGTGGGACAGGCCCTTTAGTAAACCAGTTCTGAATCCAAAAGGCCAGATCACTGTGAATTACATAAATGAAGTTCTTCAGAAACAGTTGTTTCAAAGTTTATTTTAGTTAGTAGCAATTCAATAAAACATAATGACTCTGCATTGGAAACACTAAATTAAACTTTTTATAGAAAGTAGAAGTCATTTTGATACATCGTGCACCAATTTTTCTTGATGAGGGTTTTCAGACAAATAAACATTCCCAATGGATTCAGGAACATGAATTACATGGAATACAATGTTTTACATCCAGTTATCATATTCAATTATTTCACTTTATTTTGTGGTAGTTCTATGAAACATCATTACATTGGCACCATCATATTTGACTGTTTGTAGCAAAGAGGAATCTTTGAGACATTTTGAACAATCTTTTCAGCTTAGGAAGACAAAATGCTGGAGTAACTCAGCAGCTCAGGCAGCATCTCTGTAGAACACGGATAGTTGACGTTTCAGGCCGGGACCCTTCCTCAGACCCCGACCTGAAACATCATCTATCCATGTTCTCCAGCCATGCTACCTAACCCATCGAGTTACATTTTGTGTCTTTCTTTAATACACTAGCATCCACAATTCTTTGTTATCACATTTAACTTCTGCTTAAAGATTTACAATCCAATAAATGTGTCCAATTGACTCAAGAGCATGAATTACTGAAAATAAACTTATTTACAACAGTTATTTCAAAGTTTTGTGGCAATTGAATGAAACATAACAACTGTATTGGAAGTACCAAATTTGACTCTTTACAGCTGGTAGGAGACTTGTTGATGCATTATACACAAACTTTTCAAGTTAACGTTTTGCACATACATATGAAAGAAACATATCTACTTGATTCTTGATGATGATTTGCTTGGGGTGTAACTCATGCTGCAGGTAATGGGCCAAGGTCATCTCCCACGCATCTACAAATGCCACATTGATGCCTTTGAACATCCTTCTCATTACTATATCAAGCTGGTAGGAGAACCAGTCACTGTTGTAGAGGCTGACATTTCGTGGAAGAGCTTGGACATTAGCTGTCTTTATTACAATCACCGTATCGGGACTTCTATTCAGCAAACGTAGAATTGATCTCCGGATATTCTGCAGCCTTCGGATATACGTTTCCACCGGAAAAGTGTTGAAATGGCACCAGATGGTGAAGGCTATAACTGTGTCCTTTCCCCCTTTAATATCATCCAGTTTATTTGCAATGAATGGCAGGTCCTGATTTGATATGGGCTGGATGCGTATTGGTTTCCCATGTGCAAAATAATCCATCTTAATCATGTTGTCTATATCCAGAGCAAGGTGGGGTCCAGCTTTTGCTGCGTTGCCCAGATTAAACTTTCTGATGCCTAAAAGAAAAAAATGTTTTAAACGGCATTGAGTCAAATTTTTTTTTTCCCCGGATATGAAACATACTGTAGCCAACAGCAAAAAGAACATCTTAAATCAAAGCTAAAATGAGCCATTTATCCCCATGTGTCTGTTCATTGAATATAATTAAAGCTCATGTTAGTACAAGTTAACCATTTGGCTGTGGGTTGTGTTGGAGCATAGTTGTCAGAAGAGATACTTTAACCTACAATTATCCCCTTTCTGTCACATTGATGCATTTGAACATCCTTCTCATTACTATATCAAGCTGGTAGGAGAACCAGTCACTGGTTCATGTATAGGAAGCAAATCATGAAAATCACTCCTCGAAGAGACAGACACAGAGAGGGGAGAAGGAAGAAGGGGGAGGGGAGGGAGAGGGGGGGGGGAGAGGAGGGGGGGAGGGAGAGGGGGGGGGGGAGGGAGAGGGGGGGAGGGAGAGGGGGGGAGGGAGAGGGGGGGAGGGAGAGGGGGGGAGGGAGGGAGAGGGGGGGAGGGAGAGGGGGGAGGGAGAGGGGGGGAGGGAGAGGGGGGGAGGGAGAGGGGGGGAGGGAGAGGGGGGGAGGGAGAGGGGGGGAGGGAGAGGGGGGGGGGAGGGAGGGGGGGAGGGGAGGGGGGGGAGGGAGGGGGGGGGGGGGGAGGGGGGGGGGAAGGGAGGGGGGGGGGAAGGGAGGGGGGGGGAGGGAGGGGGGGGAAGGGAGGGGGGGGGAGGGAGGGGGGGGGGGGAGGGGGGGAAGGGAGGGGGGGGAAGGGAGGGGGGGAAGGGAGGGGGGGGAAGGGAGGGGGGGGGAAGGGAGAGGAAGGGAGAGGAAGGGAGAGGAAGGGAGAGGAAGGGAGAGGAAGGGAGAGGAAGGGAGAGGAAGGGAGAGGAAGGGAGAGGAAGGGAGAGGAAGGGAGAGGGGGGGAGGGAGAGGGGGGGAGGGAGAGGGGGGGAGGGAGAGGGGGGGAGGGAGAGGGGGGGGAGGGAGAGGGGGGGAGGGAGGGGGGGAGGGGGGGGGGGAAGGGAGGGGGGGGAAGGGAGGGGGGGGAAGGGAGGGGGGGGAGGGAGGGGGGGAAGGGAGGGGGGGAAGGGAGGGGGGGGGGAAGGGAGGGGGGGGGGGGAAGGGAGAGGAAGGGAGAGGAAGGGAGAGGAAGGGAGAGGAAGGGAGAGGAAGGGAGAGGGGGAGAGGGGAGAGGAAGGGAGAGGGGGAGAGAGAAGGAGAAGGGGAGATAGACTGAGGGAGAGAGTGTGAGAGAGGGAGAGAGAGGCTAATGAGAAGCTGGGGCAAGCCTGAGATGCTAGCTCCTTTCTGCTCAAGGACAATGAGGGATTGCACCCACACACAGAGACAAAGACTGAGCCCTTAAGAAAATCCAGAGAGCATCATCTCCTTGTCCAAATCTGAGCAGCCAGGATAAATCTAAGACCACCTCCGCATCCTCTCGACGCAAGGATATACTGCAGGGAAAAGATTGAGATCGCCATGTCTCCTTCAAAGTCCAGGAATGAGATGTCGGGACAAACCCAAGATCGCCAGTGCCACAGCACATGCGACCTAACAGCGAGAGACAGCGCCTCATGCAGCCTTGGACTTTCTTACACTGCAAATAAAATATATCATGTGAGTTCACCCTACTGTACATGCCGGTGTGGTCACTGTTGAACCCGATGTCTTCCTTGATATCATACTCTATGACCTTCATCACGTAGTCAGCAAACTCAACCAGGTTAGTAAAACGAGACCTGCCATTGACAAATCCATCCTGACTCCCCTTAATTATTCCCAGTGGCTAGGAAATGTCATTAGCAAGTTAGGTTAAAGAAAATCCCAAGGTTTTTTATATGCACATTAAAAACAAGAGGCTAGCCAGGGTAAAGGCAGGACCGCTGAAGAATAAAGTAGGATATTTATGCTTGGAGTCGGTGGATGTAGGCAAGGTACTAAATGGATAGTTGTAAACAGACAAATCCATTTGTATTGGTGGAGATGTAAACAGTTAGGAAGGCTAGGCAGGGGGTTGGGAGCATGAGCAGAGAGACACAGAGGTGTAAAATGAAGGTAGAAGCAATAGGTAGCAAGGTGAAAAGTAAAAGTGGCAAGCAGATAAATCCAGAGCAAAAAGGATAAGCGGTAAGAGTGTTGTAAAAACAAGCCTGAAGGCTTTGTGTCTCAATGCAAGGAGCATTCGTAATAAGGTGGATGAGTTGAATGTGCAGATAGCTATTAATGAATATGATATAGTTGGGATCACGGAGACATCGCTCCAGGGTGACCAAGGCTGGGAGCTGAACATCCATGGATATTCAATATTCAGGAGGGATAGACAGAAAGGAAAAGGAGGTGGGGTAGCGTTGCTGGTTAGAGAGGAGATTAACGCAATAGAAAAGAAGAACATTAGCTTGGAGGATGTGGAATCGACATGGTTAGAGCTGCGAAGCACTAAGCGGCAGAAACCGCTAGTGGGAGTTGTGTACAGGCCACCTAACAGTAATAGTGGAGTTGGGGATGGCATCAAACATGAAATTAGAAAAGCGTGCAACAAAGGTAAAACAGTTATAACGGGTGACTTCAATCATATAGATTGGGTGAATCAAATTGGCAGGGGTGCTGAGGAAGAGGATTTCTTGGAATGTATCTGGGATAGTTTTCTAAACCAACATGTAGAGGAACCAACGAGAGAGCAAGCTATTCTAGACTGGGTATTGAGTAATGAGGAAGCGTTAGTTAGTAGTCTTGTCGTGCGTGGCCCCTTGGGCAAGAGTGACCATAATATGGTTGAGTTCTTCATTAGGATGGAGAGTGACAGTGTTGATTCAGAAACAAGGGTTCTGAACTTAAAGAAAGTTATCTTTGAGGGTATGAGATGTGAATTGGCCAAGATAGACTGGCAATTGATTCTTAAAGGGTTGACGGTGGATATGCATTGGAAGGCATTTAAAGACTGCATGACTACAACAATTGTTCATCCAAGTTTGGCAAAAGAATAAATCAGGGAAGGTAGTGCATCAGCAAATCAGGGATAGTATCAAAACAAAAGATGAAGCATACAAATTAGCAAGAAAAAGCAGAAAAAGACTGGGAGAAATTCAGCAGAAGAGGGCAAAGGATTAGGAATTAGGAAAGGGAAAATAGATTGAGAAAACTGGCAGGGAACATAAAAACTGACTGCAAAAGTTTTTTATAGATATGTGAAGAGAAAAAGATTAGTTCAAACAAATGTAGGTCCCTTGCAGTCAGAAACGGGTGAATTGATCATGGGGACAAGGACATGGCAGACCATTTGAATAACTACTTTGGTTCTGTCTTCACTAAGGACAACAAATAATCTGCCGGAAATAGCAGGGCATGGGGTGTCAAATGAGATGGAGGAACTGAGTGAAATCCAGGTTAGTTGGGAAGTGGTGTTAGGTAAATTGAATGGCTAAAGGCCGATAAATCCCCAGGGCCAGATAGGCTGCATCCCAGAGTGCTTAAGGAAGTAGCCCCAGAAATAGTGGATGCATTAGTCATAATTTTTCAAAACTCTTTAGATTCTGGAGTAGTTCCTTTGGATTGGATTGGAGGGTAGCTAATGTAACCCCACTTTTTAAAATGGGAGGGAGAGAGAAAACGGGGAATTACAGACCAGTTAGTCTAAAATCGATAGTGGGGAAAATGCGAGAGTCAGTTATTAATGATGGGATAGCAGCACATTTGGAAAGTGGTGAAATCATTGGACAAAGTCAGCATGGATTTATGAAAGGTAAATCATGTCTGATGAATCTTATAGATTTTTTAGAGGATGTAATTAGTAGAGTGGATAATGGAGAACCAGTGGATGTGTTATATTTGGACTTTCAGAAGGCTTTTGACAAGGTCCCACATAAGAGATTAGTATGCAAACTTAAAGCACACGGTATTGGGGGATCAGTATTGATGTGGATAGAGAACTGGCTGGCAGATAGGAAGCAAAGAGTAGGAGTAAACGGGTCCTTTTCAGAATGGCAGACAGTGACTAGTGGGGGACCGCAAGGCTCAGTGCTGGGACCCCAGCTATTTACAATATATATTAATAATTTAGATGAAGGAATTGAATGCAACATCTCCAAGTTTGAGGATGACACTAAGCTGGGGGACAGTGTTAGCTGTGAGGAGGATGATATGAGGCTGCAAGGTGACTTGTATAGGTTGGGTGAGTGGGCAAATGCATGGCAGATGCACTATAATGTGGATAAATGTGAGGTTATCCACTTTGGTGGAAATAACAGGAAAGTAGACTATTATCTGAATGGTGGGCGATTAGGAAAAGGGGAGATGCAATGAGACCTGGGTGTCATGATACACCAGTCATTGAAAGTAGGCATGCAGGTGTAGCAGGCAGTGAAGAAAGCGAATGGTATGTTAGCATTCATAGCAAAAGGGTTTGAGTATAGGAGCAGGGAGGTTCTACTGCAGTTGTACTGGGCCTTGGTGTGACCACACCTGAAGTATTGTGTACAGTTTTGATCTCCTAATCTGAGGAAATACATTATTTCCATAGAGGGAGTACAGAGAAAGTTCACCAGACTGATTCCTGGGATGGCAGGACTTTCATATGAAGAAAGACTGGATAGACTCGGCTTGTACTCGCTAGAATTTAGAAGATTGAGCGAGGATCTTACAGAAACTTACAAAATTCTTAGGGGGTTGGACAGGCTAGATGCAGGAAGATTGTTCCCGATGTTGGGGAAGTCCAGAACAAGGGGTCACAGTTTAAGGATAAGGGGGAAGTCTTTTAGGACCGAGATGAGAAAAACATTTTTCACACAGGTGAATCTCTGGAATTCTCTGCCACAGAAGTTAGTTGAGACCAATTCATTGGCTATATTTAAGAGGTAACTCCCTCTTGTGGCTAAAGGGATCAGGGGGTATGGAGAGAAGGCAGGTACAGGATACTGATTTGGATAATCAGCTATGATCATATTGAATGGCAGTGCAGGTTCGAAGGGCCGAATGGCCTACTCCTGCACTTATTTTCTATGTTTCTAACAAGGTATACAATGGAATATAGATCAGCTGCAGAAAGAGGTGGATAATTGACAGATGGAATGTAACCTGAACAAGTGTAAGGTGTTGCTTTTTGGGAGGTTGAATGTAAGGAGAAAGTATGCAGTTAATTGCAAGACCCTTAACAGCATTAATATACATTGGGAACTTGGGATCCAAGTCCATAGCTCAGTAGCAACATTACATGATCGAGTGAAAAAGGCATATGGTTCGCTCACTGTCATTTAGGGCATTGACTATGATTCAGGAACTTATGTTGCAGCTGTATCTGTGCTTATGCCGCAGTTGGAGTATCATGTGCAGTTCTGATCTCCCCATTATAGAAAAGATGTGGAGGCTTTGAAGTGAGTGCAGGAGATGACTGGGCCAGGTTTAAGCAAAATGGAGAGATTTGATAAACCCGGATTGTTTTCTCTGGAATGGTGGTGGTTGAGAGGAGACATGATAGAATTATTTAAAATTTTGAAAGACATAGTTAAGGTAGAAAATCAGAACCTTTTTTTCCAGTGTAGAAATGTCAGTCAAGAGTTCCTTTTGAAAATGTTACTGGCTAATTTTTATGCTCAGAGATGAATATCCCACAGGACTTTTATCCAAGGTAATTTTACATAGTCTTGTAACTCTGGTATCTTGCGCAGAAATGGAAACCTATTCATCCTCAAGACGTTGTGCAGCGGTAGAGTTACTGCCTTCCAGCGTCAGAGTCCTGGGTTCGATGCTGACTGCGGGTGCTGTCTGTATGGAGTTTGTATGTTTTCCCCGTTACCTGCATAAGTTTTCACCGGGAACTGGTTTCCCCCCACACTCCAAAAACATACAGATTTGTAGGTTGTAATTTGTCTCCAGAGTGTAGAGGATAGCATTAGTGTGCGGTGATCGCTGAGCGGCATGGACTCAGTGGGCCAAAATAACCTGTTTCCGCATTGTATCGCCAAACAAGTAGGAAAGTTCACATACGAGGAAGTGTAAATTGCATGAGAAGACCCAAAATAGGTTAAGAATGGAAGTAAATATAATGCACCAAACAGATTAGACTATAATTCATAATGAGATAGGGGTAAACGTGACCTGGTACAAAAGATATCAAATACTCAAACCACTGGCGTATGGTGGAATCTCCAAAAATATGAATATGTTTTCCACGAAGACAGTTGGTAAAACTTGCTGGAGTGTCAAAGTGTTCGATTTTGCAGGTTTTTGAGTTCCATTGATCCTGATAATAAAATCCAGATGGTGAAAGCAATGGCGTGCCAGGCAGACATTTGCCGGGATCTTTGTCTAAGAAATAGGAGGAAGAAATTTATGTGCCATATCTTTAATTTATTTTAATTTTTTAAATTATCTCATCATGTTATCTTATCTCTGAGCCAATGAGTAATTCTAAGAGAATATTGGACAGAAGAACAAATAATGATAATATTGTGGAAATATGAAATGTATCTCGGCAGCCATACTAGCCTGAGTCTGTTGCCATACTATAGCTACAAAATTGTTACAAAATTTTGAGATTTAAAAAATCAAGTCTGCTATTTAACCCATCAGATAAAGCATAAAAATAAGTTTAATTTGACACCTAATTCACTTTTATATCTTCAGTATTAAAAAAGTTATGGCCATTTTCATATTCGGAAATTAGCATTTTGTACCCTATTGCTTTTCCATTGACAACACAAAAGCTGTGATCGAGGACAGTCAAAAAAACATAACTTTCTTAAAAATTAAGAGAACTGAATGAAATATTCAGTTATTATAGATTGAAGCATTCTGAAACAAATATAAAACATCTTACTTGGATGACCTGAAATTAAAGCATATAATTAGCTAATTACCTAATTGCAGCTAATTACAAAATTGACTGTTGTGACGGAAATAGTAATAAACACCCGACTGCTTTGAAAATTCAAAAAAGTGATATTCTCAAGATCAGAAATTTAATATTATTGTATTATATGCTGTAAGTCCATAACAGATAGGTAAATAAATTACAATTTCTAGCAATAGACCAAGTATTTATGGAGAAGATCAGTTGCTAGCTGGTACATTGGCATATCATAATCAGTAGCATCATCATACTCCTCAGACTGTAACCAATAAGCAACTCTGTACACCTTGTTTTTCCTCAACTTTTCAATTTTGGCATTGAAAAACTACAAGTTTTTGCTCTTCAAACCATGCATGACATGCCTTTCTGCCCATCACTTTCCCATTAAGAATGTACCATTTCTTACGAAAAGGATATATTTTTTTAAATAGCCTGAGTATCCAAATAACAAACTAATCCCATTCACACAAGAATTCACAAAATGACATAATTTTTAAATCTCACTCTCATGAATTTATATCCCAAATGGAAGGAATTGAATGTTTAATTCCCATAAATTAATCCAGAAACATCCTCTCAAAATATAATCAAAATTATTGTTTTTTGCACAATACATGCGACTCAAACTGTCGTGAATATTTAGTTTAAAAATAATGATCATGGGGAGAGAGAATAACAAAATATAGACAATTTAGGTGGCTTATGACATGATTGTCCAAAAAAATGAGCATTTTAATCATCTTGCTTCTGGAACGCAATCGATTGGAACGTTGCATTTGCAGTGAATTTGAAGCCCATATCAGAAGGAAAGACACTGCTGGTTCATATGGGGCCCAAATAACATTTTCGCAATGTAAAATTAGATTAAAGCCATCCAAAGTAGCAAGGTTATATGTAAAATAAACGAGTTACCCTTTGTTTTGTCCCGTTCTTGTGATCCGTCTCGTTGTAGGTGTTGAGGGCATTAGAAGTCGCTTTTTATTTTAATCTAATTATTAAATTGTCTAGCGATTTAAAAAAATAAAATAAAATTGAAAATCCGATCGAATTTTCTTCAGCAGCTAGCAGCCCGAGGAAATCCGCCTCCAACAGGCAGTACAAAACCTGGATTTTAATCCCCCCCCTCCCCCCACCTCAAAGGCGCCAAAGTCACGCACATGTCGCGCACATGGCAGAACTGCAGCACCGCTGAAGGTAAGTTTTGTAACATCGCTACATATTAGCCTGAAAACACCAGATCTTGGAAGCCAAGCCGGCTCTCACCTGGTTAGTACTTGGATGGGATTCCACCTGGGAGTACCAGGTGCCGTGGATGGTTCAGTGGCGCAGCAGTGGAGTTACTGCCTCACAGCGCCAGAGACCTGGGTTCGATCTGACTACAGGTGCTGTCTGTACAGTTTGTATGTTTTCCCTGTGACCACATGGGCTTTCTCAAGCTGCTCCAGTTTCCTCACACATTCCAAAGATATGCAGGTTTTAGGCTAATTGACTTCTGTAAATTGTCCCTAGTGTGTGGGATAGAACTAGTGTATGGGTGGTTGCTGGTTTCCACACACTATGAAATCTATGACTATATGTTGGAATTGGTTTGGAGACCAAGGAATGCACACCTTCTTTGTCTGAGTACCTGAGTGGTTGACCTTAGTTAATGACATTTTACAACACTCCATTGTGCCACAGGGGACTATCATCCAAGATATTCAAATAATTAATTAAATTTAGAGATGAACATTGTTTTCAAATGTGCGACTTCACGTACTTGAAATTTTCCGGCAAATATCAGCACAATCGTACTTTCGCTCCACAAACAAAAATTCATGTTAAAGTTAACAAAAGATTGTTTCCAATTTGATACTTAAATCAATACAAATCTACACAAAACATACAAATTCTGTTTAGCATATAATGAAGTATCTGCAGCTGAAAAGAACTGTTCACAACGTTTTTCTAATGTGGCCCCTCTAAAGTATATTAATCTCTAATCTACTTGTTCTCCAATCTCTAATCTACAAAACTGCTTGTGCGTAGATCATTGTTCTCTTACCTGTGTGCGTTGAAGACTTTACAATTACATAACCTTGACCTTTGGGCAATATTGGAATCTTGATATTTTTTGCACTGAAAATATATCATTAGTTCTTAAGCAATTGCATCCATGAAACAGAACGTAAACAATTACATTTTGTAGGAAGCGTAGCGATTAAAGAGAATAGTTTATCAGTTGGGCTACAGACCCTTAACAACTGCAGAAGGACCTCTTTGCTCCTATACTGGACTCCTCTTGTTATAAAGGCCAATATGCCATTCGCTTTCTTCACTGCCTGCTGTACCTGCATGCTTACTTTAATAGAGTGATGAACAAGGACCCCCAGATCCCGTTGTACTTGCCCTTTTCCAAACTTGACACCATTTAGATGGTAATCTGCCTTCCTAGGGAACGGCAGATCATGAATGTCAATTCCAGGCAGAGAGATCAGCTCAGCATGATCCAGCCCAATACACTACATAAACAGTGTTGGTGTTTCCCATGTTAAAGTGCTCGAACTTCCATTTCAGCAACAGCAGATTGAATCGAACCATCTCCCATTCTTGGACAGGATATAAGGTCTAGAGGAGCAAAAAAAAAGAAACAAACTGCTGGAGCAACTCAGCAGGTCGGGCAACATCTGTGGGCGGAGAGGGATGGGCAACATTTTGGGCAAAAACCCTGCACCAGGACCTCCTGCGATTTGTTTATGATTCTAGATTACAGCATCTTGTGTTGCCTAAACTCGAGAGGAATTTGGATTGGTGGCAAGGCTTCCACATACAGAGTTGAATCATATTGTTCCTTAAGGTGCAGAGAATGAGTGTAATTAGTTTATGACATGAGCTTCGAGAAGTGAAGAAATGGAATTACATCATCTAAATTCATACCTTTGAAAATAGTGGGCTTCTACTCCAGTTAAGAGCTTATGCTTGTAACCACCCATGAAGTGGTTGATACGAGAAGAGCAGGGAAGATTCTTGGGTTTGTAACAGAACCAGGGTTCTCCAGTCCTGAGATCTGTAAAGTTGCAGAGTGGTGCAGTCTCAGGCAAACACAGGTTGCACACTGTGTTCTCCATGCTACTCGCTGACTTGAAAGTGCTTTTAAAATACACTCGATCCGGGGATTCCACCCTTATTCTCTCAAGGGCTTGGATCGCTTCACTGGGGTGAACCAGAGAAACAGATACTTGGACTTTCCCTGGCCAGAACAGTGTAAAATTTATGTAATAAAATCCATTTTGGTTATCCATAACTGTTCCCACTGAACCAGCCTTTAACTCTGGGCTGTGGATCCGTGCCTGGAGATAGTCACCTCCATATTTCTTTGGTTTTCCGTTGAAGTCAAGCATGCGCAGCATCACTTGTAACTGATCACCGACGTTGAAGGTGTTTGCAGAATTTAAAATAACAAAGCGAGTGAGCGATGGTTTGCTGCTTTCAACAAAAGGCACGTTAGAGACTAAAGGCTTTGGCCATTTAAGCATTTTCATCAGAAGCGTACCCTCCGACCTTTCTTCAGGGGTGAAACTATGATTCTGATAGCCACATTGTAGAAGTCTGTCAGTCCAAAGAGTCGTCTTCTCAACTATTACCTCGGCTTTTTTCCGTTCCACCTTTGGCTCTGGATATTTCCCAAAGTTTGCATTTGTTTCATAGCTACCAAACTGTGGAAAGGGATAGGTTATTAAAATAACTATATTTGTACATAAGGTTCAATTTCCTGACTTTTTGAACAGTGAAAGGCCTGGATAGAGTGAATGTGGAGAGCACGTTTCCACTGGTCTAGAACCAGAGGTCATAGCTTCAGAATAAAAGGGCTATAGAAAGGAGATGAGAAGGAATTTATTTGGATGCCAAGTCATTGGATATTTTTAATGCGCAGATTAACAGATTCTTGATCAGTAAAGATGTCAGGAGTTATGGGTCGAAGGCAGGAGAATGGGGTTGAGAGGGAAAGATAAATCAGCCATGATTGAATGGCTCCTAGAACTTATGAACTGACTTAATAATCACGCCTAGGAAAGAACAGGAAATTCAAGCAAGGGAAAACAATCCAAGGGAGTTGTTCAGAACCTTAGTGGATTGGAAGATGTAAAGGCACTGTTTAAGGTAGGAAGGGGAGTCTGGAACTTATTTTGGTAAGTGTATAGATGTAGAGGGTTAGATGTCTGTGCTGAAAATTAGATTACTGGGACCAGAAACTAGAAATGGTCAAGTGACAGGCAGCGTTTGTACAATCACATATGTAAATGAGGAGATGAGGAAAGGAGGGAAAAAAAACTAGTTTGTGTCCAAGGAAACAAGCAGTATTACTGTTGGTAAACATGATAAAAGACAGATATTGGAAAATTATCCTGCATGTGTACCTTGGAGGAACAGACTTTGTTAAAGCATTGAATGGAAGGAATGAGATTCTTGATTATATCCATGTTGCCTAATCCTTTGAATTTTATTCCCTCTGAATGTCCCCTCAAATTATTATCTCAAATCTGATTATTACCAAAGAAACACCTTACACCAAAGAAACACCATCCATGGCATTCTCCTTGCAGTAAATATTTTTTCCATAATATTTCCACATAGTACATGGTATATGAAAGGATTGGTTTAGAAGGATATGGGCCAAACGCAGGCAGGTGAGATTAGATGGGGCATGTTGGTCGGCATGGGCAAGTTGGGCTGACGGGCCAGTTTCCACACTATAATGAATTACGACTCTATCCTTAGAAAGATTGACATAAAGCTTTAAGGAGAGAGTGGAAACGTTTAAAAGAAATTTACTGCACAAGCAATTTTTTTTTTTTTAAACACTCGAGAATTGTTGGTGCCTGTAACACACTGCCAGGGGAAGTGGTCAAAGCAGATAAGGTAGCAATGTTTAAAAGGCATTTAGACAGACACATCATCAAGCAGGAAATGAAGGAATACAGGCCACATACAAAGGATAGGATACAAAGGACATTTATTATCACATACAGCAATTGGTGTAGTGAAATTTGACTTGCCATTGCAGCACACGAATAAAGATAAGACACAACATTAAAGAATTGAACAATAAACATAAAAAACATCCCCCCCACAATGGTTCCCACTGTGAGAGAAGGCAGCAAAGTCACATTCAGGCAGCTGCACAGTTTAAATTGGCATCATGGTCAGCAGACATTGTGGACTGAAGGATCTGTCCCCGTGAGTGTGCTGTTTAGTTTAGTTTAGAGATACAGCGTGGAAACAGGCCCTTTGGCTCACCGAGTCCGGGCTGACTAGAAATCACCGCACACTAACACTATCCTACGCACATTATGGGCACTTTACAATTTTATTAAGCAAATATTAGCCTACAAACCTGCAGGAAGGAAGTACAGATGTTGGTTTAAATCAAAGGTAGACAAAAAGTGCTGGAGTAACTCAGTGGGAATAGGTGACGTTTCGGGTCAAGACGCTTCCTCAGACAGAGTCGGGGGGAAAGGAAAATGAATGATATAGATGGTGATGTGGAGAGACATGGATCAAAAGAATGAAAGAAGTGCAAAAAAGTTACTGATGTCTATAATAAACCCATTGACACCCACAACGATCTTGACTACACTTCTTCCCACCCTGCTTCCTGCAAAGACACTTTCGCCTTGTCCCAATTCGTCCCAGCGCTGAAAATATGGTGTTCCATACCATGACATCTGTGATGTCCTTGTTTTTTAGGGAATCATAGATGAGGCTCTCACATGTTTCTCCTCAGTACTCCTGCAGCTCTGCCTTTACTCCCCCTCAGCCCCAGTCACAGCAGGGACAGAGTCCCTCTAGTCCTTACCGCATCAGCTGTCTCATACAACACATAATCCTCCAACATTTTCGCCACCTCCAACGGGATCCCACCACTTACATCCCACATCTTACCATCTCCACCTCTTTTTGCCTTCCGTAGAGACCATTCACTCCGCAACTCTCTGGTTAACTCATCACTTCCCACCCAAACCACCCCCTTCCCATATACATTTCCCTGCAACCGCAGGAGACGCACCACCTGTTGCTATACCTCCTTGGTCAACTCAGTCCAGAGACCTCAACAGTCCTTTCAGGTTGGGCAGAGGTTCAAATACACTTTCTCCAACCTCATCTACTGTATCCGTTGTTCAAGATGTGGACTCTTATGCATTGGCTAGATAAAATGTAGACTGGGCAATCGTTTCACTGTTATTTTGCTTGGGAAACCCAGTGGTATGAATATTGATTTCTCTAACTTCAAGTAACCCTTGCAATCCCTCTCTCTCCATCCCTCCCCCACCCCAGTCGCACCAGCTTCTTGTTCTCACCCAGGCAAATAGCTAACAAAGGTCTGTATCCTTTATCATTGTTATGTTTTTGCATATATATTTAATCCATTTATTATATTCCTCTACATAACCATCTAAATCTCGCATTTCCTTTTCCCCGACTCTCAGTCGACCCGAGACGTCACCTATTCCTTCTTTCCAGAGATGCTGCCTGTATCACCGAATTACTCCTGCACTTTGTATCTATCTTCAGCCTACAATCCTGTGCGTCTGGGAGAAACCGAGAGTTCCTGGAGAAAAGCCATGTAGTCATGGGGAGAACATGTAAACTTCCTACAGACAGCACGCGTGGTCAGGATTGAACCCGGGTCACTGGCGCTGTGCCACCATGCTGCCCTATTCTATGTCCTACGATTCCCTTCCTGATATATTTGTTTATATATGTTTTTGTTCTCTAGCTTCCAGTTGCTCATCTCCTGCTCCCAATCCCCAACATTTCTCTGGGGGCCCATAGCAGGTGGAAGAACTACTTATCCATCTATTCTCATATTACTGCCTAGGGCATCTATTAATCCAATGGACATACACTGTGACTGTTCCAGCTTATTAACTTCACTCAGCCCTAGATCAAGAAACAAAACTCATTTTATATAATCACTTTTTCGAACACCTTCTCTGTTATATCCAAACTATTGCACTTTAGTTCCATATCTTTGTTGGATATTTGGTGTTATCTATCAGTTAAAAAAAATGTGAAATAACCAAAGGTTTGATCAAAGTCATCTTGCCGTTGAGGAAAGGGCACCTCAATTCATAAAATGACAGCTGGCATAAGAGACTTGTTTCAGTTAAAGTGACCAAGAAACCATCAGATTATCATAAAAGCACATCTAATTAATAAATGTCCTTCAGAAAGTATCTGCTGTCCTGTGTTCTGGTCTATACATCATTCCAGATCCATAGTAATGACGTTGATTTAACTCACTGCTTATTTGACCAGGGTTCATAGGGGATGCATCTATATTACTAAAAGTCTCATCTTGACCACTTCCTGTTCTGCATATTGATTTTAGAAAAAACACTGCCACTTACGGCTGTAATTTTTGGGCATCTTACTCAAAGTCCCCCTCCGCTGGTCAGGATGAGGAATTTTCCCATCAATTAAAAATAAAAGACTTATTAATGTTTAAAAAATGTTGAGATTCTCTCTCCTGAAGGCCACGCCCCTTCCGGAGGGACTCTAAAACTTGAATGTGTGGAGGTGCCTCAGTTCTCTGCAAGATGGGGGAGCGAGAGGTCGCGAATCTCAGTCTGCGCTGTGAATAACACTGAACACATGTCTACTAAACTGTGTACTGACCCGTCTGTGCCCTAAATGTGGTTTGAAAATGTAGTTTGAAAATGCAAAAGTGTATTTTGGTTTGAAAATGCTAAAGCTGTGTTGTCTTTGGTTTGAAAATGCAAAAGTTGTCTTGCCTTTGGTTTGAAAATGCCAAAGCTGTGTTGACTGTGGTCTGAAAATGCCAAAGCTGTGTTGCCTGTGGTTTGAAAATGTCAAAGTGATCTGATCCACTCCTTCTGTATAACGGTTTCTTTCTTTACCCTTTTGTGAGTTTTTATTTTGCTTTATGATCGCCTCTTCTTGTCGAAAGCCTGATGCTCTCATCTTTGATGCGGAAATCAGCGAACGCTGGGCCACGTTTGAAATTGATTACCGACACTACATTAACATTGCACACCGAAATGAACCTGATGCTGTCAAGACCTCTCTCCTACTCAACCTTGTAGGCCCAGATGCCCTTCGGCGATCCAGAACATTCCGCTATGCTCCAGCAGTCCGCGATGCCAACAACCTGGTAATAACCCCAGCTGAATCTCCCGATGACCCCAATGTTCTGCAGCATAAATTTAGCCAGATCTGTGACCTGCCCTCAAATCACATTTTGGACAGGGCTAAGTTTTTCTCTCGGCGTCAACTCCCTGGCGAATGAGTAGACTCGTTTATCTCAGACTTAATGTATTTAGCCCAGCGCAGCCGATTCGAAAATATGGCGGTCAATCAGCTGACTGATCAGTTAACAAGGGACATTTTAGTGAATGGCATTAGGGATCTAAAGCACAGATCAGACCTTCTGAGACGGCCAGATTTGACACTTGATGAAGCAACGCACGCTTGCAGAACAGCGGAATTCATCAACCCTATAGACAGTTCACACAAAACCAAAAACATCAATCTGACGGGCCTCACTAGGTAGCAAACCAACACAGATAACAGGTGATTTATGACCCAAGCTAGCCAGACGGCTCTTGGCGATCCTCAGAAGAGATGCCCAAACTGCAACTACTAACACAGCAGACAATCAGCTTGCCCCGCTTTTGGTAAAGCATGCAATTACTGTAAAAAGTTAAATCACTTCGCCTCTGCATGTCGGGCAGCAAGTCGGGCCCATGGGAAGAATTCGACTAGCTTCAGGTCTAATCTCAATTTTTTGCAACGAGACAGCAACAATTTCACTCCCCAATTCCAGCTCGAATCTGCCCCCGAACAGTCCAATTATCTCACAAGAGGACCCGACTGTTTACTCATTACAGCTTGCTGCTGCTAAGAATTATGATCCGACCGTGACAGTAACTGTAAACAATGTCCATTTTGGCGCAAAATTAGATACTGGGGCAAAAGTAAACACAATGTCAATCAACCTCTTCAACAAGATAAGAACTAACGAGCCACTGATCAAGGACAAATCCACTCTACATGCTTTTGGAGGAGAGGTGCTGGTGCCTCTGGGCAAAACCAACTTGAAATGTGTGCTGGAAAAACCACGAGGAATTTGACCTTCTATGTCTTGAGCTTTAATTCAGTTACTCTGCTTGGCAACCGGGCCTGTCAGGAACTGGCGATGATCTCCTTTGTCAAAACGGTCCACAAGCTGCAAATTTCCCTGGACCCACTGAGTGAATTCCCAGATCTTTTCGACAATAACCTGGGCAAGTTGCCCGTGATTTACAAGATTATTATTGACTCTGAAGTGACACCCGCCATCCTTCCCCCTAAAGATTATGTGGAAGAGCACCCATGCCATGGAGTTAAACATACTCGCTATATGTCTGGTGGTCTACTAACACGGCCCGAGTGCGTGCGGACCAAACCCTCCCCCCACTCACCTGAACTTGCTGGAGCGAGCACAGATTTCAAAGTCAGACGTTTATCTCCATCTCCTGCATCTCAAAAACATTTCCAGGGATGGAACCCTGTGATCACTGGCTCAGCGACTGATGTCGAGACTGACGAGGCCTCCGGTACCCATCGCATAACAGCAACTTGTCCCTCAGCTGCTGAAGCCTGCCACTATCCAGAAACGTCTACAAGAGAAGCACGACATCCAGAAACGGTCATACGACAGATCCAGCAGGTCACTCAAGCCTCTACTTTCGGGTCAGGCCATCCGCCTATAAACTTCAACTGGACATTCCCGTCTGGGCACTTTTGCAACCTGACTGATGAGCCACGGTCTTACCTGTTAGACTGTGAGGGAGTGGTATACCGGAGAAGTCGACAACACCTGCTTGCTGTGAGGGAGCCTCGACCACCGCCTGCTGGTCCCTATGCTCCACTGCTCCAGTTCCAGCTGCATTTTGCAATGCCTACCACCCGTCCCTGCATGCTTTGCACGTACTGAGTCTGGAGATCATTTACACCATTAATTTGGGATGAGTGGTAAGGAAGCAGGCAGAAGATTACAATGACCACTTCACCAGTCTGTACTTGTTCAACTAAAAAGGTGCCACCGAGTTCTTCCTGAAATATCTCTAAATATTAAGATCAGAAAGACCCTGGTTCAATATTGTAATGAACAGTCTCAGTCAAGAAATAAAAACATATTCTAATGTTCTCCAGAATTAGTGGCAGTGTGGTTATCCAGCCCTACTTGTTGCTTCAAAAGTCTTGCTGGACTGTGCTTGTTCATTAAAGATGGACGAAATTGATCTTGGCTGGATTAATCTATGGTTAGACAGCCTGGCAAATGTTTCTTGCCATTTGGATGAGGTGATGAAGAATACTTGGCACTGGAACAGGACAAGTTGGGATATAGACCAAATGCGGGCAGGTGGGACGAGTCAAGCTAGGACATGTTGGCCAGTTTAGGCAAGTTGGGCCGAATGGGCCTGCTTCCACACTGTATCACTCGACGACGCTACGACTATTACTCTACAACTCTATGACTCTATAACAGTCAATGATTTCCTGGGAGATAGAGGTGCAAATGGGAGGTGAAATTTGTAGGAAAAGTAAAGTAAGTACCATGCAATTAAACCATTCTTACTTTTTAAAATGGTGTTTAGCATTTGAGTTTAGTTGTTAGTTAAGCAGATAAATAGCCCGTAAACTAAAATAACATGCAAATTTTACTTTCCATTAATTTAGACAAAGATTGTCAGAGCTTTTGTCTTGACCACTGGATAGTGGAGTAGGCTCTCACGGATACTGCCCTGAGTGAATCTATCTCTCTGGCTCACAGTCAACTACAGGGAGTGCTCAGAGCATCTGAACAGGTTACTTTAGGCCTTAAATACATGGTAAACCAGTTCAGGATAGATCTGGTATGTTGGGCACTGTTTAGTTTAAGTGAAATAAAGGTTAAAAAAAAGAATTCCGTTATCTGCCGCTGGCGTATATGGTAAAGTCTGAAGAAAGATAACCAGAATAATTGCCGTTAGTTATTAGAACTAATCAGATGCAGAAGAAGGTGCATGATGTGGAAGTCATAGGGAAGTTCAGCAAAGAGCATCAGACAGCATTCGTTATTATCAATAAATCAGGACCCTATATGATTTGCTCCCATGTTAAAAGTTGAGGGACATCTCAGATCAACTTGCTGAGATATTGGGAGCTGTTCATGAGTCTCATTGGGACCAACATGATGTCAAAGACCAGGCCAGAATTCTTACTTGAAGATGACCAGCAGTTTGGGGCCAAGGGTGAAAGAGCACAAATTAAAGATTTACATTAACGCTTAGGGTCTACAGTCCAAAAGCCAAGTGAAGATGAATTTAGACACAAATGGAATGTTGATTATATGACTGTCAAGAGGGGTACATGGAATGCTTCTTCTTCTCCAGCTCAGCCTTGTGCTCAAGGAGGGCATGTTTCCACTTCAGTTTTGAAGGTTCTGCTGATAAATAAAAGCTGATAAATCCCAAGAGCTTGCTGATCTAGTTCCCAGAGTTTTCATCTTGCGTTACCAACATGCTCTTTTCTTTCTTAGCTTTCTTAATGCTGGTACCAAATTCAATTGTTGCCTTGAGAACCTTGACCATAAACCTATCACTGATGTTGTCTCTATTCTCCATGCTCCTCCTTCTCTCAACTTTAATCACATTCCTTTTCTCGCATTTCAGTCCCTTTGAGGGATCATTGACCTGAAACAATGTTTTTCGCTCTACACATACTGTCTGGCCTATACATATTTCCAGTATTTTCTATTTTTATTCTACATTTCCAGTTTTGTCCAATTCATGCTTCAGTGCTGTTGGTTTGCCTAGAACCTTTACTCTAGTGCAGGGGTGGGGAACCTTTGACCTTCAGGCCGCACACGGCCTTCTAGGCCATTAAGTGCGGCCTTTTGAATGAATCCAAATTTTGTAGAACAAATCCTTTTATTTTTATTAATATGTTTTTATTCGTCTTTTATTAATTTTATTTTAATCTTAAAATGAACGTATTTAAAATACCAAAGAGTAAAAGAAGATTCAGCAAAATAATCCTCCCCAATTGACGGCCACAATTAAAACATTAGTAAGTCATGAGGGTTATTTTAACAAAATAATGTACATTTTGAAGTGTATATAATTGAAGTTTCTTGGATGCAGCCTTATTAGATTACAACTAACTTAATCGGCATTCGAACATGAAAAAAGGTTCCCCACCCCTGCACTAGTGTAAATAATTGTTTTAAATATTGCAAGTTAATTTTCTTTGTACTATTATGCTTTGGATGCTTTTAGTGACAACTACAATGAAAAGAGATCCGAAAATGTCCCAAATTGGAGCACATTTATCTACATTACAATTCATTAATCATTTCTCAGCCCACTTGCCCACTGATTAAGACCCTGCTGTAATTTTTGATAACTATCTTTACTACCTATAATATCACCCACTTTAGTGTCATCTGCAGACTTACTAATCATGCCTTGTACATTCTCATCCGAATCGTTAATATATAAGCCATTAATGGCAAATGAGCCCAGCACTGATTCCTGAGACACACCACTAGTCACAGGAATCTAGTCAAAATAAACAATTCTTACACCGTTACACTCTGCTTCCTTTCATGAAGCCATCATTTTCTATCCAGTCGGTTAGCTCTCCCAGGAACCTGTATTAATAACAACAAAAAACTTTCCAGTGGAGCCTACAATACGAAAATTAATCAAATAGCCATGCTGAATTCCATAAAGATAATGTCTATAGGCATTGCCTTCAGCCTATTTGTTATTTCTTCAAAAAATATATTCGTGAGACAAGCTCTCCCACATACAAAGCCATGTTGACTATCCCTTCCTCAGCCCCTGTCTATCAAAATGCATAATATCTTACCCTCAGAATACTCTCTGGTAACCGCAGATGTTATGTTCACTGCTCTAGGGTTCCCAGGCTTTTCCTTGCAGCCTTTCTGGGTTATTTATCTGATATGTTGGAGCTCCGCTCAGGCAATGTACCTGAAATGTTGTTGGATGTATGTATAATGACAATAAAGTGTATTATTATTATTATTATTATTATTATTATTATTATTATTATTATTATTATTATTATTCTTGAATCGAGGTACAACATTAGCCAACTCCAGTCTTCCGACACCTCACCCTTATCCAATGATGATTCGTATATCTCAGCCAGTGCATATGGTTCCTTCTCTAGTTTACCACAGTATCCTCTAATATATCTGATCACATTTACCTGCCTTCATCCGATTTAGGACATTCAGCACCTCCTTGACCATAATACTGACTCAGACATTTAGGGCAACACATTGCTGCTGCAATACAGTTGTTGACTTACAGATCCAGAGACCCGAGATTGATCCTGACTGTGGGTGCTGTCTGCATGGAGTTTACTCTTTCTCCCTGTGACTGTGTGGGTTTTCTGTGGCTGCTCCAGTTTCCTCCAACATTCCAAAGATGTACAGGTTCCAAGGTTAAATTGACGTCTCAGTCAAAACACCCCCTAGTGTGTAGTGTACTAGTGATCATTCGTCGGCACGTACTCGAGGGCCTATGTCCACACTTTATCTCAAACTAAATTCTTCCATTAGCTCTCCAAGTTCCCAAGACTTAAGGATCCAAGGTATTAAAAACAGAGGGAGAAATACTCATTGAGGACATTGAGTACTCATTGCCATCTCCTACGGCTCCACACAGAGAGAACCTCTTTGTTTCAGAGCGGCCCTTTTTTTTTTATGTTTCTCTTTGTACTTTATTTTAAGCAACATGATTGAGAATTGCGAAATATTTCTTGAAATGTTATAGAACATAAAATGTTATAGAACATAAAACATTCTTTAAATGAATAGAACATAGTAGAAGCAGCAGAAACCACTTTCGACCATTAGGGAGACTGACAAACACCTCCCGGGAACTGCACAGAAACCTTTGGGTGGGGCGCAAAGTCTCCAGAGGTTTTCGTTCAGGTTTCCTAAGTGGGACCAGGGGCATTAGAGCACTGGGATCTGTTTTGAGGTAAGGGTGATGAATTTGTACAAAAGGGATGGGATGGCACCTTAATAGGCGGGGGACCAGCATTCTGACAGGCAGCTTTGCCACTGCTACGAGGGTGGGTTTAAACTAATAGCAGGTGGTAGCTGAGACAAAGGGGGTAGGAGGACAATTGGAAACAAGGATGGAGTTAAAGGGAAAGAGAGTTTAGGAAAAATTAAGAAAGACACCAGGGTGAGGGGGGGCGGATGGTGGAGGACGGGGAGAGAGAAATGAGAGGAGAGAGAGTGGGGCTGAGAGGAGGGTGGGGGGAACAGGGGGAGGTGGGGAGAGGGGGTGGGAGGGGGGGGAGAGGGGAGGGGGAGGGGAGGGGGGAGAGAGCGGGGGGGAGGGGGGGGAGGGAGGGGGGAGGGGGGGAGGGGGGAGAGGGGGAAGAGGGGGGGGAAGGGGGGTTGTAGAGTGGGGGGGGAGAGTGTGGGGGCGAGACAGATGATCGGGCCTCCTCGGAGAGGAGGTCATCCCCTGTGACGGGTGGAGAGGAAAGGGGAGAGAGGGCGGGGGAGAGGGGGAGGAGTGAGAAGAGGAGATGGGGGAGTGTGTGAGGGGAGCCGGGCAGCGAAATGTGGAGAGAGACAGAACTGGTCTCTGACTCTCTGGAAACCCACAGCTGGAATAAGCAGCGGGCGGGGGATGGGAGGGGCGGGGCTTTCATGAGCTGGAGGATGTCGTGTATCTGGACTTTCAGGAAGCTTTGGTAAGCTCCCACAAAGGGGATTAGTGGGCAAAATTAGGGGAGAAGCATCAGCTCGTGAGCGATCTGCAGAATAAAGATCCTATAGCAGAGCAGAGCTGTAGAAATCTTTGCTGCAGAACGTTCTCAATCTTTCTTTCTGCGCCTTTTGAAGAACGGTGGGCTAATGTACTCATGGAAAACTGTGCATGCGCGTTTGCAAGCATTAATCCAGAATGGCGGGGGGGGGGGGTGGGGGGGGGGGAGGGGGGGGCTGTGTGGGGGGGGGGAGAGGAAAGGCATATTGTGAGGTCAGCAGCTGGCAGTCTCTTATATTTTTTAAAATACAGTTTGCGTGATCATTTTTATCAAATATCTTAGGAAATAATTGACCAAATTTATAGAGGATTAGATTTTTGAAATCATAAGAAAATTTCTACCAGGAGATGTAAAAATGTCACTGTTATTGTAATGTCAGCAGCTGGGCTTTTCAGATTTTATAAAAAGGTCAGATTGGTCAACAATTGTAATTTAACAAAGTCTTGAAAATAAAATACCAAATGTACAGAGGAGTGGATTTCTAAAATCACAAGGAAAATCTCTGCTGAAATATGTAAACATTTCCCCCGTTTCAGCATCTGGTTTTTTCAAGAGACATTTCAAAAGGCAAAAATGACATTCACACACACAAACACACCGTTTTAATAGATACTAGAACAAGTGCAGAACCTGTTGGGTCTGTTCCAGCTACGCCTTTGACGGGGGGGGGGGGGGGGGGGGGGGGGGGCAGGGGCATCACAAACACTAAACACCCCGACACACACAATAACTACCACCATTGATATTATATTAGTATTATTAATTTGTTCCTTTTACTGCATAATGCCCTATCCACTGACGCATAGCCCTCAACTCGCAGGTGTGTCTAGGGGGGGGGGGGGGGGGGGGGGGGGGGTAGAGAATGAGGCAGAGAGAGAACGTGGAGAGACAGAGAGGGAGGCAGAGACAGAAGGGCCAGAGACAGAGGGAGAGGAGGGGAGGAGGGGAGGGAGGCTGAGAGGGGCGGCCAGCCCGAGCAAGACACGCAGTGATCTGAAAAAGGTGAAAAGCAGCCAGGGGAGGACCAGCCAAGTAGTGGCTTCCACTAAGGGAAGTGCACCCACCTGCGTGACAGAGTCAGGCCAGGGGGGAGACAGAGATGATGAGCCTCCCCGGAGAGGAGGTCATCCCCCTGTGATGGGTAGAGAGGGAGAGGGGAGAGAGGGGGGAGAGGTGAGGAGGTGAGAAGGTGGGGGTGTGTAGGGGAGCCGGGTGAGTGATGGGCTGCGAAATGCAGAGAGAGACAGAAGCGGCCCTCTTCGCTCCTGGAAACCCACAGCTGAGTGAGCAGGCGGGGGATGGGAGGGGCGGGGCTTCACAAGCTGCACCGGCAGTGAGGAGAAAGCCGCTTCAGTGCGTGAGATGCCGCTGACAGTCATCTGCAGAACAACGATCCTATAGCGGAGCTGAGCTGTAGGGTCTTTGCTGCAGAACATTCTCGATCTTTCTGCGCCTTTTGAAGAACAGGGGGTGGGCTATCGTACCTCGTGGAAAACTGCGCATGCACGTTGACAGCAGCTGCATTCATCCAGAGCAGTGGGAGGGGTGGCGGATCCACGTGGTAAGGCATTGTGTGGTCAGCAGCTGGGCAACTTTCTTTTTTTTTTTAGATGTCAGTTTGGTTTAAATTTTAGTAAATAATCGCGGGAAATAATGGACCAAATTTTATTAGAGTATTGGATTTTTGAAATCATAAGGAAAAGTTCTTATCAGGTTGATGTAAACATTTTCACTGTTCGGCACCTGGTTTGTCGAGGAGATACATTTCACGGGCAAAATGACACACACACCACACACCCTCACACAGAGTTTTAAAAGTATATAGATATTGATATTAATGATTTAGATGGGATTAAAAGTAACTTGCAAATTTGTAGATGATACAAAGGTGAGTTATCAGTTGTGAACTGTGACAAATGATGCTAGGAGGTTGCAGGGTGATTTGGACGGGTTGAGTGAGTGGGCAGATGCAGTAATAATATAGATAATGTGATGTTATCCACTTTGATGGCAAGCAGGAGGCAGATTATTATCACACTGGTGTCAGATTAGGAAAATGAGAAGTCAAATGAGACCTGGGTGTCCTTGAACACAGTCACTAAAGTAAACATGCAGGTACAGCAGGTAGTGAAGAATGCTAATGGCATGTTGGCCTTCATTACGAGAGGATTTGAGTATAGGAGAAACGAGGTCCTTCCGCAGTTGTACAGGCCTGGTGAGACCACACCTGGAGTATTGTGTGCAGTACTGGCCTCCTAATTTGAGGAAGGACATCCTTGCAATTGAGGCAGTGCGGCATCCGTTCATGAGGTTAATCCCCGAATGGCGGGACTGTCATAGGAGGAAAGATTGGAAAGACTGCTTATATTCACTGGCATTTAGAGGATTAGATGTGGAACTTTTCGAAACATAAAATTATAAAAGGACTGGACACAGCTAGATGCAGGAAAAATGTTTATTCCCGATGATGGGATAGTTCCAGAAACAGGGGACCACCATCTAAGAATAAAGGGGAGTCCATTTAAAACTGAGATGAGAAAAACTTTCACCCAGAGAGTTGAGAGTTGTGATGGTGTGTTCAGGGTGATGTGCAGTGTTAGTTTTTCCGCCACACATAACGTTTTGCATTTAGGCCAAAAACTTCAATTTTGGTCTCATCAGACCAGAGCACCTTCTCCACATGTTTGCTGTGTTCCCCATATGGCTTGTGGTAAACTGAAATCGGACTTCTTAGGCTTTGTTTCAACAATGGCTTTCTTCTTGACCACTCTTCCATAAAGGCCTGATTTGTGGGTGCATGGACTAATAGTTGTTCTTGATGGACAGATTATCCCACCTGAGCTGGTGGATCTCAGAGGCCCATGGGCCTCTGCGGCTGATTTTGTCCTGATCGAATTGATATCCTTGCCGGCGGCTGTCAGTTTAGAGGACGGCCATGTTCTTTGGTAGGTTTGCAGTTGTGCCATTACTCTTATCCATTTTCGGTATGATGGATTAACAGTGCTCCGTGAGATGTTCAAAGCTTGGGATATTTTTACAAACACCTAAAAACCGCTGCTTTAAATATCTCCACAACTTTATCCCTGACCTGTCTGGGTGTGTTCCTTGGCGCTCTATGATTGCTGTTTGTTCACTATGTTATCTTTTGGTTTTTAATTTTATTTTTTTATTTTATTATTAGAAGTACATACATTTTTCATGGTATCTTTTTATAGGTTCCCAGAATAAGACTTCTTTGTACAACTTCTTTTTTTTTTAGAAAGAAATGAAAAGAAAGTAGCGAAAGAGTAAAGAATGTCTCGTGAATGGTGTAAGGAAAGAAATGTTGAGAAAGTGAAAGCAGAGAAGGAGATTTCTCACACGCTGGGGGAGGAGGGAGGAGAGAGAGAGGGGGGGGGAGAGAGAGAGAGGGAGGAGAGAGAGAGGGGGGGAGGTGGAAAGAGCAGAGAGGGGGAGGAGAGAGAGAGAGAGCGGGGAGAGGAGAGAGAGCCGAGAAGAGTGAGGGGAGGAGAGAAGAAAGGGGGGAGGAGAGAGAGAGAGAGAGGGGGAGGGGGGAGAGAGAGAGAGAGAGGGGGGAGAGAGAGAGGGGGGGAGGAAGAGAGAGGAGGGAGAGAGCGAGGGGGCGGAGAGGGGGGAGGAGAGAAGAGAGGAGAGCGTGGGGTGAGGGGGAAGAGAGAGAGAGGGGGGGGGGGAGAGAGAGTGAGAGAAGAGAGTGGGGGGAGGGGATAGATAGAGAGAGAGAAGAGAGAGAGAGGGGGAAAGAGAAGAGAAAAGAGAGAGAGAGGGGGCGAGGAAAGTAGAGAGAAGGAGAGAGGAGAGAGAGAGGAGGGGAAAGAGAGAGGAGAGAGAGGGGAGGAGAGAGAGGAGGAGAGAGAGAGATTTTTATACTTAATTAATTATTTACTAAAACGATGTTATTACACCCCCTGAATCACAAGATCAATAAATGGAGACCAACTCGTTAAGAATTCGTCTTTTTTTTCTATTAGGAGGAGTCTCATTTCTTCCAAATGGGCGTTTCCAACATATTACAAATCCACATTTGTGAGTGTTGGTATAGGTAGCCTTTTTCCAAAAATTTGAGTATAATTTTTTATAAATTATGTCTAGTGGTATTTGAATATATATATATCCTCAGATACCTCCTTTATCCCCATGTTTCCTTTAAGAACTTTTTTACCATTAATCTTTTTGCCAGTTCTTCTTATGCCTCTGTTGATGGCACTTCTCTACAAGAATACTGTTATATAGAATATGCTATTAATTTTTGTGAGTTCGCCTTAATATTCTTTGCTTCTTCCACTTGGCCTTTCTTTATTATATTCTGTAATCTTGGTATATAATTTTTTTTAAAGTCAACATCTTGTAAATATTGAAAATATCACTAATGATTCTCTAATAAACCTATGAGGCCTTCACAGACAGCTGTAGTTATTTACTGAGATTAGATTACACACAACTGGACTCTATTTAAGGTGAAAAGGTTCAAAAGTTAAGAGAGATGTGCAGGCACTTTTTTTTTTAAACACAGAGTGGTGGGGGGTTGGGAAAGCACTTACCAGCAGTGGTGTCAGAGTGTAGATGTGTTACTGGGATTTTACGCTATAAGAAGGATACATGAATATGCATGGAATTTAGGGATATGGAATCACCTGCAGGCAGCAGTGGAGATTAATTTCACGTGGCATCATGTCGGCAGACCATTATAGACCAATAGGGTCTCAGCTGCTAATTCTATGCTCTATGTATAAATATATTCATTTCTGCCTAATTGGTAGAGTCTGTGGACTCAGACTTATTTAAAAAAAGCGAAGCGATCTTCAGAAGTGAGCTAGCAAAATATATCAGATATTAGAGCTAATGAACTTTGGAATTGCCATTCATTGATGTCAAATCATAACCCAAATGTGAATCTGAAATTTGTAGAGAATTGGAAGCAAAGGTACAAGGGATGTGGGAAAGAGGCAGGAGGAAATTTGTTGCAAGCAACAATTTTGTTTATGAAACGAGTTGCCATCTGATTAAATGGAATTTCAAAGAAGTTTTAAAATCCCAAACATTAGTTGCTCCACAAGATGCATTTGTCTGGTTCAATATTTGTGACCATCATACGGCATTGAAAACTGGCCCTTATCTATCTATTTTCTTTGGGACATTGGGTTTCGTTATGCTACTCACCTTTGTCTGTTGGAAATTTACGAACCATCCCATCACTACTATCATCTCGACTACAGACAGGAAGCAGCCAAAATACAAAATGGAAAGGAGATGGGTGGACTTCTGTTTGAGACTTTGTCCTTCCTTCTTGGAGTCACTATTTTTTTATGTCCTTATTCATCATACAGGAAGGGAAACTTCATAAATCTGAAATAGTGCAAAATAAATATGAAATGCTGCACTGAACAACATTATTACTTAATTATGCAGACTTCCAGTATACATGACAGCAAACAATTTAAAAGCAACGCATCCAAAACAACATTGGTTACACTCCCACGTCTCCAGATCTACCCAGGATTTCTGTTATATTTTCAGTTCCAAAAATTTCCAACATCCACAGCATTATTCCCTTGTACCCTTTAGGCAACCAAATGGTCTAAATCAACATTTTACTTTCACCCCGTTACCATTCATGCAAGCCCATCCCAAGTCTATTAGTCTTTCATTCATTTTTCATTCTCTTAAATAATATACCCACTAAGGCGGCTCTCTCTCAGTCCCATACAGTATCATTTTATAATAACTCAGTCCCCATACTATATATAACTCACATAAGCAATACGCTTCCCTTTACTACAAATACCAGTTGAACAACACATATAATATCAGTCACTACACACGACCACACTCATTATCCTATTACTGTGCTTCACCTCTCCTCCATTATATCCAATATCTCATCCAGTCTAATCCCCCATCTTGCCTTCTCCATTAACTACATCCATCCAATTCCACGCTGCTATTTCTTTTCACACACATTATTATCCCACCCTGTATATCTAATGATGATTTTTATTTCCCCTGTCCTTTGTTTATCCACCTACTCTAACAGAGACATACTGCAGCACACAACACGGCCACTTGGCCCAATTTCCATGCAGACTGAGTTGGTATTATGGGCTCAGTACCATTGCCTGCATTTGGGCCCATAGCCCTTTAAAACACTTTCCTGAACTATATACCTATATCTGTCCAAATTATCTTTTTAAAGTTGTAATTGTATCTGCTCGATATAATAATTTCTCTGCAGCTCATTCCAGATATGAACTTACTCGGAGGTTTGAAAATTGCTTCATGATCGCTCTAACTTTAAGCCTATGTCTCTTCATTTTAGAATCCTCTGCCCTAAGAAAAGATGGAGCTTTCTTTGTCTGTGTCTCTTATGATCTGTACACTCAGTAAAGGTCAACCATCAGCCACCTCGTTCCCCCCCCCCCCCCCCCCCCACGAAAAAAGTAAGTATTCAACTATCTAATCCCTCCTCTAATTCAACCCAAAAGACCAGATAACCTCTCCTGGCAGACTTCTGCATCCTTTCGGACTTAACAAACATCCTTCTCCTAAAGCTAGGCGACCTAAATCGCACACCAAGTACTTCAAATGTGCTGCCAGTATTGCACTCAATATCCTTCCCAATGAAGGCAAGCGGGCAAGCGCCACCTACTTAGCCACTTGTCCACCTGACCGCCACTTTTAGGGAAACCATGCACTGGAACCCAGATCTCCTGCTGCGCCAAACTCTCTGGGGCGTTTACCATTTACTTGTCCGTCCTGCCCTGGTTGAAATTCTAAAATGCAACACCACACACTTGACAGACTTACACATTTCATATCCTTACCTTGCGCCCACCATCCCCACTGATATAGATAATATTGCAAACTTAGACATCCTTCCTCACTGTCCACTATACCAACAACTTTGGTGCAATTTGCAAATTTGACTGACAATGTTAACTACATTATAATCCACATTAACAATTTAGATGTCAGTGGGACCCAGCGCTGACCCCCTGCGTTACTCCATGGTCGCAGATCTCTATCTTACCCTTGATTTCTTACCAGGCATTCCAGATAATACATCTGGTCTTCCTGATGCAAATGCACCCTGAAGTTGGACTTGATGAAACTGTGACAAGCATGTGATGGATTGGGAAAGGGGTGTGGAAAGAGTTGATTGCTCAGGAGTTGGTAATTTTAAAAAAAAAATTCTTACTGTATGTCTGAAAATCTAGCCTTTCAAGCTCACGTATCTTCTCCCAGAAGGTAGAAGTGAAATAAGGAGTAGCCAGAGTGATGGGCATCCTTGCTACAGCCTTCCTGGTACACAGATCTTGAAGCTGGACTGTGATAGATGGCAGTAACGAGCCTGTGAGAGGGACTGGCTGTGTTCACCGTTCTCTGCTGGTCTGGGCAGTCAAGAGACAGAGCTGTTGCCCTATCAGGCTGATATCAGAGTATTTTCCATCACACATCTGCAGAAGTGTGAGAAAATCTTTGTGGACATGCCAAACATTTTCAGACACCTGAGAAAGTCACTATGCCAATGCCAATCTCTTGATCTCTGCATTAATGTGAAGGGATCAGGTTTAAATTACTGTGGATATTGAGAATATGTAGAATTGGGGATACTTTAGGTTTAAGGTTCAAGTATTCTGAGTTAAGTTCAATTTGTTTATTTTGGACATCATTTAATTAAGTTCATTATCCTTGTTGTGACAGGGAATCTAGGAATTTGGCCCCCGATGAGTGATTTTACTCCATCGGTTTTTCCTCCGATTCGCTGATCCAGCTGGCTTGGCAAATCGCTGGCCTTCGAGAGAGGCGTCTGGAAGAAGACTGAGGTTAGTACTCTGAAGAATACTGATATTGGGTCAGATAGCCGCATCCTCGTCTGAAAGTGCGACTGAAGGACGGTTTCCCCCTTACCCTACCCACTTCCCCACCCCCACATAAAATACCGAAAAAACCCCCTAAAAAACACACTCTAAACATAACAAAATTTAAAAAGACAGCCAGACTCTGGGTGGAGGCAGCTAGCAACAGCGCCCACCGGATGTCCTCCTCATTGAGTGGACCTGCATTTTTATGGAGGTTATTGTTTCATATATGTGGTGAAAAAATAAACGCTGTTTCTCCCATGTTTAGTTTCTGACTGGTGACAGAAAGCACCTGTCCCAGACGACCTCAGGAGGTCTGGATGGTTCATAAATGTAGCAGAAGATCAGAAATGTATTTTGGTCCTATACCATTCAGTGCTTTATGAACCAACAGTAATATTTTGAAATCAATTATTTGACAGACTGAAAGCCAGTGTAAAGATTCTCAAAATGAAAGTGATGTGATCCACTTTCGTAGACTTAAAGAGGTCTCAAGCAGCAGCTTGCGCGATCTTAAGGTTGGCTTTGGTTTGAAAGAGAGAGTCTATGAGGATTGACATTTGGATGAGTGGGAGAGTAGAATCAGCACTAATGCTCACGTGCTGTGGCAAACGTCACCATTCATACCTACAGTAATATAGGTTTGCAGCTCTTGCATCACCACCTGCGCCCACAATACCAGCTCCAACAGCACGGGCAGAGTTCCCGACTTGGATGGCACCAGTATTGGTGGCCTCCCCAGTCGCGCTCTGTACCCAGGAGCAAGACTAAAAAAGAGCCAAACCCTTACCACAAGTCTCTAAGCTCTGTAGAACACGCAAGACTCCTAGCTAACTTGGGGTTCGAACCATGATGTGCTGGTTAATTAAACATGCTCAGAATGAAGCCAGAGAGAGTAAGCAATCCTTACCGTCTTTCTACCACTCTGCAAAAACCTATGATATCTTCCAAAAGTCCTGGGATACTAAACCAAGGAAAGGAGAGGTGGTACGAGATATACATCAGTCAGTCGGGAGATGCTAGGTATTGAGACGGTCAGAATTCACCCCAGTACTGTGCTTCCTAGAAACATTGTCTCCCAGCTACTGTCGTAGAGGCAATTAAAACTAACAAAATGGACTGGACTGACACTTCTCAGAGCCAAATGGCCTGTGCAGTTAACATGATACTTTAATTGAATCCAGCAAGGCCATTGGAGATGGGGTTATCAGCAAGAACAAAGGGGAGGTTGGCAAGGAGATCAAGGAAACACACAGACTTCTCCCAGGCTGACCAATTTTCTCAATGCTGACTAGCCAACTTGTGGTGAATGGGTGTTACACTGCCAAGGAACCTGTTCTGATATTAAGGTTACGGGAAAGCATTCAACCCAAATCCAACAAGACTCAGATTATCTGGATTCAAGGACAGATCTATCAATACCCCATCTCTATGCCAGTCAAAGTAACTACCGGAATGAGACGGTGCAGCATCAGTTTGTGATCACCCCAGGCCTAAGAGTAATCTGCTGGGCCAAGATTTGTTTATATATATTTCAGTTAAAGATCGTAGTGTGGAGATGCTGAAATAACTGTGACCCCCATGGACAATAAGGAGACAGTGTTACTCGTCAGTAACACCACAATGGTGGTCCCTAACACTGGAAGATGAGCCCTTGATCCATATCACCTTAGCGCTATGACCCGAGTGCCGGGAATAAAGAGCTAGAAGCATTTTCTAAAACCCATGAAGGAACTAGATGAGATGTAAACCTTTTGGCATTAGTAACCGGAATACAGGTACAGCAGAATTTGCCGAGGTGCCTTTGGAATTGTGGAAGGAGGACGATGAGGTTGCCGCGCATATAGAACAAAAGAAAGTGAACTTCCCATTATGGTTAAGCAAGCGATTGGTCTGGTGAATCCAAACAGGAGCCAAAAACAAGAACTGTCTAATAATTGTACTGTTTCAATTTTATCAGTCACCAAGGACGGTTACTACGCAGCTACGCATCATCTGGGGAGTGAGGTAACAGAGTATGTGGACCCACAGGTGTGAGCAGAAGACTCTACTCAGGTAGAATGCGTCCAGATTAACCCCCCGTCCAAGTAGCTCCCCAGAAAATTTAACACTACCCTTTATGACAGTACCCGCTGAAGCAGCAGGCAAGCTTGCAATTTAAGTATTATACCATCAATCCGGCATCATTCTCACCAAACCACCAGAGGAACAAGCTGAGTCAGCGCACGACTGCCATGTTTTGTGATTAAAGAAGATACTTCTGTTCGGGAAGATTTGATAGATATTCCCATAGACAAACTCTGACTTAACTATGTATGTAGATGGGAGTGTATCAATGGATCTCTAGGTGAAAGATTTTCAGGATAATGTTAATTATAGATCAGGATGCCAGTAATTGGAGGCGGCGGCCTTTGAAAACACCATTCTCTACCAAACAAGCGGAACTGTTTGCCCTGATAAGAGCCTGCATCTTAGGGACAAAAGGACTTGGGAATCAACGTTTATACTGACTTCAGATATGCGTTTTGGAGTGATCTGTGATGGTCATTGTGGAAAAATAGGGTTTCTTGTTTTCAGCAGGAACACAGACATCCCACCAGAAATTTATATCACGCCTGTTACAAGCCATCATTTGCCAAAACAAAATTGCCAAGAAGCTAAGGAAGTGTCCAAGGGCGCGGGGTTGGTGGCACCTAAAATGATGAGGCACACTAAAAGCATAGACAAAGACAAGTCTCCCTCAGAACCAAAGTCCAACCATCCAAGATTTCTTTATATTACAGGAGGATGCTCCTGACCAAGATATAGAAATGTGGAAACAGCTCAGTTGTAAAGTTGATTGTATGTCGGGTTTATGGGTTATCCCGCGGACAAACATGTATGCTCGATGAACTCGCGATGTGGGTTGTTGACTGTAGACACGTTTCAACTCACCGTGTGCCCGGGCAACTGGATGATACGCTTTTAGATACATGGTGGCATCAAAAGTGCAGACTCTGCACAAGGAATTAGTAGTCGTTGTCTGACCTGTCAGCAATATTAACCCGGAAGGGTATAACCTGCAGAAAAGGGAGAACCTCCTTACCCATGGGTCCCTTTGAGACCCTCCAGATGCACTACATTGAGTTGGAATGACATCAGTTTTATAAATATGTATTAGTTATTGTAGATGTCTTTAGTAAAATGGATTGAAGCTTATCCTACCGTGGACAACAAAACTTCTACGGTTATTAAAGTATTTATGAAAGAAATTATATCCGGGTATGTAATCCCAATTGGGCTGAGTTCGGATAATGGCCCTCATTTTGTGGGGAAAGGTGACCAAAGAATTCTCTGTTCAGTTGGGCATCCATCAGTAAATTACATTGTGCCTATTAAACAAAAATCGGCCATAGGCTGCTGGACTTGTTGAACGAGCCAATCAAACATTGAAAAATAAACTTGTCAAATTACAGATTGAAACAGGGACCAATTGGCTTAAACTACTCCCTATAGCGCTATTCCAGATGCACACCACCACAGCAGGAAGGCTCGTTGAGTCCAGCAGAGATTTTGTATATAGTTTTTCCACTGAGAACACTAACTATATTTTATCATTAACCAAGGCATTGAGAGATCTACACTAGAACCACTCTGTCTAAAATTGAACCTGGTAATTATCAAGAATTGGACGAGGAAGAGACTGGACTGGGAAGGGCATTGCCAGGTCCTTCTAACAACCACTACCACATCCAAGGTGGAGGGGAGGGACGCCTGGGTTCACTTTCGCCACTGTAAGATTGTCAGTAGGTGGCAGGTGTGCCTAAGACATAAAACGCTAACCTTTTATTTCTTTTAAGAAATCCCTTTCTAGGATAAATCACGATACCGTTGTTCGCCTATCTTGGGACATTGCTAGCCATTGGGTCTGCAAAAAACAGAGTATGCCGATGTAATCTATCACCTATGTGAAGGAGGTGCACTGCAATGTGATGGCGATAGCAAGGATGGAAAATCATAATTATGGAGTATTGCCGTGTTACCATGATCTTTGTAAATTTGATTATGCATGTCAAAAGGAGGGAGTAAAAGTCCCTGTGCCTATTTAGATCAAGGGATTACAAGTAACATTAGCAAATGACACAAAGCTCGGTGGCAGTGAGAACTGTGAGGAGGATGCAATGAGAATGCGAATGGATAGGTTGGGTGAATGGGCAGATGCTTGGCAGATACAGTATACAGTAGATACATGTGAGGTTATTCACTTTGGTGGCAAGAACAGGAAGGCAGATTATTATCTGAATGGTTTCAGATCGGGAAAAGGGGAGGTACAACTGGGTGTGCTTGTACATCAGTCACCGAAAGTAAGCATGCAGGTACAGCAGGCAATAAAGAAAGCTAGTGGCATGTTGGCTTAATCGTGAGAGGATTTGAGTTTAGGAGCAAGGTTTAAGTATTCCGAGTTAAGTTGGTTCAAAGTATTCTGAGCTAAGTTTCAATTTCTTTATTTTGACATCATTTAGTTAGGTTTCATTATCCTTACTGTGACTTAGTTTTTCCTGGAAAATATGTTAAATATATATGATGTTTAATGCTGTTGTAATATGCTCAGATGTATTATGCTGTGTATGACTGTAAATGGGTGGAAAGTTTGTCCCCGCCTATATATATATATATATATATATATATATATATATATATATATATATATATATATATATATATATATATATATATATATATATATATATATATATATATATATATATATATATGCTAATTCCTTTGTTTGAACACATGTGTTTCGCCGTGATCCACTGCGAGAGCTTCCCAAGATGGTACAGAGAAACCTGGTCACCATGGTGAAATGAAGGATGATTTAAAGTATTCTAGTCGGTGTTTTCACTGAACGGACTAAGGGATATAAATACCCGAATTATCAATATGCCCGAGTAAGGAAATGAACTTGTTAACCATCTTCACAACAGCTCAGCTGATGAGTGTTGCAGAGGGGGAGAGGGGGAGAGGGGGGAGAGGGGGAGATAAGGATTTTGCCTTATGTCCTTTAATCAACAGGCTCTTAGGTATGATTAGAAGACCAGTGGAAAGGAACCTATTGAAAGCCCCATGAACTAAAAACTCAACTCTTAAATGGAAGGAGTTGATATTGACTGGTGGCACCCTCCATCAGTATTGTGGCGTATGTTGTTTCTCATATCTGTTCCTTTCTTTCAGGCTAACTCGATCTATTTGACAACACACTGTCCAGTGAACATAGGTGCCCCTACATTACAGGTTCTGTACATTTGATTATCAAAATGGAACCTCTATATCTATGGAAGCTGTGTAGGGTGCTTGAATATCTCCAACCTTACTGAACCCTCTTACATCGGCATTAAAATCATGCCTTATGAGGTTGTTTCAAATAATGGGCAGAACTGTCCTAATTGAGGGAGCACCACCAATTCTGGTTGTCTTATAACAGCCATCCCAGAATATGGAAACAAAAGGCTGGAGTAACTTAGCGGGTCAGGCACCACCTCTAGAGAAATGGAATAGGTGAAGTTTTAGGTCGTGTCCCTTCTTCAGACTGAGAGCCAGGGGAAAGAGAAATGAAAGATATTGATGATGTAGAGAGATATAGAACAAATAAATGAAAGATATGCAAAAACGTTACTATGATAATGGAAACAGGCCATTGTTAGCTGTTTATTAGGTGAGAATTAGTACAAATAATGAGACTCATCAAGACGACTTTGAACCTGGTACAACGTGGGTGGGAGAGGAATGAAGAGAGAGGGAATGCAGGGGTTACTTGAATTTAGAGAAATCAATATTCATACCACTGGGTTATAAGCTGCCCAAGAGAAATATGAGATGCTGTTCCTCCAATTTGCATTTGGCCTCACTCTGACAATGGAGGAGGCCCTGGTCAAAAATGTCAGTGTGGGAATGGGAATTAAATTGTTTGGCAACTGGGAGATCAGATAGATCCAGGTGGATTGAGTGAAGGTGTTCAGCAAAACGATCGCCCAGTCTACGTTTGGTTTCGCCGATGTATAAGAGTCCACACCGTGAACAACGGATACAGTAGATGAGGTTGGAGGAGGTGCAAGTAAACCTCTGCCTAACCTGAAAGAACTGTCGGGTCCCTGGATAGAATCGAGCGAGGAGGTATAGGGACAGGTGTTGCATCTCCTGCAGTTGCCATCTCAATTCTTGGTGATTCTAAGTGTGTTCATGGATTTGCTAACGGGTGCTTTGGGATCATTGCCATTTTTCTGTGCTGCAAACTCACACCTGGTGTGTGGGGGTGGAAGGGAAGGGCTAGCTTGTAACATGTAGAGTAGTGATCACTTGGATGGAATCCAAGGACAACTTGTGTCAGCTAAAATGGAGTTGTCAGCAAACAGTCAAATGCAAGTTTTTCTGCTGAATAATAGAAACATAGAAACATAGAAAATAGGTGCAGGAGCAGGCCATTCGGCCCTTCGAGCCTGCACCGCCATTCAATATGATCATGGCTGATCATCCAACTCAGTATCCTGTACCTGCCTTCTCTCCATACCCCCTGATCCCTTCAGCCACAAGGGCCACATCCAACTCCCTCTTAAATATAGCCAATGAACTGGCCTCAACTACCTTCTGTGGCAGAGAATAGTAAGATTAAACGAGAACTTACCAGTTTGAAGTTTGATCTTTATTTTATGAGGAGTCGAGTTGAGGGACTACGTGAATAGAAGCCCGTACAGCCGTTGGTGCGTCAATCTTCAAAGCAGCGGAATGAATTCACAGCTAACAATGACCGAAGTATAACGGTAAGATGATAAAACTAGAACTACCAGATGAGATCTATGAGGGTGGGAGCGGAGGGCACGTAGTCCCTCAACTCGACTCCTCATAAAATAAAGATCAAACTTCAAACTGGTAAGTTCTCGTTTAATCTTACTATTTTACTTCGGAGTCATGTGAGTGATTACGTGAAGACTTCAAAGCACTGTGAATTCACGCCGCAGATCGAAATCCGCCATTCACACTGCCTGGATTGACTCAAAAGTCGTTAACAATCAATCATGCATCATTAGCACATTTGTTAAATGAATAACAGTTTATTTACAAACAAATCATAACAAAACCCCTCTAACTCAGGGGGAAAGTGTAACAGTACTCAAAACAGAATCAGCAAACATCCCGAGCCTTGAAATCGGCTTGTGATAAAATCTCTGAAAAGTCAGCTCACTGGACCATCCTGCGGCCGCGAGGATATGGTCTATTGACACGTCCATCGCCCTTGCCGCGGAAGTTGATGCCGCCCTGGTGGAATGAGATTTGAATTTATCAGTATCAATTCCAGCAATTGCCAGGACCTGCTTTAGCCACCTTGAAATTGTTTGCACCGACACCTTACTGTGTGGTTTTTTGTGACTAATAAACAATGCAGACTCTGTTCCTCTCAGAGGTTGAGTAATCTCAATGTAACGAGATAGATGTGAGACCACACACAAGCGATCATCTGCGGGATATGCTGAAAACACAACCTTACATCCTGTCTTACCTCTTCTATTATGTTTAAGCAAATCATCGACATAGAATATAATGGTATCTGCCGACATATGCATTCTATCCAGCCGTAGCTTTTGCAACGTTTGTACACGCTGAGCTGAAACCAAGGCCATAAGCATGACCACCTTAAAAGTTAATTTGGCTATAGATAGGCTTGTAACCGGAGCCCACTGGCGAAGAACCATAAGAACCTCACTCACATTCCAAATACCGGCATACCTGGGTTTAGGAGGATTAGAATTGAAAACTCCCTTCATGAATCGTGAAACTAACGGATGTGTGCCTACTGTATGTAATTCTGCATTCATAGGTAAATAAGAAGACAAAGCACTTCTGGCTGAATTAATCGCACTATAACTTAATTTTTGGTCAAAATAAAGAGTTGACAAAACTCCAATACGTCCGTGATCCCTGCAGTGTGATATACAATATTCTGCTGTAGGCAAAATTGCTCCCACTTCTTTATGTAGGTGACATATTGCTGCTGCTGTGTACTATCCCTGCAGGCCGACGTGAGCACATCCACAGTCCGATGAGACAGTCCTCTCCCCAGGTATGGCCTCCTTAAAATCTGCAAATTAACAGATCAATATGATCATGTAAAGGATGTTGATCCCCAGTGACTGGATTTACCAGTAGATTTTTATTCTTGGGAATAATCATGTAAGGTTCCCTAGCCATTTTTAATACAACGGGAAACCATGCTTGTGTAGGCCAATCTGGCACTACCAATACCCCTGAAGCGGAGTCTTCCTTGATCTTTTGCAAACATCTGCTGATGAGACAGAATGGAGGAAATACATACACAAACATTCCTCCCCAATGCAGTGAAAACGCATCTACTGCTACTGCCCCAGGATCTGGTTCCCATGAAACATATCTGGGCAACTGATGATTTAATCGAGATGCAAACAAGTCAATATCTGGCAATGCATACTGATCAATCATTTGGTTAAACACATCCTGATTTAACATCCATTCAATGTTGTCATTAAACTGATGTGATCTAGTGTCAGCTATCGTGTTGAACCTCCCTGGAAATAAAGTGCTGAAAGCCAGATATTTTGGTCAATACACCAGCTCCAAATCTGGTTAGCCAGTCTATCACAAGACTATCACTTAACTCCACCCATGTGGTTTACATATGCCACAGCTGTGGTGTTGTCAATCTGAACCTGCACATGCAGATCCCTCCTTGTAGAACAATAAGCTTTGAGCCCATACCAGGTGCCCAACAACTCTAAATAATTAATCCCTCTTAGTTGAAGAAGCGATGTCTCATCCACATTCCATCTGCCTCCACAACTAGAAGACATGTCTGTTGCACCCCAACCCAGTGCACTTACATCAGTCTGTAATATAAATGATGGTGGTTCCACCAAAACCTTCCTAAAACTTGTTGAAACATTTGCTATCCACCATTGTATGTCAGCAATCGCCCCAGCTGACAACTGCATAGGCCTATCAAAATGGCCCCTTTGTATTCTCAGTGCCTGTTCCTTTGATCGTTGTAATTGTTGATGATGCAGAGGACCATACTGCACAGCTGGAAATGCTGCCACCAACTTCCCAATTAACCTGGCTACTTGTCTGATTGAAGGCCTTTGTTCTCTAATGAGATTAACACAGTCCTCAATTAACTGACTCAATTTGTCCCTGGGCAAAGTCACCAACATGTGATTTGAATTAATGGTAAATCCCAGATAATCAATAATTTGGACTGGTGATAATTTAGAATTATCTGGATGAATCACAAATCCCAATTGCCCAAAAGTGATTTTAACAACTGAAACTGATGATTGAGTTTCAGCATGAGTCTTTCCAACAATCAGAATATCATCCAAGTAGGCCATTACCACATGCCCCTTAGCTCTGAGTAAGGCTAACACAGGTTTTACCAATTTAGTAAATAACCTAGGAGCTGAAGTTAGTCCATTCGGCAATGCCCTGAATTGCCATAGCTGCGACATCCAATTAAATTTCAAATACCTTCTATCATCCTCATGAATAGACACTGAGTAATACGCATCCTTCAAATCAATAGTTGCCATATAACACCCTTTGAACACTAGATGTTTGGCCGTGATAAAGGTTTCCATTTTGAAATGCCTATAACAAACAAACTCGTTCAAACTTGATAAGTCCAAAATAATTCTACACCCCCCAGTCTTTTTAGATCTGGGAAATATATTTGACACAAATTGTCGACTTTGATAGACAGAAGGCTCAATTACCCCTTTCTTATGCAACAACTGAATCTCTGCTTGAATAAGCACTTTTTCTTCATCTGGAAAAACAAGTTTACGACTAGGAAAATGTTGATTAGGTAGACTGTCCTTAGAGTAAAACTCAATTTTCACCCCTTCAATACTACTAAGTATGAACAAATCAGATGTCAACTGCTGCCATTGTTTGAGAAACAATTTTAAACCTTCCCCCAACTTGAACAGGAACATCAATTAATTTATCGTCTGTTGATGTTTTCCTTACCTGCATCCTTCCTTGCGGACCTTGTTGTCCTCGACCTCTTGTGGAGAAAGGCACCTTCCCCCTCAGGCTGGCAGCTCCTGCCAGTTCCGAAATTGGAAAGCTGAACGGCTCGTTCCTTCTCCTGCATCCACATTAGTTCCTTTCCAATATGGAGAAAACCTTTTGCCCTGCTTACCAGCCGGCTTAATGAGGGCCATAGTCTTAAACATCTTCATGACAATCTTTGACTCTTTTTGTTAGGTTACAGCCAAACAACAAATTTTGTGGTGGTACAGTGGGTGGTTTGCACAAACTTGCCAAACTTGGATTAAGCACTGGCCTAATAGCAGCCCTCCTGATGTTGTTGATTTCAAAAAACGCACTGCAAAGAAATCCCAGTCCATCCTGGTGTGCGTCAACCACATTGCTTGGGTCAATCACTTTTACCACAGGTGTAATTCCTGCTGCCAATAGTTTCAGCACTTTTTGGAACTTCATCTCCTGGGCCCTAGCAGGCATGCCCATCTGTGACCAAATTTGGTGATTCACCACCGGCACCTTCAGGAGATCACAATTGATAGGAGCCTTATAATCTTTTGCTGCTTCCTCCAGAGCTAGCTCCTGTAACTGGTGGGAGAGCATATACTGAATGGCTTCAGCCAATTCCCCATCAATTGCCTCTCCTGCCTCTCTAGGCTGAGCAAACTTCCCAGCAATATTCGGGATTAACTCCCCCCGAACTTCTTTACTGCTCTCCCCCAGCATAGACTCAGTGTCATCAAAATGCACTGATGGAACCTCCTCCTCACAGGCAGGATAGTTCTGCAGCCCTGAAACAGGCGCTGCTAGCACAAGCTCTCCATCAGCCTGGCTTGGGCACCACTCCTCCTCACGGAGCTGGTCCCTGTCGAGCATTCTCTGTAATAAAATCTCGACTTGGGAGAGCCGTGAGCAAACGGACTCTCCAATGGAGGGTATAACCTCCTGGCCCGACTCATCTACGGGCCTCACAGACTTGCTAGTGGCCTTCCGCCCTACTGGCAAGCCTGCACTGCCCCCCGGCAGTGGGTCCGCAACCACTGGCTGTGTAGCCAGCACCGGACCAGGTGTACCAGACGGGCCTCCTTCCCCAACATTCTCCTGAACATTCTCCTTTCTAGCTGCGGAGCGCCTCGCCGACACCTTCTTTATTTTCTGCAACATATCTCCTTCTAACCGTCGCAGAAATGACCTAAGGTAAAAACTTCAACAATCTTACCTCCGTTTTTTAAACTTACCGCTCGGAGGAGCGCTGCTGCTCCAACCGCGACTGCACCAGCGTCTGACGTCATGACGCACCAACGGCTGTACGGGCTTCTATTCACGTAGTCACTCACGTGACTCCGAAGTAAAATTCCAGAGACTCACCACTCTCTGTGTGAAAAATGTTGTTCTCATCTCGGTCCTAAAAGATTTCCCCCTTATCCTTAAACTGTGACCCCTTGTCCTGGACTTCCCCAACATCGGGAACAATCTTCCTGCATCTAGCCTGTCCAACCCCTTAAGAATTTTGTAAGTCTCTATGAGATCACCCCTCAATCTTCTAAATTCCAGCAAGTACAAGCCAAGTCTATCCAGTCTTTCTTCATATGGAAGTCGTGCCATCCCAGGAATCAGTCTGGTGAACCTTCTCTATACTCCCTCTATGGCAAGAATGTCTCCTCAGATTAGGAGACCAAAACTGTACGCAATACTCCAGGTGTGGCCTCACCAAGACCCTGTACAACTGCAGTAGAACCTCCCTGCTCTTGCACTCTATGAATGCCAACATACCATTCGCTTTCTTCACAGCCTGCTGCACCTACATGCCTACTTTCAATGACTGGTGTACCATGACACCCAGGTCTCGTTGCATCTCCCCTTTTCCTAATCGGTCACCATTCAAATAATAGTCTACTTTCCTGTTTTTGCCACCAAAGTGGATAACCTCACATTTATCCACATTATACTGCATCTGCCATGCATTTGCCCATTCACCCAGTCTATCCAAGTCATCCTGCAGCCTCCTAGCATCCTCCTCATAGCTAACACTGCCCCCCAGCTTCGTGTCATCCGCAAACTTCGTGATGCTGCATTTAATTCCCTCGTCCAAATCATTAATGTATATTGTAAATAGCTGGGGTCCCAGCACTGAGCCTTGCGGCACCCCACTAGTCACTGCCTGCCATCCTGAAAAGGACCCGTTCACTCCTACTCTTTGCTTCCTGTCTGCCAGCCAGTTCTCTATCCACCAATACCGTGTGCTTTAAGTTTGTATACTAATCTCTTGTGTGGGACTTTGTCGAAAGCTTTCTGAAAGTCCAGATATAACACATCCACTGCTTCTCCCTTATCCACTCTACTAGTTACATCCTCAAAAAATTCAATAAGACTCGTCAGACATGATTTACTTTTCGTAAATCCATGCTGACTTTGTCCAGTGATTTCACCACTTTCCAAATGCGCTGCTATCCCATCTTTAATAACTGACTCTAGCAGTTTCCCCACTACCGATGTTAGACTAACTGGTCTGTAATAGCACCGTATTCCAACAAGCAGCTTGCTTAGAAAAACAATTAGATCTTTTGGAAGAATCCTAAGGATGACTTAAAAGGATCAATAAATCACGAGGCCAACTGTGAGATCATGAATGGAAGGTGCGGGAAGAACTGAATATTTCCAACCTTACAGAACCCTCAGACATCAGTATTTTATCATGCCCTTTTTTGGTTTAGTTTAGTTTGGTTTAGAGATTCAGCGCAGAAACAGGCCCTTCGGCCCATCGGGTCCACACCAACCAGCGATCATCCCATACATTAGCACTATCCTACACTCTAAGGACAAGTTACAATCCTTAAGAGAAGCCAAATAACCTGCTATCTTGTATGTTGTTGGAGCGTGTGAGGAAGCAGGAGCACCCAGCGAAAACCCACGCAGGTCACGGGGAGAATGTACAGACTCCGTGAAGATAGCACCTGCAGTCAGGATCGAATCCAGGTCTCTGGTGCTGTAAGGCAGCAACTCAACCGCTGTGCCACTGTTCCGCCGCTGTGAGCCCTATGAGGCCATTTCAAATATATTATGATTGGCAGAGATTTCCTCAAAATGCGGGATATACATGAGCTCACTTGGCTTCACCCTCGGACTAAGGTAATGGATAAACTGTGAGCCGTGCTGTGGATGGAATGAACCTGCTGGGAGTCCACCAGGTGTTGTTAGTTGTTATGTACAGGTGCTTTGTCCACAGTACATCTCGCGATGATTAATAGTAAGATTAAACAAGAACTTAACAGTTTGAAGTTTGATCTTTATTTTACGAGGCGTTGCTTTGAGGGATTTTGTGAAGACCCCGCCAGGCACGCATGCGCGACATTCTTCAAAGCAGCGGTGTGGAATCACAGATAACAACAATGACTGAAGATAGTAAGATTAAAGAACTCGAATATACCAGTTGACCTTATGATAGAGGGTTGGGAGCGGAGGGCACGAAATCCCTCATCGCAACGCCTCATAAAATAAAGATCAAACTTCAAACTGGTAAGTTCTTGTTTAATCTTACTATTTTACTTCGGAGTCACGTGAGTGAAGATTTCAAAGCTCTGTGATTACATGCCCTGGACCACGTCCATGCTCACACACTGCCGTAATACTGATGGAGGAAGTATGTTAACGTATTTCAGACTTGAACAAGCTGAAAAATAATAACATTTGTTAATACAACAATAAACCCCTGAACTCGGGGACAAACGTTAAGGAACAGCACTTAAAACTAAATCTGCCAACGTTGCGGGAGCGGGCCACAGGTCTGTTATAAAACCGCTGAAATGTAGTTTCACTGGCCCAGCCCGCTATTGTGAGGACATAATCCATGAACACCTCCATGGTCCTCGCCGCTGATGTGGATGCAGCCCTGGTAGAATAGCATTTTAAAAAAATGTTAGTGTCTTACCTGCTGCACCGAATACCACCTTGAGCCATCTCCTGATGCCCATTTTCAGACCTGTAGTCGCAGGTCTGTGTAGTTTAAGCAACTCTTCTATAACGCAGTCACTTGATTGTGGGTTGAAACCATTCTATCCTGGTAATTCCCATAGAGTTTGGACCTGTTGTGCTGTCTTCAGTGCCATTACCATCACCACTTTGAAGGTGAATAAGTCCAGTGGTAAATCCGCCAAAGGTGACCAGCTCCTTAGTAGGGTTCAACACCACCCCTATATCTCCGGTAATATATCGTGGTCGGGGAGGGATAGAACATACCCTTCAGTGTGGATACCAGCTGGTGAGATCCCACTCCAATGTTGAGATAGGATGACAGTGCACTCCTGACAACTGTATATGGCACTGTAACTGAGGGACTCATCATAATGCAGACTCGTGAGGGTTCCAGCACAGTGGGGATTGTAGCAATTGTGTAGGTGGTCTAGGTCCGACCATAGTAACCTCATATATCCTTATGTGGGTGAGGTACTGCTTCCTAGTGGACTCTCTCTGCACGCTGCTGTGTGATGTCCATGGTCCTTTCTGTTGCAGAATCTGGTTGCATTTTCTGCAACGCCTGTCTGATGAAGCAGAATGGGGGAAAGCATAAAAAAACACATTTTCCCCCAATGTAGCGAGAATGCGTCCATCGCCACTGCCCCAGGATCTGGTTCTCAAGAGTTCTCAATGTTGGTATCCAATGGTTCGACCTGGACGCAAGGAGGTCCATATTAGGCTATAGGTTTAGCAAATATTTGGAGATTCAACATCCACTTGATGTTGAAATTAAATACTTGTGACCTGGTGTCCGCCACTGTATGGAGCTTAACCGTTAGGTACGTAGCTGATATCACATATTTCAATCAATCCACCAGCCAAAATAATTCAATCATTTGTTCAATCACTTGATTTTTTTCCAATTCATCACAAGATATTGACTTGATACCACCCATAAGGTTTAAATACGCCACCTCAGTGGTATTATCGAAGAAGGACATGGTATGCTGCAGATTAGTGCATTAAGCCATAGCCCGTGACATACTCCAGCATTTCTAAACAGTTTATACCTTGTGATTGAAGAAAAGTAGACTCGTAGAAATCCCATCTACCACCCCAACTGGAAATGGTGTCGGTAGCTCCCCAGCCCTTGGTGCTTGCGTCGGTTTGTAACATGACTAATGGGTTTGATGTAATGATGGGATTTAACAATCACAAACATAGCTAATCCACTATTGTAGCTCAATTTATGCTGATTGGCGGCTGCATAGGCCCATAAAATGTCCTGCATTTGCTTTTAATGCCGAGATTTTGCTCTTTGATAAGCTTTTGATAATGTAATGGCCCAATTATGTAGCTAGAATGTAGCTACAAGTTTACCAATTATTTTAACAGTATGTCTAATAGTCGGTTTCCTGGCGCAAGCAAGGCTGTTACATGCTTCTATTATGTCTATAGCTTTGTTCCCTGGGATAGTGACAATCAGCTCCCTTGCATCCCAGAATGTATATAACCGCTCTCCTACTTGTGAGGTTATACATGCAGCACTTCCAAGAGAACCAGACCCCCTACCTCCATGGTTACCCGCGGGCCTGACGTTCTGGTTGCTGGTGTTCCGTTGAATTGTGTTGAGGTGCTGCCGGCGTGTAGCTCCTTACTGGTCTTTCAGGTGGCCCCCGAGGTCTTGCATATGGTGTTTGTCTGCGCACTGCTGGCCTGCTGGAGGGAGGTGGGTTCATCAACCCATCTGCCTTCGCCTCCTAATCCAGGTCCTAGACCTGTTTGGGCAGGTCCTCACCGAACAGCTGTCTCGGTGGAGGCGTCGCAGATGCCTAGTACAACCCCGCAAATATGGGGTTTGGAGTCGGTTTGATGGCGATACTCTGGGAAGCGTTAACTTCATGACTAATATTGCAAGAGCATCCTCCTGCTCTGCCGTCATTTCCATGCCGTCAACCGACCTGGCAAAGGCAGTAATCCCCGACGTCAGCAATTTCAGGATGTTTAGGAACTTCAGCTCCTGTGCCCTTATCCCCGGACTGATGTTGCCCCAGATGGGCATGTTGATTGTCAGTAAATTCAACGATATGCAGTTGTTTGGGCCTGGTATATGTTGATCGCCTCGGTAAGGACCTGTTCCTGCAGCTGGTGTGTGGTGAGGTAGTCCATGCTGGCCACTGGTTTGGGCTGTAAAGGCTGACCTGAGTGCTTCAGCTGGGCGAACTTGGAGACCACATTCAGCAGTTCCTCCTGGGTTTTCTCAGGTACTGTAAGTTCCTGCTCCAGCCTGTCTTACGTGTCAGCCAGCTGCTGATCCGTGGCATTCCCCACCGATGATGGGGGACATGTTGGGTGGCCCAGATGCATGTCTCCTGGACTGGAGGACATCTGGTCCAGCTGCAGAGATTGTGCTCTAGGATACGCTCCATCATGCGCTCCTCCGAGCCATGCGACCGCCGCCGCATATGCGGACGACAAGTCGACTTCCCCAGGTTCTCCTGAATCACTGGGGCTTCTACCAGCGAACCGCATCTCGTCGAGGGTGATTAGAAGGATCCGCTGGCCGGTAGTCGTCGGCTGCCGCTCCTGCGGTGCCGTACGATACCCACGCGGACATGCCGCTAGTCCACCATCGTTCGGACTGTAGCGGTCCCCCTGCCTGATAGGAAGGCAGCGGAGATGAGTCGGTGCCGGCTCCCACAGCTGGGCTCCCCGACATCCGCGCGGGCTTACCGCCACTTCTGACCACATGGGTCTGTGATGGCGCATGGTCGCCTCCTGCCGCATAAGCGGGGCCACACGACCGAAATCCACTGCCACCGGCTTGCACTCTGGCAGCCAGACCCGGCGGTGAGCCGGTACCTCCTGCTCTTGCAGGGCTCCCCGACTTCCCAGCAGATCCATTACACAATCAGCCCACAATCGAGCAGGTTACCCCCGGCGGCATGTCGATGCCTTCCGCTGCAGCGGGGCATGACCTGGGCGCAGCTCTCCCCCTGGTCCGCCCTCTGGTGACCTGCATAGTAGGGGAGACAGAACGTGCCGCCGAGCGGGTCACACGTTTACGCACCTTTGCTCCACTGTCCCTATGCTTAGGTGACAGTGGTAGGGAGTCAGGGTCTTGCCTACCCTGCTCCCTCGCGGTGCTCCTACCACTTTGCAGCTCCATGGTCAGCCGTGGTGGAGAGGCGGGTCCTGGCTGCGCAGGGCTCCCCGATTTCCGCGTTCTTATCCCGGTCCGCAGAGCGGGTGCTGCCGGTGTTGCGGGCAGCTCCGGGAATGGTGGCCGCTGACTCCCATCCGAAGTCCCATGGCCCTTGGAGGCATGCTTCGATGCCTTCATTCTGGTCTCCATCCATCGTTTCTGTAAGCAAAGTCTAAAACAGAAGCTCAGCAACTCAAGGTTAGTATCTTACCTGAGGGTCTTTAAGAAGCATCCGGTGGAGGAGCGCACTCTCCCCCCCCCCCCCCCCCCCAGCTCCAATGGTGACCAGACTCTCATACAGGACCATAAACTGCCGCTAACAGCAAGCCTTATGCCTATGTAGTGAGTCGTGCCCTGGCTCTGTCGTACTACCTCCATAGGGTTAGCACAAGCCGTCAGACCGCGGTTATTCCTGCGGCCTGCGGGTGTTGAGTCGGTGCTCCTGCTCTGCCTTCACTACCCGCAAATGGCAGTTTCCGAGCCCAGGACCCTCCTGGATCACGGGCTTGCCCGACTTCCGGGTAGCGTTGTGGTCAGCCAACGGGCTGCGGTGTAGATTCGGGCTGCTGCTCTGCTGTCACTGCCTGCTAATGGCGAGGGTGAGCCCGGACCCTACCGGGTCCAGTGCGAAGTAAAGTGGTCAGCCCACAGAGTCCTTGCGGGCTGTGGTGTAGAGTCGGGGCTGCCGCTCTGCCGTCGCCTGCAAGCCCCACTCCCTGGTTAATGCCGACAACCCACAGTGTCCTTGCGGGCTGTGGTGTAGAGTCGGGGTGCTGCTCTGCCGTTACCAACTCCAATCTTTGCTGCGGCCGCTGACTGCCCGCATCCCACGGTCTGCAGTCAGTGCCGAAGCGGCCTTGAGTACTCTGTACACAGAGTCCCTAAAATGAAAAAAGATCCACAGGTTAGTTTTTTCTTACCTGAGGAGCAATTTTCTTACCTGAGGAGCAATTTTCTTACCTGAGGAGCAATGCTCCTAACTGCCTGTCGCTCACATGCGGTCAACGATATGTCGCGCATGCGTGCCTGGCAGGGTCTTCACGAAGTCACTCACGTGACTCCGCAGTAAAATACCTTGTTTGTGTAGTCTCTGATTCCTAAATAAATAGTTGCAGTCAAGGGTGACACAATGGCACAGCGATAAAGCTGCCGCCTTACAGTGCCAGACACCTGGGTTCTATCCCGACTACCAGTGCCGTCTATATGGAATTTGTACGTTATCACTGAGACCGTGAGAGTTTTTGTCCAGCTGTCTCTGGTTTCTTCCCACATTCCAAAGACATGTGGGTTTGTAGGTTAATTGGCTTCTGTAAATTGCTCCTAGTATGTAGGTATCGAAACTGGGATAACGTTAGAATTGAAGCACAGGTAATCATTGGCTGGCGCAGACTCAATGGGCTGAAGGGCCTGTTTTCAAGCTGTATCTCTGAAGTAAACTAAACTAAAAATACTAAGATGAAATATACTAAAAATATTAAACTAAAATACTGAGTATTGCGTGTGTTGCATTACAGGGTGGGTTATACCAAGACGAAATACCATTGCTGTGGCTACCACTTCAAAAACGCGGTTAACTCACGACCTCGTGAATCAAATTTAATAACCCTCCTATCAACAAAGCAGAGATGTTGAAGTTATAACTAGCATCTTAGCCCACATTGCTTGTTACAAAGTTAACTGACACCTGTACCAACTATAATGCAATTGAAACTATTATACTAGTAAGTGCCTTCTTTCACAGTTTTCCTGTGCATCTGCATTTCCTTCTTTAACTCACAGGAAAATTTGGGAAGATGGGTCGGGCTCAGTTTTCTGAAAATGTAAAGGGAGTTCTGGACATATATAAAGAGATTTATATAAATAATCAAATTTATGTAAGTGAATGTCAGAACTTTTTTCACAAGATAGAAGTGTCCAACAGTAGAGGGCATAGCAATAAGCTGTTGCATGTTCTATATCTGGTGGCACAGTGGCGCAGTGGCACAGCGGTAGATTTGCTGCCTTACAGTGCCAGAGACCTAGGTTTTTTTCCCCACTTAAGGGTGCTGTTTGCAATTCCATAGAGTTCTCCCAGTGATAGTTTTGGTTTCCTCCAGCACTCCAAAAATGCCTAGGTTTGTAGGTTAATTGGCTTCGGTAAAATTGTAAATTGTCCCTAGTTAGTAAGATAACATAGTGTACGGGGTGATCGCAAGTCGGCACGGCCTCAGTGGGCTGTTTCTGCACTGTATCTCTGAAGTCTAATGTGTAAAGTGTGGTTGATATCAAAAAGCGAAGACACAACACATACTTTGGTATTCACTTCCATAGGAGGAAGTTGAACAGCCCAAACACTCTGAAACCATAGGGATGAATTAATTGTAGATAATTGTCAGTCCAACAAAAAGTTATTTTCTGGAAGGGGAAAATTTGAACAGGTTCAAACAGGCATGACATGAGAATTAAGGGATAGATGTTTCGGGGTAACGTGAGGGGGAACTTCTTTACTCAGAGGGTGGTGGCTGTGTGGAATGAGCTTCCAGCAGAAGTGGTGGAGGCAGGATCGATTTTAACATTTAAGAGTAAAGTGGATAGGTATATGGACGTGAAGGGAATGGAGGGGTATGGTCTGAGTGCAGGTAGATGGGACTAGGGGAAAACAAATGGTCGGCACGGACTGGAAGGGCTGAGAGGGCCTGTTTCCGTGCTGTAATTGTTATTGTTATATGGTTTGTTATTTATATGGTTCATGTTTATGATTCAAGAGAGTTTATTGTCATGTGTCCCTGGTAGGACAATGACATTCTTACTATTAGGCATGAATACAAAACAGATCAGTGTGTCCATATACCATTATATAAATATATACACACATGAATAAATAAACTGATAAAGTGCAAATAAACAGATAATGGGCTATTAATGTTCAGAGTTTTGTCCGAGCCGAGTTTAATAGCCTGATGGCTGTGGGGAAGTAGCTATTCCTGAACCTGTTCTTTGCAGTCTTCAGGCTCCTGTACCTTCTGCTGAAGGTAGCGGGGAGATGAGTGTGTGGCCAGGATGGTGTGGGTCCTTGATGATGCTGCCAGCCTTTTTGAGGCAGCGACTGCGATAGATCCCCTCGATGGAAGGGAGGTCAGAGCCGATGATGGACTGGGCAGTGTTTACTACTTTTTGTAGTCTTTTCCGCTCCAGGGCGCTCAAGTTGCCAAACCAAGCCATGATGCAACTGGTCAGCAAGCTCTCTACTGTGCACCTGAAGAAGGGTTTCGGACCGAAACGTTGCCTATCTCCTTCGCTTCATAGATACTGCTGCACCCGCTGAGTTTCTCCAGCATTTTGTGTACCTCGATTTTCCAGCATCTGCATTTCCTTCTTTAACTCATAGACAATGAAGATTGGTCACCAGTGGTCCAACCTCCTACATAAATATATCTGAAGTGGGGGATTCCCAAAAGGATTAACAAAACACAGAGATATGGTTAAAAAACCTGGATATCCTCAAAGCAGTTTCTCCTCAATATCAGCAAGACGAATAAGATTGTGATTTACTTCAGGAAACAAAGCAGTACACACAACATTGATAGCACCGAAGTAGAAACTAAACTAAAACTAAATAAATTAAACTAAAATCTATACCATTAATGACAATGCTATACCCTGATGTTCAATAGTCAAGTCAAGTCACATTTATTTATATAGCACATTTAAAAAACAACTCTCGTTGACCAAAGTGCTTTACATTTGTTATAAGAGTAGTATACACAAGCAGGCTAAATGCATATATACAAAATAGCCCCCGCTCCAAGGACGTCAGGAAAGGCTTGGGAGAACAGATACGTTTTTAGACTAGTCTTAAAGGAGTCAATAGAGGGGGCAGTTCTAATGGGGAGGGGGATGCTGTTCCACAGTCTAGGAGCTGCGACCGCAAAGGCGCGGTTGCCCCTGAGCTTATGCCTAGACTGCGGGACATTCAGCAACCCCAAGTTGGCCGATCTGAGGGACCTGGAGGTGGTGTAGTGGGTGAGAAGACTTTTAATGTAGGTGGGTGCAAGCCCATTGAGGGCTTTGTAGACAAAGAGGAAGGTCTTGAAATTTATTCGGAACCGCACAGGGAGCCAGTGGAGAGAGGCCAGGATCAGGGTGATGTGGTCCCTTTTCCGGATGCCCATCAGGAGTCTCGCTGCGGCGTTTTGGACCAGTTGCAGGTGGGACAGGGAAGATTGGCTGATGCCAGTGTAGAGGGAGTTGCAGTAATCTAGGCGGGAGGAGATAAATGTATGGATGATCTTTTCGAGGTCATCAAACTGGAGGAATTGTTGTATTTTAGCTATCATCCGAAGCTGAAAGAAGCTAGCTTTTACCACGGCATTGACTTGTTTGTCAAACTTCAGTGCTGAGTCAAATATCACGCCAAGATTTTTGACAATAGTGTTTCCCACCACAACCCCTTGCCCATGCATATAATTTTGAAAATAGAAGACATTTGTCTGGCCTTTATAGGGTATTTAAGCCATGTTTCCCAATACCATGTTTCGCCTGTACCTCTCACTCCCAAAATACCTGTCCTATTACCCTTTAAATTTGTATGTAGAATTATTTCCATACTTTGGTCAGGTATTGCAATCCAGAGCCAAACAAAAATTCTCACCAAAACCTGACCAAAGTATGGAAATAATGCACAGAATCTCTTGTCCAGAGGAGGGGAATCGATTACCAGAGGACATAAGTTCAAGTTGAAGGGGGAAAGATTGATAGGATTTTGAGGGGTAATTTTGTCACACAAAGGGTGGTGGATGTATGTAACAAGCTGCCAGAGGAGGGAGTTGAGCCAGGGACTATCCCAACATTTAAGAAACATGGATAGGACAAATTTGGAGGAATATGGACCAAGCGCAGGCAGGTGGGACTTGTGTAGCTGGGACATGTTAGACGGTGTGGGCAAGTTGGGCTGAAAGGCCTGTTTCCACACTGTAACACTCTATGACTGTATGACTCTATCTTCAAAGGTTACCTCTGACAACATTGTGAACAATGCATTTAGGTCTCCCTCATGAATTTAATTTTTTCACATGTCACACAATCCCTTGTCTATTGTAACAGCTTGATTAATTGTATCTGTATCCTTACCAAGGACTTTGAATGTTCCCTTCGTTATATTCTGCTTGTGGAAATGTCATTATTGTATCTCCTCGCATGTTTCAGCTGCTCCTGTTGCAGATCACAATATTGCAACAATTTAACTACTCTATCAGCCCTCTCTGTATTGAGCAAAGCTAGAACAGTACAGCATAGGAACTGTCCTTTGGGCCACACTGTCCCTGCCGACAATAATGCCAATGTATACTTAGAATTGTCCAACTATTCTCCACCTTTTATCACTAACATTACTTGGTAATTTTGCTTGATACAACTTTAAGAATTGTACTGTGGCATGTTACCAACTCTACAAAGTACATTGGTACAACATTACAATTAATTAACAGGCAGGCATTGCAATCTGGGTCAAGGGAGGCACCTTTAGGGAATGATACTTAGTACAGTAATATCTTTTGTAAAGGGTTTGTTAACTTAAATAATCAGCTATCTTCCTGTACTTTACAGATTGAATGAAAGAAGATACTGAGACATTCTTTCGTGACACAATGAAATTTTGCCTGATATTAATCACTAAATGCTGAATATTGAGATTGCGTCTGAATTATGTGTCAAGAGAAAATGAGTATGGGAATCAATTGGGAATTCACTTCATAGGAAAAATTAAAATTCCCTAGACACTGGATTTTCAAGAAACCAAATGAAGGAGACAAAAGAGGGAAGATTTTATGCCAACTTGTGATGCAGTCCTGATCAGATGAAAGCATAAAGGTTTTGTAACTTATTTGATAAGGAAAAATAATTGTATAATACCAAACAGCCATCAAATGTGACCATGGAGACTGCATTGTAGCATCAGAAAAGAGAAATGTCATTTAATGTTGATGTACAAGATAAGCTAAAAGCAAGCTGGATGGTTTTTATTTTAAAGAAAGCTGATGATCTTAAAAAGAAAGATGTAATGCAAATTCCATTGTAATGCATCAGAAAGACATCACGTCTAAATTGGGGTTTAAAAGTGGTCCGATGAGGCCAGCAGCAAAAGTAATGGTGGGGACAGTCCGAGAGGTCGAGAGTCACAAGAGTCCATAGGCCGACAAGCTGGACCGGTGAAATCCTTCAAAGTAAAAGCACTGTTGAATGTAATGCATTGTTCACTATTCTTTCACAGTAAAAGCGGGACTGTTTGGATGTAATGCATTGGTCACTGTTATTAATAGTAAATCTGTGTGCATAGAAGGAATATGGTTTCAAATGTTCTAGTTGGCTATTAACATGAAATGTTGGTTAATAGTATAAATCTATTATAAGAATTAGTAATAGTCAGTGCGCTGGATCACTTCTCTGTGTGTAAAAGGATTAAGTCCAGTGCAGAAAACACAGTGAGAGAACAGAATATAGTGCACCTGAATAGCAACAGGTAGCACGGCTATTCAAATGGTAGGAAAGTTGCCCCAGTTAGATTCTGGGTGTAAGTTTGAGAAATGGATTGAAGTCTTGGCGGCTTCGCTCATTTCCAATGAATATCACTGCAGAGGAGAAGAAGAGAGTATGTTTCATATTAGGCTTAGGAAGAGAGGGTTATCACACCTCACGTAGGTTACTGTGGCCAGCAAAGCCCACATATAAAACGTTTGAGGAGTGTAAGGAGGCATTAATGGCTCATTTCTCGCCAAAACCTCCAGGTACATCCAGAGGCAAGGAGCCTGAACTAAAGAGGGCAGGGAGTCCCTCAAAGGACAAAAGTCAAGGGCAAAGTGACAAAAGTCAAGGGCCAAGTGCCAAAGGTCAAAGGCAAAGGGACAAAAGTCAAATGCAAAAGTACATTGCCATCCAGAGGGCAACCCTAACTATTCAAGCTGCATTCAAGGGTTTGAAGGTATGGAGAGAGATCCAGAACAAACAGAAGGCAGCAATGGTAATGCAATCAGCATTTAGAATGCACAGAGTATACTGTCCATACAGGGCAATGGGATTGGCAGCTATAATTGTACAAACCCATTATAGGGCACACCTTCAAATGGAAAGTGATCACAAAATTTACATGAAGGTACGCAGCAGCGTTGTGCTGCTTCAGGCTGCCTACCGAGGGATGCTTGTTCGAAAGCAATTGCGGTGCATGCACAAATCTGCCAAGGTCATATAGACTTATTATCAGATGCATAAACAGCGTCAGTATTTCAAGAAACTACGCTGGTCTGCAATTGTGGTACAGTAATGATACAGAGCTTGCCAGATAAGAGATGTCCAAGTGAGACATTATAATAGTTGGAAAAAAACAGCGGTTTGTGTTCAGGCCTTCTACCACAGGATTAAAGCCAGAGAATTGGTTGAGAAAATCAAGGCAGCACGCCATATTAAGTCATTCATAATGATGTGCATTACAAGAAAACATTTCTTGATGCAAAAGGTGGCTGTAGTCACTCTGCAAGCTGCTACCATGGTTACCGATGAAGGGTACACTACAGAGCTAAGAAACAAGCAGTCATTTCGATCCAGAGATGGTACAAAGCATGCAAAATAGGACATTCCCAGTTTGTGCAATATCAGTCAATGAGGTATGCAACTATTACTATTCAGGCTGCCTACAAGGGTATGATGATTAGGCATTTGGGTTAAGCAAACGAGGGCTACTATAAAGGTGCAGTCAGTAATCCATATAAGTTGGTATAGAAAAGACTTAAGAAGACAAATAGATGCACAACAGAAAAGGCTATGATACAATGATACAAAAGGCTTAAACTTCCTCAAACTGAATTATACAGCAATTGTAGTGCAGTCTCACTACCTTGCTTATGAAGCAAGAAAACAATACAGAGCACAAATCAAAGCCACTGTTGTGTTGTAAAGACAATATAGATCTTACTTCTTGATGAAGAACCAGAGATGTGACTTAAGTGGACAAATAGATGAACAACAGAAAAGGCTTAAATGATACAAAAGGCTTAAATGATATAGGAAAGACTTCCTCAAACTGAAATGTACAGCAATTGTAGTGCAGTCTCACTACCTTGCTTATGAAGGAAGAAAACTACACAGAGCACAAATTAAAGCCAATGTTGTATTGCAAAGATAATATAGATCCTACTTCTTGATGAAGAACCAGAAAGGTGACTTAAGAGGACAAATAGGTGAACAACAGAAAAGGCTTAAATGATACAAAGAACGGTTAAATAAATGTGTGACAATGAATAAAAAGCTGCTAATAGAAAAGTCTAAAGAAGAGAGGCTTGTCGGTCGAGACAAAAGTATGCAGGACCGATTGCGATTAGGACACTTCACTCTTGTCCAGCATGGAGCCTCCTTCACTGAGCAATGGACAAATGGTTATGCATTGCAGTCTCATTAAACAACAAGAGCAGATAAATACGCAGCGAATGGAAATTGAACAACGGAGGAAGCTGCTAGGAAACAAAAACTTGCAGCCATGGGTGAGATCCCACCAACAAAGAGGAAAACAAATCTAATACATGAACCAGAAAATGAAACACTGAATATCAGGAACAGGAAGAAATTTGCAAATTAGATTAGGACATTTAAAAAGGGAAGAAGCAGAGATACAGGCAGAGCTAGAGCGATTAGAAAGTGTTCGCAATTTACACATAAAGGAACGGAAAATGATAACACATAAAGCAAGTGGTAATGTATTTGGTTTAAGGAAGATAAGATGGAAGGAAAAATTATGAGTACTAGTTTAGATAGGATTATTACGGTTATGAGGATGTATCATAAAATGAATGTAATAATACCATTTTGCAACAGTGTAAGCATATTACCGTGGTTTAGATATGATTATTACAGCTATGAGGATGTATTGTGAGATAACTGTAATAATACAATTGTGCAACAGTGTATTAATCAATGATATGTTAGGTAAAGAGCATATACCGTGCAGGTGAAATTGAGTTAAAAGGGGAGGGAGTGTTAGGTATGTGATATGATTAGCATATGTGATGTCTTGTGCAAGTATGCATGCACGGGTGAGACTCAAGGTGACGTCCTGGAATACAACTGCGTGCAGTTTTGATCTCCAAATCTGAGGAAAGACATTCTTGCCATAGAGGGAGTACAGAGAAGGTTCACCAGACTGATTCCTGGGATGGCACGACTTCCATATGAAGAAAGACTGGATAGACTTGGCTTGTACTCGCTGGAATTTAGAAGATTGAGGGGTGATCTCATAGAGACTTACAAAATTCTTAAGGGGTTGGACAGGCTAGATGCAGGAAGATTGTTCCCGATTTTGGGGAAGTCCAGGACAAGGGGTCACAGTTTAAGGATAAGGGGGAAGTCTTTTAGGACCGAGATGAGAAAATCGTTTTTCACACAGAGAGTGGAATTCTCTGCCACAGAAGGTAGTTGAGGCCAGTTCGTTGGCCATATTTAAGAGGGAGTTGGATGTGGCCCTTGTGGCTGAAGGGATCAGGGGGTATGGAGAGAAGGCAGGTACAGGATACTGAGTTGGATGATCATATTGAATGGCGGTGCAGGCTCGAAGGGCCGAATGGCCTGCTCCTGCACCTAATTTCTATGTTTCTATGTTTCTAGTAAAGAAGTTTGTTAGTGTACTCCCATGTCCGAGTGATATTTTAAGTCTGTTCCAAGCACCCAAATACACAACATTTACCAAGCCAATTAACATACATATATGTACGTCTGGAATGTGGGAGGAAACCGAAGATCTCGGAGAAAACCCATCCAGTCATGGGAGAACGTACAAACTCCATACAGACAGCACCCATAGTCGGGATCGAATCCGGGTCTCCAGCGCTGCATTTGATGTAAGGCAGAAACTCTACGGCTACGCCAATGTGCTGCCCTGTTATTGGCAGATGGGTGGAATAAGTGACAATGACTAGAGATGAAAAGGAGATAAAAGGGTGTCAGATATGGAAGGAAGAGGAGGAGTGAAATGTAAAGCCAGGCAGTTTGTGTGTGGCATCAATGGAGGAAGCCAAGGACAGAGAGGTTGGCAGAGGAATGGTGTCGCACTTTGGTATATCAGGGCAGGGCAGGGCAGTAAATGGTAAAGCTCTGGCTTGTGCTCTTTCAACATTAGGATAGCATTATAGGATAATGTTATTTTAAATCAACCTTGCACCAGAAGAACATCAATGAACACCTGAATAACATTCATGCCACACGTGAACCTCTCAAAGGGATAAGACCATAACTGCTAAATTTCTAAACATTATAAAACAGTTGTTACAAAATGGAAGATGGCAAATGTGATTGTAATATTTTTTCGAAAAAGGGAGAGAGACTGGTTAGGCCAACTTATAGGTTTAAGGTGAAGGGGAAAAGATTTAATAGGAATCTGAGGGGTCACTTTTTCCACACAAAGGGTGGTGGGTGTATGGAACAAGCTGCCAGAGGAGGTAATTGAGGCAGGGACTATCCCAACATTTAAGAAACAGTTAGACAGGTATATGGATAGGACAGGTTTGGAGGGATATGAACCAAACACAGGCAGGTGGGACTAGTTTAGCTGGGACATGTTGGCCGGTGTGAGCAGGTTTGGGCTGAAGGGTCTGTTTCCATGCTGTATCACTCAATGATTCTATGACTCTATCAGTAGTAGAGGGCGGTGGAGGCAGGTTCTCTGGATGCTTTCAAGAGAGAGCTGGATAGGGCTCTTAAAGATAGTGGAATCAGGGGATATGGGAAAAAGGCAGAAATGGGGTACTGATTGGGGATGATCAGCCATGATCACATTGAATGGCGGTGCTGGCTCGAAGGGCCGAATGGCCTACTCTTGCACCTATTGTCCTATTGTCTATTGTCTATTGCAGAGATTAAACTGGTGTTTATTACAAAGGATATGATAACTTGCTATACCTAAGACACTTAAGAAAATATAAATGGATTAAAACAAAGACGACATGAATTTATGAAAATCGTGTTTGACCAAAGTCATGTTCAACCCCTGAATGTTGTCTGGAATGGAGAGCTAAAAGTAAAAAGGTTAGATTGGCTGTGTTTATTCTCACTGCGACGTAAAGATTGAGGAATGACCTTAAAGAGTTTATAAAATTATGAGGGACACAGATAGAAAAGATAGTCAGAGTCCTTTACCATGGGAGGGCCATTTAGAACTAGATAGTACAGATTTAAGGCGAGAAAGCAAAATTACAATGAAGATCTGAGAGGCAAGTTTTTAACACATTGGGAGGTTATCTGGAATAAGCTGCCAGATGAGATGGTGGACACAAATACAATTACATTCAATATGTTTAAAGACACTTGGACAGATAGTTATCTAAGCCATAGAGGGATACCAGTGTATTGCATAAATAGACATTATGATTGGTATGGATGAGGTGCACCCAAAAGGTTCATTTCTATGCTGTATATTTCTATGAAAACTACTGAAGTCTTTTTGGAGTTGTAATTTGTAGAATAGCTAAAGGAGAACCAGTGATTATGGTGTATTTGGCATTTCAGAATAAACTCTTATGCTAAACACTTATGTGAGAATAAAGTGTACAAAATGAGAGTATCTGGGATTGGGTGTAGTATCCTTGCATAGAGCTTGAATGTAGCACACTTGCATAGAATTGAAAATTGGTTGAGAAACAGGAAACAAAGTGGGAATAAAGATAATTTACTTGGTGGTCGATGGTGACTTGTGATGTGCCAGAATGTTCAATGCTTAGGCCCCAACCATTAACATTAAATTTTAATGATAAGGTGCAAAAATATTTTGGAGTTTTATTAATGACTAGACAACCCATGGACCCGTTGGGTCCCCATCGTGAGGCCAGTCAAGTACACGCATAAGTATGAGATAAAAATGGCATCTGAAAATCGCCAAAGGCAACCCTCCCCCAATTGCGCAGGCACGGCTGAGGACCCAGTCAAGTAAACGTGCAAGTATTAGATCAAAAAAGAAAGTCGATTAAAGTTTATTAAGGGAATTACTTTGTCAAAATCGAACAAAACATGATATAGCATACGCCAGGCGAATGGTGAGTAACGCGACCCTAAAATATTGGGCTATCGTGTACCATTTTGGCCGTATCATACAGACAAACATACAAGATGAGAGTTATATACTAGTGATATACTAGACAAATTGGGACCCGCTGGGTCCCGTCCCCTCAACGCGCGGTTGCAGGGGGTGGGTGGCCTGCGGCATAACACACACACACTAACCACCCCACACACACACACACACACACACACACACACACACACACACACACACACACACACACACACACACACTGACCCCTCCACTTGATATTATATTAATATTATAATTAATATTAATTAATATTGAATTAAGAGAGATTCAGAAGGAAGTGTAGATGCTGGTTTACCAAAAAAAAACACAAGGTGTTGCAACATCAGTGGGTCAGACAGCATCTCTGGAAGACGTGGATAAGTGACATTTTGGCTCAAGACCCTTCTTCAGATTTATTTATTTAGTTAGATTTAAATCCCATAGATGCCTTATAGGGATTTGAACACCTCTATCTGATTCCTTGCACAAAGATGGATGGTGCTGCAAGGTTTGTAGTATAAAAAGATCTGTTTTTCCTTCAAAATGAGAATTTGGAAAACTTTAATATTTTGAAGCAGTTTTTAAAAGATTAGTAACTTGTGAAATATAGGTTGAAATGCAATTGGAAGATATTTATCTGGTTCGCAGAAACAAATGTGGGTAGCATGTGTGAAAATGGGAAGGCTGTGGCCTAGCGTTTGGAAGAAGATAGAAATTAAGGAGATTAAAAGAAACCTGGCTCACGCAGACATGAGAACAAAGGGAAGAGTTTTAGTATAATATAGATATATAGATGTGAAACTGGGTGGAATTGTGAAATGTGAGGTGAATGTGGAGAGAATTGGTGGTGATTTTATCGTTAATGAATCGCAAATGCATGGCGGATACAGAATAAAATGAATAAATTACAAATAATTCACTTTTGTAGGACGAAAGAAAGGCGGAGTATTAATTTTATATCGAAGTTACATGAGTGAAGAGCCCGCCAGCCCACATGCGCGTCAATACGTCGACACATGGCGCGGGAATCGGAGCAGTATGAAACTGCTCCGGCAGGTAAGACAATTTTGTTTCAGGAACGGGCTGCTGCTCCGAAAATAGGTGCAGCGGGCCAGGAGAGCTGACGGGCGCAGCCTGTGCAGCTGCCGCCGTTGGAGCTCCAAATAGGAGCAGGCGGCCGGCATTAGTAAAACTGTTGGGCGCGGCCCATACAGCTGCCGCCTTGAGGCTCCGAACGAGAGCAGGCGGCCTGAATTAGGTAAGCTAACAGGCGTGACCCGTGCAGCTGCCGCCAGTATGGCTCCAGATGGAAGCGTGCAGCTGACCGCGGAGAGGTTGACGGGTGCAAACCATTCAGACACCTCCGTGGAGGCTCCAGAAGGGAGCAGACAGCGGTACGCGGAGAAGCTGAAGGGTGCGACCCATACAGCTTCCTCCGTTGAAGCTCCAGAAAGGGGCAGTCGGGAGTCACTAGCTGGCCCGGCATTAACAGCCTGTTGGTCCAGGCTTACAGCACTGGCAGGCGTGACCAGTCCAGTGAGCCCCACTGAGGTTCCGAAGGAGCAGCTGGCCAAACGAGGGAGGGGTATATACTGCAGAAGGGGCCGAAAGGAGTGGCCTGGCTAACCAGTCTGGGAATAAAACTGGTAGCGTGCCCTGCACAGTAAGCTCCAGCAAGACTCCAATTTGGCTGTAGGCCGAAGGAGCAGTCTATCCTATTGGCTCAGAAATGCTGGCAGGCATGTCTTGCACAGCAATGTCGCTTTTGAGCTCCGGAAGGGAGCTGTTTGGCAAGCATGGGGCTCAAGATGTGGTCATACGTGGTCCGCAATGGAACTTCGCTGAAGCTCCTACAAGGAGGGCGACCGGGGACAGAGACGCTGGCAGGTAAGGAATTTTGTTTCAGGAACAGGCTGCTACTCCAAAAATAGGTGCAGCGGGCCCCGAGAAGCTGGCACAGCCTATGCAGCTATTGCCGCGGAGGCTCTGAAAAGGAGCAGGCAGCTAGAATCAATAGGCTGACGGCTCGCCGGTGCAGCTATTACCATGGAGGCTCCGAGTGGGAGCAGGTGGCCGGATTCAGTAGGCCGACGGCACGGCCGGTGACAGCTACCGCCATTAGGCTCCGAGTGGGAGCAGGCGGCCGGATTCAGTAGGCTGATGGCACGGCCGGTGTAGCTACCACCATTAGGCTCCGAGTGGGAGCAGGCGGCGGATTCAGTAGGCAGATGGCACGGCCGGTGCAGCTACCGCCATTGAGGATCACCTCCATTTTTGGGGCTCCAAGGGAGCAGGCGACTGGTCACAGAGAGCTGACGGGTGCGGCCGTACAGACACCTCCGTTGAGGCTCAAAAAGGGAGCCAGCCAGATGCCTGTAAGAAGCAACACCTGGCTCATGGTTGCGTTATATTCCTCCCCTCTAGACTCCGTTGAGGCCCCAGAAGGGAGCAAGCCCAGACTCTGAGTCATTAGCAGGTGAGACCTGTCCAGTTAGTATATAATACAATTGTGCTCCTGGTTCAGGAGACACTTACAGGCTGCTCCAGTCAGATGCTGTGGAAGCAACACCTGGCTCAGCGTTGCATTATATCTTCTGCTCAGAAGAGGGGAAGCAATACCTGGCTCAGGTTTGCATTTCAATATCTCCCGCTCAGAGGGGAAACAACACCTGGTTCAGGGTTGCATTATTTTAGCTCCCGCTCGGTAGAGGGGAGTCCTGGAGATTATTACACAGGTAACTCCGATTATGGGGATATCGACAAGGAATTTGAATCCCCTGAACTTATGGGGGGATATACTGTAGTTTAATCATATGAAGGAGTTCCGTCTCTTGTCACATAATTTGCCATCCCTTCAGGGATAGGAGAACCACTGGAGAAGATCTGGCTAAGGGCAGCAGTGATTTAACTTCTTATCAGCTAAGGAGGGTATATGCTGGATACGCTGGGAAATATGCCAGTCCAGATGAACTACCTGACGTTGGATGTTCCAAATGTCAATCTCACCATTTGGGATATCTCAGTGGTGATACATGGGCAGAGAATTAAAATGTCAGCGTATCTAAAAGACTGGTCACTGATGTCATTTTGGCCTTTGCAAGGGCAGTTGATGGGTTCAGCTTTCGGTAGTGCAGAAGATGCATCAGCACTTCTATGTAATACGCAGTTGGAGCTAAATTGCCTTCGCAAAATGCTATGGCCTGATTCCTAAAAAAGTTTGCTCATTTATGCAGGGCCAGTAACATGCAGCCTGCAAAGTATCTCTTTGGAGAGGACGTATGTTAGCAAGTTTAAGACTCGCAGGAAGACGTTTAGGCGGCTGCGGGGATGGCAGAACCATCCTATGTGGGTAGGGCTTCAGTATTCCGGCGGGCATACCACCTCTATATATAACTAATGGCAGGAATCGTTAATCTGAGGCTGGTTGGAACATCAGGCCTACTCAATTCAGACCTAGCCAGAGGCCTTTTTTAGGCCAGGGCCATCGCGCTAACCTTGGTGAAGAGAATTTGTTGCGCACACTGGCGACTGAGATAGGTCGTTCCACGCAGAGGACTGTGGCAGCAACTCCTGGTTCATGGTTGCATTATAATATTTTCCAATCTGAGGGTGATTCTGCCTGTGAGGAGTTGACATGGAACTCGTATTCCCACACCAAGTGGACACTACGCTTCAATTCTAGTCGCATAAGGACCTGGTGTATGTTCTGATTCTGCAGACACTTGAGGTTTGTAGGTTAATGCCATCAGTTGAGGCAAAATCAAAGTCGAAAGGCTTTAACTCCAGAAAGTTTTGAGAATTCTCAGGGGAAGAAAAATTTTAGGATTTGGCTAGTCTGATCATGTGTTTGTGAACCAGTATAAGATGGATAATTGTCTTTCAGCAATTTAGCTGATTCAGAGGATTTAGGGCCTCAATCGATCTTGAAGATGCATACTTTTCCATATCTATACATGAGAAGCACAGATATATCTGGTGTTTTTGATCACAAAGCCAGTGGTGGAAAGTTTATGCTCTACCTAGGGGTTGTCTTCAGGCCTAGGATATTTACAAAGATTCTTAAGGTAATGCTGCCCTACTCAGATCAAAAGGCATTGTGTCATGGAGTTTATAGCCGACATGCTTTTGTAGCTGATAACTCAGAGGTTGTATCAGTCGATGTCTCTTATGATATTAAAGATGAGTCAACATGAATTTTTAATAGTGCCAATTTGGACTACTCACTCAGGGTATCCATTGTAAAAGGTGGCTGAAAGAAACTCTTATTAACTCGAAGTCACGAGTGATGGCTAGTTCAGCCTATTTCTCGTGCAGCTAGCTCTGCACGGTTGTATGGGAAGTTTGTGAAGAAGACACGTGAGCTACATTTAAACAGATGTAGCAGAGGTTTGTGTTCTTTCAGTTTGGGCTTAGAGAAGCGATTATGTTATAGCACAATTGACACTGCTTGTGCTCCTTTGTTATTCTCTCTAGTACCATAAGTGGGACAATAAATGATTGGTTATTCACCCACTGTTGACTAACGTTATGCAAGGTGTCTTTTATATGAACACTCTAAAGCCTAGACTCATAGTAGTGTGGAATGTGTATCAGTAAATTATTATGCAGATATTCATCTGTATTCCTATTGGAAGCAGTATCTTTTAAGTTGATTATGCTTTTAGCAACTGATTTCAGCACAAAGAACACAGTCTTTAATCAATCTCCGGCTCGGTCTCTGGGTCATAACTGACAGCTTGTTATGGGAACGATCTCATAAAGCAAAACATGCATGGTTGGGTACAATTTGGAGTTGACAGCATACACACCAGTTTGGAGTTTGGGGATGTTATTATGTATACAGGTACACTGAGATTGCTAGTACCTATGAGATGAAGGATAGTTCATTCATTGTTATTTAATAGTTTTCTCATGGGATTGCTGGTGCAGACCATCTCAACATGATTGCATGACCATCTCAACATAATAGCGGGTTCAAATAATTTCAAGTCTCACTCTTCCAAGGGGGCTGGCTCATTAGCAGCCAATAGAATGGATATTCCCATTTGATCATCTTCTTGCAACAGCAGGAGGCTTACATAGTGCACTTTCAGAAGTTATAACATTTGGTTGAATATCCTGGATGATTGCAGATAGAATTCTGAACAGTATTGCATGTGTTATCGTCAAACTCACAGCCAATTGGGACTGTGGGCCGATTAAGCATCATGTTGTTAATAACCCATGTATTTTCTAACATTTATGGTTTATCTGTTTAAGTGCTTCACATACAGATTTGATTACTGCATGAAACCACAGAACTTTGAAGGCTTCACGCAGTCACTCACGTGACTTCGATATAAAATAGAAAGATTAAACAAAAACTTACTGTTTGGAGTTTAATCTTTATTTTATGAGAAGTTGAAGTGAGGGACTGCATGCCCTCCACTACCAACCCTGAACCTCATAAAGATCATTCAGTAATCGAGGATTATTAATCTTTCTATAGTTTAAGTTTGTGCAAGTGGTCTGTGGTTTCATACAGTTGCTCTGAAGATTGACACGCATGCGGGCTGGCAGGCTCTTCACGTAGTCCCTCACTTCAACTTCTCATAAAATAAGATCAAACTTCAAAGGGTGAGTTCTCGTTTAATCTTTCTATTAAATGCCCATAGAAGTTGGGAAACATTGACAGGCAAAGTGAGACACAAATTGTTGTAATACCTCAGGGGGTCAGGCGGCATCTCGTGAGGAAATGGATAGATGAGTTTTTGGGTCGGGATCCTTCTTCAGACTGATTGTAGAGGAGAGGAAGTGGAAGCAAGAAAAAACAAACAAATGAGGAACAGTAACAGATGACATCAGGCAGGGTGTTTTTGATAATCCAATTGTTACCGAAGGAACGGTGTAATCCACTTTGATATGCAAAGTGAATTGGGTATTCCATTGCACAAAACATGCAATTAAGAAAGTAATGAGCATATTGATTTAATTCCACGAGGTTTGAGTAGCAGGACCATGGTACTACAGAATTTTTTGTGGGAAGGATGTTTCCAATGGTGGGAAAGTCTTGGACCAGAGATCAGAGACTCAGAATTAAAGAACACTCTTTTAGAAAGGATGAGAGGAGGAACTTCTTTAGTCAGAGGGTTATTTATCTGTGGAACTCATTGCCACAGAGGGCTATGCAGGCCAGGTCCATGGATATTTTTGGCAGAGATAGACAAATTCTTGATTAGAACAGGTGTCAAGGGTCATGGGGAAAAGGCAGGAAAATGGGACTATGAGGCAGAGATCAGCCATGATTGAATGGCGCAATACTCGATGGACTAAATGGCCTAAATCTGCTCCTATAACTTGTGAACTTGTGGCCTTTGTGACAGAACAGGCCTGAAGGACCACATAACAATACTCCTATTTCCATCTAATTAATGATATATTGGTGTTTCAGAATGGGTAAGTAATAGAAGAAAAACTGAGTTAAACTATGGCTGATAGCTGAGAGCCCTAGTGAAAGGCAGAGAAAAGCAATATACAATAGACAATAGACAATAGGGGCAGGACTAGGTCATTCGGCCCCTCGAGCCCGCACCGCCATTCAATGCGATCAATGACAATTGAATGAATGAGAAATTATGAAATTTGCATCCAATAATCAGTTCACAACGTGATGGTCAGAATACCAGTCTGGCTAAAGCCAAAGGCATTGAAGGAGACACTGATATTGACAGTTGTTGCAGAGAAAAAATGCTCTGTGGGTTTGTCAATGCCATGAGCAAATTCCAGCCCAACCTGAGTGAGATTCACACTCACCCCTATAGCTGATCATAGAACTTCAAGCTGCTTGACGTTGTCTGGATTGTCATGAGCAAGCAGTCAAACAAATGAAGGAGCCAGTCACAGTAGAGCCTGCATAGTGGTACTTTAACAAGGAGGTGACACTCAAGGCACATACAACAAAACAAATGAATACAAAGCAAGGTCAGTCAACATCATTGGTGATTGTGCGACCCTACCCAATGAACTGAATGCTTTCTGTGCTCGCTTTAAACAGAAGGCCAACAGGGCGGTGACACCTCGCCCTTTAGCCTCTAATGTGCCTCTCCCAGGGTGGCTGTAGCAGAGGTTGGATCAATCTTCCTGAGGGTAAACCCATGAAAAGCAACTGGACCAGACGGAGTTCCTGGTCGTGTCCTTAGTAGCTGCACGGACCAGCTCACGGACATCTTTAATCTCTCCCTACTCCGTTCTGAGATACCCACCTGGTTCAAGAAGACCACCATCATCCCAGTGTCGAAGAAAAGCAAGACCACATGCCCAAACAACTATCATCCAGTGGCCTTGACATCCACTATCATGAAATGTTTTGAGAAGCTAGTTATGGAACGCATTAAATCCAGTCTACCCAGCGGCCTTGTCCCACTGCAGTTCGCCTACCCCCACAACAGGTCCATGGACGATGTCATTGCCATAGCTCTTCACTCATCCCTACAACACCTGGTGAATAGAGACACCTATGTCAGACTTCTATTCATAGACTGCAGTTCTGCCCTTAATACTATTTTACCATCTAAGCTCATCACCAAACTAGCAGGACTTGGTGTCAGCACTCAACTCTCAATCCTCGACTCCCTGACCAGCAGACCCCAATCAGTGAGGATAGGGGGCAAATCATCCTCCACGTTAATCCTCTACACCCACGACTGTGCAGTCATGTACAAATCAAATTCAATTTTCAAATTCACAGACAACAGCATCATTGTAGGCCGGATATCAAATAATAATGAGACGGAGTACAGGAAGGAGATTGCGAAACTCATGTCCTGGTGTCGAGACAACAAACTTTCTCTCGATGTCAGCAAGACAAAAGAGATAGTGGTCAACTTCAGGAAGTGAAGCGGTAAACATACCCCAGTTTGCATTGACGATGCTGAAGTAGAGATGGGTGAAAACTTCAAATTCCTAGAAGTCAATATCACCAACTTCTTCTGGATATTGAAGCAACAACCAAGAAAGTACACTGATGCCCCTACTTCCTTAGAAGGCTCAGGATGTTTGGCATGTCCCCTACAACTCTCATCAACTTCTACAGATGCACCATAGAAAGCATTTTAGCAGGACTCATCACAGTTTGGTTTGGGAACAACGCCATTCAAGACCGCAAGAAATTGTAGCGAATTGTGGACACAGCCTATGCCATCACACAAACCAACTTCCCTTCTATTGATTCTATTTTTTACCTCACGCTGCCACGGCAATGCCAGCAGCATAATCAAGGATGAGTCGCACCCTGGCCACTTCCTCTTCTCCCATAAGGCAAAAGGTTGAGAAGTGTGAAAACGCACACAACCTAGATTTAGGGACAGTTTCTTCCCAGCTGTTATCAGGCAACTGAATCATCCTACCACAACCAGAGAGCAGTGCTGAACTACAACCTACCTCTTTGATCTCCCTCAGACTATCCTTGATCAGACTTTGCTGGCATTTCCTTGCACTAAGCATTATTCCCTTATGATGTACAGTATCTATACACTGTGAATGGATCGATTGTAATCATGTATTTTCTTTCTGCTGACTGGTTAGCATGCAACCAAAGCTTTTCACTCTACCTCGTTGTACACAACAATAAACTAAACTGAACTGAACAAAACTGAACTGAAATTAGAAACAGTAGTAAGCCACATGACTCCAGAAACTCTCCATCATTTAATAGGATTACGTTTCATCTGATTATACCATTAACTCATCATTCCCATTGTAAACTAACACAAAATTGTAATCTAATATCAATTTCTGCCTTAAAATTAACGAGACTCTCCTTCAAACACTATTATGGATGAGAGCTCAAAAAACACATAATCCACCGAGAAAACAAAATTAACCTAGCTTGGTTTTACATGGGCGACCCAATACTTTTAAACAGTGACCATTAGTTCCAGATTCTCCCACACGTGGCAATATCTGCTCCACATTCATCCGGTTCAGACATTTATGGACAGCATTTAATTCGCACTCTCATTCTTCTAAATTAACTAAAAACATTTAAAAGAAATGCCGATGCCTGGAAATGCTGCAGATAATCAGCAGATCAGGCTGCTGCAACAAAATACAAGCTGCTTTCAGAGATTTGGATTAATGAATGGAGAAGGAATATTTTGGAGAGTACAAACAACTATATTTATTAAAGCACAAAGGCAAATTATTATTAAAACAAAATGACTCACGTCCCATGATCTTGCGAAGTTCAGAGTCCTTCCAGCTGCACGCACCAACTCTCTCTCTCTCTGTCTCTCTCTCTCTCTCACACACACACACATACTCTCTCTCTCTCTCTCTCACATACACTCTCTCTCTCCGTCTCTACCTCTCTCCCTCTCTCTCTTTCTCATTCTTTCTCCTCCTCCTCCTCTCTCCTTAATCCTCTCTCTTTCTCCCCCCAAAGGGGAAGTCTTTTCCTAACAGCACAGTTGAAGCATGCACATATATAATAAAATAATCTATGGGCATTATGTTTCAAGATTAGCTATGCTCCTTTGTGGCAAAATAACATCAGTTATTTGTCCTATCAGATGCCAAGCCCATCTCCGATGTCTCTGGGAAGGCAAATGCTTTTTTTTGTGATCTCGCAGTTGGCCTTGTGATTAAGTAGTCCCTCTAGGTTAACCTAAGCATTGCTACAAAATATCTAATTGTTTTCCCCAAGCAGGATTTGAAATGTGATGCTGCTAATTTAGCTGATATGTCAGTTTAACCCTTTCCTTACAGCTGGTTCTGTGGAAAAGAAAACAGTAATACGCATTTCAGATCAAAGATCCCTTGTCAGAAGTGGGAACCACATGGGAGATACATTTCCTCATAAGATGCCCAGCTTAGTGTAGGCAACTTACCCTGCGTTACAGCCGTTCAAGGTGTGGAAATCCATTCTTACTTAATTCACAAATTACTTTCCAAAAACTTGAGGTATGGAAATGTTGTGAAAAAGTAAATAAATAAACATTAAACAAATCACGTTTCCCAACTCATACACAGGTAATAGACATGAAAAGCTGGAGTAACTCAGCAGGACAGGCCGCATCTCTGGAGAGATGGAATGGGTGACGTTTCGGGTCGAGACCCTTCTTCAGACTGAGGAAGTTCCTAACCTGAAACCTCACCCAGTCCTTCTCTCCAGAGATGCTGCCTGTCCCGCTGAGTTACTCCAGCATTTTGTGTTTATCTTCAGTTTAAACCAGCATCTCCAGTTCCTTCCTACACTTACGCAGATAACATGGCTTTCCGTTACGGAAAATAATGGTGCGGACCATTTTCTAAAATGCAACCCATTCCCACCTTAAAATAATTTTGGGCTGAAGGTCCCATTCCTGTGCAGTACTGTTTTATAACCCGAGGTTCATCTCTGAACTGCTTTCAATGTATTTAAATCCTTCCTTAAATATGTGATACTCCAGATAGTACTCCAGATGTGATTTTATTGGTGTCTTAAATAATAGCCACATATCTTTCCAAATGGATTCCCAGTCAACGTACATTACTTGCTGTAGCTGAATATTGGCCTCTTTCGAATCATGCATTAGAATACACTAATCCTCCCACATAGAGTTCTGCAATATCTCATTATTTATACCATGTGCTTATTATTTCCATGCTGATAAAAAAAAAAAGGAGAGGGGAGGAGAGGGGAGGAGTACATGGGAGGAGAGGAGAGGGGTGCGTGGGTGGAGAGGGGAGAGGGGGGAGGGGATAGAGGAAGAGGGAGAGGGGAGAGGGAGAGGGAAAGGAAGAAGGGGGAGAGGGGAGAGTGAAGGGGAGAAGGGGAAGCGGGCGGCGTGCACGGGTGGAGAGGGGAGGCATACATGGGAGAAGAGAAGAGAGGTGCCTGGGTGGAGAGGGAGAGAGGAAGGGAGAGGGGAGGCAATATGTGGGTGGAGGAGATTGGGAAAGGGGTAGAGGGAAGGAGGGAGAGGGAAGGGGGAGACCGGAAGGGGGAGATGAAGGAGAGGAGAGAGAGGTGTGGGGAAGGGGAGAGGGTTGGCATACCACAGGTGGGGAGGGGAGAGGAGAGGTGTACACGTGGGGAGAGGGGTGCAGGGAGAGGGGAGATGGAGGGCATACATGTGTGGAGAGGAGAGAGGGGAGGCATACATGAATAGTGAGGAGGAGGGAGTGGGTGGAGGTGGGTGGAGAGGGAGGCGTATGTGTGGGGATAACGGAGAGAGGAAGGGGAGAGGGAGTGTGCATGTGGAGGGGGAGAGAGAGAATGGGGAGAGGGAGAGAGTGGAGAGGGGAAGCGTTATGTGGGTGGAGAGGGAAGGGTGTAGAGGGGGAGGGTGGAGACGGGAGGGACAGAGAGGGGAGAGGGAAGAGGGGAGGTGTACATCTGGGGGAGAGAGGAGAGGGGAGAGGGAGGGTGTATATGTATGGAGAGGGGAGGCATACGTGTGGAGTGGGGAGAAGGGAGGCATGCGTGGGTAGAGAGAGGAGGAGTATGTGTGGGGAGAGGGAAGACTGCAATTTCTGGAGTTTACAGAGCGTAACTGCCATAACACTGCATGCAGAACTAAAACATAGGACAAGGTGTACGGTATTTGATTCAGTAATCAGTAAGAGCAAACAGCCAGAGGAAGTTGCAGAGGCAGAAACAATTTTACATTTAAAAGGCATTTGATCTTGTAAACTATCGAAAAGGTCCCATGTGCTACTACTCTTTCATTACAAGGTTTCTTACTAGGAAGTATTTGTATAATTATTTCAGCTCTGTAATAGTGTTATCTAAAGCAGATCTCACTTTCAATCAGTTCTTCATGATAAATCAAGACAATTAGCACAAAACAGGCTGGCTAAAAGTACAGTACTGAATGTTTTAATTGGCTCATCACTGACAATGATCTGTCCATAACTTGCACAGCAACTTTTGCAAGACAAATCTTGTACAAAATTGTGCAAACTTTCTCAATCGCATAATAATTAATCAACATGACCATCGTTTTACTTAAATAAACAAATTGTTGAAATCCATTTCAATCTTTTTCTTCCTGTTATCAAATTCATAAGATCATAAGAGATAGGAGTAGAATTAGGCCATTCAACTCTAATGTCCTCTTTCTTACAGTTCGGCTTCCTTCCCAACCCATTGTTCAAGCGCTTTTGATTGCAACATGCGCCTTAATTTAGTTCAACAAAATTGAAGTCTACCCCGCCATTCAATTATGGCTGATCTATTTCTCCCTCCTAACCCCATTCTCTTGCCTTCTCCCCATAACCTCTGACACCCGTAGCAAATTGATGGCCAATGTAGGATTGCAGCAAAATCGGTTTCTCTTTATATAATTTGAAATATACCAGTCTGGAACTGCAATCGAATTATGCTACCATCAACCAACTACAATCCACATGTTTATTGCCACACTATTCTTGTTGTCAAACATTTGATAAAATCTCTATCCATTTTTCAATGCATTACTGATTATCTTCACAGCAAGGAATGTACATTAACTCCCATATCCCTCCCCACTGTGATGTTGTTGTTCAGATAATCACCATTTACAATGTGAATCTTAAGTAACTGGATACTATTACGGTATGTTAGTAGAAGTCAACAAACTGACAATCCCCTCCAGCAAACTATGTTCCTGGGAAAACCTCTCCCCAACACAATCATTCTGAACCAGGACTGAACAGGACCCATCCACATTTTTCAGAGATGTTGTTGAGTTACTCCTGCAGTTTATCTTTTTTTAACTTTCCACAATTACTTTTCATGCGGCATCTTATCAAATAGCTTGCATGAATTTAAACACCATCCCTCTTTATCTGCAACACTTGTTTATTCATTCTACAAACTCTAATAAATTGAAAAAAACTATTTCCATTCATAAAATCATGTGACAAAATACCCTGATTTTCTTTCCCCAAGTCCTTTATTAGAATTAGAATTAGATTTCTTTATTAGAAATGGTTATTAATAAGAACCAGTGATGGAAATGGGTTTAGAAACTAGGGATACTCTTCGGTCCGTGAGGGAATGATCCACCTCCCACTCTCCCCCATTCCCCCTCACACACCCTCGCCATCTATCCCTTTCTTCCCCCTCCACCCCTCTACTCGCTCTTCACCCCTCTCTCCCCCCTCCACCTGGGGTTGATCTACCTGAGCCGAGAGTAGATTACTGGTGCGGGGCCCAATTGGGAGCAATAGGTCTAATCGTGTTAAGGCCGGCCCTGCCCGCCCTTCGTTCCCTCCGATACGGACACAGAGCGATCGTCGGGCCCCGTTTTTTTGATAAACATCTATTTCCTTCGGGTGTTTTTTATTTTATTTCCCCCTACCATTTCAGTACATTCTCGATAGCTACCATGACCCGTTTGATGTAATTCTTCTCCCTGCACCTGGTCTCAGCCCGCACTGGAGTTTAGAAGGATGAAGGATAAAGTTATACAAGGACGGGATAAACTAGATTTAGGAAAAATGTTCCCAGTGTTGGGTGAGTCCAGTACCAGGGGCCGCAGTCTTAAACCCCTGTCTCACGGTGCGAGTTGGCCCACGAGTGACCCCGAGTTTTCACTCGTGGTGATCATGTAGCGGGAACGTCGGAACTCGCACGAGCAACTTAGCCACTCGTGGCGCTAACGGCAGGTACTCGGGGAAACTTGTTAACATGTTTGATTTTTTCCACGAGTCAAATTAACTGTTCACGTTAAAAATGGAAACATTTAAACTCATTGTAATAAAGTAGTGGCCCGTGCGTTTACCTTAGTGACTCGTGAGTCTACCGTGGCACCGTCAATGGAAACTTTTCATTTCCCAGGTGGGAATGGAGTTACCCGAGGCCAGACTCCAATAGTAGCGGCATTGAAAGTGACAGCAGAAGGCGGGAGCAGGAACCTTAATTTGAATTTGCACTGAGGTTAAATTGATTGTCATCCATGATCATAAAAAGTCGCATATTGGACGTAGTGGGTTTATTTATGGGTGACTGTGGCTACCGATGACTGTGACTGTGATCTGGAAAGGGGGGAGGGGGGGGGGGACACTATTCACTTTCCCACAAGCATTTACGAAGATTGTGTAATATTTTGTTGACCTCATGTACATGCTTTCAATATTCATTTTACACCACGTATTGCGACTTTGTCAAGACCCTTCTGGAAGTCCATATTCAGGTTGTTAAGGTTTGCCCTCAGCATTCATTGCTTTCAGAAAGATGCTTGCTGCCGACAAACGCGCCCCGATGATGCACCAGTACCCAATACAAACAACTTTAGTTTTAGATTTATTACTTTCATATGTAAAGTTATGTTTAGCATGCTATGCAGTCAAATCAGATCATACTATGCATAAATAGATGTAAACTCAATTCAAGTAAATAGATCGGGACAGAGACAAAATGCAGATCTTGTCGTTCTCAATATTTTAGCGCTGAATTTCAGAGACAAAGTCCAATGGACACAATGAGGTAGAGAGAATCGGACGGTCCCCCAACTTATGGAAGGACCATTCAGAAGCCTGATAACAGAGGGAAAGAATGCATTCCTGATTCTACTGATGCGCGCAGCTTCTATTTCTTCTTCCAATGGGAGCGGGGAGCGGAAGGAATGGCCCGGGTAGGAAAGGTCTTTAGTTAAGTTGGCTGCTTTCCCGAAGCAGCATGAAATGCAGTTGTAGTCAATGGTGGGGAGTTTGGTCTGTTTGGTGAGACGAAGAGATGTAGAGTGGGGGTAGAGTTGGGGAAGTACCACTAGTTCCCCACACATACAGCCTCTGCTCCTTTCCCTCTGCCCCTGTTCTGCCTGTGCTTCCTACACACCCTGGCTCTTCTGTACTGTTCTGTTTTCATTATTGCTTCATACTGCACAGAAACAGGCCCTTCAAGTTGGGAACTACAGTTAGTTTGGAAATTTACAAGCAGACAAAAATGCTTCCATGTCGCCTTCCAGCAGTGACGAGACACCATGATCTCATGTTCAACCCGATCACCGGAGCCCAACTGTCACTATAATGACCATAGAAATTGACAAACAATCGCTTCCTTTGATATTTGAACAACGAAACTCTATTAAACAATGTAACACACAACCTTTAGTATTTTAGCTTGCAGTAACATAAATAAATTTATAGTTATTCAAAAGACCATGTTTGTAAAATCACACAGGAAAATAACTTGATTATTGCAAGCGTGAAACACCTTTTACCCATTGCTACGATTGTTTCTATAACATGATTTTCTATTAAAAAAACGACGTTACTTCGCAAAGCAACAATCGTGTTATAGCAGAATGACTGTCCTTGTTGAATATGAGTGTCTCTGTCTCCATCTTCTCTTCAAGCCTTTAACCTATTCCTGTTGGGACCCAATACCCGTGTTCATTCTCTCACGCTGGGTTCGGCTTCCCGAACAATATTCCAATCGCTGTGTGCGGCTCCCACGCTCCCGTCAAACTCACCTGCTTCTGATGCCCCCACTCCCTCTAAAGTTCTTGGGTACAATAGACTCTTCTAAGCCTCGGTTAATGAAAGCAAGAATTCCATAAACGTTGTAACCCACCATGAGCAAATCATCAAGTGCTTGGTTAACAAGAGCTCGGTGGGTCAGGCAATGGAGTGCGACATTTCAGGCCGAGACCTTTCTTCGGAATGACCATTCTTCACCATCGGTCTGAAGAAGGGTCCCAATAGGAAACGTCCCCCTCCATTCTCTCCACGGAAGCTGCCTGACCCCCTGAGTTCTGCCAGTGCTTCGTGTTTTGCCCAAGATGACAATAGTTGCAGCTTTTTGTATCACCATCTTCCTAACCACCACATCTTACTGTCCTAAGTAGAAACAAATAACTGCAGATGCTGGTTTATACCAAAGATAGACACAAAGTGCCGGGGTAACTCCGCGGATCAGGCAGCATTTCTGGGGAGATGTTTCGGATCGGGACCCTTCTAACGAAACGACACCCACCCTTTTTCTCCACAGATGCTGCCTGACCCACTGAGTTACTCCGGCACTTTGTGTCTATCTTTGGTATAAACCAGCATCTGCAGTTATCTTTTATCCAGCTGCGATGTTGCCTTCAAGCGATTTGTTTTCACTTGTACAACAACGTTCCTTGTTGATACGATATTCCCAATGTTGCTACCACCCATTGCACATGTCCTAATTTATCAGCCCTCCTAAAGTGCAACACCTCAGACCTATCAACATTATATTTCACTTGCCCCTCCAAATATAACAAACCTTCGCCCGCTGATCACACCCTCTCACACACTTTCACTGTTGGCTCAAGAGTAACGGGAGAGGAACTTGGTAACTCGGGAGAGGAAGTTGGAACATCGCAGCAATGACATACCCGTGGGAACTCGGTTAAACACTTGATCATAAACTTGAAATCTCGTACACAACCACGAGTCTTTTTTTTTCTTTCACTTGGGGTCGCTCATGGGATGACTCGCACCGTGAGACAGGGCTATTAGAATAAAGGGGAAGTCATTTAAGACTGAGGTAAGGAAACACTTTTTTACCCAGAGAGTTGTGAAATTATGGAATTCCCTGCCACAGAGGGCAGTGGAGGCCAAATCACTGAATGGATTTAACAGAGAATTGGATAGAGCTCTGGGGGCGAATGGAGTCAAGGGATATGGGGAGAAGGCAGGCACGGGTTATTGATAGCGGACGATCAGCCATTATCACAATGAATGATGGTGCTGGCTCGTAGGGCCGAATGGCCTCCGCCTCCACCAATTTTCTATGTTTCTATGTTTTGAACTGAGCAATTGAATAGAACAATTGACGAGCGGTTGAATAAAATTAAATGTACGATTGAGCGAGAGTGGTGTGAATCTGTTTGAGTTGGTTATTGTGTGGAAGTGATGTCAGTGGCCTTGGAGACTGAAAGGGAGGAGCAAGTGTTGAGGAGGTGTGAGTGCTTTGAAACTTATCAGTATTGTGTGTCCATTGTATAAGAACATGGGAAATAGTCTAGAGAAGGACCTAACAAACAATTCTGGAAGCTGATTGAAAAAAATCTGCGATAAAATTCTTCAGAAGGCAGAAAGATTAAGAACATTTTCGGGGAAACTAAATAAAGAATTAGGAAGCGAATTATGGCCGATAGGGGAAGGTTAAATTCCATAACAGGAGTAACTTATATAGAGAGAATTATTAGACAATATGGGGATAATGAAGAGAGGAACAAACTTATTAAATTATGGAAGATGTTTTATACCGAAAGGGTGAATAAATAAGTTGTTCTGCTATCTGCTTTGAGGATGGCAGCCTCAAAACTGGGATAAGGCTGGAGGAAGAGGGAACTGGTCGTTCTCTAGATATTTCTGAAGAGAGAGAGAGAGAGAAACATTGAAAGTCAGCAGCAGGAGCAGGGAGGAGCACCAACTTTTAAAGGGGCGATGACTACAGTGGCTCTTAGAGGTGGCCCCGACTAAGATTAAACTAGCCAAATTTAGTAAAAGAGCAGCGGTTAGTGTGAATCCCGAGGGGAGATAAGCCCAATATTTAAGAGGATTCCCTCTCACGTTCCTAGTTCTTTTTTTAATTTTATTTAATTTTTTTTTATTAGAAGTAAATACATAATAAAAAACATTTTATTTTTAGTAGTCATACATTATTAATATTGTTTATATTATCAATTGTATAATAATTGTACTTCTATATATATTTTTTATTTTTATATAGATAGAAAATAATAGAGAGGGAGAGAAAAGAAACCAAAAAATTAAAAGAGAATGGAATAATCAGCTAATTATACATCATTGGAGATATATCCGTGAATTATAAAATGTAATTCTTCATCTAATCCTTGATTCGGGTTTCAGTCAGGTTCTCGTGCCGAACCGGTTTGCCCCTTAAAATAGTCAATGAATGGAGGCCATATTCTAGTAAATAGTTCTTGTTTGTCCATTAAGACAAATCTTAATCTTTCCAAATGTAGGGTCTCCGACATTTCCATAATCGACATATTAATTGTGGGGGTTATAGGGCCCTTCCAAAATTTTAATATTAATTTTTTCCCAATTATTAAACTATAGTCGATAACGTTTCTTTGGCTTGTTGTAAATATTTGATTTTGTTCTAGTATTCCTACAACATATACACCACTGTTCGTTAAATGCTAGACATTCTTTAATAAAAGAATTAACATCTAGTCCTGTGTATTTGATTCTTCTATTAAAGAATGTCTAGCATTTAACGAACAGTGGTGTATATGTTGTAAGCTTTCGTCCCAAATATCTTGCCTTATTGGTTTGCCTAGTTAATTTTCCCATGATTGCCTATATATTTCCGTCATGGGTGCATCATTATCTAATAAGATATTATAAATATAAGATATCAATTTTTCTGTGTTAGGGTGTTTGTTCAAACATTCATCAAGAATTTCTATCTTTCTATTTCTATAGTCCTATGTATTTGATTTAGCATAGTCTCTAAGTTGTAGGTATCTAAAGTAGTCATTTGAATGAAGTCCATAAATTTGTTGTAGCTCCTGAAATGAGAGGAATGTACCTTTCCTGTAAAGATGACCAATCTTTGTATTTCCGTGATTTTTCCATTGTAAAAAACCTTTATCCATCGTTGAGGGTTTAAATGTAGGGTTGTTTACAATGGGAAGAAGTAGTGGTAAAAAATTATCCAATTTTAGTGTCTTTTTTAATTGTTTCCAAATGCGTATTCCACTATATATCATAGGGTTTTCACTATAGATTTTTTTGCTTAATTTAGTAATGGCAAATAGGATCGACCCAATTTCAAAAGGTAAACAGTCTTCCTTTTCCATTTTTAACCAATCTGGTTGTTGGTCCAGTTCTTCCAACCAAATATTCATATTTTTAATGTTAACTGCCCAAAAATAGAACATAAAATTCAGCAGGGCTAAACCTCCATTTAGTTTTGATTTACGTAAGTGCTTTTAATTTATTCTGTGGTTCTTATAATGCCAGATAAAATTAGTGACTACAGAGTCAACCTTTTTAAAAAAAGTTTTTGGGAGATATATCGGGATTGATTGAAAAAGGTACAATATTTGTGGGAGAAAAATCATTTTTATTGCATTAATTCTACCAAACATTGAGATAGGTAATGTTTTCCAATATAAAATATTCTTATGTAATTTGTTCAATAAAGGCAGTAAGTTAAGTTTAAATAAAGAAGTATATGTCTTTGTTACATAAATTCCAAGATATTTAAATTTTTCATTTACTATTTTTGGAAATTGTTGTAATATATATGGATTACTTTCCATTATTGACATTATTTCACTTTTATTCCAATTAATTCTGTATCCTGAAAACGAGCGATATTGAGTTATTACAATTAATAAGTTTGGGATACTAACTTCAGGTTTTGTAATGTAGATTAATACATCATCTGCATGTAAGGACATTTTATTCTCAGTATCTTTAGTATTATACCCATATATTTCAGGATGGGACCTAACGCTTTCTGCTAGTGGCTCTATTGCGAGTGCGAATAATAACGGGGATGACGGACATTCTTGTCTACAGCCTCTAGATAAATTAAATTTAGCTGATAACATTTGATGTGTTGATATTCTAGCTGTTGGATTAGTATATAAAAGTTTTACCCATGTACTAAACTTCTCGCCCAATTGAAAAATTTCCATGACCGAAAATAAATAGGGCCATTCCACCTGGTCGAATGCTTTCTCAGTGTCTAACGAAATAATTGCTAGATCTTCATTAGTACTTCTCTTTGAGTATATAATATTGAATAATCGTCTCAGGTTATACAGTGGCTTGTAGATAGGATGGTAAAGAAAGCTTTTGGTGTGCTGGCCTTTATAAATCAGAGCATTGAATATAGGAGTAGGGAAGTAATGTTAAAATTGTACAAGGCATTGGTAAGACCAATTCTGGAGTATGGTGTACAATTTTGGTCGCCTAATTATAGGAAGGATGTCAACAAAATAGAGAGAGTACAGAGGAGATTTATTAGAATGTTGCCTGGGTTCCAGCAACTAAGTTACAGAGAAAAGTTGAACAAGTTAGGTCTTTATTCTTTGGAGCGCAGAAGGTTAAGGCGGGACTTGATTGAGGTATTTAAAATGATGAAAGGGATAGACAGAGTGGACGTGGATAAGCTTTTCCCATTAAGGGTAGGGAAGATTCAAACAAGAGGGCATGACATGAGAATTAAGGGACAGAGGTTTAGGGGTAACTTCTTTACTCAGAGGGTGGTGGCTGTGTGGAATGAGCTTCCAGCAGAAGTGGTGGAGGCAGGATCGATTTTAACATTTATAAGTAAAGTGGATAGGTACAGTGGCTTGCAAAAGTATTCATACCCCTTGAACTTTTCCACATTTTGTCATGTTACAAGCACAAACGTAAATGTATTTTATTGGGATGTTATGTGATAGACCAACACAAAGTGGTGCATAATTGTGAAGTGGAAGGAAAATGATACATGGTTTCCAACTTTTATTACAAATAAAAAACTGAAAAGTGTGGCATGCAAACGTATTTAGCCCCCGGAGTCAATACTTTGTAGAACCACCTTTCTCTGCAATTACAGCTGCAAGTCTTTTGGAGTATGTCTCTACCAGCTTTGCACATCTAGAGACTGAAATTTTTGCCCATTCTTCTTTGCAAAATAGCTCAAGCTCAGTCAGATTGGATGGAGAGCGTCTGTGAACAGCAATTTTCAAGTCTTGCCAGAGATTCTCAATTGGATTTAGGGCTGGACTTTGACTGGGCCATTCTAACACATGAACATGCTTTGATCTAAACCATTCCATTGTAGCTCTGGCTGTATGTTTAGGGTTGTAGTCCTGCTGGAATGTGAACCTCCGCCCCAGTCTCAAGCCTTTTGCAGACTCTAACAGGTTTTCTTCCAAGATTGCCCTGTATTTGGCTCCATCCATCTTCCCTTCAACTCTGACCAGCTTTCGTGTCCCTGCTGAAGAAAAGCATCCCCACAGCATGATGCTGCCACCACCATGTTTCATAGTATGAATGGTGTGTTCAGGGTGATGTGCAGTGTTAGTTTTCCGCCACACACAGCGTTTTGCATTTAGGCCAAAAACTTCCATTTTGGTCTCATCAGACCAGAGCACCTTCCTCCACATGTTTGCTGTGTCCCCCACATGGCTTGTGGCAAACTGCAAATGGGACCTCTTATGGCTTTGTTTCAACAATGGCTTTCTTCTTGCCACTCTTCCATAAAGGCCCGATTTGTGGAGTGCACGACTAATAGTTGTCCTGTGGACAGATTCTCCCACCTGAGCTGTGGATCTCTGCAGCTCCTCCAGAGTTACCATGGGCCTCTTGGCAGCTTCTCTGATCAATGCTCTCCTTGCCTGGCCTGTCAGTTTAGGTGGACGGCCATGTCTTGGTAGGTTTGCAGGTGTGCCATACTCTTTCCATTTTCGGAAGATGGATTGAACAGTGCTCCGTGAGATGTTCAAAGCTTGGGATTTTTTTTATAACCTAACCCTGCTTTAAACTTCTCCACAACTTTATCCCTGACCTGTCTGGCGTGTTCCTTGGGCTTCATGATGCCCAAGGAACATTGTTTGCTCACTAATGTTCTCTGATAAACCTCTGAGGTCTTCACAGAACAGCTGTATTTATACTGAGATTAGATTACACACAAGTGGACTCTATTTACTAATTAGGTGACTTCTGAAGGCAATTGGATGTACTGGATTTTATTTAGGGGTATCAGAGTAAAGGGGACTGAATACTTTTGCACACCACACTTTTCAGTTTTTTATTTGTAAAAAAATTTGAAAACCATGTATCATTTTCCATCCACTTCACAATTATGCACCACTTTGTGTTGGCCTATCACATAAAATCCCAATAAAATACATTTACGTTTGTGGTTGTAACGTGACAAAATGTGGAAAAGTTCAAGGGGTATGAATACTTTTGCAAGCCACTGTACCTATCCACTTTACTTATAAATGTTAAAATCGATCCTGCCTCCACCACTTCTGCTGGAAGCTCATTCCACACAGCCACCACCCTCTGAGTAAAGAAGTTACCCCTAAACCTCTGTCCCTTAATTCTCATGTCATGCCCTCTTGTTTGAATCTTCCCTACCCTTAATGGGAAAAGCTTATCCACGTCCACTCTGTCTATCCCTTTCATCATTTTAAATACCTCAATCAAGTCCCGCCTTAACCTTCTGCGCTCCAAAGAATAAAGACCTAACTTGTTCAACTTTTCTCTGTAACTTAGTTGCTGGAACCCTGGCAACATTCTAATAAATCTCCTCTGTACTCTCTCTATTTTGTTGACATCCTTCCTATAATTAGGTGACCAAAATTGTACACCATACTCCAGAATTGGTCTTACCAATGCCTTGTACAATTTTAACATTACTTCCCTACTCCTATATTCAATGCTCTGATTTATAAAGGCCAGCACACCAAAAGCTTTCTTTACCATCCTATCTACATGCAATTCCACCTTCAGGGAACTATGCACACTTATTCCTAGATCCCTCTGTTCCACAGCATTCCTCAATTCCCTACCATTTACCATGTACGTCCTATTTTGATTTGTCCTGCCAAGATGTAGCACTTCACACTTATCAGCATTAAACTCCATCTGCCATCTTTCAGCCCACTTTTCCAAATGGCCCAAATCTCTCCGTAGACTTTGAAAATCTACTTCATTATCCACAACACCGCCTATCTTAGTATCATCTGCATACTTACTTATCCAATTTTCCACCCCATCATCCAGATCATTGATGTACATGACAAACAACAGTGGACCCAACACAGATCCCTGAGGCACCCCACTGGTCACCGGCTTCCAACCTGATAAACAGCCATCCACCATTACTCATATTTGCTCTTCCAATTCTCGCTCCCCATATTTGCTCTTCCAATTCTCGCTCCCCTAAAAGTGTTGCTACACCGTTCCCACTTCTCAGATCCACCCAAATAGCCTCCCTAGACGAGCCCTCTAATCTATCCTGCCAAAGCACTGCTGTAATGTCCTCTCTGACAAGCAATGCAACACCTCCACCTCTGGTCCCTCCAATTCTATCACACCTGAAGCAACAAAATCCTGGAATATTTAGTTTCCAATCACAGCCGTCCTGCAACCATGTTTCACTGATTGCCACAACATCATATTTCCAGGTGTCAATCCAGGCTCTAAGTTCATCCACCTTTCTTACTATGCTCCTAGCATTAAAATATACACATTTTAGAAACCCACCATCCCTTATTCTCCGTCTATTATCTTTTTCCTCTTTCTCGCCTACATTTTGGGTCCGAGTGCTTCCCTTCTCTGCCTCTTGCCCCATACCCTATCCCCTAGCCCCCTCTACCCGAGTCCCTCCCCCCAGCCTTTCTAGTTTAAAGTCTCCCCAGTAGCCTTTGCAAATGTCCCTGCCAGGATATTGGTCTCCCTCGGGTTCAAGTGCAACCCGTCCTTTTTGTACAGATCATGCCTTCCCCAAAAGAAGTCCCAGTGATCAAGATACTTGAATCCCTGCCCACTGCACCAGTCCCTCAGCCACGCATTTATCCTCCACCTCATTCCATTCCTACTCTCACTGTCACACGGCACAGGCAGTAATCCTGAAATCGTTACTATTTCAGGTCCTGAAGGGAGAAATCGTTCTCCCTTCAGGACCTCATCTCTTTTTCTGCTTATATCATTGGTACCTATGTGTACCGCAACATCAGGCTCCTCTCCCTCCCTTTTCAGAATGTTTTGGACACGTTCCAACACATGCGAGACCCTGGCACCAGGGAGGCAAACTACCATCCGGGTCTCCCAACTGCATCCACAGAATCGCCCATCTGACCCCCTAACTATAGAGTCCCATATTACAATTGCCCTCCTCTTTTTGCTACCCTGAGCATCAGGGCTGGTCTCTGTTCCGGAGACCCGGCCGCTGTTGCTACCCCCAGGCAGGCTGTACTCAATCCTGAGTACCTATTTTCCAGGTGTACAGTCACAGGGGTACTCTCTAGCCCCTGCCTCTGCCCCTTGCCCTTCCTAACCGTGACCCACTTGTCTGCCTCCTGTGGTCTGGGAGTGACTACCTCCCTGTAGCTCCTCTCTATGGCCTCTTCACTCTCCCTGACCAGACGGATGTCATCGAAGTGCTGCTCCAGGTTCCTAACACAGTCCTTTAGGAGCCCCATCTCGACACACCTGGCGCAGATGTGGACATCTGGAGGGCTATCAGATTCCCTGACCTCCCATATCTGACATCCAGAACAGTACACTGCCCTTGCCTTCATACTCCCCCCTTACACAGGATGCAATATCAACACAATACAAAATCATCTGAGGATATCCTCCTCATGGCATTGAGACGTCCCAAAGAAAATAATAATAAATATGAATTAAATCAGAACAAGGAAAAACATTGCCCCTTTCAAATCCCATTAGAAAGTGGAAGTGAAATGAATTTGCCAGCAGCAGTACAATGAAAAAGAACACACAAAAACACAATAAAAATTTAACATAAACATCCACCACAGCATTCATCACTGTGGTGGAAGGCACAAAATGTGGCCAGTCCTCCTCCATTTTCCCCCTCAACCGGGACCTCAACGCTCGCAGCCGCTGCTGCGGACGTCCATATGAGTAGACAAGGTAAAGTCGAGGTAAGTCCTAAATCGGTACCTCCCCACAGGAGACCACGGCGTCAGGTTGGTGTAGGCCGCAGGCCGGCGGTCGAAGATTTAAAGTTCCCACCGCGCCGCAGCCAGAAGCACTGCAGACCGCAAGGCTGGTGGTCGGAGCTCCCCTCCAGGGATCCCCGGCGAGGGACGACGCTCCCGCGGTAGAAGTTGGCCACGGGTCGGCGGTCGGAGCTCTTCTCCTCCCGGGTCCCCAGCGAGGGATCCCAGGCCCAGGACACCGCGCCGACTGGAGCTCTGCAGACCCCGGCTTCAGGCTGTCGAGGGCCAGCGAACGGAGCGCTCCCCTCCAGCAAGCCCCGGCGAGGGCTCGCCGACGAGAGTCCATGCTCCGCCAACAGCTGAAGCCCCGGGTGCATCTCCGGGAAAGGCCGCACCGATCCCCGATGTTAAACCACGGGGGAGACGACATGGAAAAAGTCGCCTCTCCGTGGAGGAGGTGACCAAAGCAGTTTCCCACACCACTCCCCACACATGACACACAGAGAAACATTAGAAACATACATTAAAACACACAAACAAAAAAAGTAGAAAAAACTAACACGCTGCTGGCAGGTCTACTGGCTTGCAGCGCCCCCACTCTCTGATCACTACAAAGAAGCTGATTGGGATTAAGAAACATTACCAATAGAAAGGAATATAAAAAAAAAGACAAAATAGCTGGTGTCAAAAAGGGAAAGAATGAAGGGAACTCAGATTGGCACTAGGTAAAGAAGAAATTAATTTATTGCACATGAGTTACAGGAGTAGGGATAGGAGCCATTGTAAACTTGATTAATAACTTGTTGCAAAGTTGGTGTGCCTCCAGGACAGTGTCACCTACAACATGCCACTATCTGGGGAGTGAGGTAAAACAATATGTGGTCCCTTACGAATGGGCAGAAGACACAGCTCAGGTAGGATATGTAGCCATTATCTCCATTCAGGTAGCTCCCCAGATGCAGGAACCAAATCTGTCCATGAAAACTCAGGAGGCTTGATGAGATTCTGGGAAGATACATCGTCATCTTGTTGTTGTTGATGTGATTGATAATGTAATAGTCACCCATGTATATTTGATTATCATAAATGATGGTTCATCATATATGATAAAAGGGAAGAATGTTATTCCTGGCTAAATTGGAGCAGCCATGGCATCAAAATTTAGTAAGGGCTTATGTACCGCTAGGCCATTTTTCTCAAGTTAATGTGCCTCTGCAGAACTGAGGCAAGCTGCTGAATGATGCCAGCAATACTGTGGCCCAGATCAGTGCTGCAGAGGAAAAATGGGACATCTGCATCTTACAATAAGTGTGAAATGCATAGAGTTAATTGGATCAATGCAAACTAAGTGTCATATTGTAAATAATGTTGCAAGACAGTTACCCTCTAAGTTGTTGATTGGTTGAAATGTTAAGCCTTGTCTGGGTTATTTGAATCCCAATCTACATGTTGCATTATTCATCTATGTTAGCTTCCTTCTCGAAGTCTTACCAGATACAATGTATTTGAGATTATGTTATTGGGTTGGGGAACTGTCAATCATGTACTGTTGTAATTGATATGTGTTATGGATTGTACAGAGACCACCTCCACGTGGTTCGGCCCCTCAAGGTTCGGGGACCTATAAAAGGCAGCTCCCACGAGGTCCTTGGTCGATCTTCTGGAAGAGTGCTTGGGACTGCGTGACCTTTTGGAGTATCTCTGCTTGCACAAGGCTAGAAGGGCTTGGCCAAGCAGATACAAGGATCAGACCCACGGTGGTTAGGCATTGTAGAGGGGAATTTGTGTTGTGTTATCCAAAATAAAGTTTGGTTGCTCAAGTGCTTGATTCAGTATTTTACTGACTGAAACTAGACTGGGAGGAAGCTTGGAACGAGCTATTTACAATCCTAACCCATCATTAAACTCGTAACACCATAAATATCAACCTTGCATTATACCGGAATACACTTATACAGGGTACGCTTTCTAAGAAATATGTATACCACGAGTTATACATTTCCTTTCTACCCTCAATTGACATTCAAGATCTGGGATAACTGATGCAACACAACTTCTTTTGGACGAGGCATGGAAAGGGTTCAAGTGACGCTGAGCAGGAGGATGTAAAATCCCATGCATCCATGACGGTCCTTTGTGGCAAAGCTGCGATTGGAAATCCCAAAGCAACATACGACTTCACCAAAGACCACCATACCAGACATAAAACCAGGACACTATTGTGAATATTTCCTCAGAACCGCATTCTAGATGCCATTTGAAGAGGTGCATGAAGACTGTCCAAGGAAAATGACAGCTTCACGCTGTTAGATCTGTGACAGGAGGCATGATGGAAACAAGAAATCTCACCTGTGCATGTGACGCTTATCATCAGGGAAATGGACAACCATGCAACAACTCCCTGTATGTGGATTGTTGGAAAGATGTCAACCTCAGAGATACTGCAACTGATGAATTAGACAACAGTGATGACAAAGAGGAGAGCCACAATGAAAAAGGCTAAGATGAAGGAGACAACAATCATGGAGATGACAACCACGATGAGGGCGATAACTACCATGAAGCAGACAACAATGAAGAAGGAAACAACTACCATGAAGAAGACAATCGTGATGAAAGTGGCAATTAACATGAAGACGAAGCCGTGATGAAGGAGACAACTATCATGAAGAAGACAACCACAATGAGGGCGACAACTATCATGTGAAAATTTGAATGAACTTTAAACATTATCAGGTTTTGTATATAAGTGGTACACATGTAATGGGGACACCAAACTTTGGTGCCCCCCTTACATGTGAAACCTTCATGAAAGATATACACAGTGTGTGCATTTTCATGGATGATATCAATTTGACCTTCATGCATAATAAACACGACTTCTGTCATTGCTTCTAGCATAAGTTTCAATCTCCTTCATTTGCGATGGCTCCCAAAACCTAAAAAAGTTTAAAAGAACAGCAAATACATGTGATTTTACTTCGGAGTCACGTGAGTGACTACGTGAATAGAAGCCCGTACAGCCGTTGGTGCGTCTTGACATCAGACGCTGGTGCAGTCGGCTGGTTGGAGCAGCAGCGCTCCTCCGAGCGGTAAGTTTAAACGGAGGGTTATACGAAAAGCTGGAAAATTCAGCGGGTGCGGCAGCATCTAAGGAGCGAAGGAGATGGGCGACGTTTCGGGTCGAGATCCTTCTTCAGACTTCACCCTCGATTCTCCAGCATCTGCAGTTCTTCGTTAACAAGTTTAAACTGAGGTTTAAAAATTTTACCACAGGTCATTTTCTGCGAAGGTTTGGAGTTCTGGTAGATAGGTTGCAGAAAGTGAAGAAGGTGTCGGCGAGACGCTCCGGGGATAGAAAGGAAAAGTGGCCAGGAGAGTGTTGAGGATGGAGGCCCGTCTGGTCCACCTGGTCCGGTGCTGGCTACATAGCCAGTGGTTGCGGACCCACTGCCGGGGGGCAGTGGAGGCTTGCCAGTAGGGGGAAGGCCACTGGCAAGTCTCTGTGGCCCGTAGATGAGTCGGGCCTGGAGGTTATACCCTCCATAGGAGAGTCAGTTTGCTCACGGCTCTCCCACGTCGAGATTCTATTACAAAAGAATGCTCGACAGGGACCAGCTCCATGAGGAGGAGTGGTGCCCAAGCCAGGCTGATGGAGAGCTTGTGCTAGCAGCACCTGTTTCAGGGCTGCAGAACTATTCTGCCTGTGAGGAGGATGTTCTATCAGTGCAGTTTGGTGACACTGATTCTATGCTGGGGGAGAGCAGTAAAGGAGTTCGGTTGGAGGTAATTCCGAACATTGCTGGGAAGTTGCTGAGCGTAGAGAGGCAGGAAAGGCGATTGATGTAGAATTGGCCGAAGCAATTCAGTATATGCTCTCCCACCTGTTACAGGAGCTAGCTATGGATGAAGTAGCAAAAACTATAAAGCTCCTGTTAATTGTGATCTCCTGAAGGTATCGGAGGTTAATTTTGGTCATAGATGGGTATGCCTGCTAGGGCCCAGGAGATGAAGTTTTAAAAAAGTGCTTAAACTGTTGTCAGCAGGTATTACAGCTGTGGTGAAAGTTATTGATACAAGCGATATGGTTGAAGCACACCAGGATGAACTGGGATTCCTTTGTAATGCATTTTGAAATTAATAATATCGGGTGGGCCGTTATTAGGCCAGTGCTAATCCGAATTTGGTGAGTTTGTGCAAACCGACCAGTGTACCACCACAAAAATCCGTTGTTTGGTGGTAACCTTGCAAAAAGGGTCAAAGACTGTCATGAGGTTGTTAAAACCATGGCCATCATTAAGCCAGCCGGCAAGCAAGGCAAAAAAGGTTCTTTACAAGAAGTCAAGGACAACAAGGTCCCCAAGGAAAGATGCAGGTAAGGAATATAACATTGACAGACGATGAATTAACTGATGTTCCTGTTCAAATTGGGGAAGGTTAAAATTGTTTCTCAAACAATGGCAGCAGTTGACATCAGATTTGTTCATACTTAGTGTATTGAAGGGGTGAAAAATTGAATTTTACTCTAAGGACAGTCTACCTAATCAACATTTTCCTAGTCGTAAACTTATTTTCAGATGAGGAAAATGTGCTTCTTTAAGCAGGGATTCAGTCGTTACATAAGAAAGGGGTAATTGAGCCTTCTGTCTATCAAAGTCAACAATTTCTGTCAAGTATATTTCCCAGATCTAAAAAGACTGGGGGATGTAGAATTATTCTGGATTTATCGACTTTGTCCAGGGATAAATTGAATCAGTTAATTGAGGACTGTGTTAATCTCGTTGGAGAATAACGGCCTTCGATTAGACAAGTAGCCAGTTTAATTGGGAAGTTTGTTGCAGCATTTCCAGCTGTGCAGTATGGTTCTCTGCATTATCAGCAATTACAACGATCAAAGGAACAGGCACTGAGAATACAAAGGGGCCATTTTTGATAGGCCTATGCAGTTGTCAGCTGGGGCAATTGCTGACATACAATGGTGGATAGTACATGTTTCAATAAGTTTAAGGAAGGTTTTGGTGGAATCACCGTCACTGATATTAAAGACTGTGTAAGTGCACTCGGTTGGGGTGCAACAGATATGTCTTCTAGTTGTGGAGACAGATGGAATGTGGATGAGACATCGCTTCCTCAATTAAGAGGAATTAATTATTTAGAGTTGTTGGGCACCTGGTATGGGCTCAAAGTTTATTGTTCTACAAGGAGGGATCTGCATGTGCAGGTCAGATTGACAACACCACAGCAGTGGCATATATAAACCACATGGGTGGAGTTAAGTCACAGTCTTGTGATAGACTGGCTAACCAGATTTGGAGCTGGTGTATTGACCAAAATATCTGGCTTTCAGCACTTTATTTGCCAGGAAGAGGTCACGTAAGTTTAATGACAACATTGAATGGATGTTAAATCAGGATGTATTTAACCAAATGATAGATCAGTATGGATTGCCAGATATTGACTTGTTTGCATCTCGATTAAATCATCAGTTGCCTAGATATGTTTCATGGGAACCAGATCCTGGGGCAGTAGCAGTGGATGCATTTTCGCTGCATTGGGGAGGAATGTTTGTGTATGTATTTCCTCCATTCTGTCTCATCAGCACATGTTTGCAAAAGATCAAGGAGGACTCCGCTTCAGGGGTATTGGTAGTGCCAGATTGGCCCACACAAGCATGGTTTCCGTTCTATTACAAAAAATAGCTAGGGAGCCTTACATGCTTATGCCCAAGAATAAAAATCTACCGGTAAATCCAGTCACTGGGGATCAACATCCTTTAGATGATCGTATTGCTCTGTTAATTTGCAGATGTTAAGGAGGCCATACCTGGGGAGAGGACTGTCTCATCGGACTGTGGATGTTCTCACGTCGGCCTGCAGGGATAGTACACAGCAGCAATATATCGCCTATATAAGGAAGTGGGAGCAATTCTGCTTACAGCAGAATATTGTATATCACACTGCAGGGATCACGGACGTATTGGAGTTTTTCAACTCTTTATTTTGACCAAAAAAAATTAAGTTACAGTGCGATTAATTCAGCCAGAAGTGCCCTGTCTTCTTATTTACCTATGAATGCAGAATTGCATACAGTAGGGACACATCCGTTAGTTTCATGATTCATGAAGGGAGTTTTTCAATTCTAATCCTCCTAAACCCAGGTATGCTGGTATTTGGAATGTGAGTGAGGTTTTTATGGTTCTTCGCCAGTGGGCTCCGGTTACAAGCCAAATCGGTAGCCAAATTATCTATGAAGGTGGTCATGCTTATGGCGTTGGTTTCAGTTCAACGTGTACAAATGTTGCAAAAGCTACGGCTAGATAGAATGCATGTGTCGGCTGATGCCATTATATTTTATGTCTATGATTTGCTTAAACATAATAGAAGAGGCATGACATGATGTAAGATTGTGTTTTCAGCATACCCCGCAGATGATCGCTTGTGTGTAGTCTCACATTTATCTCGTTACGTTGAGATTACTAAACCTCTGAGAGGAAAAGAGTTGGCTTTGTTTATTAGTCACAAAAAAACACACAGTAAGGTGTCGGTGCAAACGATTTCAAGGTGGCTAAAGCAGGTCCTGGCAAGTGCAGGAATTTATACTGATAAATTCAAATCTCATTCCACCAGGGCGGCATCAACTTCCGTGGCAAGGGCGATGGACTTGCCAATAGACCATATCCTCGCGGCCGCAGGATGGTCCAGTAAGCTAACTTTTCAGAGGTTTTATCACAAGCCGATTTCAAGGCTCGGGGTGTTTGCTGATTCTGGTTTCAGTACTGTTACATTTTTCCCCTGAGTTTGAGGGGTTTGTTATGATTTGTTGGTAAATAAACTTATTTCATTTAACAAATGTATTACTGATGCATGATTGATTGTTAACGACTTTTGAGTCAATCCAGGCAGTGTGAACGGCGGATTTCGGTCTGCGGCGTGAATTCACAGTGCTTTGAAGCCTTCACGTAGTCACTCACGTGACTCCGAAGTAAAATAGTAAGATTAAACGAGAACTTACCAGTTTGAAGTTTGATCTTTATTTTATGAGGAGTCGAGTTGAGGGACTACGTGCCCTCCGCTCCCACGCTCGTAGATCTCATCTGGTAGTTCTAGTTTTATCATCTTACCATTATACTTCAGTCATTGTTAGCTGTGAATTCATTCCGCTGCTTTGAAGATTGACGCACCAACGGCTGTACGGGCTTCTATTCACGTAGTCCCTCAACTCGACTCCTCATAAAATAAAGATCAAACTTCAAACTGGTAAGTTCTCATTTAATCTTACTATTTTGCACTAGACCACAAAATGACGTGCAAGGAATGTAATATCCACAAAAGTCTAAAGCAGGCTCTTTTTAGATTTTTTTTTGATTGACACCTTGTAGCATTGTGAAAATAATCCTTACATTAAGTCATAACTCTTCTGTCGAAAAGTTATCCTATCAACATTAATTCAGTTTGGTGTCCCCTATTACATGATAAACCATGGTTGTCCACTTCCCCAAGATACTCAAAAAGTGAAAAGCATGAATTCAAACTTAAAATTATTGATTTCATGAAATATACATATAAAGCTTTTAAAAAACAAATATTTCATTATGATTTCAGAACTTTCAAATTTGGCCACCCATGTCACACCTATTATGGAAACATCGCAATCTGAATGTCAATCTAAATCCACCGGCTGGCGCCAGCAATGGCTACCTCGCCAACAGTCTATCTGTCCTTTCCTTCCTTTGTGTTTTATTAGTATGTGTTAAATGTCTGTTTTTAGTGTTCTTTAGCTTGTTTTATGTGGGGGGGGGGGGGGGGGGGGGGGTGTTGGGGGGGTGGGGTTGGGGGAAACTTTTTCTAATCTCTTACCTCAACGGAAATGTGATTTCTTTGCTGTATCGTATCTCTGTCCACACCGCGGCCAAAGATCGAAGAGTTGGCGGCCTTTGCTGGAAGCCAACGAGAGCTTCACCGTGGAGCCTGCGGACTTACCATCACGGAGCTCGTGATCCTTGTCGGGGGTCGACTTTGGGGCTCAACCGTAGGAGTTGCGGACTTGAACATCGTGAAGCTCGCAATCTCTGTTCAAACCAAGTTTCGGGAGCTCCAAGTCGCAGGAGCTTCGACCACCCTGACGCAAGGTCTTTTACCGCCGGCTGTGGGAGCTTCAATCGCCCCGACTGCATATGGTTCGACTGCTCCGACCGCGAAAGAATAAGAGGAGGAAAATTGGACTTTATTGCCTTCCATCACAGTGAGGAACGTAGGAAATCCGCTGTGGTGGATGTTTATGCTAATTGTTATGTAGTTGTGTGTCTATGCTAACTTGTGTGTTTATGCTAACTTTTATTAGTTGCCATGTTTTCCCGCAAATGTTGGAAATAATAATAGAACCTTATATGGGGTTCTAAACATAAAACTTTGTTGGTTCAGCCTGGGACTTGGGGAACCAGCCTCTGCATGATTAATCCATTCATTGCTTTACAGAATCTGAGAAGACCGCTCCTGCGGCTCGGGTTGTCAGACCGATCCATGTACGTGCTCACTGCAGAGTGCAGGGATAGCACAAAAAAAGCAGTACATTGCCTCTTCAGGAGATGGGAAGCATTCTGTTTAAATGCTATGTTACATATAATATGGCACGGACACTGTCTTAGAGTTCATTTTCTAATGGGTCCATGACAGTAAATTAAGTTATAGTCCCATTAACTGTGCCCAACGTTCTTCTCATCATATTTGCTGCAGCGAGCGGGACCCGCTCTGTCAGATCTCACCCTCTGATGTCCAGTTTATTAAGGATATCTTTAACACAAGTTCTTCCAGACCCAAGTAACGGAAGTATGGGATATTGACATTGTGTTAACACTTCTTCACCACGGGGCTCCAGCTATATCCCTATCTTTGGCTCAGATCTCATAAGGTAGTTATCCCCCTGGCGCTGTCCTCAGCGCACGGGTCCAGTCATTACATAAATTGCGACTGGACAGGATAGTTACACCTGCTAAATATAATATTTCATGTTTACGATTTAGTTAAGCAGCCCAGGAGTGTCAGGTCTCAATCTACTTCTCATGGCATACCCCATGCACCTTCGGTTATGTGTGGTCACACATTTACAAAATTACGTCAAGGTCATCTAGAGCCTTAGAGGCTCTGATATTAGCTATGTTTATTAGTTACAAAAAACCTCATAAGAAGGTATCAGTTCAGACCATCTCCAGGTGGTTAAATCGGGGTTTTGGCTTATACAGGAGTAGATTCTAATTTTCTAATCTCACTCCACCAGGGCTGCTACAACACCAGCAGCAAGGGCTAAGTACGGTCCTCTGGACCACATCCTGCTGACTGCAGGATGGTCTAACGAACGAGGTTTCCAACATTTTATTTTAACCCATTGCCAGACCAGGGGTATTTGCCAACTCTATTTTAGATTCTATTTTATAGTTTCCCCTCGGATGAGAGGGGTTACTGTTATTGTTATTTGTTCATTTATCAGCATCAGCATGTTTTAAATCTATGTCATGTCTGTATGCATTATGAATGTTTCCCTTATCTGTGGTCAACTGATGCAGTCATGCTTGTGTGGACTCATTTTTCCACAGCATGAAATCACAGAGCTTCAAAATCTTCACATAGTTACTCACGTGACTCCGGAGTAAAATAGTAAGATTAAATGAGAACTTACCAATTTGAAGTTTTATCCTTATTTTATGAGTGATTACGTGCCCTCTGCTTCCAACCCTCGTAACATAAAGATCATCTGGTAGTTCTAGTCATCTCTAATCTTACTATGTTAGTTCAACTGTGATTTCACACTGCTGCTTTGAAGATTGACGTGCATACGGACTGATGGCCTTCTTCTCCACGTAATTGCTCATCGTAACTCCTCATAAAATAAAGATCAAACTTCAAACTGGTAAGTTCTCATTTAATCTTACTATTATACATTATTATTATATCTATACATAACTAAAACGCTGATCTTGTTATCTATCGGTTTGCACGGTCTTTCTATTTGCGCATAAACGGTACGCGACAGCGCTACAATTTTTCGCCAGCTCACTCGCTGTTGTCCTGTGCGGCGAGTGCACCAAGTTTCATTCCGATCGGTTGTAAAATGTTGTAAAAGCGAGGTGTAAAAATCTTAAAAACCGCCCATGAGCGCCGATCGATCGATCTCCTCTCCTGCCAGTCAGCGGTCCACCCCTTCCTCTGCCATTGTGGCTTTACTGAAGCTGAGATTGGCCGGCGGAGGTCTCCAACCAGAGTCAGGCCACCCCGGAGTCAGCCCGGAGTCAGCCCAGCTCAGCCCAGCCCAGCCCAGTGATAACACCCTCTCCCCATAGCTCTTACCCAGTCTTTTCTCCAAGTTCTCTCCCCCCTCCCCATCCCTCTGCCCACACACCCCCTCTCCCACACACACCCCCTCCCACACATCACCCCCCACAGCCCCCCCAAAACCCCTACATACACAACCCCCCCGCCCACACATCACTGCCCCACAATCTCCCCCACATTCCCCCCTCCCCAACCCTCCTCCCCCACAACCCACGCCCACACATCCCTCCCCCCACACACACACACACACCCTCCCCCTCGCTCCCTCCTCTCCCCTCACACACCTCTCCTGCCCACATACACACTTCCCCTCCCACCCCACACCACCCCTGCCTCATACTGCCATTTCACCACAACTTCCCTCCCCCAACAGCACCCTCTCACCCCTACACGTCCCCGCCCACACACACCCTCCCTCCCCTCCTCCCCTCCCACTCCACACCCCCCCCCCCCCCGCCACACATGCCACTTCCCTAACCCATCCCCTCCCACACATGAAGAGGAGGGAGAGGGATTGCTCGAGGATGAGGGGAAATGTGCTGCACCTGGGCAGTTAGGGGATATAGGTGAGTGGTGGAATATTGTGTTGGGGGAACGGGTTGCGTTGGGGGAACGGGTGAGTGGTGGAATATTGCGTTGGGGAAATGAGTTGCGTTTGAGGACCAGGCCTCCTGTGCGACTGGGTCCCACTTAGTCTAGTCTATTATATGCATATGTAAATATATATATATATATATATCTTATATTAATAAAAGTCTGATCTTGACCGCTTTTGGCTCACTGTGGTGTGATTTCCGAGAGGACGCCGCCACTTATGGCTGTCATTTTTGGCCAGCTCGCTCAGAACACCCCTCCGCCTTCCTGGACCAGAGGATTTTTCCCATCGATAACAAATTAGAGATATATTAATGTTTTTTTTTTAAATTCTCCATTCTCTCTGCTGTCCCTGCTGGAGGGAGGGGGAGGGACTATAAAATCAGGATGTGGTGTGCCTCACTCAGTCTCCGCAAGATGGAGGAAGCCAGTGGGTCACGTCTCACTGAGCTCTGAATAGCACTGAACACATGTCTACTCCACTGTGAGTGCTCTTAATGTGGTTCTATAAATGCTTGCAAAAAATGTCTCTATTGGTTCTAAAATGCTTGCAAAAAGTGTATATTGCTTCTAAAATGCTTGGATAAAGTAACTATTGGTTCTAAAATGCTTGCCAAAAGTGTCTCTATTGGTCCTAAAATGCTAGCAAAAATTGTCTATTGTTTATAAAATGGTTGCAGAAAGAGTGTCTATTTGGTTCTAAAATGGTTGCAGAAAGAGTGTCTCTATTGGTTCTAAAATGCTTGCAGAAAGAGTGGCTCTATTGGTTTGAAAATGCTTGCAGAAATAATGTCTATTGGTTCTAAAATGCTTGCAGAAAGGGTGCCTATTGGTTCTAAAATGCTTGCAGAAGGAGTCTATTGGTTCTAAAATGCTTGCTAAAGGTACCTATTGGTTCTAAAATGCTTGCAGAAAGTGTCTATTGGTTCTAAAATGCTTGCAGAAAGTGTCTCTTTTGGTTCTAAAATGCTTGCAGAAAGTGTTGCTATTGGTTCTAAAATGCTTGCAGAAAGTGTCTCTATTGGTTCTAAAATGCTTGCAAAAAGTGTGTCTTTTGGTTCTAAAATGCTTGCGAAAAGTGTCTCTATTGGTACTAAAATGCCTGCAAAAAGTGACTCTATTGGTTCTAAAATGCTTGCAAAAAGTGTCTGTATTGGGTCTAAAATGCTGCCTGGCCAGAGTGACTGAGCTGCCTGGCCAGAGTGACTGAGCTGCCTGGCCAGAGTGACTGAGCTGCCTGGCCTGGGTAACTGAGCTGCCAGCCCAATAATCCATTTGGCCCACAATGCCCTCTGGAAACCAGACCCTTTGACCCACAACACATATAATAGTGCTCCAGAAAGCCCCCCCCCCCCTTCACTGGCCAGTAATATTGGAATAGGTGGAGAGGTGGAATATTGCATTGATGGACCAGCCATTCCATGTGAAGCTTGGACCCAACGCGTCCCACTTACTATATATATATATATACACACACACATACATATATATACACATATATACACATATGTATATAATAGACTATAATAGATATAATATATATACATATGCATGTACATACATATATATAATAGATATATATACATACGTATACATAGAAGGGAAACAGAAGATCAAGATCAAGCATTTTTTGTGAGAGAGAAATATAGTTAATGGTTCAGGTAAATGACCTATTGTTGGAATGATGAAACATTAACTCTGATGAAAGGTCATATATATATACATACACACACACATATATATATACACACAGATATGTATATAATAGATATAATAATAATGTATAATTCATCTGATTTGTGTGTGTCAGCATTTTTTTATACATTGATTTGATGTCTAATGCTATAATATTTTTCCATTTACAGTAATGTCAACGTCAATATGCGTTTATTACCCAATGCCACTGATTATGTAACTGCAGGCAAGTAAAATTATTTATATCAATGGTAGACAAAAAGCTGGGGAAACTCAGCGGGTAAGGCAGCATCTATGGATTGAAGGAATGGGTGACATTTTGGGTTGAGACCCTTCTTCAGACAATAATTAATAATGAGTTATATATCTATAGTTATATATCTGTCATTAATAAATTAATGGTTTGGTAAGAACTAGAAGTGGAATGGTGGGGCAGTTTCATGCTGTAATTATGCAAGTCAGCCAATGTTTAAAGGGCCATGTAGTTATTCATGGAACTGGATTAACAATTTATGTTAAGTTTTTGTTAAGCTTAGCTGGACCAAGTAAAACTTACCCAGCAAATATATTTACATATTGGCATAGGAACCAAAATGTTCAAATATATACATTCAGCATCATGCATCATATTAAAGACATTCATTTTAATTGGTGATTTGAAAAATATAATTAATGGTATAATATGTTAAGTTCTGTAAATATATACATTTGTTTGTGGGATCAAGGTCAATTGTCTTGCACATTTGATGCAGAACTTCAATGTTTTGCAGTAGTGTTTTGCATTGATAAACCTGGTACCATCTCAAAATGTACAATATTTAGTGGGTTAGTTTTCACACCAGGAATTTGTTAACATGCTCTGTAATAAAATAAGGAAATGAAAATTGAAAAGCTAAAGATTGCAGATGCTAGATATCAGAAGGGAAACAGAAGATCAAGATCAAGCATTTTTTGTGAGAGAGAAATATAGTTAATGGTTCAGGTAAATGACCTATTGTTGGAATGATGAAACATTAACTCTGATGAAAGGTCATCAACCTGCAACAGTAACTCTGTTACCCTCATCACAGATGCTGAGAGTATTCTGTACATCTGTACCTTGACGGTAGGCATTATGTGTCCCACCGTCCAAAACCGAGTCCCAGCATAATAATCACACAGCATACATCTACACCCCACTCTCCTCACTTCCCCTCCATGCTCCTTCATTACTGCTACACAATAGATCCAACGTTTACACAAAGCATATACAATAGTCTGGCTATTCACTGTTACCTGCTTTTTGCCATTTACAGGTGAAGATTATGCATAAGAAGTTAGTTCCCAGGGAGAAGTTTTGGAAGATATCAGTATGGCCACACAACAGTTTCTAGGAAAGTGCAAAGGTTGACTATATTCCTTCTATCTTGAGAAGCACTGGCTTTAACAACCAAGATTATATTTAAATTATCAGTGCCTGAATTCTGATTGATACAACATTGATACCACTGCATCCCATGGTTATCCTTGCACTTTGGATTGAATGGTCATAGAGCGTGGAAACCACCCCTTTGGCCCAACCTGCCCACACCGACCAACGTGTCCCACCTACACTAATCCCACCTGCCTGTGTTTGGCCATTGTCCCTCAAATGCAGATTGGATTTGGACCCACTCCAAAGAATCCAGTTGTTGAAAATTATGGATGAGGTATAATCTCTAAGTTCTGTACTCATTTTCTTTCATTGCTGGAAACAGTTTTGTCGATGACTATTGTACTTTTTGCTGCAAATAATAACAGTATTACCACCGAATCACAATGAAGTAACATGGGTACAACATTGTTCAGAATTATTTTTCTCATTGCATGCATGTTTAACTACTGCATTTAGTTACTGAGCTCATCATTGCCAGATCAATGTGATTGATCAATCAATTCACAATAAGAATAAATCATCCCACCGCTGACCAAGGTGCAGAATGTGGGCATGGTAGTGGCAAACAAACCCTTGCCTCTGAGCGCCAACCGTGGGTGCATGTGGACTTTAACATCACAGAACCCGTGATCTCTGGTCAGAAACCAACTTCGGGGACCAAGCCGCGGGGGTTGCAACTGCCCCAACTGTGCGAGCTTCAATCGCCCCGACTGCAGATGGTTCGACTGCCCCAACCACGGGAGAATAAAGAGGAAGAAGATGGACTTTTTTGCCTTCCATCACATTGAGGAATGTGGGGAATCCACGGTGGTGAATGTTTATGTTAACTGTTATGTAATTGTGTGTATTGTTGCTTTTTTTCCCATATGGCTATATGGTAATTTGCATTTCACAGTATCTTAATTGGTACATGCGACAATGAAAGTCCTTTGAACCCTTTGAATCCTCTTCTCTCGATCTTGGCTGTCAGAATCTGGCGCCATATTACACTAATGTGTTCTAAGCAACCAGCAAAACCCGGGATTCCTGATTTCTGCACTGTGGTATATATTAACCTGTTCCTTTCTAAATAATCTGCCGGCCTCTGTGCCACTATGCTAAACAAAATCTTGCTTTCTATCTTTAGGAGACATTTTGGCCTAACCTGACTTAAGATAGATGCAAAAAGCTGGAGTAACTCAGCGGGGCAGCCAGCATCTCTCGAGAGAAGGAATGGGTGATGTTTCAGGTCGAGACCCTTCTTCAGACTGGTTAGGGATAAGGAAAACGAGAGCTATCAATGGCGATTTGGAGAGATAAAGAACAATGAATGCATAAAAATGTGCAAAAAAATGATGATAAAGGAAACAGGCCATTGTTAGCTGTTTGTAGGATGAAAATGAAAAGCTAGTGAGGCTTGGGTGGGGGAGGGATAGAGAGAGATGGCATGCCAGGACTACCTGAAGTGAGATAAATTAATATTCATACCACTGGGCTGTAAGCTGCCCAAGCGAAATATGACACATTGTTCCTCCAATTTGTATTTAGCCTCACTCTGACAAGGAGACCGAAGACAGAAAGGTCTGTGGAGGAATGAGAAGGAGAATTAGTGTCCAGCAACCGGGAGATTAGGTAGGTTCAGGTGGGCTGAGCGAAGGTGTTCCGCAAAATGATCGCCCTGCTTGCGTTTGGTCTCGCCGATGTATAAGAGTCCAACGGGTACAGTAGATGAGGGAGGAGGTGCAATTGAACCTCTGCATAACCTGAAACAACTGTCGGGGTCCCCAGACAGAATTGAGGGAGGAGGGTGTTGCATCTTCTGTGGTTGCAGGGGAAGGTACCTGGGAAGGGCGTGGTTTGGGTGAGAAGGGATGAGTTATCCAAAGAGTTGCAGATGAAACAGTCTCTGCCGAAGGCGGAAAGGGGTGTAGATGGGAGAATGTGGCTAATGGTGGGATCCCGTTGGAGGTGGAAGAAATTTTGGAAGATTTTGTGTTGTAAGCGCCGGCTGATGGGGTGGAAGATAAGGACTGGGGGACCCTGTCTCTGTTGCGACTAGGGGGAGGGGGACCAAGGGTGGAGCTGCAGGGTACTGAAGAGACATGAGTGAGGGCTTCATCTGTGATGAGAGAGGGCAACCCCCATTCTCTAAAGAATTAGGACATCTTGGATGTCCTAGTATGGAACACCTCATCTTGGGCGAAGATGCAGTGCAGACGGAGGAATTGGGAATAGGGTGTAAAGTCTTTGCAGGAAGCAGGATGGGAAGAAGCGTAGTCGAGATAGTTGTGGGAATCAATAGGTTTGTAATAGACATCAGTCAATAGTCTGTTCCCTGTGATGGAGACTGTGAGATCCAGAAAGGGGAGGGAGGTGTCGGAGATGGTTTAAGTAAATCTGAGTGCAGGATGAAAATTGGTGGTGAAGTTGATGAAGTCCATGTTCTGCATGGGTGCAGAAGGGAGATCGAGTTCGGGGATAGGCCCAGTGTACGCCTGAACAGGAGTTGTTCAACTTACCCTTCAAAGAGGCAGGCATAGCTGGAGCCCATGCGGGTGCCCACAGCTAAGCCTTGGACTTGCCGGAAGTGGGAGGAGTCAAAGGAGAAGTTGTTGCGGGTGGGGACCAACTCCACAAGGCTTTGTAGAGTGTTAGTAGAGGGAAATTGAATGGTTCTACGGTTGAGGACTTCCTGTTGGGGGATGGAGGTTACATCCATAATAAAGATGGGGAAGAGGGGGCTGCTGACTTAACTCTGAAACCCCTTTCTCCTTGGAAATGAAAATTCATCCTGCTCAACGCTAAACCCTTGTTATGACCGGTTTCTCATAAACTATTCGCAAGAGGTCTAACTAGGTCGCCTAGTTATAGGAAGGATGTCAACAAAATAGAGAGAGTACAGATGAAATTTACTAGAATGTTGCCAGGGTTCCAGCAACTATGTTACAGAGAAAGGTTGAACAAGTTAGGTCTTTATTCTTTGGAGCGCAGAAGGTTAAGGGGGGACTTGATTGAGGTCTTTAAAATGATGAAAGGGATAGACAGAGTTGACGTGGATAAGCTTTTCCCATTGAGGGTAGGGAAGATTCAAACAAGAGGGCATGACATGAGAATTAAGGGACAGAGTTTAGGGGTAACGTGAGGGGGAACTTCTTTACTCAGAGGGTGGTGGCTGTGTGGAATGAGCTTCCAGCAGAGGTGGTGGAGGCAGGATCGATTTTAACATTTAAAAGTAAAGTGGATAGGTATATGGACGTGAAGGGAATGGAGGGGTATGGTCTGAGTGCAGGTAGATGGGACTAGGGGAAAACAAATGGTCAGCACGGACTGGAAGGGCCGAGAGGGCCTGTCTCCGTGCTGTAATTGTTATATGGTTAAGAGGCTCCACGATAATCTAAGCACATCAGGTACACTTTTATATACCTGGTAAGCGACTCCATTTGGCCCTGGGGCCGAGGAAGCCTTTGCATGCCTTACTACTGCTTCCACTTTTGTGACTTAACATCTAACTTATGCCCCATCTCTCCTAAGGGTGGTAAATGGAGGGAAATCCATTCCCCCATTCAGTTCTGTATTTGAATATGTCTTATTCAATATTCCTCCAATTCTTTGAAGGTCCTGAAGGTTGGAGAGAAGCAGCAGCCAGAAGCGTTGATAGAGAGTATTGGCTGGAAGTAGGTGAATCACAGGGAAAGAAGATTTAAAAAGAGCGCCAAAGGGCAGGTTTGAGTAATTAGCCGTAAAGTAGGTAACAGATAAAGAAGAGTGGCCATGTTGGGAGTGGCCTTGTTGGGAGAGGCCTTGTTGGGGTGAAGTGCCTTGGAGAGTAAAGTGTGAGTCTTTGGCTAGGGCCTTGGTGAGTAAAGAGTGTGTATTTGGCTTGAGAGTCCTTGCCTCAGCCTCCTCGCCGAGGAGGCAACATTTGATCAAAATTCATGATTTATGATTTTTGTCTACTGAAGAAATGGCAGGCAAGTTGGTACAGTGTGTTTCCTGCAGGATGTGGGAAGTCATGGAGCTTCTGGGAATGACATCTGCAGAAATTGTGCCCAGGTGCAGCTGCTGAATGGACGTGTTGGGGAACTGGAGAAGCAGCTGGATGACCTCAGGGCCATCTGGGAAAATGATGGACAGAACCTATAGTGAGGTTGTCACGCCAAGAATACAGATAGAGTGAAGGTGGATGATTGTCAGAGGTGTGGACAGAAGATTCTGTGGCTGCAGAGGAGAATTGAGGATGGTCTGTTGCCTCCATGGTGCCAGTGTTCAAGATGTCTCAGACTGACTAAAGAACATCCTCGAGAGGGAAGGTGAGCAGCCGGACGCAGTTGTGCACGTGGGCACAAATGACGTCGGGAAGAAGAGGAAGGAGGTTCTACAATGTGAGATTAGAGAGTTAGGAAGAAGACTGAAAAGCAGGACTTCTAGGGTGGTTATCTCTGGATTGCTTCTTGTACCTCGTGCTAGTGAAGGCAGGAACAGGGAGATAGGGGATCTGAATGTGTGGCTGGGGGGCTGATGCAGGGAGCAGGGGTTTAGATTTATAGACCACTGGGATCTCTTCTGGGATAGGGGTGACCTGTACAAAAGGAACGGGTTACACCTTACCTGGAGGGGGATCAACGTTCTGGCAGGCAGGTTTGCTAGTGCTACACGTGTGGGTTTAAAATAAATTGCAGGGAGGAGGGGTTGACAAATTGGGAGTATAAAGATTGAGTTAAAGGGAAAGTGAGTACAAGAAAAATTACAAAAGACTCCCTTCTTCTTCTTGCGACTGAAACATAAATAAACCAAAGGAATAGTTAGATCTCATGCCGGGTGTTGAGCAGCCAGGTTGTTGTCTCTGTGTCAATGCCTGCCAGGCCCTGAGCTCCATTTGGTGGGTAGTAGGCGGGCACTCAGAGATAACATGGTTGGCTGTCTGTTGTTCTGCTCCGCATTCATAGACTGGACACCTAAATTAATGGGAAGGAAAGTTCGAGAAGGCATAAGAGACTCAGGTCAGGGGTAATCGTGACCGGTGTGAGAGGAGAGGTGAATATCGAAGTTAAAGTGTTGTATATGAATACTCAAAGTGTAAGAAATAAAGTGGATGAGCTTGAGGGTCAGTTAGAAATTGGCAAGTATGATGTTGTGGGAATTAGAGATGTGGGAATTAGAGATGTGGCTGCAAGAGGACCAGGGCTGGGAACTGAATAGTCAGGGGTATACATCCTATCGGAAAGACAGAGAGGTGGGCAGAGGGGGTGGGGTAGTTCTGTTGGTGAGGAATGAAATTCAGTCCCATGTGAGGAAAAACATAAAATCAAGAGATGTGGAGTCATTATGGATAGAACTGAGGAATTGTAAGGGTAAAAAGACCCTAATGGGAGTTATCCACATGCCCCCAAACAGTAGCCTGGACATAGGGTGCAAGTTGAATCGAGAGTTAAAATTGGCATGTAGCAAAGGTGCTACTGTGGTTATGGGAGATTTCAACATGCAGGTAGAGTGGGAAAATCAGGTTGGTACTGCACCTCTAGAAGGAATTTGTGGAGTGTCTCCGAGATGGATTCTTAGAGTAGCTTGTATTGTAGTCTACCAGGGAGAAGGCATTTCTGGATTTAGTGTTGTGTACTGAACCGGATTTGATAAGGGAACTCAAGGTTAAATGAGCCATTAGGAGGTAGTGACTGTAATATGATGTTTTAATCTACAATTTGAGAAGGATAAGGGAAAGTCAGAAGTGTCAGTATTACAGTTGAGCAAAGGGGACTATGGAGGCATGCGGGAGAAGCTGGTCAAAGTTGACTGGAAAGAGACCCTAGCAGGGATGACAGTGGAACAACAATGGCAGGTATTTCTGGGAATAATACAGAAGGTGCAGGATCAGTTCATTCCAAATTTGAAGTAAGATTCTAAGGAGAGTAAGAGGCGACCGTGGCTGACAAGGGAAGTCAAGGACAGAATAAAAATAAAAGAGAAGTATAACATAGCAAAGATGAGCAGGAAACCAGAGGATTGGAAAACTTTTAAAGAGCAACAGAAGATAACTAAAAAGGCAATGGCAATACAGAGAGAAAAATTGAGGTATGAAGGTAAGCTAGCCATGAATATAAAGAAGGATAGTAAAAGCTTCTTTAGGTATGTGGAGAGGAAAACATTGGTTAAGACAAATGCTGGTCACTTGAAGACAGAATCAGGTGAATTTATTATGCGGAACAAGGAAATGACAGACAAGTTCAACAGGTACTTTGGATCTGTCTTCACTAAGAAAGACACAAACAATCTCCCAGATGTACTAGTGGCCTGAGGACTGAGTTTGACGGAAGAACTAAAGGAAATTCAAATTAGGCAGGAAATGGTGTTGGGTAGACTGATGGGATTGAAGGCTGATAAATCCCCAGGGCCAGATGGTCTGCATTCCAGGGTACTTAAGGAGTTTTCTAGAGTCAACTCCTTCTAATCATGGGTGCATTGGTGATCATTTTCTGATGTTCTATAGATTCAGGATCAGTTCCTGTGAATTGGAGGGTAGCTAATGTTATCCCCCTTTTTAAGAAAGGAGGGAAAGAGAAAACAAGTAATTATAGACCAGTTAGCCTAACATCGGTTTTGGAGAAGATGCTAGAGTCAATTATAAAAGATGAAATAGCGGCACATTTGGACAGCAGTAAGAGGATCGGTCCGAGTCAGCATGAATTTACGAAGGGGAAAATCACGTGTGACTAATCTTCTAGAATTTTTTGAGGATGTAACGAGGAAAATGGACAAGCAAGAGCCAGTGGATGTAGTGTACCTGGACTTTTATGATAAATTACAAATCCTGCGCAGTAACTTACTGCTGTGGATGAAAATCCTGGGGCATACCAGCGTTTGTATAGCAATTTAATAATTCCTCCTTTGCTCATGGAATTTTGTCCATCGTCCTGCTAAATAGGGGAACATCTCTTTAGGGGAAATTTCCTGAATGTCCCTTAATAAATCCGTCAGGATTCTAAGAGCAATCATAAGATGGTAAAGGGAGGAGTGAGTGATAAAGGGCCTCATGGAAGCATTTTTGGCTCCCTTATCAGCCAAATCATTACCCTTTGTGACCATATCTATAGTTTCTGTATGGGTGGCACAGTTTATCGCAGCTACTTACTCAGGCTTTCTAGAGCTTGGAGAAGGGTATCAACAAAAAGGGCCACTACAAATGACAGTTCCTGCTGAAGTGAGGTAACCCCTCACTAAATGTGAGGTAATCCAATTTGGTGGCAAGAAAGGAAGGCAGTTATTATCTGAATGGTGTCAGGTTAAGAAAAGGGGAGGTGCAACGGGACCTGGGTGTGCTTGTACATCAGTCACTGAAAGTAAGCATGCAGGTACAGCAGGCAGTGATGTAAACTCATGTCATGTTGGCCTTTATTGCGAGAGGATTTGAGTTTATGGAGCAAGGAGGTCCTACTGCAGTTGTAGAGGGCCTTGGTGAGACCGCACCTGGAGTATTGTGTGCAATTTTGGCAACCTAATTTGAGGAAGGACATTATTGCTATTTAGAGAGTGCAATGTAGGTTCACCCGGTTAATTCCTGGGATGGCAAGGCTAACATATGATGAAAGAATGGATCAACTGGGCTTATATTCACTGGTATTTAGAAGGATGAGAGGGAATTTTACGGAAACATCTAATATTCTCAAGGGGTTAGACAGGCTAGATGTGGGAAAAATGTTCCTGATGTTGGGGGAAGTACAGAACCAGGGGTCACAGTTTAAGGATAGGGGTAGGCCATTTAGAGAGGAGATGAGGAAAAACTTTTTCACCCAGAGTTTTGTGAATCTGTGGAATTCTCTGTCACAGAAGGTATTAGAGGCCAATTCACTGGATGTTTTCAAGAGAGAGTTAGATTTAGCTCTTAGGGCTAAAAGAATCAAGGGATATGGAGAAAAAGCAAGAATGGGGTACTGATTTTAGATGATCAGCCATGATCATATTGAATGGTGATGCTGGCTGGAAGGGACAAATGGCCTACTCCTGCATCTATTTTTCTAAGTTTCTATGCTCCCTGATCAGAGCCTATCTGAAAAGGGACACCCACCAAAATATTATCTTTCCAGCTTCATGCCACAATTTTAGCTATACTCTCTTGGCATGGGAATACCTTTACTCTGTGGGTAAAGTATCAATCAGTACTAAATAGTACCATTTATTTTATGACTATGGAAAGGGTTCTTTGAAATCTATATGTGTATGTTGATCTGCAGGCTATACTCATTCTCCTATTTGTCAGGTCAACTATCAAATACTGCCTTTAGCTTCCCTGTTTCCAAGTCACACTGTAAAATGTAGCTTCACTTTCTGTTTCTAGAAATCACAGCGATAGGCGTCTTTAATGGTCATGTAGCGGTGGTCAAGGATGTTGGCGTGTGCGGATGTGGCGCCGGCGGACGAAAAGCTGAAGCAAAGAAGTCAAAGCCAAAGAACGGAATGGAAATGAGGCCGAAACGCCAAAAAAACAAAAGAGCCCAAAGATGAAAGCCTACTAACTGAAAGGATGGGACGTCTAAATGCAAACAAACCGAAAGGACGGGACACCTAAAAGCCAATGAACAGAAAAGCTGCGTCGTCTAAAAACAAACTTACTGAATGGCCACTCTGTCGAAACGCCACCTACCCGAAAGGCGGCGTCACCTATAGGCCAACTAACCAACTGCCGCTCAACAGAAAAGTCCAATAACGGACATGACGTTGCCGGGGAGAGGGACTTGTCAGTGATTGGTCCAGACCCCCACGTCAATCACATCACTGTGAAGGCATGAACATTGTCCCAAACCTCTGCTCCACCTGACCCGCAGCCCACGGAGGGTGGCCGTGGGAGGGTGGGGACTGTCCCGAGGGATGCGCACATTCGGCCACTTTCAACTTGGTGCTTGGATTCAGATTGCTCAGCCACCTATGGGCTTGTGTGGGAAAAGGACCCCCACACTCCCATCTCCCTCTTCTCTCTCCGCTCTTCTCTCTCCCTCTCTCTCTCTCTCTCCCTTCTCTCACCTCCTCTCACCCCTCTTCTCTCTCTCCTCCACTCTTCTCTCTCTCTTCCTCTCTCTTCCCCTCCTCTCCCCCCCCCCCCCCTTCCTCTCCCTTCTCTCTCCCTCCCTTCTCTCTCTCTCCCCCTTCTCTCTCTCTCTCCTCCATCTCCACCCGCGGGAGCGATCCTCACTCACTGACCGCAATGCACCGCCATCGCACCCCAACCTCCACACCAGGGTGATTTTCCCCCCCCCCCCGGACCTTCGGACCCCAACACCCACACCGGGTGATTCATCCCGGCCGTGGGGACAGATGTTTATTTATTACTGTCTCGGTCCTTGCGGAATGCACCCAAGAAGGAATGGGTGGTGTTTTGTGCTGAGACCATCCTTCAGAGTGCATCTGAAAGGTCTCGACCCGAAACGTCACCCATTCCTTCTCTCCAGAGATGCTGCCTGTTTTGTGCGTGGGAGCTTGGGTGCATTCCGCAAGCACCGAGATGGTAATAAATAAAACGCCTGTCCCCGCAGGCGGGGTAAATCACCTGGTGTGGGTGTCTGGATCGAGATTGGGGTCCGATGGCAGTGACTGCGGGACACTCCCTCGGTTGGAGATGGAGGAGTGAGAGGAGGGGGGTGAGAGGGGGTGGGGGGAAGAGAGAGGAGAGAGAGAGAGGGAAGGGAGGGAGAGAGAAGGGAGAGAAAAAGAGAAGAGGGGAGAGAGAGGAGGAGTGAGAAGAGGGGAGAGAGAGGAGGAGAAAGAAGGGAGAGAGAGCGAGGGGGAGAGAGAGAGAAGAGGGGAGAGAGAAGGGGGAGATGGGAGCGTGGGGTTCATTTTCCCACACAAGCCATAGGTGACTGGGCAATCTGAACCCAAGCACCAAGTTGAAAGCGGCCAAAGGTGTGCATCCCTCGGGACAGCCCCCACTCTATCACGGCCACCCTCTGCGGGCTGCGGGTCGGGTGGAGCGGAGATTTGGGGCAATGTTCATGCCTTCATGTCCCGCCCCCCGGCAACGTCATGTCCATTATTAGACTTTTCTGTTGAGCGGCAATCGGTTCGTTGGCCTGTAGGCGCTGCCACCTTTCGGTTAGGTGGCGTTTCGACAGAGTGGCCATCCGGTAAGTTTGCTTTTAGGTGATGCAGCTTTTCAGTTAGTTGGCATTTAGGCGTCCCATACTTTCAGTTAGCAGGCATTTCGTCTTTGGGCTCTTTCGGTTTTTTGGTGTTTCGGCCTCGTTTCCATTCGGTTCTTTGGCTTCGACTTCTTTGCTTCGGCTTCTTGTCTGTTGGCGCCGCGTCCGGGTATCGGATGTTGGAGGCTTACGGGAACAGTGATGTTGGCTGATTGAATGATACTTTATTGTCACATGCGACAGGTCACAGTAATATTCTTTGTTTTGCACACCCAAGGTATACAAAGAGTCGCCACATAATGGGCACCAACAAACTATTCCATGCTAGGTCATCCCTTGTGTTCCCCCCACCCTCACAGCAGTTCCCCCATGCTGGGTCCTCCTTTCTTCTCCCCCTTCCCCCCGCACTGCGGTTCCCCACACTGAGCCCCTCTTTGTTCTTGGCAACCTCAACTACCGGCAACCTCAATGACCGGAGCCCTCAACAACCACCAGCCTCAATGACGGCAACCTCAACGACCGGCAACCTCAACGACCGGCAATATCAAAGACTGGCAACCTCAATGACTGGAGCCTTCAACAACCGCCACCCTCAATGACGGCAACCTCAATGACCGGCAATCTCAATGACCAGCAACCTCAATGACTGGAGCCCTCAAAGACCGGCAACCTCAATGACCAGAGCTTTCAGTGACAGCCGGCCCAGAGCCCTAATCGACAGCTACACAGTCCCTCCTCTTCGACCGCTGCTGGGTCCACTCCCAACCCCTCCGTGGCGCTGCCCCAGAATCCGGATGAGGGAATCCGCCCGCCATGAATTAACTATAATACTTATTCCAAAAATGGATAAGGACCTTGAAGATCCAGGTTCATATAGAGCAATTGCTCTATTAAACATCGATCAGAAAATTTCGACACACAGATTAAGCTTAGTGATTTATAAATTAATACACCCCGATCAAACTGGCTTTATTCCAAAACGTTATTCATATTATAATCTGAGATGATTATTCAACATTATATACTCAAATCGAATAGCTAATGAAGACTTAGCAGTCATCTCACTAGACGCTGAGAAAGCATTCGATCAAATTGAATGGCCCTATTTATTTTCGGTGATGGAAAATTTTCAATTAGGTGAGAAGTTTTGTACATGGGTTAAGCTTTTATATACCAATCCAACAGCCAGAATTTGACAAATCAAATGTTATTAAAAAAAAAAATCTAAAGGTTGTAGACAAGGATGCCCGTTATCACCAATACTATTCGCCCTTGTTATAGAACCATTAGCAGAAAGAATTCGAGCTCATCCAGAAATATATGGGTATAATACTAAAAATGCAGTTAACAAAATTTCTCTATATGCAGATGATGTATTACTATATATTACAAATCCAGAAATTAGTATCCCTGACATGTTAAATCTTATAACTCAATTTGGTTTATTCGTGGGATATAGAATCAACTGGAAGAAGAGTGATATTATGCCAATAATGGAACCTAATTTATATATATTGCATCAATCACCTTTTAAAAATAGTGAATGAAAAAGTTAAATACTTAGGAATCTATGTGAGCAAGAAATATACTTTTTTATTTAAATTAAATTGTGTGCCTTTACTTAATAAATTGCATAAGAATATTCAATATTGGAAAACACTTCCTATTTCAATGCTCGGTAAAATTAATGCAATTAAAATGATTTTCCTTCCTCAACTTCTATACCTCTTCCAATCAATTCCAATATACCTCCCTAAAAATGTATTTAAAAAAATTGACTCTATTGTAACAAGTTTTATTTGGAATTATAAGAATCACAGAATAATCACAGAATGGGATACTGAGTTGGATGATCAGCCATGATCACATTGAATGGCGGTGCAGGCTCGAAGGGCTGAATGGCCTACTCCTGCACCTAATTTCTATGTTTCTATGTTAAGTAAAAAACCCTTATGTAAATCTAAGATAAATGGAGGATTAGTCTTACCAAATTACTTATTTTATTTCTGGGCAGTCAATGTCATAAAATTAAACTTCTGGTTGGAAGATATGGATCAACGACCAGACTGGTTAAAGATGAAAAAGGAGGATTGTCTGCCATTTGAAATTGGCCCGATTTTCCTATCCCCTACAAAATTGAATAAAAAGATCTATAGTGAAAATCCAGTAATACATTGTGGTATTCAAATTTGGAAACAAATAAAAAAGACATTAAAATTGGATAATTTATCACTTTCGCTCCCTATTGCAAATAACCATTCATTTAAGCCTTCGGTATTGGATAAAGGTTTACACAATGGAAAAACTATGGAATTAAAAAGATGGGACATCTTTATAGAAAAGGTGTGTTCCTCTCATTTCTGGAGGTACAACAGAATTATGGATTACATTCAAATAATTTTTTTAGCTATTTACAATTGAAAGATTATGTTAAATCACATACACAAGAATACAGAATTAGAGAGCCAGAGATTCTAGATGAATGTTTGAATAAACATTCCAACACAGTCAAATTAATATCATATATTTATAATATTCTGTTAGATAGCGAGAATCCGTCGACGGAATCACATAGACAAGCATGGGAAAATGAATTAGTTCAACCCATAACAAAAGATATTTGGGGTGAAAGTCTACAACATATACATCAATGTTCATTAAATGCCAGACATTCTTTTATACAATTTAAAATATTACACAGATTGCATTATTCTAAAACAAAATTAAATAGAATTTTTCCTAATATCTCTCCTATCTGCGATAAATGTCAATACTCTGAGGCTAATTTAACCCATACCTTTGTAAATTGCATAAAAGTTAAAACATTTTGGGTGGATATTTTTTAAATTATTTCCGTTGTGGTTAATATTCAACTGGATCCCAATCCTAAATTAATAATATTGGGCATATCTGAACAATACCTAAAACTGACAATAAACCAAAGAAATTTCCTGTATAATAACTGGGAAAAAACTAATATTAAAATTTTGGAAAAACCCTGCGTCCCCTACAATTAAAATGGGGATTATGGAGATGTCAGAGACCTTAAATCTGGAAAAAATTAGATTTGTCTTAATTGACAAACCAGAATTATTTATTAGAATATGGTTGCCGTTCATAGATTATTTGAAGGGGTAGAATGGGCCAGCGCCCTAGGCTTGACGGAAGCTTGAACCCATGACTAGATGAATAGTTATGTTTTCTTACCTACGGACCTATCTCATAAGTTGTATTATGGATAGTTTATTTTATGTTTCTAAGTGATTTTTTTTCTTTCTCTTTATTTTTTCTATTGAAACAAAAAATAAAAAAAACACTTAAAATAATAAAAATAGAGAAGGGATGCAACAGACTGTTGGCGAGGCAGCCATTACGGCAGCTATTACGCAAATTGGACCATACTGTTCCCAGTAATGAAGGGGAATGGCTTCCTGGCCTATCAGCCAGTGAAAGGGATCAGAGTGGCATTCAAGGGAGGGAGTGCTGTCACAACATTTAAAATAAGCTCTCGATAAAACAGTGAATCTATGGGTCAGGTAAACTTCAAAATACTGCAATGGAGAATTAATTGACAAGGGAAAGCACCAACATCAGAGCAGGTTGGGAAGGAAATAGCTGGGGCCCGGTTGCTCACAATCTTTATCAATGATTTAGATGAGGGGTACAGTTTAAGCTCCAAGTTGCTAATGTGACGAAGTGTGGTCTCTGGGAGGATGTGGGAGGATGTGGCAGGATGTAGGCACAAAATGCTGGAGTAACTGAGCGGGACAAGCAGCATCTCAGGAGAGAAGGAATGGGTGACATTTCAGGTCGAGACCCTTCTTCAGTCACAGGAAAGGGAAACAGGAGATATACACGATGATGTAGAGAGATATAGAACAATGAATGAAAGATATGCAAAAAAGTAACGATGATAAAGGAAAACACGCCATTGTTAACTGTTTGCTGGGTGAAAGCAAAAAGCTGGTGCAACTTGGGTGGGGGAGAGATGGATCGAGAGGGAATGCAGGGGTTAATTTAAGTTAGAGAAATCAATATTCATACCACTGGGTTGTAAGCTGCCCAAGCGAAATATGAGATGCTGTTTCTCCAATTTGCATTTAGCCTCACTCTGACATTGTGGGAAGCTTAAGACAGAAAGGTAACTCAGTAAATGTGGCCTTCCCTGGGTGAGTAGGCCAGACAATATTCCAAAAGGAATATAACATGGAAAATTAAGAAGCCTCACACTTTACTAAAACAAATAGTATGGCAAAGTACTCTTTCAATTATAAGGGATAAAAGTTATTGATATTGAAGAATACGGTGGCACAGCGGCAGAATTGCTGCCTTACGGTGCCAGAGACACGGGTTTGATCCTGACTACGGTGCTGTCTGTATGGAGTTTGTACGTTTGTACCGGCGTGGGTTTTCCCTGGAGTTCTAGTTTCTTTTCATATTCAAAAAACGTACAGGTTTGTAGGTTAATTGGCTTGGTAAAAATTATAAATTGTCCCTAGAGTGTGTAGAATAGTGTTAATGTGCGGGGATCGTTGGTCCATGCAGACTCGGTGGACCGAAGGGCTTGTTTCCGCGCTATCTCTAAGCTACAATAAACTAAACTAAACTATAAGGTCCAGGTACATGAATGACAAAACATAACACAAAGGCAGCAAAGCAGTTGAGATGGCATATGACGTGTCAGTCTTTAATGCAAGAGTATTGAAGGAATTAATACAAGAGCAACTCCAAGTAGATAGTATTCTGGTGAAAGCACATGCGGAATATTGCTTACAGGTATGGTCTCTCTACTAAGGAAGGACATATTTGCAATTTGGGGAAGTGAAACAATGATTCACCTGGTTGATTCTTGTGGTGATGGATTTTCTATAAGGTGAAATTAAGCAGTCCGGTACACAAGTCTCCGGAGTTTAGAAGAATGAGATGTGATCTAATTTAAATGCACAAATCCTTTACGGGGTGTGACTTGGTAAACCCAGGGATAATCCCTCTGCTGTGTGCCAGGGTGTACAGGGGATACGCGTCTCAAAATATGGAGATGCCCATTCAAGACCGTGAATGTCTGCAACCTAAGTAACAGTAAATCTTCACAATCACATGGCCAAGAGGGCAATGAGGATTCAGTCACTGTGTACATTCAAGTCAGGGATTGAAAGATGTTTAGATGTCAAGGGAACAAAAGAATATGGGAATAGAGCAAAGAAATTATGCTGAGATAGAGACACAGGGTCCAAGAAATGTAAATATGCTTGTACTTCTCAGTTTAGATGACACAGTTTGATTGCACACTAGTCTTGTAATTCATTAGTCGCAAGATTTACAGATGAGCACACTTTCATATGAGGAAACAATCCAAACATTGCAGTAGTGCCCTGTAGATGTGAGAAACACATACAACAACATGTTCAGATGCCTGTCACATATAAACTTTACACTCCATTTGTGTAGAAAGGAACTACAGGTGCTGGTTTACACTGAAGATAGACAGAAAATGCTGTAATGACTCAGTGGATCAGGCAGCCTCTCTGGAGAGAAGGAATAGGTGATGTTTCGGGTCAAGACCCTTTTTTAGACTGAGAGTCAGGGCAGAGGGAAATTAGAGATATGAAAAAGTACAGAACAAATCAGAGCTGGCACGGATTGCCAAGGAGCCCAAAATAATCCATTGTTGGCTGTGGAGGAGGTGATAACAAAGGGATACGAACAGTGAAACTAGCAGGATGACTAGGGTGGGAAAGGGACGGAGAGAGAGGGAATGCAAGGGTTACTTCAAATTGGAGAATTCACTATTTATCCCGTTGGGTTGTAAGCTGCCTAAGTGAAATATGAGGTGGTGTTCCTCCAATGTGCATGTGACTCCAATTTGAGACTGAGGACAACTAGTAAATTGGTTGCAATAGTGAACTATTGAGAAGGTCCAAATATGATGTGTAAAGACTGTTTCCAAACTCCTGATGTCAGTTCGGAAGGTAGGTGCAGCAGCACATACAATAAACATACATTTAAGTGTCACAGGTTGGAATGTGAAGAGTTTTGCATGGACACATTGCATGCTGCTGAGACAGACAAAGGCAGTAAACTCAGATAACAACAAAGCGGTAGCATTCAAAACATTTCTGAAGAGAATGTGAGGGGAGGATAATCAAATACTAAATATTGACTTTCACAAAGATCATCATTGTCGCTGAGACTGACAAAGCCGATTTTCCTTGGGTATCTTAATTGCCCCATTCCATCCTCACTACTTTCCCGCTTCCAACCTGAAATCTGTCTGTTTTCCATAAGTACCCCACTTATCGTCAACTCCCCATTCCAATCCAGACAATGTCCTTGTGAACCTTTTCTGAATCCTCGCTTGCTTAATCACACCCTTCATACAGTGTGCAGACTAGAAATAGTACTTCATGTGCAGACTAAACAATTGTAACATGATGTCCCAACTCTTATACTCCATCGCTTAGTCGATGGGGCCATATGCCTTCCTCATCACCCAAGGTTTCTCTGTTTGACAACACACTCATTTCATTATCACCTCGTCTACTGTATCCGATGTTCCAGATGTGGACTCCTGTATATCGGTGAGACCAAGTGCAGGCTCGGTGATCTTTTTGCTGAACACCTCCGCTCAGACTGCCTAAACCTACCCAATCTCCCAGTTGCTCAACACTTTAACTCTCCCTCCCATTCCCACACTGACCTTTCTGTCCTGGGCCTCCTCCATTGTCAGTGAGGCCCAACGCAAATTGGAGGAACAGCACCTCATATTTCGCTTGGGTATCCTCATTGTCATTAAAAACTTAATCAAAGTTGTGTAACGCGATTTCACACACATAAATCCACACTGATCATCCTTAATCAGCCCTTGTCTTTTCAAATGAAAATAAATCTTGTCCTTTCGAATCCCTTCGAATAACTTTCCCACCACTGATGTAATGCTCACCAGCCAGAAGTCCCCGGTTATCTCGGCTGCCCTTTTTAATAAAGGCACAACATTTTGATACCCTCCGATCTTCCAGCACCTCACCTGTAGGTAATTATTAGAACTTAGTCAAATCTACAGAAGAAAAAGGCACTTTGATGACAAAACACGACAATGCACATCTTTCAGAGTTTTTGGAGACCTTAGCTTGACAGGACTCAAGGTACTTCTGCACTTTGAAAACCCAGTGAACAGTGCTTGACAAACATGAAATGCAAATTACAGTAATCAGTCACCTTTGTATCGTAGAAAATTGACAAAAACAGTAATGTGCTGGAATGAAACTCAAAGCTGGGCTGTTCCACGCTCTAATTATCTGCCTGATCTGACACTATTGAATGTGTAGATGGCACTGTTGAATGTATAATGTATGAAGAGTTTTTTGCAGTTTTTGTTTTGCATATATATTTTATTCTGAGTAAAGTTTATTTTTTGAAAAAGAAATGTCAGATGTCTGGGACCAGTAAACACTCTAATGTCATGGTGATGTATTTTTGGTGAACAATCAGTGCTGGGATCACTGAGTTCCCATTAAAAAAAAATGTTGAATTTTAATGAATGTTCCAAACTTTTATTGTATGTTCCAAAACAGTTAACTATTTACAATGTCACTCGGGAATAGATGTTGATACTGTAAGGCAGAGTCCTTACAGTATTTTGCAGTGCAAGCCTGTAGATTTTTAAATCACAAACTGCTGCAGGAGCTCTGCGGGCAGATCTGTGGAGGGAAATGGACAGGTGACGTTTTGGGTTATAGACCTTCTTTAGACTTCTTCAGACTGACATGTCTGTCCATTTCCTTCCGCAGATGCTGCCTGACTGCTTAACCCATGGAATTCCTCCAGCTTTGGTTGTGTCCACTCTTCAGGCATCTGCCGTCCATTGCATCTTAAGGTTTATCGGGATGCACTGCTCATTATTCAATTTCACAATCATGAATACTCAACCCAGATGGGAAGTTTCATTTCTTCCAGTGTTAAACCCCTGTCGCATGGTACGAGTTCATTCCAAGAGTTCTCCCGCGTTTGCCCTGATTTGAACTCGGAGATTTATGGTAAAAGCCACTCATCGGAACTCGGGGCTCTTGTGGACATTTTTCATCTTGTTGAAATATCTTCATGAGTCTTCCTGTGCTTACCTGCCGTTAACGAGTCTTCCCGAGTACCTGCAGTTAGCGCTAAGAGACATCCCCGAGCTCCGACGTACCCGCCATGTTCATTCTCCGTGCTTACCACGAGTTTGTTTTTTTTAAACTCGGGAGTCCTCTTGGAATGAACTCATACCGAGTGCTCTTGGAATGCACTCGCTATTAAAATACATCAACAAACTTCCTTCTGCTCAACTCTGGAAACAGAGCAGGAGGATGAAGAGGAGGTAATCTGGACACCTTCTAATTTACTGGGCTGTCTGTGATGAATTCATCAGACAACAACACTGATAGCCGTGACCAATTCCAAAATCAATAGCTATCCCTATTTTACCGATATGCATTTTTAACAAAACATATACGAATATACTTTCAAACCAAAAAAATGTTTAAAGCAAATTAAAACATGGCAAAATACAGCAAACTGTCAACTGAATATTTTTGAATGTTGTCCAGTTTGAGACCTTATCGTGCTTTTGAGAAAAGGCTTTCAATCGTTCATCTTGAAAGCCGATTACTGTAACAAAGCTGAGTATTTGTTTGTGTGTGTGGATACGTTCTACGATGCAACTGGTCGAAGTTTGTTGTAGTATTTAGTGACATGGCAAATCCCTTTAAGCTTTCCGAGTAAATAAAGCGCCTTCTTTGTGAATGCATCTCTACACTAGACCCTGGACTGGGTCAGCTGAGATATTAATACCAGGAATTTGAATCTGCAATTTACGGAGTACTTTCATTCAAAGCCTGCAGTCTGGTTTAAGAAGATTAAGCTACGTTTTAACTTGTTCTGGGCAACCATAATGTAGGAAGGTGGAAGTTGTTACAACAAGGCAAGCAACAGTTTGATTAGTGTTGTCTCAATGCTGAAATCATGCAAACTAGCTTAATATAAACATTTGGTTAATTGGGTGTAATGCCCCTGTCCCACTTAGGAAACCTGAACGAAACCTCTGGCGCCCCACCCAAGGTTTCCATGCGGTTCCTGGAGGTTTTTGTCCTCTGGCAACGACCTTCAATTAGCATCGCAACCGGCTTCGACTAAAAAATTACCGATTTTAAAAACGGAAACCACTTTCGACCATTAGGGAGACTGCCAAAAACCTCCGGGAACCGCACGGAAACCTTGGGTGGGGCGCAAAGTCTCCAGAGGTTTCCGTTCAGGTTTCCTAAGTGGGACAGGGGCATACGTTATCCAGCAGCTGTTGTCTGGCAGTATTTTCTAACTCCAATCATATTCTGTCATCTATTCTCTGAGAATAGAACTTAATGTTTAGCAATCATTGAAAATTATGTTCTGTTCCATGGCAGTTCAGACCTACCTTTGTTACTTTGCAAAAGTCCCGGGGGTTGCAGAGCTTTGTGGTAAGCTTGGGTCAGGAGAGCCACTGTGCTAGCTGAGGTGCTGTGTTAACGCTCACTGCCACAGCATATCTTTATCAACTTCAGCAGGTGTCCAGCTCTCAGACTGACAGCTTGCCAGAATAAATACGTCAGATTACATTTCATTACCAGGAATTGCAAATGCTGGTTTAAAAAACAACCCTGTGCTGGTGTAATTCAGCTGTCATTTTCAAATTAAATTTAATGACACCTTATTGTCACATATATGTATCTCAGTACAATGAGTGCAGGAAGGAACTGCAGATGGTGGTTTACACCAAAGGTAGACCTAAAATGCTGGAGTAACTCAGCAGGACAGGCAGCATCTCTGGATAGAAGGAATGGGTGATGTTTCAGGTCGAGACCCTTCTTCAGTTACTCCAGCATTTTGTGTCTATCCTGGGTACAGTTAAATCAGGCACCTGTCGTGAGTAACTACTCAGGGTAGTCAGTCAGTCGGCGTTTAAAAAATCTTTAAAACCTCGCATGCGCAGATTATTCTCCTCTCCGGTAGGCAGTCAGTCGACTTTATAAAGTAATTTGTCTTCAAAGCCTTATTTCTTAATAAAGTATTTAAAAACATATACCATATTTCCCAGCAATGAAGCCGCTATTTTTTACACAAAAATAAGGCACGAAAATTTACCTGCGTCATCAGGAACGATGTTGCTGTACTGAGGGATTGGCAAGTCTACCCCTCGTTGCTGGCAGCTGATGGGAAGCGGCTGTAAAGTGGGAAGCAGCTGTAAAATGACAGGGCTGCTGGGAGGGGAGAGTTCCTTTCACAGCGTATGGGGAGTCTGGCCTGGGTCAAAGTCAGTTAAATTTATTCGTCACATGCACCCAAAGGCGCAGTGAAATGAACGGGCAGTAGCATTGAGAAGGAGGGGGTCGTGAATCATGCCAGCAACTCACTCACTGCTGCCGCTGCGCTCCGGGTGCAGAGCCACCACATTGTGGTCGGGGAGGGAAGCACCCATAGTCAGGATCAAACCCTCAGCGCCTTCTGCCGGCCTGCCAAACAGCCAGCCGCAGTGTCCTTTGGCAGCCATTCGTGGGGCACGCAGCCGACCTGGGCGCTACAGCCAGTCCTGTGGCACAGCAGCTAGTTCCGGGCCTTGTAGGCGACCTGGGCGCAACAGCCTGACCTGGGGCAAGCGAGCCAACCTGGGATCTGCAGCCATTCGTGGGGCATGCACCCAACCAGGGCGCTACAGCCAGACCCGGGGCACGCAGCCGACCTGGGTGTCACAGCCAGTCCTGGGGCAAGCGACCTCCAAACTGCAGGTAGTCCTGGGGACACGAGGGTTCTGGGAACTGCAGCCAGTCCCAGTCCCGTTAAATCATTGGACAAAGTCAGCATGGATTTATGAAAGGTAAATCAAGTCTGACAAATCTTATAGAATTTTTCGAGGATGTAACTAGTAGAGTGGATAAGGGAGAACCTGTGGATTTGTTATACCTGGACTTTCAGAAGGCATAAGAGATTCGACAAGGTCCCACATAAGAGATTAGTATACAAACTTAAAGCACAAGGTATTGGGGGTTCAGTATTGATGTGGATAGAGAACTGGCTGGCAGACAGGAAGCAAAGAGTAGGAGTAAACAGGTCCTTTTCAGAATGGCAGGCAGTGACTAGTGGGGTACGGCAAGGCTCAGTGCTGGGACCCCAGCTATTTACAATATATATTAATGATCTGGATGAGGGAATTGAATGAAACATCTCCAAGTTTGCGGATGACACGAAGCTGGGGGGCAGTGTTAGCCGTGAGGAGCATGCTAGGTGGCTGCAAGGTGACTTGGATAGGTTGAGTGAGTGGGCAAATGCATGGCAGATGCAGTATAATGTGGATAAATGTGAGGTTATCCACTTTGGTGGCAAAAACAAGAGGGTAGACTATTATCTGAATGGTGGCCGATTAGGAAAAGGGGAGATGCAACGAGACCTGGGTGTCATGGCTACACCAGCCATTGAAAGTAGGCATGCAGGTGCAGCAGGCTGTGAAGAAAGCGAATGGTATGTTGGCATTCACAGCAAAAGGATTTGAGTACAAGAGCAGGGAGTACAGGGTCTTGGTGAGGCCACACCTGGAGTATTGCGTACAGTTTTGGTCTCCTAATCTGAGGAAAGACATTCTTGCCATAGAGGGCATACAGAGAAGGTTCACCAGACTGATTCCTGGGATGGCAGGACTTCCACATGAAGAAAGACTGGATAGACTCGGCTTGTACTCGCTGGAATTTAGGAGATTGAGGGGGGATCTTATAGAGACTTACAAAATTCTTAAGGGGTTGGACAGGCTAGATGCAGGAAGATTGTTCCCGATGTTGGGGAACTCCAGAACAAGGGGTCACAGTTAAAGGATAAGGGGGAAGTCTTTTAGGACCGAGATGAGAAAATCTTTTTTCACACAGAGAGTGGTGAATCTGTGGAATTCTCTTGAAAAATTATCACTAATGCATCCACTATTTCTGGGGCTACTTCCATAAGTACTTTTGAGATGCAGCCTATCTGGCCCTGGGGATTTATCAGGCTTTAATCCATTCAATTTACCCAACACCACTTCCCAGCTAATCTAGATTTCACTCAGTTCCTCCACCTCATTTGACCCCCGGTCCCCTGCTATTTCCAGCAGATTATGTATGTCTTCCTTAATGAAAACAGAACCAAAGTAGTTATTCAATTGGTCTGCCATGTCCTTGTTCCCCATGATCAATTCATCTGTTCTGACTGTAAGGGACCTACATTTGTTTTAACTAATCTCTTTCTCTTCACATATCTATAAAAATGTTTGCTTTCAGTTTTTATGCTCCCTGCCAGTTTTCTTTCATAATCTATTTTCACTTTCCTAATTAAGCCCTTTGTCCTCCTCTGCTGGACTCTGAATTTCTGCCAGTCCTCTGGTAGACTGCTTTTTCTGGCTAATTTGTGGCTTCATCTTTTGTTTTGATACTATCCCTGATTTCCCTTGTTATCCACGGATGCACTACCTTCCCTGATTTATTATTTTGCCAAACTGGGATGAACAATTGTTGTAGTTCATCCATGCAGTCTGTAAATGCCTTCCATTGCATATCCACCGTCAACCCTTTAAGAATCAATTGCCAGTCTATCTTGGCCAATTCATGTCTCGAAACATCACGTCATGAAGCGTCACGAAGCAGGTCAATCTCATACCAGCCTGAATATGAGTCCACTTAGTATCAAGTACTGCCGACTGTGACATTCAAAAATGTCTGTTGCCACAGTCGACCAAGGGAGTTCTGGAACTGGATGCAGCAGAAGCGAGCCAACTTGGGTGCACAGGCGATCTGGGAACTGCAGGTCCTTTGGCCCACTGTGTCCGCGCTGACCAGCAATTATCTGTACACGAGCACCAACCGACACACTGGGGACAATTTACAATTTACTGAAGCACTTAACCTACAAACCTGCACATCTTCGGAATGTGAGGCAAGCGAGCTGACCTGGACGGTACAGCCATTCCCGGGCGGTTTTACTGTAACATGTTTCACAAAACATGGGGGGTATTGTCCCCCACCTCTCAAAACATGGGGGGGGACAACAGATTAGATATTAATAGTAAGATTAAATGAGAACTTACCAGTTTGAAGTTTGATCTTTATTTTATGAGGAGTTACGATGAGCGATTAAGTGAAGAAGTCCCATCAGACGCATGCGTGTCAATCTTCAAAGCAGTGGTGTGAAATCACAGATAACAGTAAATGAAGTGACATAGTCAGATTAGAGAACTAGAAGTACCGGATGACCTTGATGATATGAGGGTTGGGAGCGGTGGGCACGTATTCGCTCATCGTAATTCCTCATAAAATAAAGATCAAACCTCAAACTGGTAAGTTCTCGTTTAATCTTACTATTTTACTTCGAGTCGCGTAAGTGATTCCGTGAAGGTTTCAAAGCTCTGTGATTTCATGCCATGGAAAAGTCCACACAAACACAACTGCATTAATTGACAACAGTTTCTTTTAAGAGAAACATTGATAATGCATACAGACATGACATGAATTTAAAACATGCTGATGCAAATAATAATAATAGTAACCCCTGTCATCCGGGAGGAACTATAAAATAAAACCTAAAATAGAGCTGGCAAATACCCCCGATCTGGCTATGGGTTAGTATAAATGTTTGGAAAGCTAGCTTATTAGACCATCCTGCAGTTGCTAGGATGTGGTCCAGCGGAACGTACATAACCCTTGCTGCTGATGTTGTAGCATCCCTGGTGGAGTGGGAAGAAAAATATTATTATCTACTCCTGCATAAGCCAAAACCCCATTTTAACTACCTGAAGATGGTCTGAACTGATACCTTCTTATGAGGTTTTTCGTAACTAACAAACATTGCTGGTATCAGAGCCTCTAATGCTGTAGGTGACCTTGACGTATTGTTGTAAATGTGTGACCACACATAACCGAAGGTTCATAGGGTCTGCCTTGAGAACTAGTTTGAAACCTGATGCCCCGGCCTGCTCTACATAATTAAATCATAAACGCGAAATATATTATTTGCAGGTGTAACCATCCTGTCCAGTCGCAATTTATGTAGTGAGTGGACCCGTTGCGCTGAGACCAGTGCCCTGAGGATAACTACCTTATGAGAGCCAGGCCAAAGATAAGGATGTAGCTGGAGCCCCCCTGGTGAAGTAGTGTTAACACAATGTCAATATCCCATACTTCCGTGTGCTTGGGTCTGGAAGAACTCGTGTTAAAGATTATCCATTTATAAACTGGATATCAGAGGGTGAGACCCCACAGAGTGGGTCCCGCTCGTTGCAGGAAATATGATGAGAAGGCCCGTTGGGCTCAGCTAATGGTTTTATAACGTAATTTATTGTCAAGGATCCATTTGAAATGAACTCCAAGACGTCAGTAATCCGTGCCGTATTATATGTAACATAGTATTTAAATAAAATGCTTCCCATCTCCTGAAGAGGAAATGTACTGATTTTTCGGTGCTACCCCTGCACTGCAGTGAGCACATGCATGGTCTGCAAGTCAATGAATTGATTTTATCATGCAGAGGCTGGTTTACCGAGGTACATGCTGAACCAGCAATTGTATGTTTAGAATAACCATATAAGGTTCTATTATATTCCCAACATAAGCGGAACCACAGCTGCACAAGCCAGTTAGACAGTACAAAAACTGTTGAAGTGGGATCTTGCTGGATTTATTGCAAGACCTGACTGATGAGGCAAAATAGAGAAAAGACATAAAAAAACATTCCTCCCCCATGCAGCGAGGATGTATCTCTCGCCACTGTGAACCTCATATTTTTGCAACCGGCGAATGAACCTGGATACAAACATAACGATATTTGGTGTTCCATCGAACCATAATGTCTTAAAAGATTTTGTGATCCAACATCCATTCTGTGTTGTCATTGATTTTACATGGTGATACACTAGCGCCAAATGAGATTAGGTAAATATGACTGGAACGTTGACTGGATTGCACCCATGTGACTAACATATGCCACCACCACAGTGTATCAATTTGGAATTGAGCATGCAAATTATGCATATTCGCACAATAACTCTTTAACCCATAGAATGCACATAGTGTCTAGAAATAGTTGATACCAATAACTGGAGAATTGGTAACTCATGCGAATCCCTTCTGCCTCCGTGACTAAAGATGGCATTCATATATTTTTCTTTTTTGAGTACTGGCGTCAGTTTTGTAATATAACTGAAGATTTGGTAATAGCATAGGTCTGTTAACAATGACCTATATGGCACCCAAGAGGTTACTACTTTGCACGTTGTAAGTTCTGATAATGCAAAGGTGCAACTTACACAGCTGAAACACAGCTGCTATATTGCCAATTACACTTGATGAATAGAAGGCTGCTTCATAACAACAAGGTTGTTACAGGCTTCCATTGTTTCCAATCTCTTGCCCCAGGGCGGAGTCACAGACAAATTAATAATTAAAGGTAAACCCCAATAATCAATAAAGATAGTTGGATCAATCTATATTTAACTAGGTGGATGAGGAACATCAATTTCTCAATTATAGTTTGCAACTGAAACAGTAGATTTTTAGCAAAAGATAGCATTTTGAATATCATCCAGATAAGCCAGAACAAGTGTTTTTGAGCTTTTGGCAGTCCAAGCACCGGTTTTATTATTTGGTAAATAACCTGGGAGCTGAAGTTAGCCCATTTTGCAACGCTTTAATTGTTATCATTGTCCCATTCAGATACATTTCAAATGTCTCCGGTGATCCCTGAGAATGGAAATCAGTTGCTTAACAGTAACAAAATTCCATATTCTGAAAAATCTCTGTTGCACATGTGAGACATCCTCCACTGTTCACAATGAACAGGCCACACCTGCCATAATTCCGTGCCCATCTCAAACGACAACTCTGACTAGATTCCTGAACCTGTCTCAGAAGGTAATTCTGGCCATAAACTGAACCTGCCTTGAAGACAACTCTGGCCATAATACTGGGCCTGCCTTGAAAGACAACTCTGGTCATATTTCCGAGCTTGTCTCGGCAGGCAATCCTGGCCGTAATACTGAGCCTGCCTCGAAAGACAACTCTGGCCCCAATTCCAAGCCATGCTTGGAACCCTTGTACTGTGCAAAATAAACCAATCACATGTTATCATTTCAGTTTATAAACAGATCTGAATCTCATGTTATCATTGTCATTTGTACAAAACACAATTGTAAATATTACCAACTTATAAATGGTCCACATACCCCATGTTTCGGAAGAACCAGACCCACCTACCTCCATGGCTACCGGTGGTCATATGGTAAGCCTAAAGGCCCCATGATGTGGGTTCTATTCCCATCCTTGATTGGAGAGTAGGACTGGTAGGGTGTGTGGATTCCATATTTCCTGAGACAGGCTTGGACCTTGGCCTGAAAGGACCGCTACCCAGTTTTCAAGCTGCCATCAGCTGCAGTGAACTGCTTACTGCCAATGAGGCGGGGGGTGTATTGTTGCCGAAACGATGAAGCTTTGTTCGTCGTTGGTACCTTGATTAGTCCGACAGCTTTTGCTTCCTCATCCAGTATACCTGTTGGATAAGTCTTACCTGAAGAGAAGCTTCGGCAGCTAGTTTCATTTCTGCAATGTCACCCCTGATAGCGTTGTTCACTGCCAGCCATGAGGGGAACTGTGGGCCCTTCCGGGTTTTCTGCCCACGGCAGTAACCCTTTTGTTTGCGAGTATTTCCTTGGAGCCATATGCATGTGCTCCAGTATGTTCCACGGACGTACTCCGAATTTGAAGTCAGTTACACACTAACCATTCGCACTCCTCTCCACAGAGAGGGAGATTCGGAGGCAGCCATGAAAACTGGTGCTGCAGCAGGCCCCTAAGGTTACCTGTGGTGACATGGCCCCTCCTGCGGACCTATATCAGGATTTTTGCTCTAAGTCAGACAGAACTGACCCCAAATGCTCCCCTCCTCAGAGAGGGAGACATTGTGCAGCATTGTAGCATGTGCCATTGTCGTGGGCCCCCGATGAAACCCACGGTGATATAACTCCCTCCTTTGGAGATATCCTCTCCATCAGGTGCTCCATGGGGGTTAGAACATTCAAAGACGTTACCCATTGAAGGAGGCGATCCTCTCCATCAGGAATCCTCCTGGCCTGATTCGTTTGAGTTAACGGGCCATAGGAACTTTGGTCTTCCCTACGCTCACCTCCTTAGTGATGGAGATATAATATCATGGCTTACCCTCCAAGCGGGGTTACCTAGGTGCAACCGGCACCAGTCTGAAGCCGCTGGCTCCACCGCCAGTGACTCGGAAGGTGAATTCAACCGCCGCCCGCTACCCGCACTTCCGCAGTCTCCGTAGCGGGTTCCCCATGGTCCGTGGCTGGGATTCCCCGAGGTCATGACCGGGATTCCCTGCGGTCCATGACTGGGATTCCCCGCGGTCCATAAAGGTTTCCCCACGGCCCGTCCGGACTTTGCCCCGAAATCCACGAGGAAAGCTCTGTAAGGAGAGATTCCTACAAAAAAATACTTAACCTGGGAATAAGTCTGACACTTAACTTACCGCTGGAAGGAGCAGCGCCTGCCAGTCGGTCATCTCGCCATGCACTAAGGCGTAATGACACCCGTGCACTCTGACGGGACTTCTTCACGGAATCACTCACGTGACTCCGAAGTAAAAAGAAGACTCTTCTTTGACTTCAACAAGCTGACAATAGTGACAACTTTTAATTTAGTTTGTTTAGGAAAGACAAAGTTCATGTCCTCAACTTCAGCCTCAATATCTCATATCTCACATTATCAGAGGGTGAAATTTAATTAATTAAAAGTCCATGCAGGTTAATTGTCATAAATTCTGACTTTGGAGCTTAGCTTCCAGTTCCAGTTGCTACACAATGTTTCACTGGTCCCATGACTTGATGTGAGCTCCCTGCCTAGCTAGCCTGAAACAAAACGCGCGATTGGTCAATTGAGGTTTTTCCTCATATTTTGAAAATGTGTGCAGATTTTGGTCTTGACGAGTTATAGGTATAATTTCTATAATATTTTTACACAATATGTGATAAATACAGGTAGGTACGTGATTTGGGTCACGAAATGAAACGAGAAAGCACCTCGGCCCACGGTCTATTTATTGCTAACGTGGAGATTGAGAAATTCTTGATTAGTCCGTGTGCAAAGGGTTATATGGATAAGGTAGGAGAAGTTGAGAGAAAAAGATAGATCAGCCATGATTGAATGACAGAGTAGATTTGATGGGCCGAAGGGCTGAATTCTGCTCCACTGACTTATGAATTTATGATGAGATTAAGGAGTATGGATCAGCAGAGTTTACTAAGAGTAAGTTGATTTTCATTGGTTTAGCTTATTGTGCTTCCATTAGTAATTTTGTCACAGAAAATCAAAGTATACATGATTGAAACTTAATATTCCTTGAATATTTCTGTCTAGTTATGGATTGAATATCTAGATAGGGTGAAATCTTTGCAGGCTGAATGTCCAACCCAGGACAACAGAAAATTGAAAGAGTTTTGCAGCACGGTGGCGCAGTGGTAGAGTTGTAGACTTACAGTGCCAGAGACCTGGGTTCAATCCTGACTGTGGGTACTGTCTGTAGATTTTGTTTGTACATTATCCCTATGACCTCCGTGGATTTTCTCTGGGTGCCTCGTTTTCCTCCCATACGCCAAAGGTTTGTTTGGCTTGGTAAAATTGTAGATTGTCCCTAGTGTGTGTAGGATAGTGTTAGTGTTCTGGGATCGCTGGTCGGCATGGACTCAGTGGGCTGAAGGACCTGTTTCCGCGATGTATCCCTAAACTAAAACTAAAGTTGGTTAAACATGATTGATGGGATGTGCAAATGCATATGTTGCAAGGGGAAGAATAGCGAGGGCTAATTACTAGTAAATAGCGATGTGGACTGTACTAATATGGTGACAGGGAACCTAACACCCAAGTTTCAAGAAATTCATTGATTATAGTATGGCGTGCACCCATCATTGTAACAGAAAATTGGATCTACTGTCAACTAAATTAGATCTGTGGATAATCATTTTATTCTGAAATCAAGAACTAATTTGTCACATAATTAATTATTTCTGTAAGCTCCATTCTGGAATCAAGCCCGAGTTTTACTGTTAATCAATTGTCTGTGCATTCGTGTCAGAAGCTGTAAAAGCAAATGTAAAAGCTGTACAAAAGTTGTGCTCAGGAGATCAGCTTTGACTAGTCTCCTGGTAAGCACCAGTTTTAATAAATCACCCGTTACTTTGAATAGCGACTCCACATGGCCTTTCCATTTGCTCTAACAACATACAAGCCGTTTCCATGGACAATTCTACAGGCCAAACATTAATTTTAAAGTTGAGAATAATCTGTGATTTAACAATGTCCTGCAAAATACAAAGTACTGGAATAACTCAGTAGGTCGGGCAGCACCTGCGGAGGGAATAGACTGGTGACATTTCGGGTTGGGACTTTGATTTAGACTGATTGTAGCAGAATAAAAACTAAATCCAAAGCTAAAACTGTCCAAAAACTCTTCATACATTCTCAGTATTATACATTCAACAGTGTCATACAGAATAGTAAGATTAAACGAGAACTTACCAGTTCAAAGTTTGATCCTTATTTTATGAGGTGTTACGATGAGGGATTACGTGAAGCACACCAGAGCGCATGCTTGTCATACTTCAAAGCCACGGCGCGAAAACACAGAAACCCAATAGCCGAAGTAACATAGTAAGGCTTTTAGAAGACTAGAACTACCAGATGATCCTTTAGATTATGAGGGTGGGAGGGGAGGGCACGGAATCCCTCATCGTAACTCCTCATAAAATAAGGATCAAACTTTGAACTGGTAAGTTCTCGTTTAATCTTACTATTTTACTTTGGAGTCACGTGAGCGACTACATGAAGATTTCAAAGCTCTGTGATTTCATGCCGTAGATACAGTTCCATACGACACACTGCCTTGGTTGACACCGGATAACCAAATAATGTATTAAACATTGCTTAATTTATACAATCAATGGCTTAAACAATAAAAATGTTCACAACAGTAATAACCCCTCTTTCGCTGGGGAAATTACAAAGGAGTATTCAAACAGAACCCAAAACTGCTTGCCCAATCTTTGCATTGCGAGGACAGGTTTGTCATAAACCCTAAAAGGTTCCTTAACTGGACTATCCTGCGGTGAGGAATTGGTCTAATGGCACGTCCTTACGCCTTTGCTGCCGCCCTGGTGGAGTGATTTAAACACATCAGTGTCTACTCCAGCAAAAAGCAAACCTGCTTCAGTCATCTAGCAATAGCTTGTACTGACACCTTTATATGAGGTTTTATGTGGCTGATGGCCATCGCTGTTTCAGAGCCTCTGAGACTCTTGATGACTTTGATATTATTAGCTCAGATGAGTAATTACATATAGTCTTAGATCAATGGGTATAGTTTAAGCTTATTTTGGTTCCAACCATCCCTGGCCTGCTCTGTTTGATTAGATCATATGCATAAAACACAATATCACCTACAGAAAAATGCATGCTGTCCAGTCATAACTTTTGCAATATTTGGACCCATAATGCTGCCACTAGCACCATGAACATGATCACTTTGAGCGTTAACTTCCGGAAAGGCAGAGATGTAATTGGAGCCCATTGCCAAAGCAGTGTGAGAACTATGCTAACATCCCAGATTTCTGAATATGTATGTCTGGGAGGGTTTTCGTTAAAATACTTCCTATGAATCGGCCAACAATAGCTGAGATCCAACAGAGTGTTGTCCGGACCCTTGCCCTAAGTAGGGGGACAAAGTACTTCTAGTACTATAAATGGCACTATAGCTTAACTGCTGGTCAAAATGCAATGTAGCCAGGAACTCCAATACATCCGGTATAACTTATGATAAGCTATATTTAACTGTAAACAGGACATCTCCCATTTCTTAATATGAGATACATTTTAAAAAAAAAAATTTTTTTTAGTACTATCTCTCCAGACCATCGTAATCACATCAACGGTTCTACTCAATAGTCTGAGTCCCTGGAACAGTCTGGTCAGAAGATACAAATCAATAAATTAATATGCACATGTAAAGAGGAACTTTCCTCCTGTCCCAGTGTGAACCAACAAGTTACTGTAATTGGGATGATCATGAATGCTGTATCATCCGTCTCAACCCAATGAGACCATGCTGCATGGACCAGTTTAGAACCCACTAAACATCTAAGTGTAGTCACACTCTATTTTGGTGAGACCTTGATTGAATGAGGAAGAAATGGGGAAAGCGTAAAAACATACATCCACAATGTAGCGAGAATGTATCCTCCGCTACTGCCCCTAGATTCTTTTCCCATGCCGAATACAGGTACTGGTAATTTAACTCAGATGCAACAGATCAATGTCTGGCAATCCATACCGGCTAACAATGATTTTGAAACTTTTGGATTCTTAATTCATTTTTTGTTTGTCATGGAATTTACATGACCTGGTGTCTGCAACTTTTGCATTATCTCTATCTGAGAGGTAGATATCTGAGACCCAGATGTTCCTTGAATTGCACCAGTGCCAGATGAGGCCAGGCACTATATCCTGAAAAAGATCCGAATTCAGTTATTAATTTTAATAAATTTTGGATACTAATTTTCGGTTTTGTGATATAAAGTAATACATCATCCACATATAAGGAGATTTTATTTTCAGTATCTCTGGTATCATACCCATATATTTCAGGATGAGATCTCACCCACTGAGCTAATGGTTCTATTGCAAGTGCAAACAGTAGTGGGGATAAAGGGCAACCTTGTCTACATCCTCGAGATGAACTGAATTTAGTTGATAGCATTTGATTTGTTATTATTCTGGCTGTTGGGTTAGTGTATAATAATTTGACCCAAGTAAAGAACTTCTCTCCCAATTTAAAAGTATCCATAACCGAAAACAAATAGGACCATTCCACCTGATCGAAGGCTTTCTCCGAATCTAACGAAATAACTACTAGAATTTTTTTAATGCCTCTTTTCGAATATATAATATTGAATAAGCGTCTCAGGTTATATGAGGAATATCATTTTGGTATAAATCCTGTTTGATTGGGATGAATTAATTTGTTAATAACTGTGCTTAGCCTTTGTGCTAGTATTTTAGTTAGTATTTTAGTTAGTATCAGTATTTAAAAGAGCTATAGCTCTAAATGATCTTGGTTCATCCAGATCTTTGTTTATTTTAGGTATTAGTGTTATAATAGATTCATTTAATGTTTCTGGTAGTTTCTGCTGTGTATATATATATATATTCATATAATGTTTTCAGGCATGGTGCAATCAGATCATAAAATGTTTTATAAAATTCTGAGCCAATACCATCTGGTCCCGGTGTTTTACCATTTTTTAATGATCTAATAGATTCTTGGATTTCTTTTACTGAAATTTCAGCATTTAATGATTCTCTATTTTGTGAATCCAACCCATTCAGATTACATTTTTTTTTAATGCTTCTATTCCTATCTTGTTTTCTATTGTTTTAGCAGTGTATAAGTTTTTATAATATTGCAAAAATCTCTCATTAATATCTTTAGGTCGTATTAAAAGTTTGCCATTATGTGATTTAATCCTATGGATTATTTTTTCTCCTTCCATCTTCCTTAATTGGCGAGCCAATAATTTTTGAGGTTTATCTCCAAATTCAAACTGTAATTGTTTAGTGTATTGATAAAGTTTTACAACTTGATCTGAATATATTTTATTTAATTTATATTTCAGTGCTGCAATTTTATTATGTATTTTTATGGATGGATTAGCTACATTCTCTGTACCTAATTATTTAATCTCCTTTTCTAGTTCCTGTTGATCCCTTCGATTCTTTTTATTATAAAATGCTTGAGAGGAGATCATAATTCCACGGAGATATGCTTTAAAAGTTTCCCATAATAAGGAACAAGATATTTCCGGTTTATCATTTATTTCAAAGAAAATCTTGATCTGTTCTGTAATATATTCCTGAGTTATTTTGTTTTTTTAAATTTGTGGATTAAATCTCCATTGTCCCCGTTTTTCTGTTTTACCATTTATTTTAATCTTAAATGTTAAAGGTGCATGATCTGAAATTATAATATTGTGATATTTATAATTATAAGTGAGTGAAATAAGTTTGGCATCGACCAAAAAGTAATCTATTCTTGAGTAGGTTTTATGTACCGGTGAATAAAAGGAGTATTCTCGTCCAGTTGGATTTTCTACTCTCCAAACATCTTTAATACTAGTAGTTTCCATATATGCATTTAATAAGTCACTGGAATGGGATTACATTTTCCTTTGTCTTGTAGATCTGTCTAAGTAAGGATCTAATGTACAATTTAAATCTCCTCCAATTATTAGGTTATATTGTGTTATTTCCGGGATATTGTTAAATATTTCCTTGAAAAACAATGGACTATCAAAGTTTGGTCCATATACATTAACAAAAATCATTTTTTGTGCATTTAATTCTCCTATTACAATAATGTATCTGCCATTGTTATCAATTATAGTTGATGTATGTTTGAATAAAATGCCTTTACAAAATAATATTGCTATACCTCTTGATTTGTGTGTAAAAGAAGAATGATACGTTTTATCTATCCATTTAGCTTTCAGCCTATGCTCAGCATCTTTTTGTAAATGAGTTTCTTGAATAAAAATTACATCAGCTTTAATTGCTTTTAAATGTGCTAATACTTTACCTCTCTTAATTGGTTCATTAATACCTTTAACGTTCCAGCTGCAAAAAGGTTATTCCTTCATTCCCCATATTCATTTTTAAGTCTTGCATCTTTTGTCTATGGGGGTCTGTAATAGAGCCAATGGTTCAGCCCGAAAGACCCGACCTTACACCCGAACACCGAAAAGATGAATTTTAAGTCCCTTGAATGCCTCTCACGTGTATATCTCCTTTGATCCAATATATAACTCCATTCAAACTGAAAAAAACAATAATAGTTTATAAAAGAAAAGAAGAGAGAATAGATTAAGAGGTTAGTATAGTGCACAAAGGAGGAAAAAATACATCTAGTATTATTGTAGTTGGTGCTAGCCATACTAGCATAGTTAACCATCTACCGACTTCCGTAGTTGATGTTACTAACTTAACCAGCTCCCTGGTTTTTTGGAATTATTATTCCATAATGATATTTTACTGGGGGATATTAAATTTTAAAATATTCGGATTATAATAATCGAAAAAGTGAGAATACATATATTTAAAACTTATTTGAAAATCTAATTATAAAAAAAACACACGAAAAGAAAGGAAAATAAAAAATAAAAATGAAAATTACTGGTATAAAAGAAAAGTTTCCAAGGGGGACAAATGAAATCAGGCTCTATATTTGAATCTAATCATTCCAATATAAATGAACATTAGTCATTATTAATAATGATTAATTCTAATTAATAAAAATGACACGGTATAATTTTAATATTTATTAGTTATTATATTAGTAGTGTAGTTAATGTCATAATAATTAGCTCTGATTTGTGAAAATACCACAGTATAATTTTAATATTTATTAGTTGTTTGTATTAGTAATGTAGTTATATTAATTATTAGTATCCATGTGAGGGTTTCCGATCCACATCTTTCTCCAGCTTCCATCCAGCACTATCCAGTTCCATTCGGTCCTGCAAAGTCTTGTAAAGTCTTGCAAAGTCTTGTAAAGTCTTGTAAAGTCCTGGAAAGTCAGTGTATTCGATGATGAGGCCTTCTCAGGTCTTAATCTTCCGGGCAAAGTCCAGCGCTTCCACAGGATTGGAGAAGAAATATTCCTTCTTGTTAAAAGTAACTCTTAGAGTAGCTGGGTAAATCAGTCCATATTGCAAGTTTTCCACCCCCCTCAGGAGACTTTTAGTCTCATTAAATGCTTTTCGTTTTCTGGAGACTTCTGCTGGACAATCTCGATAAATGCTGATCTTGTGTCCTTCAAATACAAGGTTTCTGTTTCTCGATGTTTTTTGCATTATCTCCTCCAAGACGTAGTCATATTGTACCTTTATTATCATTTGTCTTGGGGGAGCATTTGGTCTTGTCTGACGTCTCATCACTCTATGTGCTCGGGCTAGCAAAGGCTTTTGTTCCAGAGATAAAACATTTTGCAGTAGATTCGCAGTAAATTCTCGGGGATCTTCATCTTTCTCTCCCCCTTCAGAAATACCCGCCATTCTTAGGTTTTGTCTTCTCTGGCGACCTTCTAGTTCAGTACATTTCTTGGTTATTTCGGTCAATAAATCCTTTAGACGTTCATTTTCTGTAACAAGCTTTGCTGTAGTCCGAGCACTTATATCGGCTAGATCTTCAAGGCTTTTTATACCAGCCGTTTGTTGGTCCAGTGCCTTCTCCACAGGATTCAGCCTTTCTTCAAAATCAGTTTTCACCTTTTCAATCTTATCATTCATCTCCTTTGACATTTCACTCATCATTTCTGCGATTTCTTTCTTCAAATCTTCCGATATTTTCTTGGCCTTGGTATTAATATTGGAATTAATTTCAAGTTTCAATTCTTTCATTTCAGTGTTCATCTGGTTTATTTCCTCCTTTAAACCAGCAATTTCACGTGAAATAAAAGTTTTAAGTTCTTCACTTTCCGTTCTTTTCGCCGTTCTTTTCATAACATCTTCCTGGGATGAGGTCCTACCTGAGTCCGAGGCTTCAGTCAGGCCTTCTCCCGGTCTCTGCCTGGTAGATCGACTTTTCGATTTTTCAGATGGGCTGCGCTGTGTAGACATAACTAGTCGCGCGTCTGATGACGTCATTCACAACAATCGGTGCAGAGACGGCAGGCAGCAGGCAGCAGGCAGCAGGTCGGTCCGTGAATCCCCGTTTCTTTTCCCGTTTTTTGCGAGGAGCTGGCTGGCGTTATCCTATAGCCCTCCATAGCGCCACCGGAAGTCGCAAGGCAGCAACTCTACCGCTGCACCGCCATGCCACCATTAGCCCTTAAATAACAGTATTGTACACTTATAGCAGGTTCAGGCCCAATTGGCCAGCCGTCACTTCTGGGAATTTTGAGGCAAAGGAATGGATAGAGCTAATCAGCTCTTCCAGGGTCAGTGGTTGGGCCGAACTCTCCCATTTGCTGTCCTCCAAGATCTCCATGATAGAGGATGGGAGGCTACAACCTTTCTGTCATTCAGACCATCAGAGAAGATCTGCAGATCATCAATATGTCTGCCTGTGGAAATATTACTTAGGTGTTCTCTTCCTTATGACTGTGGATCACAGAGCATCCCCCCCCCCCCCCCCCCCCCCCCCCCCCCCCTCCCCCCCCCCCCCCCCCCCCCCCCCCTTCAACCTTTGGTGAACCCAGTGAACACATCTCTCCCTGCTCCATGGAGTTGACTTTAGGTCGTAAGATGATTTTGGAGATTTCTGAGGCAAAATCTGTGGCTTATTGGCTCTCTGTTCCTCACATTTACTCTCTCCTCAACTGCAGAAGGTGGAGTTGCTGCAAGTTTGTCTGAAGTTGGTACAATTCCCTCTGACCCCATTATACTTTCCTAGGGAAAGGAGAACACCTTAATGTTTACCTTAGCGCTTCCCACTAGTGTATCGGGCAGTCAAAAAGGGTTTCAGAGTTCTCCAACCTGTGTAGTCCCTTTTTTGTTCCTCGACATTCTGTAGGGTCAGCGGTTTGACATTTAAATTCCGTATCACCCTGCCTGCCCTCAGGTTATAAGGTCTTACGTGACAGCAGCAGAATTTGGCCATCCTGCACATTAAGCCTACTCCATCGTTCAATTATGGCTGATCTATCTCTCCCTCCTAACCCTGTGGTTCTATTGTAGGTGACAGGAACCCCAATGGAAGCGGGGGTAAGAGATTACCAATGGCGTGGTGTTGGTATTTCTGACCATGACGGACTTCTACGTGAAGTGGAAGTCTGCCCGGTCTCGACCAGGTGAATTGCAGCCATGCTCTGCATGCAGGGGTTGCTGAAAGTGTCTTTGATCGTCTCCATCAGGTGCCTGGAGGTGCTGTCCAATCTGTTGTGATCATCCAGCCGCATCGATGGTGCAGGTGAAGTCACTGGCTGGAACGACCAACTGGGATGTCACCAACAGCAGTGAGAGCTGCTGGAGGATGGCAAACCAATCGCCCCGCACAGGCAAGGTGTGCTGATTGATCAGCCTCAGCGGAGAGCCACAGTGCACTACATCCATCACAAGGAGACATACCCCCAACCACCTCCCTGATTTTGTGATTGAGAAATTGCAGGATCCCCAGGTCGGAAGCAAGACCATTTGGCTCCCGACCATACCGCCGATCCATGTGGACACCATCACGATCACCTCCAACACCTGCAGAGGAGTAACAGCCCATACTCTTGTAGAAAAGTCACATCTGCTTTGATTTTGGCAAGGTACTGCAATGCCTTAACACATTGCACACTGTTGTCATTGACTTTCGATTGCTGACCCTCCAACACTCCTGCAGCCCCTGTAAAGACATTAACTGCATCTGCAGACAACCCATAGAGGGAGCCACTGTGCAGCTCTCTGCAGCAAATTTAATAGTAAGATTAAACGAGAACTTACCAGTTTGAAGTTTGATCTTTATTTTATGAGGAGTCGAGTTGAGGGACTACGTGAATAGAAGCCCGTACAGCCGTTGGTGCGTCAATCTTCAAAGCAGCGGAATGAATTCACAGCTAACAATGACCGAAGTATAACGGTAAGATGATAAAACTAGAACTACCAGATGAGATCTATGAGGGTGGGAGCGGAGGGCACGTAGTCCCTCAACTCGACTCCTCATAAAATAAAGATCAAACTTCAAACTGGTAAGTTCTCATTTAATCTTACTATTTTACTTCGGAGTCACGTGAGTGACTACGTGAAGACTTCAAAGCACTGTGAATTCACGCCGCAGACTCAAATCCGCCGTTCACACTGCCTGGATTGACTCAAAAGTCGTTAACAATCAATCATGCATCAGTAATACATTTGTTAAATGGAATAACAGTTTATGTACAAACAAATCATAACAAACCCCTCTAACTCAGGGGAAAAGTGTAACAGTACTGACACTAGAATCAGCAAACACCCCGAACCTTGAAATCGGCTTGTGATAAAACCTCTGAAAATTAGCTCACTGAACCATCCTGCGGCCGCGAGGACCTTGAAATCGTTTGCACCGACACCTTACTGTGTGGTTTTTTGTGACTAATAAACAAACCAACTCTGTTTCTCTCAGAGGTTTAGTAATCTCAATGTAACGAGATAAATGTGAGACTATACAGAAGCGATCATCTGCGGAGTATGCTGAAAACACAATCTTACATCCTGTCATGCCTCTTTTATTATGTTTAAGCAATCATAGACATAAAATATAATGGCATCAGCCGACACATGCATTCTATCTAGCCGTAGCTTTTGCAACATTTATACACGTTGAGCTGAAACCAACGCCATAAGCATGACCACTTTCATAGATAATTTGGCTACTGATAGGCTTGTAACAGGAGCCCACTGGCGACGAGCCATAAAAACTTCACTCAAATTCCAAATACCGGCATACCTGGGTTTAGGAGGATTAAATTGAAAAAACTCCCTTCATGAATTGTGAAACTAACGGATGTCCCTACTGTATGCAATTCTGCATTCATAGATAAATAAGACAGAGCACTTCTGGCTGAATTAATCGCACTGTAACTTAATTTTTTCGGTCAATTAAAGAGTTGACAAACTCCAATACATCCGTGATCCCTGCAGTGTGATATACAATATCCTGCTGTAGGCAGAATTGCTCCCACTTGCTTATATAGGTGATATATTGCTGCTGTGTACTATCCCTGCAGGTCGACGTGAGAACATCCACAGTCCGATGAAACAGTCCTCTCCCCAGGTATGGCCTCCTTAAAAACTGCAATTAACAGATCAATACGATGCTATAAAGGATGTTGATCCCCAGTGACTGGATTTACCAGCAGATTTTTATTCTTGGGCATAAGCATGTAAGGCTCCCTAGCCATTTGTAATACAACGGGAAACCATGCCCGTGTAGGCCAACCTGACACTATCAATACCCCTGAAGCGGAGTCCTCCTTGATCTTTTGCAAACATCTGCTGATGAGACAGAATGGAGGACATACATACACAAACATTCCTCCCCAATGCAGCGAAAATGCATCCACTGCTACTGCCCCAGAATCTGTTACCATGAAACATATCTAGTTAACTGATGATTTAATTGAGATGCAAACAAGTCAATATCTGGCAATGCATACTGATCAATCATTTGGTTAAATACATCCTGATTTAACATCCATTCAATGTTGTCATTAAACTTACGTGACCTCTTCCTGGCAAATAAAGTGCTGAAAGCCAGATATTTTGGTCAATACACCAGCTCCAAATCTGGTTAGCCAGTCTATCACAAGACTGTGACTTAACTCCACCCATGTGGTTTACATATGCCACTGCTGTGGTGTTGTCAATCTGACCTGCACATGCATATCCCTCCTTGTAGAACAATAAGCTTTGAGCCCATACCAGGTGCCCAACAACTCTAAATAATCAATCCCTCTTAATTGAGGAAGCGATGTCACATCATCCACATTCCATCCGCCTCCACAACTAGAAGACATATCTGTTGCACCCCAACCCAGTGCACTTACATCAGTCTGTAATATCAGTGACGGTGATTCCACCAAAACCTTCCTTAAATTTTTGAAACATGTACTATCCACCATTGTATGTCAGCAATCGCCCCAGCTGACAACGGCATAGGCCTATCAAAAATGGCCCCTTTGTATGCTCAGTGCCTGTTCCTTTGATAGTTGTAATTGTTGATAATGCAGAGGACCATACTGCACAGCTGGAAAGGCTGCAAAAACTTCCCAATAAAGCTGGCTACTTGTCTAATCGAAGGCCGTTGTTCTCCAACGAGATTAACACAGTCCTCAATTAACTGATTCAATTTAGCCCTGGGCAAAGTTACCAACATGTGATTGGAATTAATGGTAAATCCCAGATAATCAATAATTTGGACTGGTGATAATTTAGATTTATCTGGGTGAATAACAAATCCCATTTGTTCAAAAGTGATTGTAACAACTGAAACTGGATGATTGAGTTTCAGCATGAGTCTTTCCAACTATCAGAATATCATCTAAATAGGCCATTACCACATGCCCCTGAGCTCTAAGTAATGCTAACACAGGTTTTACCAATTTAGTAAATAATCTAGGAGCTGAAGTTAATCCATTCGGCAATGTCCTGAATTGCCACAGCTCAGTCATCCAAATAAATTTCAAATATCTTCTATCATCAACATGAATAGACACTGCGTAATACGCATTCTTTAATCAATGGTTGCCATATAATACCCTTTGGACACTAGATGTTTGCCCGTGGTAAAGGTCTCCATTTTGAAATGCCTATAACAAACAAATTTGTTCAAATTGGATAAGTCCAGAATAATTCTACATCCCCCATTCTTTTTAGATCTGGGAAATATACTTGACAGAAATTGTTGACTTTGACATACAGAAGGCTCAATTACCCCTTCTTACGTAACGACTGAATCGGCTTGAATAAGCACATTTTCCTCATCTGAAAATAAGTTTACGACTAGGAAAATGTTGACTAGGTAGACTGTCCTTACAGTAAAATCCAATTTTTCACCCCTTCAATACACTAAGTATGAACAAATCTGATGTCAACTGCTGCCATTGTTTGAGAAACAATTTTTACCTTCCCCAATTTGAACAGGAACATCAGTTAATTCATCGTCTGTCAATGGTATATTCCTTACCAGCATCTTTCCTTGCGGCCTTGTTGTCCTCGACTTCTTGTAGAGAACCTTTTTTGCCTTGCTTCCAGCTGGCTTAATGAGGGCCATGGTTATAACAACCTCATAACAGTTTTTGACCCTTTTTGCAAGGTTACCACCAAACAACAGATTTCGTGGTGGTACACTGGTTTCAAAATGCATTACAAAGGAGTTCCAGTTCATCCTGCTGTGCTTCAACCATATCATTTGTATCAATAACTTTCACCACAGCTGTAATACCTGCTGACAACAGTTTTTAAAACTTCATCTCCTGGGCCCTAGCAGGCAAACCCATCTATGACCAAATTTGGTGATTAACCACCGGTACCTTCAGGAGATCACAATTAACAGGAGCTTTATAGTTTTTTGCTACTTCATCCATAGCTAGCTCCTGTATCTGGTGGGAGAGCATATACTGAATGGCTTCAGCCAATTCTACATCAATCACCTTTCCTGCCTCTCTACACTCAGCAAACTTCCCAGCAATGTTCGGAATTACCTCCAACCGAACACCTTTACTGCTCCCAGCATAGAAACAGTGTCAGCAAACTGCCCTGATAGAACATCCTCCTCACAGGCAGGATAGTTCTGCAGCCCTGAAACAGGTGCTGCTAGCACAAGCTCTCCATCAGCCTGGCTTGGGCATCACTCCTCCTCACGGAGCTGGAACATCCTCCTCACAGGCAGGATAGTTCTGCAGCCCTGAAACAGGTGCTGCTAGCACAAGCTCTCCATCAGCCTGGCTTGGGCACCACTCCTCCCCACGGAGCTGGTCCCTGTCGAGCATTCTTTTGAAATAGAATCTCGACATGGGAGAGCCGTGAGCAAACGGACTCTCCTATGGAGGGTATAACCTCCATGCCCGACTCATTTACGGGCCACAGAGACTTGCCAGTGGCCTTCCGCCCTACTGACAAGCCTCCACTGCCCCCCGGCAGTGGGTCCGCAACCACTGGCTGTGTAGCCAGCACCGGACCAGGTGTACCAGACGGGCCTCCATCCTCAACACTCTCCTGCCACTTTACCTTTCTACCCCCGGGGCGCCTCGCCGACACCTTCTTCCCTTTCTGCAACCTTCTCTACCCAAACTGTCGCGGAAAAGGACATGCGGTAAAAGTTTTTTAAAAACCTTACCTGTTGAACTTTGTTAACAAACTGCAAATGCTGGAGACTCGAGGGTGAAGTCTGAAGAAGGGTCTCGACCCGCAACCTCGACCATCTCCCTCGCTCCTTAGATGCTGCTGCACCCGCTAAATTCTCCAGCTTTTCGTGTAACCCGCGGTTTAAACTTACTGCTCGGAGAAGCGCTGCTGCTCCCCCCGCCCGACTGCACCAGCGTCTGACGTCATGACGCACCAACGGCTGTACGGGCTTCTATTCACGAAGTCACTCACGTGACTCCGAAGTAAAATTCCATTCTCGGTGGCAGATCTTAAAGCTTAAAAGAAGAATCTGAACCAAAAAACTGTAGCCTTTAAGACAATGCCGAATAGACTATGCACACCAGCTGTGAATTTGTAAACAAACTGATTGTCTCTGAAATGGGAAATTGATGTCACTGTAAACCGATAAATGAGAACTACTTTCATAGCACAAGGATTTGAGTATAGGAGCAGAGAGGTTCTACTTCTGTTGTATAGGGTCTTGGTGAGACCACACCTGGAGTATTGCACACATTCCTGGTCTCCAAATCTGAGGAAGGATGTTATTGCCATAGAGGGAGTGCAGAGAAGGTTCATCAGACTGATTCCTGGGATGTCAGGACTGTCTTATGAAGAAAGACTGGATAGACACGGTTTATACTCTCTAGAATTTAGGAGATTGAGAGGGGATCTTATAGAAACGTACAAAATTCTTAAGGGGTTGGACAGGCTTGATGCAGGAAGATTGTTCCCGATGTTGGGGAGGACCAGGACAAGGGGTCACAGCTTAAGGATAAGGGGGAAATCCTTTAGGACCGAGATGAAAAGGACTTTTTTCGCACAGTGAGTGGTGGGTCTCTGGAACTCTCTGCCACAGAGGGTAGTGGAGGCCAGTTCATTGGCTATATTTAAGAGGGAGTTAGATGTGGCCCTTGTGGCTAGGAGGAGCAGAGGGTATGGAGAGAAGGCAGGTACGGGATACTGAGTTGGATGATCAGCCATGATCATATTGAATGGCGGTGCAGGCTCGAAGGGCCGAATGGCCTACTCTTGCACCTAATTTCTATGTTTCTATGTTTCTATCTAACTGACGCTTGGCATCTGTGTAGGGAAAGTGTTGGCTCATTGGACTCCATAAGTCAACGTCTCCAATGCCTTCTGCAAATTCATTAATGCCACCATTTTTGTTGACCAAATAATTGCCAGTGCAGCAGAGAGTTAGAACCCCCGTCCACTGTTGTCTTTTAGATGTTCATCTAGTTTAGCCTGAACCTGCCAAAAGCATCACAGAGCAGACCAACCAGACTTCTTTTAAAAAGTCAATAAAACTGGGCAATCAAACTTGGTTTCTGTTAAAAGGAGCACCATAACCATGTTGCTCTGTGTAGGAAGCAACGGCAGATGCTGGTTTAAACTGGATAGACACTAAGAGCTGGAGTAACTCAGGACAAGCTGGACGAGCTGGACAAGCAGCATCTTGGATAGAAGGAATGGGTAATGATTTGCGTTGAGACCCTTCTTCAGTCTAGTTAGGGAAAAGGGAAATGAGAGATATAGATTATATATATGGCATATATATAGTCGATATGGCAAATGTGATGTGTGAAATACGGTATTTACGGGAGACTTTAACCTTTACATGGACTGGACAAAACAAATTTGCTGTAACATGGCGGAAGATGAATTAATTGAATGTACACAAAGTACATTTCTAGATCAAAATGGTGAGAATCAACTAAGGAAATTGGTGGATTGTGTTCCCAAGGAAAGAGACAAAGTGCAGTAGTAACTCAGTGGGTCAGTCAACATCACCCAAGGAATGGGTGATGTTTCAGGTTGAGACCCCTCTTTAGACCATTCTTCGAGTCTGAAGAAGGGTCTCGACCTGAAACGTTACCCATTCCTTCTATCTGGAGATGCTACCTGTTCTGCTGAGTTACTCCAGCATGTTGTGTCTATCCTCAATCTAAACCAGCATCTGCGGGTCCTTCCGACAGTATTTCCCACTTTGTTTTCTCCATCAATTTGAAAGGGTTTTTTTGGGGGGATTTTTCAAGATGGCGGCGCTGCCTTAGCAGCTGCAGCTTGCCTGCAGTCCATAAGTTTTTTTTTTTTTTTTGTTGTTCTTTTGTCCTGTTTTAGTTAATTTTGGTTTATTAGGTTGTGTATCAGTGTGTGTGGGGGGGGGGGGGGGGGGGGGGGGGGGGCGAAACATGATTTTGGTCTCTTCCTTCGGGGGGGATGCGACTTTCTTGCGTCTGCGCAGAGGCTTAATGGCGGTGCTGGCAGCCTCAGGGCTGTGGCAGTGTTCCGGTGGCAGCGGCGGTGGAGACTCGACTTCGGAGCTGTGGCAGCATTCCGACGTTCCAGCGGCGACTCGACTTAGGAGCTGGGGCGGCATTCCGGCGTTTAGACGGCGGTGACTTGACTTCGTAGCTGGGGCAGCATTCTGACGTTTAGACAGCGGCGACCTGACTTCGGAGACTCGGCCTCATGCCGCGTGCCCAGTGGACTCAGCCGCGGGCCCAGTGGACGACATCGTCGGGAGTTCGCAGGTCACAGGTTTGTGATCTGTTTTTCCATAGCTCCCTCAACAACAGCTTTGTCCGTTGGACTGGGCGGCGGCAGCTTCGGCAGCTTCAACCACCCTGGGCCGCGGAGTTTGAACCGGCCCCTTTCGCGGAGCACAGTTAAGCCGCGGGACTGACTTACCTTCACCCGGTGGGGTCACAACATCCGAAGCCTGGATCGCCTCAGCGCAGAGGGAGAACAAGGAGGGAAGAGACAGAGACTTCAAGAGTTTTGCCTTTCATCACAGTGAGGAGGTGCCTGGTGAACTCACTGTGGTGGATGTTAAATTTGTGTTTATTGTGTGTTTTTGTTATTTATTATTATATGTATTACTGCAAAAATTTAGTTCAAACTGAAAGGTCTGAATGACAATAAAGGATAATTCAATTCAAGTCAATCCAGGCACACCTGTGCTGATCAGGACTCTATAGGTAGTTTGGGTAGACCCTTAAGAACGACTGTGTTTCGCATTCACAACCTTCCAGCTATCTGGTACATTTTACATGAGAGGAGGACGAACAAGAATGGTACAAAAGTAATTCCCAGTTAGATGACTTTGCAAATCTGGAAAATACATCACAATTTTTCCCTGTGAACTGGAAACCCACCACAGCAACTGCAACCACAGAACATTATTAATAACAGTTTTATGATTACCGGAAGATTTCATTGAAAAAAATAGTGTTTTCATAGCAACTGGGAGTGATTTCACCACAGAACTTTGTTAATGCCAGTTTAATGAAGATGGGAAATTTGCACTGAAGAGTCCATTGGCAATTGAACAGCATGTTGACTGGAATATTAGGAAATATTTCCTTTAATATTTCCTTTAATTAAGTTTAGATATTTCCAAGAAAAACACAAAAATCCCCAATAGCCAAATAGTTCCTCGAACAGTCTTGGATAGCATTCATTTTATCACTATGAGAAGAAACGGGATGAGATCAGTGCTTTTTTTGAAGACAAAAAGGTACAGGTACAGGTTGCGTTACTTGCTGTTAAAGCTGTTTAAGGGCCTAATTTAATTTTAAATATATATTTTTTAAACTTTAGCAATCTTTTTCTAATGTTTTGTTTTAATTGAAAATGTAGTTTTCCACGTTTTAGGGGAACATTATATGCAAGATTCTTACAAAAAGGCCTTGCCCTTAGTCTGTGGTATTAATAGACTCACCAGCATGATACACATCTCCAGTCTTACTAGAAACATAGAAAATAGGTGCAGGAGGAGGCCATTCGGCCCTTTGAGCCCTCACCGCCATTCATTGTGATAATGGCTGATCAATAACCCGTGCCTGCCTTCTCCCCATGTCCCTTGACTCCACCAGCCCCTAGAGCTCTATCTAACTCTCTCTTAAATCCATCCAGTGACTTGGCCTCCACTGTCCTCTGTGGCAGGGAATTCCATAAATTCACAACTCTCTGGGTGAAAAAGTTTTTTCTCACCTCAGTCTTAAAATGACCTCCCCTTTATTCTAAGACTGTGGCCACTGGTTTTGGACTCGCCCAACATTTGGAACTTTTTTCCTGCATTGTCCAGTCCTTTTTATAATTTTATGTTTCTACAAGATATCCCCTCATCCTTCTGAACTCCAGTGAATACAAGTCTAGTCTTTTCAATCTTTCCTCATATGACAGTCCCGCCATCACAGGGATCAATCTCGTGAACCTATGCTGCACTGCCTCAATCACAAGGATGTCCTTCCTCAAATTAGGAGACCTAAACTGTACACAATACTACAGATGTGGTCTCACCAGAGCCCTATACAACTGCAGAAGTTGCAGTACAGTGCAGTTGCAGATGCAGAACTGCAGTACTACTGCACAACTATCACACTGATTGTGATAGTCTTGTATTCACTTATCACATTTGGCTATATAGCTCTAGCTTGCGTCTCCTCCCAGGATCCCAGTGTAATTTTTGTTTCCAGGAATATCTGCACATGTTGCGCGTGCAAACCAAAAGGTTGTGAATAGCTCACCAAGCTAGCCAACTGGTGGAATAGCTGCCAACTACCAAGATAATGCAGTTATCTCACTGTTCCAGCAATCTAGACCTCATCTCTGGCTAGAGTTTGAACATACTCCACACAACTATATGGATTTATTTCAAGTACTCTAACACCACCTGCTTTAGTGTCTTCTGCAAACGTACTAACCATGCCATCTCTCCTGCACATTTTTCCCCTTAATTCCTGTTGACTATTCGGGTGTCAAAAGTACAACTCCCAGCAAGGTGATCATTCCCTTCTTATTTCACAGCTCCACCCAGAATGCCTCACGGAAATGTCGCTTTGGACAACTGCCTTGATGTTCTTCTCAATCAATAAAACAACTTCCCTCCTCTTTTACTTCCTCTTGTATCCTGCCTGCCAGGGATACAAGTGCCACTTTGAGAACCACCTTGTTAAATGTTTATTGGTTAGCATCGTGCCGTCCCGCTCCTTATGATGGGTTGAAAGACTCATCAGGGTTAAGACTGGGTATGACTGGAAATTACACATTAAAATGTGATTTCAATGAGACGTGTGTCATTTTGAGGAACTACAGAAGAAATGCTCAAAGGCCTGGTGAAAATCTTTATGGCACTGGGATAGAGTGCAGTCATTAAGCAGTACACCACAGTAGGAACAAAATTCAACACTACCCAGTAACCAAGACCTTGACTGCTATAAATGGCCATCATCCATGTTTCTTCACATACTGTACCATTACAGAATTGCAAAGTATGCCATCAGGTTAGGCTAAGTTCATTATTGTCACATGTACCAAGGTACAGTGCAAAGCTTTATTTTGCATTCTGTCAAATTAAATCAGATAATATTACATGGCAATACCATCAAGCCAAACTCAAGTACAATAGGAAAAGTGAAGGGAAAAATCCAGAGGGCAGAATATAGTTTTCAGCATTGCAGTGCACCCGTTCCAGAGACAAGGTCCAATGTTCACAATGAGATAGAGGGGAATTAGACAGAACCCTAGCCTATGGAAGGTTTTTCCTGATACCAAAGGAGAAGAAGCTGTTCCTGAGAATGGTGGTGAGCGCCTTCAACCTTCTGTATCTTCTGCTCGAGTGAGGATAAGAATGAATGGCTTGGGTGGGAAAGGTCTTAGATCATGTTGACTGCGTCCCCCCCTTCCCCCATACCCCCCTTCCCCCACACACCCCACCTACCACACACACCCTCCCATACACTACCCCTCCCTCACACCCCCTCTCCCCCCACACACACAGCCTATCCTACACACTGCCCCTCCCCCACACCCTCTCCCCCAACACACACCCACTATCCCCCACACCCCCCATCCACTGCACCCCACACTCCCCCTGGGGAATGGTTTGCTTTGGGGAACCAGGCCCCCGTGTGACGGGGCCCAACGGGTCCCACTTAGTCTAGTTTTCCTTTAATTTCCCTCCAAATTAATTTCTTCCACACAAAGATTTAATATCAAAGCTAACATTATTAATGTTAGGTAATTATAACTAATTAAAATAATAGAATCGAATCAAAAGATGCCGTGGCAAAGATGAATTCAAAACTTAGAAATCAAAATTTTCAAAATATTTTACATTACATTCAGTTTTGGACAGATAGATCTATGATTTGCAATGTAATTGTAGTGATGCATGGTAAGCAGATGTCGTTACCCCTTTTTGGCAGGGCACACGTGTGAAAGAAACACATCTATTTGATTCTTTATTATGATTTCTAGAGGGTGTACGTTATGGGGCAGGTAGTGGGCTATGGTCATTTCCCATGCATCCACAAATGCTACTTTGATGCCGGCAAACATCCTTCTCATCAGTGAATCAAGTTGAAAAGAGAACAAATCACTGTAGTTAAGAGCTACATCTTGTACAAAGGCTCGTACATTCGCAGTCTTTATAACGACCACCGTATCTGGATTCCTGCTGAGCAGCTGTAGAATCGATCTTCAGATATTCTGCAGCCTTCTGATGTACACTTCCACTGGGAAAGTGCAGAAATGGATACATGTACCAATGGCAATAACAGTGTTTTCCTCTCCTTCAATTTCATTCATTTGTTTTGAAATGTAGTACAGATGGTGGCTTGAAAAGGGTCTGTAATAGATTGGCGGGCCATGAGTAAAAAATTGCAGCATTATGTTGTTTTGCATGTCGAAGGCACAATGAGGGCCAGCCTTTATTGGATTGCCAAGGTCAAACTTTCTAATACCTAAACAGAAAAATACCTTAAATTGATAAGTCACCATATTGGTAATGTTAATATTGAAGAAACTGGGATGGGCACTTCAATCCAAACAACGTCACACCAAAGGGAGCTGTCTATTTACCTGCCACCCAAGGTAAAGGTTGAACAAAGGGAGAGAATTTTCACAGTGGGGATGGTGGGTGGACAGTATCTGTAATGGGTTAAACAATGTCCACCACTTACTGCACCCTCCTTCATTCTTGAGCGTTTGAAGTACCAAACTAAAAAGTGATGCAACCATCTTTATGCTCCCCATCTAACACTGCCATTGCACCAGAGGCATCTATATTCCACCTAGGATCCTTAGAGGATGTACTTGGTCAGGCTATTGGGAATTATCCACCTTTAAGTGCTTTAAAACCATCAATACCTTCTCTTTGATAAATCATAATGGTCCAAGACATCAACATCTATGTCCCAATTCCTTAGCTTCCATGACCTTCTCCTCAGTAAAAAAACTGATTAGACATTTTCATTTAATACCTACCTCAACTCTTGTGGCACTACACAAAGATGGCTATGCTACTACCTAAGGGAACCTATTCACTCTCTAGTCTCCCTTTTCCTCTTAATACACCTGTACATTTTCTTGGATTTGCCTTTATCTTAACTGCCAGATCATGTCCTTTTTTTGCCTTTCTGATTGATTTCAGTATACTCCTGCTCTTCTTATACTCACTGAGGGATTTGCTTGATCCCGACTGCCTATAGCCGATATATATCTCCTTGCATCTCCAACATATGCTTTGTCCAGGGACCCCGACAATCCTTTCATCTGAGACGGAGGTTCACATGTACTTCTTCTAACCCCACCTACTGCATCTGGTGTTCCAATGTGGGCTCCAATGTACATCAGTGAAAGCAAACGTAGACCTGGTGACTTGTTATACTTGACGAAACATAGACTTATTTTGCTGAATACTTACACTCGGTCCACTGAGACCGACAGGATATCCTGATTGCCAACCATTTCAACACCCCTCCCATTCGCACACTGACCTTTCCGTCCTGGGCCGCCTCCATTGCCAGTGTGAGGCCACTCGCAAATTGGAGGAAGAGCACCTCATATTTCACTTGGGTAGCTTACATCCCAGTGGTATGAATGATGATTCGCTAATTTTAAGTAACTTATACATCACTCCACTCCTCTCTTCCCTGCTTCCTCAACCTAGTCATTTAACATGTTCTCCAGTCTCCACATTGTTTCCCTCTTGAGATCACAACTTCCCTAGCCAAAAATGGGCCTACAAGGGCACCACCCCTTCTGAGGGTCATTTGTGACCAGCCCTGATTGGTCCTGGTCTTTTCTTGGCTCCAGGACTTCATAACACCTACCCCTACTTGTAGTCTGAGGAAGGGTCCCCACTCAGAATGTCACTCACCCTTTTTCACCAGTGATGCTCCCTGGCCCACTGAATTATGCCAGCACTTTGTGTCTATCTTCTTCTGCACTTCTACAAGTTGCCCCACTGTTGTCTTCAGTGAAGTCCTCTGAAGTAAGTGGTCTCCTGGCTACCATTTCTCCCTGTCTGACTGAAAACTACAAACTGCATTGCTAGATGCAAATACCACATCTAACGCACACATCTACGGTATTTAAACTGGTGACAGTGAATGAAAGATCAAGTGGTGGTGTGAATCCATCTCAGCTGTCTAGCCTTGGCTAGCCTTGACTTCTGACCTGTCCAATAAGAGAAAAAGGAGGTTTGTACTGGGGAACCATCTATACCATTGTAAATTAAAATAAGTTGTAGGTTGAGGATCAAGTGGGATGTGAACTGAAAAAATAGGAATGACATGATTAGGAATTAGAAGGCGAGTGGGACATTACAGATGAGGATACACTATCACAATGTTAATTCCTGGAATGGCGGCGCTGTCATTTGCTGAGAGAATGGAGCGGCTGGGCGTGTAAGGGATAAAGCATTTAGAATGGAGATGAGGAAACACCTTTTCTCACAGGGAGTTGTGAGTCTGTGGAATACTCTGCCTCAGAGGGCAGTGGAGGTCGGTTCTCTGGATACTTTCAAGAGAGAGTTTGATAGGGCTCTTAAAGATAGTGGAGTCAGGGGATATGGGGAGAAGGCTGGAACAGGGTATTGATTGTGGATGATCAGCCATAATCACATTGAATGGCGGTACTGACTTGAAGGGCCGATTGGCCTACTCCTGCACCTATTGTCTATTGTCTCTCTGACCTTAACTATGCTCCTGAGGTCATATAACTTTCGACACCATTGCATCATTGTCATTGGCATTGCACTTCTCAAAATCACTTCTACACCCATTTCCACCCTGTTCCTTGTTCCAAATGTAGGTCCCTTGCAGTCAGAAACAGGTGAATTGATCCCTAAGGAAGACATAAATAATCTGCCGGAAAAAGCAGGGGACCGGGGGTCAAATGAGATGGAGGAACTGAGTGAAATCCAGGTTAGCCGGGAAGTGGTGTTAGGTAAATTGAATGGAATAAAGGCCGATAAATCCCCAGGACCAGATAGGCTGCATCCCAGAGTACTTAAGGAAATAGCCTCAGAAATAGTGGTAGCATTAGTGATAATTTTTCAAAACTCTTTAGATTCTGGAGTAGTTCCTGAGGGTAGCTAATGTAACCCCACTTTTTAAATAGGGGGGGGAGAGCGAAAATGTGGAATTACAGACCAGTTAGTCTAACTTCGGTAGTGGGGAAACTGCTAGAGTCAGTTATTAAAGATGGGATAGCAGCACATTTGGAAAGTGGTGAAATCATTGGACAAAGTCAGCATGGATTTACGAAAGTCCAGAGTCAAGGAAAAACTATGAACAGTTTCATAATTACACAGAGAAACATTTTAAAATATAGAACATTGTAACCTCAGGGGCTTGCTTCAATTGTAACCAATTAGGTCACTGGAGCAGGGAATGTCGATCAATAAGACAGAATAGGGCAGAGTATGAGAAGCGCAAACAAGAAGTAATAAAGAAACTAAGAAGGGAAATAAAGCAACTGTTAGCGATGTGAGAGAACAAAGTGGGAATAAGAATGTTGGCAAAAGGAGGGTATTCGGAGTACGCTAAGGTACCAGTGAAATTATGGAAATATGCTACAGGGGTTGCTCTTCACATTACAAGAAAAGTAAATTATCCGCCGATTGCAAAAGGTCTAGGAGCAATGGTGAATTACTATGGCAGACCCAAATAAATACGAAGAGCAAAATTTGTCTAATCAGTATGTTGTTAAGTTTCATCAGGCCCCGAGGACAGTTGGTACCCACCTACATCAGCATCTGGGCAGTGAGGTATGCAAGTATATGGACCCTCAAGTTTGGGCAAAAGACACAGCTCAGGTAAGATGCATGAACATCAATCCCATCCAAGTAACTCTCCAGAAAGGGGTAACACTGCCTTTGAAACAACAGTATCCATTGAAACCACAGGCCATTAACAGCATAGACAAATTAATTCAGGGACTGCTAGAACAAAACATCTTGGTAAAATGCCAATCAATCTGCAACACACCAATCCTTGCAGTTCTGAAACCAGGGAAGAAAAGTGAATGTAGAGGGCAAGAATACATGGGTGCATTTCTACGACTGCAAGAGTATCAGTGGGAGTGTAGGTTGCTAACTTGCTTTATTCCAGATTCTCTTAGAAACTTCATACTCTGTGACGATTCAACAACAAATGAACTTATCAGGATGGATGGAGCAAATTTACATCAATGAAAACTCGGGAGGTGAAGACTCCTCAGACGGAAATCATGAAGCTACGCCCATGCAAACTCAGGAAGCTTGGTGAAATTCTGGGAAAGTACATCAGCATCTTCTTGTGAGCAAATCTGTTATAGTAAAACAGTCATTGTTGCGTTTTGATTATCATTAATGATGAGGGTTATCATAAATGGTAAAATGGAGGAATGTTAATATTGGCTTAATAAAAGATGTCACAAAATAGAGGATATTTGTATCTGCAGGACCTGCTTGGCCTCTTTATGTGAAAGTTGCAAGCTGGGAGTCATGGCTCCAAGGAGTCTGGACCCTAGATGGAAGTTGAGGATGAGGTGAGGTCCAGATGTCCTTCCTTTTGTTAATATGTATGAGGGTTTTGCAGAAGAGCTGAGCAGGTCTGCAAATGCATGATTAGGATTGGTTATAAAGGGGGGTGTATAAAGGTATTGCTAATTATGTTGCAGTGTGTTTGTGCTGTTATCTGATGATTGGTTAAAGTGAGAAGGCTTGTTCAAATTGTTTATACAACTGGGGAAATGATTCTTACTTTAGTTAACTGCCTTCCATCTAGAAGTTTCTGTGGAAACAATGTAATGGGGTATCTTGTGATTGGGTTAGGGAACTGTCAATAACTGTATAATATGATTGATATTTGTGATTGGCTTGTAGGGGCTGCCCTCCCCAGCCCCCCCATATAGTTTCACGCCACTGGTCCAATGCCCAACAAAAGATTGACCACCACATGGATCAGAGTCGATCTTATGGAAGTGCACTTAGACCGTGTGACCTGCTGGATGTGTCTACTTACACGAGGCTGTAGGGCTTGGACGAGTAGAGACAGGAATCGGACCCGCGGTTGGTTAGGTATAGTGTAGGAAGTTTGTTTGTGTTTGGGAAGAATAAAGAATAGTTGATCCAGTGCTTGACTCAGTGTTTTATTCAACTAGACTAAGGGGGTAAGCTGTAGGAGCATAATTACAACAATGACCATAAACCCAAGTGGCCCAGCCACATAAATGCTACGGTTACAAGTGGTTGGGTCTCCTGCAGTAAGTGACTCTGCATTGGACACCCCAAAATCTAGCCATCAATCCATATTGCGCTGCCATAGCAGCTGCGGCTCGCCTGCAGTCCGTCTGTTTTTTCTTTTTTTTGTTGTCCTTGTCCTGTTTTAGCTAGTTAATTTGCGTTATTAGGGTGTGTATGTGTGTGGGTGGGGGGAGAAACGTGTCTTAGTCCTTTCCTTCGGGGGGATGCGACTTTTCTTGTCATATCCCCCGTCTCCATCTGCGCTGAGGCCTAATGGCGGAGCTGGCGGCCTCCAACTGCGACTGACCCGAGGCTCCGAGCCAACCAGGACTTACCAGCGCGAGGCTGGCCGACTTCGTGACTGAGGAGGTGTTCCGGCTGCGGTGACAGCCCTGACTCAGGGCTGAGGAGGTGTCCCGGCGGTGACGGCCTGACTCGGGACTGAGGAGGTGTCCCAGCGGTACGACTCGGGACTGAGGAGGTGTCCCGGTGGTACGGCGGTCTGACTAGGGGCTGAGGAGGTGACCCGGCGGTGACGGCGGCCCTACCTCGGAGGTGCGACCACGGGCCCAGCAGACAACATCTTCTGGAGCTCGCAGGTCACAGGTTGGTGACCTGTTTTTCCGGAGCCCCCGCGGCTACAGCTTCGTCCGCTGGACTGGAGGGCGGCAGCTTCGGCAGCTTCAACCACCCCGGGCCGCGGAGTTTGAACTGGCCCGTTCGCGGCACTCGGATACAGCCACGGGACTTACCATCACCCAGTGGGGTCACAACATCGGAGGTCTGGATCGCCTCAGCGCAGAGGGAGAGCAAGGAGGGAAGAGACAAAGACTTAAGACTTTTGCCTTCCACCACAGTGAGGAGGTGCCTGGTGAACTCACTGTGGTGGATGTTAATTTGTGTTTATTGTGTGTTTTGTTATTTTATTAAATGTATGACTGCAAGGCAACAACATTTCATTCAGACCGAAAGGTCTGAATGACAATAAAGGATACTTTACTTTACTTTACTTGATATCCATGTATCCATAAGCACATATCCACAAGTATGTCAAAAAGCTTGGTGGAGTGCACCCTCCTTGCCTGGATGAGTAAAATTCCAACACAAGTAAAGAAGTCTAACACTGTTCAAGACATAACAGCCCACTTGACTAATACCTCATCCACTAAACTCAACATTCACTCCCTCCTCTCTGAGTCACCATAGCAGTACAGTCACCATTTTGTGTTACATTCAAAATTCTATACAATACCTGCCTAATTGCTTTAAACAATCAGAGCTGCCACCTCTTACACATTGAGCGTGAGACTCACGTATTTGGCGAAATTCTCACACTCTCACGCTGTTCACAAATTTCTCACGCACTGTCATGAGAAATTCTGTGATCAACGAGAATTTCAAAACTCATATAAACTGCATGGGCCGCGGGTGTTGGAGAGCCGGTGTGCAGGGAGGGATGGAAGCAGAAGCAGTGGCGGGGGCAGATGCGGATGGGGAGCCGGGGCTGGCGAGTGTTTGCCGGGCTGGCGAGTCGCTCGCTTCAGCTCAGGCCATAGAGCAGCCTCAGTGCAAGAGTCCCACGGTGTCAGAAACATTGCGCCGCTGCCGTGAGAGTCTCTGTGCCAAATTTGCCGTGGTGACCGGCGTGGGCCAGGCTGTGGCTCGGTGCATCCTGGAGGACAAGCAGTGGCTGCTGGAAGTAGGTACCAAGCACTGGGTAGAAGCGGTGGAAGATAGTGGCCGTTAAATGGGGGAGGTTGGAGAAAGCATCCTGCTTGCCTGCTAGATTTTCACTTACAGTAACATCAGAAAAAATGTTCCCGATGTTGGGGGAGTTCAGAACCAGGGGTCACACAGGTTAAGACAAAGTAAGTAAGTAAGTAAGTAAGTTTCTCTGCCACAGAAGGTAGTTGAGGCCAGTTCATTGGATATATTTAAGAGGGAGTTAGTTCCCTTGTGGCTAAAGGGATCAGGGGGTATGGAGAGAAGGCAAGTACAGGATACTGAGTTGAATGATCAGCCATGATCATATTGAATGGTGGTGCAGGTTAGAAGGGCGAAATGGCCTACTCCTGCACCTATTTTCTATATTTCTATGTTTATATGTTTATTGGCTAAGATTCACATACAAGGAATTTGCCTTGGTGCTCCGCCCACAAGTAACAACATGGCATACAGTGACAGTTACGAATGACTCAGAAAACACTAAACATTAATAATAAAAAGACATTAATGATAAAACAACAACGATCAAGCATGTGAACCAACAAAACACCAGATCAAAGGGAGGCTAAAGATTTTTGGCTGTTGAGTAGAACAATTACTCGTGGATATAAACTGTTTTTATGTCTGGCTATGACAGCTTTGACATTCCGGAGTCGCCTTCCAGAGGGAAGTGATTCAAAGAGTTTGTGGCCAAGGTGAGAGGGGTCAAAGATGATCTTGCCCGCTCGCTTCCTGGCCCTTGCAGTGTACAGTTCATCAATGGAGGGAAGGTTGCAGACAATAATCTTCTCTGCTGATCGGATGATATGCTGCAACCTCCAGGTGTCGTGCTTGGTGGCTGAGCCAAACCAGACCATGATGGAGAAGGTGAGAACAGACTCTACTGCACAATTGGACCATCATTGCCCGTGGCAGATTGTGCTATTCAGCTGCCTCAGGAAGTACATCCTCTGTTGTGCCTTTTTGACTGTGGAATCGATGGTAGCCCCCCACTTAAGGTCCTTGGAGATGATGGTTCCCAGGAACTTAAAAGACTCCACAGATGTGACTGTGGTGTTGTTGATGTTGAGTGGGGTGAGGGGAGGGGGAGCTCTTCTAAAGTCTACAATCAATTCCACTGTCTTAAGAGCATTGAGCTCTAGGTTGTTGTGATGGCACCAGGATGCCAGCTGTGACACTTCCTGTCTGTAGGCAGATTCCTCCCCTTCCTGGATCGGTCCAATCAAGGTTGTGTCATCCGCAAACTTGAGAAGCGGGACAGAGGTGTCTGTGGAGGTGCAGTCGTTGGTATAGAGAGAGTAGAGGAGAGGAGAGAGTTTGAAGCCTTGCGGTGCTCCTATGTTGAGAGTTTGCGGGTCCGAGATGTGCCTTCCCAGCCACACATGCTGCTTCCTGTCTGTCAGGAAGTTGGAGATCCACTGACGGAGGGGTTCAGGCACAGTCAACTCGAAAAGTTTGGAGTGTAGTAGCTCTGACACAATGGTGTTGAATGCAAAGCTAAAATCAACAAACAGGATCCTCGCATAGGTCTGCTGGCGGTCTAGGTGCTGTAGGATGAAGTGCAGGACCAGGTTGACTGCATCATCCACCCGATCTGCAAAATGCAGAGGGTCCAGCGGGAGTTTGAGGGAGTTTGTGATATTTTTCAGCTTGGCCAGCACAAGCCTTTCGAGTGGCTTCATGACTACAGAGGTCAGTGCAACAGGCCTGTAGTCTTTAAGACAAGTAATCCTTGCTGTTTTGGTTACAGGGACAATAGTGGAGACTTTGAAGCAGGCAGGGACAGTACATGTTTGCAGGGGTAGGCCATTTAGGACTGAGATGAGGAGAAACTTTCTTCACCCAGAGAGTTGGGAATCTGTGGAATTCTCTGCCATGGAAGGCAGTGGAGGCCAATTCACTGGATGTTTTCAATAGAGAGTTACATTTAGCTGTTGGGACTAGCGAAATGGGGAAAAAACAAGAAAGAGGTACTGATTTTAGATGAACACCCATGATCATATTGAATGGCAGTGGAGGCTCGAAGGGCCGAATGGCTTATTTCTGCACCAGACAAGTACCTCAGGGTAGGCAGTCAGTTGGCTTTAAAAAATCTTAAACAGCGCATGCGTAGATTGGTCTCTCCGTAAGCTGTCAGCCGACTTTTATAAAGTCTTCAAAAGCCAAATCTCTTACCGTATTACTGTATTTCCCGGTAATGAAAACGCACCTCCATTTAAGTTGCTAAATTTTGAAAGAAGGCTGGTGGGACAGAATTTCACACGCTCAAAAAATTAAAGGAACCAATTTGCCCAAGGCTTCCAAATCTCCTTCATTATGAATTACTGAATGGGTGGGCGGTGGAGGGTGATGGCAGGTGGAGAGATGGTGGGAAAAATAGGAGCGCACCGGGACAAGTTGAATCAATTGTGATCTTAGTGAATGACAATACTTGTTCAAGGGACCAATTGGGGGGAGAGTCCCTTTGACAGCGTCTGGCCAGGGCTAAAGTTGCAACGAGGGCAGGAGCATTGAGAAGGAGGGGGTTGGAGATCATGCCAGTAACCCACTCACTCACCGCTGCCGCGGCGCTCCATGCGCAGAACCACCGCATTGTGGTTTGGGAGGGAAGCAGCTCGGGTGGCTGCGAGCCGCTGCTGGGACCGGACAGCGGACGCCACCTCAGCGCATTCTGCTGGCCCGCTCTATCAGTGCTCTCCATCTGAACATCTCTCACCTGCCGGTCGCCGGCTTCACTCATGTCAGCGCTTCCCGCAAATCCTTAAATTCCGACAGCCGAATAACCTCAATTGGTCCCCTGATCTCGCTGTCAGAATTTAGGGATTTGCGGGAAGCGGCTGACATGAGTGAGGCCAGTGAGCAGCAGAAGAGAGGTTTTCAGATGGAGAGCATTGCCAGACGTGAGCGGGGGCCGGCAGAAGGAGCTGATCTGGCGGCCGCTCACAGCCACCCGAGCTACTTCTCCCCCTGGCCTCAATGCGGTGACTCCGTGCCCAGAGCATCGTGGCAAGTGAGTTGCTGGCATGATCCCCAACCCCACCCTTCTCAACGCTCGTGCCATCACTGCAACTTTACCCCGGGCCAGACACCCCATATGCTGTGAAAGCGGCGCTGTCCTTTTACAGCTGCTTCCCATCAACTGCCAGCAATGAGGGGATCTCCATTCTTCTATCTTTGTTTCTTAAGATACTCTTAAGACAATAGCAATCCATGTTTGAAAAACCCACCAGGAAACTTGCGCTGCGCATGCACAGTTCTGCAAAGGCAGATTTTCAGCTGCCTTCAGTCCCCTGGAAATTGACGGCTTGAAGCAGCATTGACAGCACGTCAGCTGCACAGACTTTTGTGTGTTACATGTACTGCGGATGAAAGGCACAGAGAATTATGCCTATGATTATTAAATATAAATAGTAAAGGCATGGGAGAATAATACCTACCTAAGAAATCGATCTCTTAGGTAGGCATTATTCTCCCATGCCTTTACTATTTATATTTATTAATTACATTTTATAATTTTAGTCAGGATAGGCAGTGCCTACCTTGCCCACCCTGATGGCACATTCCTGTCCTGCACCTATTTCCCATGTTTCTATGCTTGATTATACAGTATGTTAATAAAACTCAACCACTTGATTTTGAAGCATTCGTGCATGGTGGACGTATAATGTAGTAATAGAGTGATACAGTGTGAAAACAGGCCCTTCGACCCAACTTGCCGACACCCGCCAACATGTCCCAGCTGCACTTCGAAGAATCCAGCCCAATAATCCATTCGGCCCACAATGTCCATATTAGCCCTCTGCAAACCAGTCCCTTCAGCCCACAACACCCATACTAGCGTCCCAGAAAGCCTCCCCCCCCCACTGGCCACCAATATTGGAATTGGTGGAGAAGTGAAATATTACGTTGGAGGACCAGCCCTCCCGTGTGATGCTGGGACCCAACGGGTCCCACTTAATCTAGTTTTACATATAATCTTGCTTCTTGGGATGGCTTTAATCTAATATTACGTCGCAAAAATGTTATTAGGGCCCCTTACGAACCGGTAGTGTCTTTCCTGCCGATGGGGGTTCAAATTCACCGCAACCGCAACATTCCAATCGATCGCATTCCAGAAACACCCACTCGCAAGATGATTTAAATGCTTTTTTTTCGGGCAATTATGTCATAAGAGCATCTAAATTGTATATATGTTGTGTTATTGTCTATCCATAGTCAATTTTGTTATACTAAATATACACAACAGTTTTAGCCACATGTTTTGTGCAAAAAGTAATAATTTTGATTATATTGAGTGGATGTTTCTAGATTAATTTATGGGAATTAAACATTAAATTCCTTCCATTTGCCATATACATTCATGACAGTGAGATTTTAAAATCAAGTTATATTGCGAATTTTTGTGTGAATGGGATTAGTTTGTTATTTGGATACTTAGGCTATTTAAAAAATGTATCCTTTTTTTAAGAAATTGAATCTACAGGACATTCCTAATGGGAAAGTGGTGGGCAGAAAGGCATTGCATGCATGGTTTGAAGAGCAAAAGCTTGTAGTGTACAATGTCAAAATTGAAAAGTTGTGGAAAAACAAGGTGTACAGAGTTGCTTATTGGTTACAATCTGAGGAGTATGATGATGATACTGATTATGATATACCAATGTACCAGCTAGCAACTAATCTTCTCCATAAAGACTTGGTCTATTGCTAGAAATTGTAATTTATTTACCTATCTGTTACGGACTTACAGCATATAATACAATAATATTCAAGTTCTGATCTTGAGAATATCGCATATTTTAATTTTCAAGGTAATTTGGGTGTTTATTACTATTTCCGTCACAAAGGTCAATTTTGTAATTACTACAATTAGGAAATTAACTAATTATATGCTTTAATTTCAGGTCATCCAAGTAAGTTGTTTTATATTTGTTTTGGAATGCTTCAATCTATAATAACTGAACATTTCATTCAGTTCTCTTAATTTTTAAGAAAGTTATGGGCTTTTGACTGTCCTCGATCACAGCTTTTGTGTTAAGTCAATGGAAAATCAATAGGGAACAAGATGCTAATTTCCGAGTATGAAAATGGCCATAACCTTTTTAATACTGAAGATTTGGAAGTGAATTAGGTGTCAACTTCTTTTTGTGCTTTATCTGGTGGGATAAATTGCAGACTTGATTTTTTAAATCTCAAAATTTTGTAACATTGCTACAATTTCAAGCTTAAAAATGCAAAATGGGAGGGGGGACATCCCCCTCCTACACCCACCCCCCTACACTCCCCCCTACACCGCTTACACCCTACCACCCCCCTCCCCCCTCGATTGCTTCCTCCGTTGGGCTGGTCTCTCGCAAATTTCTCACTCCCAACTCTCACCCAATGTTGGCAGCCCTGAAATAATGCACACTTATCTACTTATTTTACACAGTTGTCAATTTAATGCATGGTGGAATGAGCATTAGTTTTTAATCTTTCTATGCATCTTTATATGCCGCATGTTTATAATCATCAATGCCAGTGCCAGCAACGCCGCAATCACGAATCGTCCGACATTAGTGGGTTTTTTTGTAGCTTGTTTGCCTATGTTGGAGTGCCCCCGCACTCCCGTGTACATCTACAACTAAGAAAATAATTAAGCCCTGTCTCACGGTGCGAGTTGACCCACGAGGTACCCCGAGTGAAAGACTCGTGGTTGTGTACGAGACTTCAAGTTTATGATCAAGTGTTTAACCGAGTATGTCATTGACCGAGTATGTTATGATCAAGTGTTTAACCGAGTATGTCATTTCCACGGGTATGTCATTGCTGCGATGTTCCAACTTCCTCTCCCGAGTTACCAAGTTCCTCTCCCGTTACTCTTGAGCCAACCGTGAATGAAGGTATGTTTTAATAAAGCAACAATGTTAAAGAAAACATCTCCATCCTGCGGCTTTGAGTTACAGCGCGGCCGCATCTATTGATATGACCTACAAAGGGAAAAAGCGCACCCTCGAGTAAGCAATAGCGTGGTAAGTGCATTTCTTGGTGCTTTATGTTTTCAAATACTGTATTTCCCGGGATGGGGGGAGAGCTCAATTCACAGTGTTTGGGGAGTCTGGCGTTGTGAAGGAGGGGATTGGGGTCAGTAACCCACTTGCCACGCTCCGGTCTGAGTGCAGGTAGATGGGACTAGGTGAGAGTTAGTGTTCGGCATGGAGTAAAAGGGCAGAGATGGCCTGTTTCCCTGCTGTAATTGCTGTATGGTTTTATTGTGGCCGGGGAGTGAATTAGCTTGGGTGGCTGCAGCAGCACACCAGGCACGGACAGCAGAACTGGCTGCCACGTCCGAGGAAGGAAGCAGCTTGGGTGCCTGACTTAGAGCGGCCGCCGGGACCCGACAGCAGATACACACACACATAGATAGACACACACGCGTGCACACACACACGCACACACACACACACACACACACACACACACCACACACACACACACACACACACACACACACACACACACACACACACACACACACACACACACACATGCATACATATGTGGCATATCTGCTTGGGACCCTTCTTCAGACAATCCAATGTCCCATAATATATTCTTTATATATTAAGGTTTCTGTTGAAAGTGTGGTGCCGTGGTTACGGGTTGTCGGAAGGAAGATGATGAGGTCTGGTACAAGTTGACTTTGTTTTCAGTAATCAGGCCTCCGTGTTGGCCGATGTCTGGTTGATCGAGCGCTCATACAGTTGCGAGCGAGCGAGGTCCATATATAGGAGCAAGGAACACGAAGCCTCTGAGGGTTCATTGTTCCCCTGGTTTGGATTGCTCCCAGGAGAGCGGGCACAAAGACAAATTTAGGCATTTTTCTGTGGAAGGGAGAGGGCAGAACAGAATCAAAAGCAAAGTAACAGCAGCACTCTCCCCAACACGAAACACGGCGCAGCGTAAACAATTAAACAGCTTCACTTTTAAAAGCAAAGACACACGTTAAATTACATGGTCCCAAGAAATCGCCTCTCAATTGCTTCGGGGTTGGAATTGCAATATATAATATATATGATATGTATATACATATTATACATATTATACTACAAATACATATATATATATATTATATATATTGCAATTGTGAGAGTGGTGAATCTGTGGAATTCTATGCCACGGAAGATAGTTGAAGGCAGTTCATTGGCTATATTTAAGAGAGAGTTAGATGTGGCCCTTGTGGCTAAAGGGATTAGGGGGTATGGAGAGAAGGCAGGTACAGGATACTGAGTTGGATGATCAGCCATGATCATATTGAATGGCTGTGCAGGCTCGAAGGGCCGAATGGCCTACCCCTGCACCTATTTTCTATGTTTCTATATATATATATATATATATATATACTCTCTCTCTTACTCTCTCTCTCATTACACACACACACACATATATGTAATATATATATATTTTGCGGAGTTACCCAGGAGTAGGCAACCCAGGAACCACGCAAAGTATATATACAGCACATGGACATGTGTGTGTGTGTGTGTGTGTATGTGTGTGTATATATATATATATATATATATACACCCACACACATACACACACATATACATATACATATATATGTCCATGTGCTGCATATATACTTTGCGTGGTTCCTGGGTTACCTACTGCTGGGTAACTCCGCGAAATATCATCCCCCTGCATTTCAAATCTAAATCTCTCGCCAATCCACAGCCTTCGACCGATTAACTAAAAATGTTGTTCTTTTTTAAGACCAAAACAAAATATTTCTCCCGAATTCCCAGTTCTCGAGTTTGGGGAGCTGGGGGGAGGGGGGGGGGGGGGGGGGGGGGGGGGGGGGGGGGGGAGTTGGCGAGTCGGTGAAAATACAGCTCCAGCTGGAATATAAGAAGAGATAAAACAAAAACACTGAAAGCAAATAGTAACTTAACAGCGGGAAATACGACATATGTGTGTGTGGTGTGCGCTCTACTGAATACTTTCTATCCAGTGTTTCCACTGCAAATTGCAATGCATACACGTTTGATATTTAGACAAACTTAATTTTATTTCAGTTTTGCATTTTTAGTTTGTCCCACACATTTAATTAGTTTTAATCCCTCCAGAAAAAACCTGAAAGTGGAGATGGTTCTCATACATAAAGCCCAAGAGATGGCTTCTTGATTCTAACGAGTGTTTGGGAAAAATAGACACAAAAAGCTGGAGTAACTCACGGGACAGGCAGCATCTCTGGAGAGAAGGGATGGGTGACGTTTCGGGTTGAGGCCCTTCTTCGGACTGGTGTTTGGGAAACGTGGATTCGGTTTGTTTTCGGGGGGGAGGGGGGAATACATTCGCCTTTTTCTCTGATTTCAGGAATGAATGCATGTTGACACACATAACACAAGAGGGGGAGGTCGCTGCGTTTACGTCTGAGGTGAAGGAAGCCAAGAAGTTCTTGATTTTCCCTGGCGATAGTTTCACTTTTTTTGCATTTTTCCTTCTCTCCTGCCACCTGTCCCGCTGAGTTACTCCAGCTTTTCGAGTCGTCTTGTTCAATCTCATTTCATTGCAACTTTCAGCTCTGGATACCCCGCGTTGATCCGCGCATATTTCAGCATTTATATTTCTCAAGCCTCTTTACCTCCCGGAGCCACATGTAACTTAACCACATGTAATTACTCCAGCATTTTGTGTCTCTCTTTGGTTCAGTCTTTACTTGAGCGAATGAAGAGATTAAGAAAGTTCCCACGGTAGACTCACGAGACACTAAGGTAAACGCACGGGCCACAATGTTATTGCAACGAGTTTAAATGTTTCCAATTTTAACTTGAACAGTTAATTTGACTCATGGAAAAAATCAAACATGTTTGATTTTTTTTCACGAGTTAACAAGTTTCCCGAGTACCTGTCGTTAGAGCCACAAGTCGATAAGTTGCTCGCGCAAGTTCCGACGTTCCCGCTACGTTAATTGTACGTGATTACCGCGAGTGAAAACTCGGGGTCACTCGTGGGCCAAACTCGCACCATGAGACAGGGGGGGGGGGGGGGGGGGGGGGGCATTGAGAGTTTCCGCCCGTGGCTTCACACGTTAGCTTTACAAAATGACAGTGGGAGTAAAACTGTGGCAAAGGACTGGATGAGTATCTTTGGTATGAAGTTAGTTACGTTTCGTATGTAATCGTCTCTTCACTGCGTTAAGCAGTGTTCTGTTAGAAAATGGTCACCGTCGCGTTACATGACTTCTGCTGAAGTTCTCAAGTTTTGCAATTGGTTCAAATGTCAATATAAATCTAATATTCTTGTCCTTGAACCCTAGAAGACACCGGATAAAACATCCGCACGCATCCTCCGCAATTTTCCGCCCGTCATCGGATTTATTGATCAACCCGTGATATTGATTAGCGTTACGCCATTCATCGTGAAAGTCAATCTCTGATCTGCCCGGTACTTTAAATAAATTTGTCGAAAACATGAAATAATAGTTCTATGAATCAGCCCTCCATCGAACAGTTTACTTCCGAGAGTTTAAAGCCGCAGCTTTTATCTGGAGAACACCGATAAGATGGAGTTTGTCATCGAGTCCCTTCTTCAGACTGATTGCGGTGGTGGGAGAGGTTGTGGTGGTGGTTGGTCGAATATACTGTTTCTGGGGGAAACAATATCTACCAAAGATTCTAATATCTACCCCTCAAAAAAGCCGTCCACGCCACAATCAGTCACAAGAAGGGTCCCGACCAGAAACATCGCCTATCCAAGTTCTCCAGAGACGCTGCTTGACCCGCTGAGTTACTCCAGCACTTCGTGTCTTTTTCTTTGTCAACCAGCAACTGCGGCTCCCTGTATCTGCTTTTAACGCGAGAGTGTTTTCTCAGGCACGAACAGTTTATTTGATTCGAAAACATAATATCATAAACGAGTTCGCGACGGCGTTGAATTACCTGCGATTTGCAATTATTTTCTTTTCAGTGACGTCGAGAAGCTTTGAAATTATCTGCAGGAGACAGAGTGCTGTTGGTATTACCTGGTCACATTTAGCACGAGTGAATGCTTCAAACATTGACTGAGATGTCGTCTCCTCCCAGTTTCGCTGTCCTTCTGTACATTTGTCCTTATACAATGACACACCCATTTATTCTATACGCACGAACAGTTTATTTGATTCGAAAACATAATATCATAAACGAGTTCGCGACGGCGTTGAATTACCTGCGATTTGCAATTATTTTCTTTTCAGTGACGTCGAGAAGCTTTGAAATTATCTGCAGGAGACAGAGTGCTGTTGGTATTACCTGGTCACATTTAGCACGAGTGAATGCTTCAAACATTGACTGAGAAGTCGTCTCCTCCCAGTTTCGCTGTCCTTCTGTACATTTGTCCTTATACAATGACACACCCATTTATTCTATACGCACCCCTGTTCCGCGCGCAGCAAGTAATCAGACCCTTCTTCAGTCGAAATAAAATTTACATTAAAAAAGTATCAAGTAAAACGTATTTTGTGTGGCCATTGAAATCATAAACAGCACGGAGTAAAACTGTGTCTTGAACTTCTATGAGAAAAATTCTGACTTCCTCCTCAAGAGGTGAAAGGCAAGAACAATAATAATAAATATATACAAAGCAGGACATCAGTGTTCACAATGAGAAAAACGATTTCATGGTAGAGCAAGAAGTGGTCTGAAATGTTCCGTTGCCAAATTAGGATTAGGGTTATGCAGGTTGGTTCAAACACCTGAAAGTTGCAGGAAAGTAGCTGGTCTGAACCTGATTGTGTGAGGCTTCAGCCTGACGGAAGCAGTAAGAAGAGGGCGTGGACTGGATGGTGGAAACATACTTGATGATAAATGTCACATGCTTGAGATGATTCATGTAGATGCTTTCTATTGTGAAACATATTGTTCCCCTGGTCAAAGACTCTTCATTGGAATGAAAAAAAATAAGAAACCAATTTTAAAAGTCTCTTTCCCAAAGAACATCTTGAAAGGGGCTGCACAATGGATTGATCACCCTTAAAGATGGCCACAAACTCTTTCAATTGATTGCTGGGATCAGCACCAGAATTAATTATACAGTAAAAAGTTAAAAGATGTCTAGTTGTGTAAGAGAGTACAGAGGTTATGCCATTTTATGTCACAAAAATGAATTAGTAACATTCAGATTAGTTTATGGTTTTATTTATTTATAGGTTGCAATTTATTTCCTTGTTCAGATGAAGTTTACACAGCAAGCTGTATATAGCAATGATAGATGCACCTATAAATACAACAATACACACACACACATATACACATATATATGTCCATGTGCTGCATATATACTTTGCGTGGTTCCTGGGTTACCTACTGCTGGGTAACTCCGCGAAATATCATCCCCCTGCATTTCAAATCTAAATTTCTCGCCAATCCACAGCCTTCGACCAATTAACTAAAAAATGTTGTTCTTTTTTAAGACTAAAACAAAATAGTTCTCCCGAATTCCCAGTTCTCGAGTTTGGGGAGCTGGGGGGAGGGGGGCGGGGGGAATTGGCGAGTCGGTGAAAATACAGCTCCAGCTGGAATATAAGAAGAGATAAAACAAAAACACTGAAAGCAAATAGTAACTTAACAGCGGGACCTTGTCTCCTCCTTCCGCTTCCCCTTCCCACCTCTCCCTCGCCCTCGGGCCCTGGCATTCCCTCTATCTCTATCTCCCTCCCCCACCCCAGTCGCACCAGCTTCTCATTTTCACACCACAAACAGCTTACAATGGCTTGTTCCCTTTATCACCGATACTTTTTTGCATATCTTTCACTCATTGTTCCTTATCTCTGCACATCACCGTCTATATCTCTCGTTTCCCTGATCCCTGACCAGTCTGAAGAAGGGTCTCGACCCGAAACGTCACCTATCTCCTTCGCTCCTTCCCCTGCTGAATTTCTCCAGCTTTTTGTGTACCCTCGATTCTCCAGCATCTGCAGTTCCTTCTTTAAAAAAAAGTACGACATATGTGTGTGTGGTGTGCGCTCTACTGAATACTTTCTATCCAGTGTCTCCACTGCAAATTGCAATGCATACACGTTTGATATTTAGACAAACTTAATTTTATTTCAGTTTTGCATTTTTAGTTTGTCCCACACATTTAATTAGTTTTAATCCCTCCAGAAAAAACCTGAAAGTGGAGATGGTTCTCATACATAAAGCCCAAGAGATGGCTTCTTGATTCTAACGAGTGTTTGGGAAAAATAGACACAAAAAGCTGGAGTAACTCACGGGACAGGCAGCATCTCTGGAGAGAAGGGATGGGTGACGTTCGGGTTGAGGCCCTTCTTCGGACTGGTGTTTGGGAAAACGTGGATTCGGTTTGTTTTCGGGGGGGGAGGGGGGAAATACATTCGCCTTTTCTCTGATTTCAGGAATGAATGCATGTTGACACACATAACACAAGAGGGGGAGGTCGCTGCGTTTACATCTGAGGCGAAGGAAGCAAGAAGTTCTTGATTTTCCCTGGCGATAGTTTTCACTTTTTTTGCATTTTTCCTTCTCTCTGCCACCTGTCCGCTGAGTTACTCCAGCTTTTCGAGTCAAAGTCGTCTTGTTCAATCTCATTTCATTGCAAACTTTCAGCTCTGGATACCCCGCGTTGATCCGCGCATATTTCAGCATTTATATTTCTCAAGCCTCTTTACCTCCTGGAGCCACATGTAACTTAACCCATGTAATTACTCCAGCATTTTGTGTCTCTCTTTGGTTCAGTCTTTACTTGAGCGAATGAAGAGATTAAGAAAGTTCCCACGGTAGACTCACGAGACACTAAGGTAAACGCACGGGCCACAATGTTATTGCAACGAGTTTAAATGTTTCCAATTTTAACTTGAACAGTAATTTGACTCATGGAAAAAATCAAACATGTTTGATTTTTTTTTTCACGAGTTAACAAGTTTCCCGAGTACCTGTCGTTAGAGCCACAAGTCGATGTTGCTCGCGCAAGTTCCGACGTTCCCGCTACGTTAATTGTACGTGATTACCGCGAGTGAAAACTCGGGGTCACTCGTGGGCCAACTCGCACCATGAGACAGGGGGGGGGGGGCATTGAGAGTTTCCGCCCGTGGCTTCACACGTAAAATGACAGTGGGAGTAAAACTGTGGCAAAGGACTGGATGAGTATCTTTGGTATGAAGTTAGTTACGTTTCGTATGTAATCGAATCTTCACTGCGTTAAGCAGTGTTCTGTTAGAAAATGGTCACCCGTCGCGTTACATGACTTCTGCTGAAGTTCTCAAGTTTTGCAATTGGTTTAAATGTCAATATAATCTAATATTCTTGTCCTTGAACCCTAGAAGACACCGGATAAAACATCCGCACGCATCCTCCGCAATTTTCCGCCCGTCATCGGATTTATTGATCAACCCGTGATATTGATTAGCGTTACGCCATTCATCGTGAAAGTCAATCTCTGATCTGCCCGGTACTTTAAATAAATTTGTCGAAAACATGAAATAATAGTTCTATGAATCAGCCCTCCATCGAACAGTTTACTTCCGAGAGTTTAAAGCCGCAGCTTTTATCTGGAGAACACCGATAAGATGGAGTTTGTCATCGAGTCCCTTCTTCAGACTGATTGCGGTGGTGGGAGAGGTTGTGGTGGTGGTTGGTCGAATATTACTGTTTCTGGGGGAAACAATATCTACAAAGATTCTAATATCTACCCCTCAAAAAAGCCGTCCACGCCACAATCAGTCACAAGAAGGGTCCGACAGAAACATCGCCTATCCAAGTTCTCAGAGACGCTGCTTGACCGCCTGAGTTACTCCAGCACTTCGTGTCTTTTTCTTTGTCAACCAGCAACTGCGGCTCCCTGTATCTGCTTTTAACGCGAGAGTGTTTTCTCAGGCACGAAACAGTTTATTTGATTCGAAAACATAATATCATAAACGAGTTCGCGACGGCGTTTTGAATTACCTGCGATTTGCAATTATTTTCTTTTCAGTGACGTCGAGAAGCTTTGAAATTATCTGCAGGAGACAGAGTGCTGTTGGTATTACCTGGTCACATTTAGCACGAGTGAAATGCTTCAAACATTGACTGAGATGTCGTCTCCTCCCAGTTTCGCTGTCCTTCTGTACATTTGTCCTTATACAATGACACACCCATTTATTCTATCGCACCCCTGTTCCGCGCGCAGCAAGTAATCAGGAAAGTAGCTGGTCTGAACCTGATTGTGTGAGGCTTCAGCTGACGGAAGCAGTAAGAAGAGGGCGGGACTGGATGGTGGAAACATACTTGATGATAAATGTCACATGCTTGAGATGATTCATGTAGATGCTTTCTATTGTGAAACGTGTTGTTCCCCTGGTCAAAGACTCTTCATTGGAATTAAAAAAAAAAAGAAACAATTTTAAAAGTCTCTTTCCCAAAGAACATCTTGAAAGGGGCTGCACAATGGATTGATCACCCTTAAAGATGGCCACAAAACTCTTTCAATTGATTGCTGGGATCAGCACCAGAATTAATTATACAGTAAAAAGTTAAAAGATGTCTAGTTGTGTAAGAGAGTACAGAGGTTATGCCATTTTATGGCACAAAATGAATTAGTAACATTCAGATTAGGTTTATGGGTTTTATTTATTTATAGGTTGCAATTTATTTCCTTGTTCAGATGAAGTTTACACAGCAAGCTGTATATAGCAATGATAGATGCACCTATAAATAACAACAATACACACACACACATATACACATATATAGGTCCATGTGCTGCATATATACTTTGCGTGGTTCCTGGGTTACCTACTGCTGGGTAACTCCGCGAAATATCATCCCCCTGCATTTCAAATCTAAATTTCTCGCCCAATCCACAGCCTTCGACCAATTAACTAAAAAATGTTGTTCTTTTTTAAGACTAAAACAAAATAGTTCTCCCGAATTCCCAGTTCTCGAGTTTGGGGAGCTGGGGGGAGGGGGGGGGGGGGGAATTGGCGAGTCGGTGAAAAATCAGCTCAGCTGGAATATAAGAGAGATAAAACAAAAAACACTGAAAGCAAATAGTAACTTAACAGCGGGAACTTGTCTCCTCCCCTTCCCACCTCTCCCTCCGCCCTCGGGCCCTGGCATTCCTCTTTCTCTATCTCCCTCCCCCACCCAGTCGCACCAGCTTCTCATTTTCACACCACAAACAGCTACAATGGCTTGTTCCCTTTATCACCGATACTTTTTTGCATTCTTTCACTCATTGTTCCTTATCTCTGCACTCACCGTCTATATCTCTCGTTTCCCTGATCCCGGACCAGTCTGAAGAAGGGTCTCGACCGAAACGTCACCTATCTCCTTCGCTCCTTCCCCCTGCTGAATTTTCTCCAGCTTTTTGTGTACCCTCGATTCTCAGCATCTGCAGTTCCTTTCTTTAAAAAAAGTACGACATATGTGTGTGTGGTGTGCGCTCTACTGAATACTTTCTATTCCAGTGTCTCCACTGCAAATTGCAATGCATACACGTTTGATATTTAGACAAACTTAATTTTATTTCAGTTTTGCATTTTTAGTTTGTCCTACACATTTAAATTAGTTTTAATCCTCCAGAAAAAAACCTGAAAGTGGGAGATGGTTTCATACATAAAGCCCAGAGATGGCTTCTTGATTCACGAGTGTTTGGGGAAAAATAGACACAAAAAGCTGGAGTTAACTCACGGGACGGCAGCATCTCTGGAGAGAAGGATTGGGTGACGTTTCGGGATTGAGGCCCTTTCGGGATTGGTGTTTGGAAACGTGGATTCCGGTTTGTTTTCGGGGGGGAGGGGGAATACATTCGCCTTTTTCTCTGATTTCAGGAATGAATGCATGTGACACACATAACACTAAGTGGGGGAGGTCGTGCGTTACATCTGAGGCGAAGGAAGCCAAGAAGTTCTTGATTTTCCTGGCGATAGTTTCACTTTTTTGCATTTTTCCTTCTCTCCTGCCACCTGTCCCGCCCTGAGTTACTCCAGCTTTTCGGTTCAAAGTCGTCTTCATTCTCATTCATTGCAACTTTCAGCTCTGGATACCGCGTTGATCCGCGCTTATTTCAGCATTTATTTTATCAAGCCTCTTTACCTCCTCGGAGCCACATGTACTAACCTTAACCAAATGTAATTTCCCAGCATTTGTGTCTTTGGTTCAGTCTGTACTTGAGCGAATGAAAGAGATTAGAAAGTTCCACGGTAGACTCACGAGACACTAAGGTAACGCACGGGCCACAAATGTTATTGCCAACGCGTTTAAATGTTTCCCATTTTAACTGAACAGTAATTTGACTCATGGAAACAAACAGTTTGGACTTTTTTTTTCACGAGTTAACAAGTTTCCGAGATGTAGTTCTGTCGTTAGAGCCACAAAGTCGATAAAGTTGCTCGCAAGTTGCTCCGGCTTTCGCTACGTTAATTGTACGGTTACGCGGTGAAATCGGGTCACTGTGCCCCCCCCCCCCCCCCCCCCCCCACATGGGCCAACTCGCACCCTGGAGACAGGGATGGGGGGGGGGGGGGGAGGCATTGGAGTTTCCGGCCCGTGGTTTCACACGTAAAATGGACAGTGGGAGTAAAATGGCAAAGGACTGGATGGAGTTATCTTATGAAGTTCTTGAAGTTAGTTAGTTCCGTTTCGTATGTAATCGAATTTCACTGCGTTAAGCAGTGTTCTGTTAGAAAATGGTCACCCGTCGCGTTACATGATTTGACTGAAGTTCTCATGTTTTGGCAATTGTGGAAATGTCTCAAAATAATCTAATATTCTTGTCCTTGAACCCTAGAGACAGGATAAAACATCCGCACGCATTCTCCGCATTTCGCCCGTCTTCGGATTTATTGATCAACCCGTGATTATTGATTAGCGTTACGCCATCATCGTTGAAAGTCACTCTGATCTGCACGGTACTTTAAATAAATTGCCGAAAACATAAATAATAGTTCTCTTGAATCAGCCCTCCATCGAACAGTTGTACTCCGATGAGTTTAAAGCCGCCAGCTTTTATTGGAAGAAACACCCGAGAGTGGAGTTTGTCATCGAGTCCCTTTTAGACTGATTGCGGTGTGGGCGTGGTTGTGGTGGGGTGGGTGGTCGAATATTTACTGTTGCTGGGGGAACAATATCTACAAAGATTCTAATATCTACCCCTCAGAAAAAGCCGTCACGCCCAATCAGTACAAGAAGGGTCCGACCAGGAAACATCGCCTATCCAGAGTCTCCAGACGCTGCTTTGACCCGCCCTGAGTTACTCCAGCTACTTCGTGTCTTTTTCTTTGTCAACCAGCAACTGTGGCTCCCTGTATCTGCTTTTAACGCGAGGGTGTTTTCTCAGGCACGTAGTTTATTTGATTCGAAAACATAATAATAAACGAGTTTCGACGACGGCGTTGAATTCCTGCGATTTGCAATATTTTCTTTTCAGTGACGTCGAGAAGCTTTGAAATTATCTGCGGAGACAGAGTGCTGTTGGTATTACTGGTCAACATTTAGCACGAGTGACGGTTCAAACATTGATGAGATGTCCGTCTCTCAGTTTCGCAGTCCTTCTGTACATTTTGTCCTTATACATGACACCCATTTATTCTATACGCACCTGTTCCGCGCGCCGCAGCAAGTAATCAGGAAGTAGCTGGTCTGAACCTGATTTGTGAGGCTCAGCCTGACGGAAGCTGTAAGAAGAGGGCGTGGACTGGATGGTGGAAACATACTTGATAGATAAATGTCACATGCTTGAGATGAGTCATGTAGATGCTTTCCATTGTGAAGTGTTGTTCCCTGGTCAAAGACTTCTCAATGGAATGGAAAAAAAAAGAAACCAATTTTAAAAGTTTCTTAAAAGAACATCTTGAAAGGGGGGCTGCACAATGGATTGATCACCCTTAAAGAGGCCAAACTCTTTCAATTGATTGCTGGGTGATCAGCATCGAATTTTAATTTTACAGTAAAAAGTTTAAAGATGTTCTAGTTGTGTGTTAAGAGAGGTACAGAGGTTATGCCATTTTATGGCAAAAAAATGAATTAGTAACATTCAAGGTAGTTTAGGGTTTTATTTATTTATGGGTTGCAATTTTTTACTTGTTCAGATGAAGTTTACACAGCAAAGCTGTATATAGCATGATAGCGTGTTGCCACCTATAAAAATAAAAATACACAACACACACATATACCACCATATATATATGTCCATGATGTGTGCATATATTACTGCGTGGTCCTGGGTTACCTACTGTATGGGTAACTCCGCGAATTATCTTTCCCCTGCATTTCAAATCTAAATTTCTCGACAACCACAAGCCCTTTCGACCAATTAACTAAAAATGTTGTTCTTTTTTAAGATCAAACCATAGTTATCCCGAATTCCCATGTTCTCGGAGTTTGGGGAGCTGGGGGGAGGGGGGAGGGGAGGCGGGGGAATTGGCCAGAGTCGTCGGGTGAAAATAATACAGCTCGTGAATATAAGAAGAGATAAAACAAAAAAAATGAAAGCAATAGTAACTTAACAGGCGGGAAACTTGTCTCCTCCCTTCCCACCTCTCTTCCTCAGCCTGGGCCCTGGCATCCCTCTATCTCTATTCCCCCCACCAGTTCGCACCAGCTTCTCATTTTCACACCACAAAAACAGCTTACATTGGCTTGTTCCCTTATCACCGATACTTTTTGAATATCGTTCACTCATTTGTTCCTTATCTCTGCCAAATCACCGTCTTATCTCTCGTTTCCCTGATCCCTGCCAGTTGAAGAAGGGTCTCGACCCGAAAACACCTTTACCTTATCGTCACTGCAACCCTGCTCTGTCCCCACCCACACCACAGCCCATACCCCCCCTCCCCTAGACACCCTCCGAACCCCCACCCCCCCCCCACAACGCTTCGTACTCTAGTCCACTCACCTGGGCCTTCTCGGCCACAACCCCCATCTTGCGCGTGTCATCACCCCCCGGACCCTCCCTTCGACATCGAATCGGTCTCAGTCTCAGCAGAGGTCTCACCTTTGTCCTCCGTCCCACCTCAATGAGTTCCGCCACACCGATGAGATGTCTCTTTTACCGTCGCCTCCGCCTCTACCGTCGCCTCGCCCCCACTTGATGATCCCTTTTCCTGTCTCCCACGCACGCCTACACTTGGAACCCCCCTCGTAGCCTTCCGGCTGTAGAACTATTATCCAGAACTGCCGTCGGGACTTCAACCGCCTCGACTCTCCACCCCCTGTCTCACTCCAATCTCTCGACTGAACGTACTGCCATCGACTCACTCCGGTAACCAACCCAGACTGGGTTATCCATTCCCGCGACATGGAGGTGCGTGGTAGTCTGGCGCGTCGATTTACAATGCGGAGGGCCGCGCGCCAACTCCGGAACTCTCTACTGACCCCTGGACCCTTGACACCCACTGACGAAACACAGGCCACCATCTCGAGGCACCCTTAACCAATTCATCAGACTCGGGCTACCCATCCCCACCGAGCTCCGACCTTCATCGTTTCCCAGCCAGCCCGCACGGCCGAATGTTACCTTCTCTAAAATCCACAAACCGACTGCTGGCAGACCCATTGTCTCTGCCTGTTCGTGCCCCACCGAACACATTTCAATTATTGCCGCCATCCTATCCCTTTGTAAAAATCCCTCCACCTATGTTCTAAGACACACCTCTGACACTCTAGTCGGCTCCGTGCATTCATTCTCCAGGCCCCCATCCTCTCATCTTTACCATGGAGTTCCCCAGTCTCTACACCTCCATTCCCCACCAGGACGGTCTCAAAGCCCTCCGGTTCTTCCTCGACCAGAGAGCAACAACCCGTCCACTGACACCCTCCTCCGCCTGCGGTGTGGTCTTCACCCTCAATAACTTCTCTTTTGATTCTCATTTCCTCCAAACACAAGGGTAGATATGGGGAAACAGCATGGGCCCAGCTCGCTTGCCTCTTTGTTGGGTAGTCGAACAATCCTTGTCTCGGCGTACCAAGGGCCCATCCCCGAACCTCTACCTCCGTTACATCGGATGTTTTGGGTCACTCTGCCCCACACACAACTGACTGACTTCATTCATTTCACCACCAACTTCCATCCGCACTAATACACTTGGCCCATTCCGATACTTCCTACCATTCCTTGACCTCACCATCTCTATTGCAGGTGGGGTGATACGCTCTTCCGCATCCACTACAACTACTGACTCACCTGCTACCTGGACCCTACTCTTCCTCCACCCTGCTTCCCTGTAAGGACATCCCCTATTCCCAATTCTCAGTCTACGCTGGCATCTGCTCCCAGGATGAGGTGTTCAACACAGGTCATCACAAATGGCCTCATTCTTCAAGAAGAAACGGGATCCCCTCCGACAGGGTTCCTCCATACCCCGCAACACTGCCCTGGCATTTCCCATTCCCCCACTCGAAAACAGGCAGAGTCCCCTGGTCCTCACCTTTCACCCACCAGCCGGCAAATACAACATATGTCCTCCGCCGCGTTTTTCGCCGTGCCATCTACCCCTCCCGCCACATCTTCCCATCTCCCCCCTGTCTGCCTTCCGCAAAGACGCTCCCTCAGCAATCCTTGTCCATTCTTCCTCCCACTCTACCTTCCCGGGCTTTTCCCTTGCAACCGCAAGAAATGACACTTGTCCCACGTCACCTCCCCCCTCACATCCTTTCCGGAACCACAAAGCAGTCCTTCCAGGCGTTCGACAGAGGTTCACCTGCACTCCCCACTCATTACTGATCGCTGCCCAGATTGCAGATGATCTATATCGTGAGACGAAGCGGAGGCTTGGCGATCGCTTCGCCGAACACCTCCGCTCGGTCGCAATAACCAACGACCTCCCGGTGGGCTCAGCACTTCAACTCCCCTCCCATTTCCATTCTCATCCGACCTCTGGTCTGGGTCTCTCTCCATAGGCCAGAGGTGGTGAGCAACACGCACGCTGGAGCAAAGCACCTCATATTCGCTGGGGAGTCGCACCTTTGGGCTTGAATATTGAATTTTTCCAATTCTGTGAAATCCCTTACGATTACTGTTCCCTCCCTTCCCACCTATCCCTAGCCCTCGGGTCTGGCATTCCCTTATCTCTATTCTCTACCCCACCTAGTCGCACCGCTCTCATTTACACACCACAAAAACAGCTTACATTGGATTGTTCCTTATCACCGTACTTTTTTTGCATATCTTTCATCTCAATTGTTCCTTATCTCTCCACATCACCGTCTATATCTCTCGTTTCCTTGATCCCTGACCAGTTGAAGAAGGGTCTCGGCCCGAAAAAAAACGTCGCCATCTCCTTTCGCTCCTTAGATGCTGGGCACCGACTAGTTTCTCCAGCTTTTTGTGTACCCCACGTACTATCTCCTTCGCTCTCCCCTGTGAGTTTCTCCCTTGCTTTTTGTGTACCCTCGATTCTCCAGCTCTTGCAGTTCCTTCTTTAAAAAAAAGTACGACATATGTGTGTGTGGTTTGTGCGCTCTACTGAATACGGTCTATCCAGTTCTCCATCAAATTGCAATGCATACTCGTTTGATATTTTAGACAAATTTTTTTTATTTTCGGTTTGCATTTTTAGTTTGTTTACACATTTTAATTAGTTTTTAATCCCTCCAGAAAAAACCTGAAGTGGAGATGGTTCTCATACTAAGCCCAAGGAGATAGTTCTTGATTCAACGAGTGTTTGGGAAAATAGACACAAATAACTGGAGGAACGACGGGACAGGCAGCCATTCTGGAGAGAAGGGATGGGTGACGTTTCGGGTTGAGGCCCTTCTTCGGACTGGTTAGTTTGGGAAACGTGGATCGGTTTGTTTTCGGGGGGGGGGGGGGGGGTGAGGGGGGAATACATTCGCCTTGTTTCTCGGATTTCAGGAATGGAATGAATGCATGTTGAACACATAAACACAAGAGGGGGAGTGTCGCTGCGTTTACATCTGAGGTGAGGAAGCCAAGAAGTTCTCGATTTTCCCTGGCGATAGTTTCACTTTGTTTGAATATTTTCCTTCTTCCCCTGCCACTGTCCCGCTGAGTTACTCAGCGTTTTCGAGTCAAAGTCGTTTCTTGTTCAATCTCATTTCATTGCAACTTTCAGCTCTGGATACCCCGCGTTGATCCGGCGTATTTTAGCATTTATATTTCTCAAGGCCTCTTAACCTCCCGGAGCCACATGTAACTTAACAACATGTAATTACTCCAGCCTTTTGTGGTCTCTCTTTGCGTCAGTCTTTACTTGAGCGAATGAAGAGATTAAGAACGTTCCCACGGTTTAGCTCACGAGACACTAAGGTAAACGCACGGGCCACAATGTTATTGCAACGAGTTTAAAGTTCCAATTTTAACTTGAACAGTTTATTTGACTCATGGAAAAAATCAAAACATGTTTGAATTATTTTTCACGAGTTAAACAAGTTTCGTCCTGTATAGCGGTACCCACATGGGCGGCGCACAAGTCGATAAGTTGCTCGCGCAAGTTCCGACGTTCGCTACGTTAATTGTACGTGATTGCACCGCGAGTGAAAACTCGGGTCACTCGTGGGCCAACTCGCACCATGAGAACAGGGGGGCCCATGAGAGTTTTCCGCCACGTGGCTTCACACGTTTAAAAAATGACAGTGGGAGTTAAAAACTGTGGCACAAAAGGACTGGAGGAGTATTTTGGTATGAAGTTAGTTTGGTTGTTTTGTTTGTATCGGATCGTCACTGCGTTAAGCAGTGTTTGTTAGAAAAATGGTCACCGTCGGTTACTTGGACATCTGACTGAAGTCTCAAGTTTTGCAAATTTGGTTTTTAAATGTCTAATAATTATCTACTATTCGTGTCTTGAACCCTAGGTGGACACCGGGTTAAAAATCCGCACGCATCCTCCGCGCAATTTTCGCCCGTATCGGATTTATTGATCACCCGTGATATTGATTAGCGTTACGCCATTCATCGTGATGTGAAAGTCAATCTCTGATATGCCCGGTACTTTAAATAAAATTGTCGAAACCTGGAAAATTGTTCTAGAATCAGCCCTCAATCGAACAGTACTTCCGGAGTTTTAAAAGCCGCAGCTTTATCTGGAGTACACCGATAAGAATGGAGTTTGTCATCGAGTCCTTCTTCGGATGATTGCGGTGGTGGGAGATGTTGGTGGGGTTGGTCGAATATACTGTTTCTGGGGAAACAATATCTACCAAAGATTCTAAAGATCTACCCTCAAAAAAGCCGTCCACGCCACAATCAGTCACCAAGAAGGGTCCCGACCAGAAACATCGCCTATCAGTTCTCAGAGGGAGCTGCTTGACCGCTGAGTTACTCCAGCACTTCGTGGTCGTTTCTTTGTAAACCAGCAACTGCGGCTCCCTGTATTCTGCTTTTAACGCGAGAGTGTTTTCTCAGGCACGAACAGTTTATTTGATTCGAAAACATAATATCATAAACGAGTTCGCGACGCGGCGTTGAATTACCTGCGATTTGCAATTATTTTCGTTTCAGTGACGTCGGAAGCTTTGAAATTATCTGCAGGAGGACAGGTGCTGTTGTATTACTGGTCACATTTAGCACGAGTGAATGCTTCAAACATTGACTGAGATGTCGTCTCCTCCCAGTTTCGCTGTCCTTCTGCTACATTTGTCCTTATACAATGACACACCCATTTATTCTATACGCACGAACAGTTTATTTGATTCGAAAACATTAATATCATAAACGAGTTCGCGACGGCGTTGAATTACCTGCGATTTGCAATTATTTTCTTTTCAGGGACGTCGAGAAGCTTTGAAATTATCTGCAGGAGAACAGAGTGCTGTTGGTTATTACCTGGTCACATTTAGCACGAGTGAATGCTTCAAACATTGACTGAGAAGTCGTCTCCTCCCAGTTTCGCTGTCCTTCTGTACATTTGTCCTTATACAATGACACACCATTTATTCTATACGCACCCTGTTCCGGCGCGCCAGCAAGTAATCAGACCCTTCTTCAGTCGAAATAAAATTTACATTAAAAAAGTATCAAGTAAAACGTATTTTGTGTGGCCATTGAAATCATAAACAGCACGGAGTAAAACTGTGTCTTGAACTTCTATGAAAAAATTCTGATTCCTCCTCAAGAGGTGAAATGCAAGAACAATAATAAAAAATATATACAAAGCAGGACTCAGTGTTCACAATGATAAAAAACGATTTCATGGTAGAGCAAGAAGTGGTCTGAAATGTTCCGTTGCCAAATTAGGATTAGGGTTATGCAGGTTGGTTCAAACACTGAAAGTTGCAGGGAAAGTAGCTGGTCTGAACCTGATTGTGTGAGGCTTCAGCCTGACGGAAGCAGTAAGAAGAGGGCGTGGACTGGATGGTGGAAACATACTTGATGATAAATGTCAACCACATGCTTGAGATGATTCATGTAGATGCTTTCTATTGTGAAACATGTTGTTCCCCTGGTCAAAGACTCTTCATTGGAATGAAAAAAAAATAAGAAACCAATTTTAAAAAGTCTCTTTCCCAAAGAACACCTTGAAAGGGGCTGCACAATGGATTGATCACACCTTAAAGATGGCCACAAACTCTTTCAAATTGATTGCTGGGATCAGCACCAGAATTAATTATACAGTAAAAAGTTAAAAGATGTCTAGTTGTGTAAGAGAGTACAGAGGTTATGCCATTTTATGTCACAAAAAATGAATTAGTAACATTCAGATTAGTTTATGGTTTTATTTATTTATAGGTTGCAATTTATTTCCTTGTTCAGATGAAGTTTACACAGCAAGCTGTATATAGCAATGATAGATGCACCTATAAATACAACAAAAAATCACACACACATATACACATATATATATGTCCATGTGCTGCATATTTACTTTGCGTGGTTCCTGGGTTACCTACTGCTGGGTAACTCCGCGAAATATCATCCCCCTGCATTTCAAAATCTAAATTTTTCTCGCCAATCCACAGCCTTCGACCAATTAACTAAAAAATGTTGTTCTTTTTTAAGACTAAAACAAAATAGTTTCTCCCGAATTCCCAGTTCTCGAGTTTGGGGAGCTGGGGGGAGGGGGGCGGGGGGGAATTGGCGAGTCGGTTGAAAATACAGCTCCAGGGGCTGGAATATAAGAAGAGATAAAACAAAAACACTGAAAGCAAATAGTAACTTTAACAGCGGGAACTTGTCTCCATCCCCCTTCCCACCTCTCCCTCAGCCCTCGGGCCCTGGCATTCCCTCTATCTCTATCTCCCTCCCCCACCCCAGTCGCACCTTCTCATTTTCACACCACAAACAGCTTACAATGGCTTGTTCCCTTTATCACCGATTACTTTTTTGCATATCTTTCACTCATTGTTCTTATCTCTGCACATCACCGTCTATATCTCTCGTTTCCCTGATCCCTGACCAGTCTGAAGAAGGGTCTCGACCCGAAACGTCACCTATCTCCTTCGCTCCTTCCCTGCTGAATTTCTCCAGCTTTTTGTGTACCCTCGATTCTCCAGCATCTGCAGTTCCTTCTTTAAAAAAAAGTACGACATATGTGTGTGTGGTGTGCGCTCTACTGAATACTTTCTATCCAGTGTCTCCACTGCAAATTGCAAGCATTACACGTTTGATATTTAGACAAACTTAAATTTTATTTCAGTTTTGCATTTTTAGTTTGTCCTACACATTTAATTAGTTTTAATCCCTCCAGAAAAAACTGAAAGTGGAGATGGTTCTCATTACATTAAAAGCCCAAGAGATGGCTTCTTGATTCTAACGAGTGTTTGGGAAAAATAGACACAAAAAGCTGGAGTAACTCACGGGACAGGCAGCATCTCTGGAGAGAAGGGATGGGTGACGTTTCGGGTTGAGGCCCTTCTTCGGGACTGGTGTTTGGGAAACGTGGATTCGGTTTGTTTTCGGGGGGGAGGGGGGAATACATTCGCCTTTTTCTCTGATTTCAGGAATGAATGCATGTTGACACACATAACACAAGAGGGGGAAGTCGCTGCGTTTACGTCTGAGGTGAAGGAAGCCAAGAAGTTCTTGATTTTCCCTGGCGATAGTTTCACTTTTTTTGCATTTTTCCTTCTCTCCTGCCACCTGTCCCGCTGAGTTACTCCAGCTTTTCTTTTTTTTTTTTTTAATATTTTTTTATTGTAGAAAACAGTTATATACCAGTACACTCTTATACGACATTGAGATTTATACAATGTATAAAAATTAAACGTATTGATTATTAATTAGTACTTTTTATGATAATTGTAGTATTATCCATTTATACATTTCATTATTATTTATTTTATATAATTGGGAGATATGTAGTATATTCCTAAAATAAGTAATACACTTAGATTTCTCAAATCATAGATATTCTTCTAAATTACCAAATAGAAATCCCCGCTAATTTAACTACGTAGTACCCAATCTTAAACAACATTTTTTTTTTATATTTCATAATGTTATTCAAAATATTAATAATGTTGTATTATTGTTAATTTTTATATTTCATAGTTATTGTATAATTGAAAGTACATAGTTTTATATAATTACAAGTTTAAGACATCTATAATCTTTTTCATACAAACAGAAATAAGTGTGTACATATAAAATTTTATATAGTATGTTTTCTATAATTTTTTCCTTAATTAAAGATAGAGAGATAGAAAAAAGGAATAGAAAATAGAAAAGAAAGTGTGAAAAGTTTGATGGAGATTGAAGTATACTAAGTAATCCAATCTTGGAGATACATTCATGATTTGTTATGTGTATTTCTTCATCCACTCAGATATTCAGGCCTCAGTCAAGTCCCTGCGCCGAACCGTTGTGACCCTGTAGATATTTAATATAGGGAGACCATATCTCCTTGAAGAGATCTAACCTGTCCATGAGGACAAGTCTCAATCTCTCCAAGTGAAAGTGTTCCGTCATTTCTGTATTCCACATTTTAATTGTTGGGGATACAGGGCCTTTCCAAAATTTTAATATAAATTTTTTCCCAATTATTAAAGAATAGTCGATAAAAGTTCTATGATTCCTTGTTAATTATTTGTTCCATTTCCGGTACTCCAAGTATGATTAACTTTGGGTCATAAATCATAGTATTATTAATAACTTTCGAGATTATTTTGAATATTTCATTCCAATATTGTAAAATCTTCGTTACAATTAGTTAAATGTGTGTGACAGAGTTGCTTCCATGATTTGACATTTATCACATATAGGTGATAGTTTTGGAAATATATTATGTAGTTTAGATTTAGAATAATGTAATCTATGTAAGATTTTAAACTGTATAAGTGCAGTTGTTTAGCGTTTTAAAGGAGCAATAATGTATATGTTGTAGGCTTTCTTCCCATATTTCTGGACTTATTATTTGACTTAGTTCATTTTCCCAGCGCTGTCTATGTATTTCCGATGATGGGATATCACTTTCCAACAAAATATTATAAATGTATGATATCATTTTTTTCTGTATTTGGGTGTTTATTCAAGCATTCATCTAAAATTTCACTCTTTCTATTTCTAAGTTCTTGTGTATTTGCAGAAATATAGTTTTCTGATTTGTAAATATCTGAAATATTCATTTATTATGAAGCCCGTAAGTTTGTTGTAATTCTTGAAATGAAAGAAATGAATTATCCTTATAAAGATCCCCTATATTTAGAATTCCTTTATTTTTCCATTGTATAAAAGCTTTATCCATCATTGACGGCTTTTTTAAACGTAAAATTATTGGCAATTGTAAGAGCTAGCGGTTATAAATTTTAGTTTTTAGTGTTTTCTTTATTTGTTTCCAAATACGTATTCCACTTTCTATTATCAAATTTTCACTATAGGTTTTCTTAGGTACATTAATATTAGCAAAATATTATAGAGCTAATTTCAAATGGAAAAAAAAGTCTTTCTCTTTCCATTTTTAACCAATTTGGTTTATTATTTATTATCTATTTCTCCTAACCAAAAATTCATATTTCTAATATTAAACTGCCCAATAATAGAACATAAAATTTGGTAAGCTAAGCCCCCGTTTATTTTAGCTTTACATAAATGTTTTTTATTTATTCTATGATTTTTGTAGTCCCCAAATAAAGTTAGTGACTATTGAGTCTACTTTTTTAAAGAAATTTTTAGAAAGATATATCGGGATTGATTGAAATAAGTATAATAATTGTGGGAGGAAAATCATTTTTATTGCGTTTATTTTACCTAACATTGAGATAGGTAAGCTTTTCCAATATAAGATATTTTTTATTTAATTTATTCAATAATAACGGGGAAATTAGATTTAAATTAAAGAGTCAAATCTTTTTGTAACAAAAATACCAAGATATTTAATATTTTCATTTGTTATCTTGAAAGGAAATTGTTGTAATATCTGTAAATTATTCATGGTTATTGGCATAAGTTCACTTTTATTCCAATTGATGCTATATCCTGAAATTAAACCAAATTCCGTTATTAGTTTTAACAAATTACGGATACTTATTTCCGGTTTTGTAATATAAAGTAATATATCGTCCGCATATAACGAGATTTTATTCTTAGTATCTTTAGTATCGTATCCATATATTTCTGGATTGTAGTCTTACCCTTTGAGCAAGGGGTTCGATTGCTAACGCAAACAGTAATGGTGATAAAGGACAGCCTTGTCTACAACCTCGAGATAAACTAAACTTAGTTGATAACATATAATTTGTTATTATTCTAGCTGTTGGATTTGGTATAATAATTTAATCCAAGTAGTAAACTTATCACCAAGCTTAAAGGCTTCCATCACCGAAATAGATAAGGCCATTCCACCTGGTCAAAAGCTTTTTCTGCATCCAACGAGATGACTACTAAGTCTTTTTTATCACTTCTTTTCGAATATATAATATTAAATAAACCGTCTTAAAATTATATGAAGAATATCTTTTAGGTATAAATCCTGTTTGATCAGGATGAATTAATTCGTTAACAATTTTGCTTAGTCTTTGTGCAAGAATTTTTGTTAAAAAATTTTTTGATCGGTATTTAATAAAGCAATTGCTCTATACGATCCTGGATCATCCAAATCTTTATTTATTTTGGGTATAAGTGTTATAATAGATTTCGTTCAATGTGTCTGGTAGTTTCTCTTGTATATATATCTGTTTCATATAAAATGATTTTAAATATGGGACCATTTGGGCATGAAAAAATTTTATAAATTCCGAGCCTATACCATCTGGTCCTGGAGTTTTTTACCATTTTTTAAAGATTTAATAGATTCTTGGATTTCTTTTATTGAAAATATCGGCATTTAAAAATTCTCTATTTTGTAAATCTAATTCTTTTAAGTTACATACATTTAAAAAGGCATCTATTTCTGTTTTATTTACTGTTGTGTTACCAGTATACAAATTTTTATAAATATTGCATAAATCTTTCATTAATATCCTTGGGTTGTATTAATAATTCACCGTTTTGTGATTTAATCCTATGTATAATATTTTTCCGCTTCATTTTTCCTTAATTGTCGAGCCAATAGTTTTTGTGGTTTGTCTCCAAATTCAAACAACAATTGTTTAGTATGTTGGTAGTATTTTAAAACTTGATCAGTATATATTTTATTTAATTTATACTTCAATGTTACAATTTTATTATGTATTATTATATCTGATTTTGTTGCCATTTCTGTATATCTAATTGTTTGATCTCCCTTTCTAAGTCATGTTGTTCCTTCCGAATTCTTCTTATTATGGAATGCTTGTGAAGAAATCATAATTCCTCGAAGATATGCTTTAAATGTTTCCCATAATAAAGAGCGAGATATTTCTGGTTGATCATTTATTTCAAAAAACAACTTAATCTGAGTTATGATGTATTCCTGAGTTGTTTTATTTTTTTTAAAATTTGTGGATTAAGTTTCCATTGTCCTAGATTTCCTGTTTTACCATTTATTTTAATTTTAAATGTTAATGGTGCGTGATCTGAAATTATAATATTATGATATTTGGATTCGTAAGTAAGTGAGATAAGCTTTGCATCTACTAGGAAGTAATCTATTCTTGAATAGGTTTTATGTACTGGCGAGTAGAAGGAATATTCTCGACCAGTAGGATTTTCTGTTCTCCAAACATCTTTAATGTTAGACGTTTGAATGTATGCGTTTAATAAATCACTAGAATGCGATTTAGCTTTCCTTTGTTTTGAAGATCTATCTAAATAAGGGTCTAATGTACAATTAAAAATCTCCTCCAATTATCAAATTGTAGTGTGTTAATTCTGGAATATTATTAAGTACTTTCTTAAAGAATAAAGGACTATCAAAATTTGGACCATAGATGTTAACAAAAATCATTTTTTCCCTTTTATTTCTCCTATTACAATAATGTATCTACCATCTTTATCAGATATAGTAGATATATGCTTAAATAAAGTACCTTTACGAAATAATATTGCTACGCCTCTTGATTTATGTGTAAAGGAAGAGTGGTATATTTTATCTATCCATTTAGCTTTCAGCCTATTTTCAGCGTCTTTCTTTAGGTGAGTTTCTTGAATGCAAATTGCAATGCATACACGTTTGATATTTAGACAAACTTAATTTTATTTCAGTTTTGCATTTTTAGTTTGTTCTACACATTTAATTAGTTTTAATCCCTCCAGAAAAAAAAACCTGAAAGTGGGGAGATGGTTTTCTCATACATAAAGCCCAAGAGATGGCTTCTTGATTCAACGAGTGTTTGGGAAAAATAGACACAAAAAAGCTGGAGTAACTCACGGGACAGGCAGCATCTCTGGAGAGAAGGGATGGGTGACGTTTCGGGTTGAGGCCCTTCTTCGGACTGGTGTTTGGGAAACGTGGATTCGGTTTGTTTTCGGGAGGGGGGGGGGGGGGGTGAGGGCTGAGGGGGGGAATACATTTCGCCTTGTTTTTTTTCTCTGATTTCAGGAATGAATGCATGTTGACACACATAACACAAGAGGGGGAGGTCGCTGCGTTTACGTCTGAGGTGAAGGAAGCCAAGAAGTTCTTGATTTTCCCTGGCGATAGTTTCACTTTTTTTGCATTTTTCCTTCTCTCCTGCCACCTGTCCCGCTGAGTTACTCCAGCTTTTCGAGTCAAAGTCGTCTTGTTCAATCTCATTTCATTGCAACTTTCAGCTCTGGATACCCCGCGTTGATCCGCGCATATTTCAGCATTTATATTTCTCAAGCCTCTTTACCTCCCGGAGCCACATGTAACTTAACCACATGTAATTACTCCAGCATTTTGTGTCTCTCTTTGGTTCAGTCTTTACTTGAGCGAATGAAGAGATTAAGAAAGTTCCCACGGTAGACTCACGAGACACTAAGGTAAACGCACGGGCCACAATGTTATTGCAACGAGTTTAAATGTTTCCAATTTTAACTTGAACAGTAATTTGACTCATGGAAAAAATCAAACATGTTTGATTTTTTTTCACGAGTTAACAAGTTTCCCGAGTACCTGTCGTTAGAGCCACAAGTCGATAAGTTGCTCGCGCAAGTTCCGACGTTCCCGCTACGTTAATTGTACGTGATTACCGCGAGTGAAAACTCGGGGTCACTCGTGGGCCAACTCGCACCATGAGACAGGGGGGGGGGCATTGAGAGTTTCCGCCCGTGGCTTCACACGTAAAATGACAGTGGGAGTAAAACTGTGGCAAAGGACTGGATGAGTATCTTTGGTATGAAGTTAGTTACGTTTCGTATGTAATCGAATCTTCACTGCGTTAAGCAGTGTTCTGTTAGAAAATGGTCACCCGTCGCGTTACATGACTTCTGCTGAAGTTCTCAAGTTTTGCAATTGGTTTAAATGTCAATATAATCTAATATTCTTGTCCTTGAACCCTAGAAGACACCGGATAAAACATCCGCACGCATCCTCCGCAATTTTCCGCCCGTCATCGGATTTATTGATCAACCCGTGATATTGATTAGCGTTACGCCATTCATCGTGAAAGTCAATCTCTGATCTGCCCGGTACTTTAAATAAATTTGTCGAAAACATGAAATAATAGTTCTATGAATCAGCCCTCCATCGAAACAGTTTACTTCCGAGAGTTTTAAAGCCGCAGCTTTTATCTGGAGAACACCGATAAGATGGAGTTTGTCATCGAGTCCCTTCTTCAGGACTGATTGCGGTGGTGGGAGAGGTTTGTGGTGGTGGTTGGTCGAATATACTGTTTCTGGGAAACAATATCTACCAAAGATTCTAATATCTACCCCTCAAAAAAGCCGTCAGTCCACGCCACAATCAGTCCCACAAGAAGGGTTCCCGACCAAAAATCGCCTATCCAAGTTCTCCAGAGACGCTGCTTGACCCGCTGAGTTACTCCAGCACTTCGTGTCTTTTTCTTTGTCAACCAGCAACTGCGGCTCCCTGTATCTGCTTTTAACAGGTACTTGAGAGTGTTTTCTCAGGCACGAACAGTTTATTTGATTCGAAAACATAATATCATAAACGAGTTCGCGACGGCGTTGAATTAACCTGCGATTTGCAATTATTTTCTTTTCAGTGACGTCGAGAAGCTTTGAAATTATCTGCAGGAGACAGAGTGCTGTTGGTATTACCTGGTCACATTTAGCACGAGTGAATGCTTCAAACATTGACTGAGATGTCGTCTCCTCCCAGTTTCGCTGTCCTTCTGTACATTTGTCCTTATACAATGACACACCCATTTATTCTATACGCACCCCTGTTCCGCGCGCAGCAAGTAATCAGGAAAGTAGCTGGTCTGAACCTGATTGTGTGAGGCTTCAGCCTGACGGAAGCAGTAAGAAGAGGGCGTGGGACTGGATGGTGGAAACATACTTGATGATAAATGTCACATGCTTGAGATGATTCATGTAGATGCTTTCTATTGTGAAACGTGTTGTTCCCCTGGTCAAAGACTCTTCATTGGAATGAAAAAAAATAAGAAACCAATTTTAAAAGTCTCTTTCCCAAAGAACATCTTGAAAGGGGCTGCACAATGGATTGATCACCCTTAAAGAAGGCCACAAACTCTTTCAATTGATTGCTGGGATCAGCATCAGAATTAATTATACAGTAAAAAGTTAAAAAGATGTCTGTTGTGTAAGAGAGTACAGAGGTTATGCCATTTTATGGCACAAAAATGAATTAGTAAACATTCAGATTAGTTTATGGTTTTATTTATTTATAGGTTGCAATTTATTTCCTTGTTCAGATGAAGTTTACACAGCAAGCTGTATATAGCAATGATAGATGCACCTATAAATACAACAATACACACACACATATACACATATATATGTCCATGTGCTGCATATATACTTTGCGTGGTTCCTGGGTTACCTACTGCTGGGTAACTCCGCGAAATATCATCCCCCTGCATTTCAAATCTAAATTTCTCGCCAATCCACAGCCTTCGACCAATTAACTAAAAAATGTTGTTCTTTTTTAAGACTAAAACAAAATAGTTCTCCCGAATTCCCAGTTCTCGAGTTTGGGGAGCTGGGGGGAGGGGGGCGGGGGGGGGGGGAATTGGCGAGTCGGTGAAAATACAGCTCCAGCTGGAATATAAGAAGAGATAAAACAAAAACACTGAAAGCAAATAGTAACTTAACAGCGGGAACTTGTCTCCTCCCCTTCCCACCTCTCCCTCAGCCCTCGGGCCCTGGCATTCCCTCTATCTCTATCTCCCTCCCCCACCCCAGTCGCACCAGCTTCTCATTTTCACACCACAAACAGCTTACAATGGCTTGTTCCCTTTATCACCGATACTTTTTTGCATATCTTTCACTCATTGTTCCTTATCTCTGCACATCACCGTCTATATCTCTCGTTTCCCTGATCCCTGACCAGTCTGAAGAAGGGTCTCGACCCGAAACGTCACCTATCGTCACATGCAACCCCTGCTCTTCCCCACCCACACCACAGCCCCCATACCCCCCTACCGCCTGACCACCCTCCACCCCCCCCACCACACAACGCTTCGTCCTCAGTCCACTCACCTGCCTTTCCTCCGGCCACAACCCCCATCCTTGCCGCGTGTTCACCATCCCCCCGGACCTCCCCCCTCTCCGACATCGAACGGTCTGTCCTCAGCAGAGGTCTCACCTTTGTCCCCCTCCGTCCCCACCTCAATGAGTTCCGCACCCACCACGACTTGGAGCTCTTCTACCGTCGCCTCCGCCTCTACCGTCGCCCTCGCCCCCCACTGATGATCCCTTTTCCTGTCTCCCACGCACCGCCTCCACTTGGAACCCCCCTCGTAGCCTTCCGGCTGTAGAACTATTTATCCAGAACTGCCGTCGGGACATCAAACCGCCTCGACTTCTCCACCCCCCTGTCTCACTCCAATCTCTCCAGCCCTGAACGTACTGCCATCGACTCACTCCGTAACAAACCCAGACTGGGTTATCAATCCCGCCGACAAGGGAGGTGCCGTGGTAGTCTGGCGCGTCGATCTCTACAAAGCGGAGGCCGCGCGCCAAACTCTCGGACACCCTCCTCCTACTTACCCCTGGACCTTGACCCCACTGACGAACACCAGGCCACCATCTCGAGCCACCATAACCAACTTCATCAGCTCGGGCTCCCTACCCCACCGAGCCTCCGACCTCATCGTTTCCCAGCCCCCGCACGGCCCGATTTTACCTTCTCCCCAAAATCCACAAACCCGACTGCCCTGGCAGACCCATTGTCTCTGCCTGTTCGTGCCCCACCGAACAACATTTCCACATACCTTGACGCCATCCTATCCCCCTTTGTTAAATCCCTCCCCACCTATGTTCAAGACACCTCAGACACTCTCCGTCGGCTCCGTGCATTTTCATTTCTCCAGGCCCCCATCCTCTCATCTTTACCATGGACGTCCAGTCACTCTACACCTCCATCCCCCACCAGGACGGTCTCAAAGCCCTCCGGTTCTTCCTCGACCAGAGGAGCAACCCATACCCGTCCACTGACACCCTCCTCCGCCTAGCAGAGTTGGTCCTCACCCTCAATAACTTCTCTTTTGATTCTCCCATTTCCTCCAAACACAAGGCGTAGCTATGGGGACACGCATGGGCCCCAGCTACGCTTGCCTCTTTGTTGGGTACGTCGAAACAATCCTTGTTCTCGGCGTACCAGGGCCCCATCCCCGACCTCTACCTCCGTTACATCGACGACTGTTTTGGTGTCACCTCCTGCACCCACACACAACTGACTGACTTCATTCATTTCACCACCAACTTCCATCCGGCACTCAAATACACTTGGACCATTTCCGACACTTCCCTACCATTCCTTGACCTCACCATCTCTATTGCAGGTGATACGCTCCTGACCGACATCCACTACAAACCTACTGACTCCCACAGCTACCTGGACTACTCTTCCTCCCACCTGCTTCCTGTAAGGACTCCATCCCCTATTCCCAATTCCTCCGTCTACGCTGCATCTGCTCCCAGGATGAGGTGTTCCACACCAGGTCATCACAAATGGCCTCATTCTTCAGAGAACGGGGATTCCCCTCCCCCACTATTGATGAGGCTCGCACCAGGGTCTCCTCCATACCCCGCAACACTGCCCTCGCTCCCCATTCCCCCCACTCGCAAACAGGGCAGAGTCCCCCTGGTCCTCACCTTTCACCCCACCAGCCGGCAAATACAACATATAGTCCTCCGCCAGTTTCGCCACCTCCAACGTGACCCCTCCACCCGCCACATCTTCCCATCTCCCCCCCTGTCTGCCTTCCGCAAAGACCGCTCCCTCCGCAACTCCCTTGTCCATTCTTCCCTCCCCTCCCACTCTACCCCTTCCCCGGGCACTTTCCCTTGCAACCGCAAGAAATGCAACACTTGTCCCTTCACCTCCCCCCTCCACTCCTTTCAGGGACCCAAGCAGTCCTTCCAGGTCCGACAGAGGTTCACCTGCACCTCCTCCAACCTCATCTACTGCATCCGCTGCTCCAGATGCCAGATGATCTATATCGGTGAGACGGAAGCGGAGGCTTGGCGATCGCTTCGCCGAAACACCTCCGCTCGGTCCGCAATAACCAACCCGACCTCCCGGTGGCTCAGCACTTCAACTCCCCCTCCCATTCCACATCCGACCTCTCGGTCCTGGGTCTCCTCCACGGCCAGAGTGAGCAAACACCGCAAGCTGGAGGAACAGCACCTCATATTCCGCTTGGGGAGTCTGCATCCTTTGGGCTTGAATATTGAATTTTCTCAATTCTGTTAACCCTTGCTGTCTCCTCCCCTTCCCACCTCTCCCTCAGCCCTCGGGTCCTGGCATTCCCTCTATCTCTATCTCTCCCCCACCCTAGTCGCACCAGCTTCTCATTTTCACACCACAAACAGCTTACAATGGCTTGTTCCCTTTATCACCGATACTTTTTTGCATATCTTTCACTCATTGTTCCTTATCTCTCCACATCACCGTCTATATCTCTCGTTTCCCTGATCCCTGACCAGTCTGAAGAAGGGTCTCGGCCCGAAACGTCGCCTATCTCCTTCGCTCCTTAGATGCTGCTGCACCGCTGAGTTTCTCCAGCTTTTTGTGTACCCACGTCACCTATCTCCTTCGCTCCTTCCCCTGCTGAGTTTCTCCAGCTTTTTGTGTACCCTCGTTTCTCCAGCATCTGCAGTTCCTTCTTTAAAAAAAAAGTACGACATATGTGTGTGTGTGGTGTGCGCTCTACTGAATACTTTCTATCCAGTGTCTCCACTGCAAATTGCAATGCATACACGTTTGATATTTAGACAAACTTAATTTTATTTCAGTTTTGCATTTTTAGTTTGTCCCACACATTTAATTAGTTTTAATCCCTCCAGAAAAACCTGAAAGTGGAGATGGTTCTCATACATAAAGCCCAAAGAGATGGCTTCTTGATTCAACGAGTGTTTGGGAAAAATAGACACAAAAAGCTGGAGTAACTCACGGGACAGGCAGCATCTCTGGAGAGAAGGGATGGGTGACGTTTCGGGTTGAGGCCCTTCTTCGGACTGGTGTTTGGGAAACGTGGATTCGGTTTGTTTTCGGGGGGGGAGGGGGGAATACATTCGCCTTTTTCTCTGATTTCAGGAATGAATGCATGTTGACACACATAACACAAGAGGGGGAGGTCGCTGCGTTTACGTCTGAGGTGAAGGAAGCCAAGAAGTTCTTGATTTTCCCTGGCGATAGTTTCACTTTTTTTGCATTTTTCCTTCTCTCCTGCCACCTGTCCCGCTGAGTTACTCCAGCTTTTCGAGTCAAAGTCGTCTTGTTCAATCTCATTTCATTGCAACTTTCAGCTCTGGATACCCGCGTTGATCCGCGCGTATTTTAGCATTTATATTTCTCAAGCCTCTTTACCTCCCGGAGCCACATGTAACTTAACACATGTAATTACTCCAGCATTTTGTGTCTCTCTTTGGTTCAGTCTTTACTTAAGCGAATGAAGAGATTAAGAACGTTCCCACGGTAGACTCACGAGACACTAAGGTAAACGCACGGGCCACAATGTTATTGCAACGAGTTTAAATGTTTCCAATTTTAACTTGAACAGTTAATTTGACTCATGGAAAAAATCAAACATGTTTGATTTTTTTTCACGAGTTAACAAGTTTCCCGAGTACCTGTCGTTAGCGCCACAAGTCGATAAGTTGCTCGCGCAAGTTCCGACGTTCCCGCTACGTTAATTGTACGTGATTACCGCGAGTGAAAACTCGGGGTCACTCGTGGGCCAACTCGCACCATGAGACAGGGGGGGGGGCATTGAGAGTTTCCGCCCGTGGCTTCACACGTAAAATGACAGTGGGAGTAAAACTGTGGCAAAGGACTGGAGGAGTAATCTTTGGTATGAAGTTATTATGTTTTGTATGTAATCGAATCTTCACTGCGTTAAGCAGTGTTCTGTTAGAAAATGGTAACACCGTCGCGTTACATGATTTCTGCTGAAGTTCTCAAGTTTTGCAATTGGTTTAAATGTCAATATAATCTAATATTCTTGTCCTTGAACCCTAGAAGACACCGGATAAACATCCGCACGCATCCTCCGCAATTTTCCGCCCGTCATCGGATTTATTGATCAACCCGTGATATTGATTAGCGTTTACGCCATTCATCGTGAAAGTCAATCTCTGATCTGCCCGGTACTTTAAATAAATTTGTCGAAAACATGAAATAATAGTTCTATGAATCAGCCCTCCCATCGAACAGTTTACTTCCGAGAGTTTAAAGCCGCAGCTTTTATCTGGAGAACACCGATAAGATGGAGTTTGTCATCGAGTCCCTTCTTCAGACTGATTGCGGTGGTGGGAGAGGTTGTGGTGGTGGTTGGTCGAATATACTGTTTCTGGGGGCAACAATATCTACCAAAGATTCTAATATCTACCCCTCAAAAAGCCGTCCACGCCACAATCAGTCACAAGAAGGGTCCCGACCAGAAACATCGCCTATCCAAGTTCTCCAGAGACGCTGCTTGACCCGCTGAGTTACTCCAGCACTTCGTGTCTTTTCCTATGTCAACCAGCAACTGCGGCTCCCTGTATCTGCTTTTAACGCGAGGGTGTTTTCTCAGGGCACGAACAGTTTATTTGATTCGAAAACATAATATCATAAACGAGTTCGCGACGGCGTTGAATTACCTGCGATTTGCAATTATTTTCTTTTCAGTGACGTCGAGAAGCTTTGAAATTATCTGCAGGAGACAGAGTGCTGTTGGTATTACCTGGTCACATTTAGCACGAGTGAATGCTTCAAACATTGACTGAGAAGTCGTCTCCTCCCAGTTTCGCTGTCCTTCTGTACATTTGTCCTTATACAATGACACACCCATTTATTCTATACGCACCCCTGTTCCGCGCGCAGCAAGTAATCAGACCCTTCTTCAGTCGAAATAAAATTTACATTAAAAAAGTATCAAGTAAAACGTATTTTGTGTGGCCATTGACATCATAAACAGCACGGAGTAAAACTGTGTTGACGAAGAAACTGCAGATGCTGGAGAATCGAGGGTTACACAAAATGCTGGAGAAACTCAGCGGGTGCAGCAGCATCTAAGGAGCGAAGGAGATAGGCGACGTTTCGGGTCGAGACCCTTCTTCAGACTGGTCAGGGATCAGGGAAACGAGAGATATAGACAGTGATGTGAGAGATAAAGAACAATGAATGAAAGATATGCAAAAAAGTATCGATGATAAAGGGAACAAGCCATTGTAAGCTGTTTGTGGTGTGAAAATGAGAAGCTAGTGCGACTAGGGGTGGGGGGAGAGATAGAGATAGAGGGAATGCCAGGGCCCCGAGGGCTGAGGGAGAGGTGGGAGGGGGAGGAGACAGCAGGGGTTAACAGAATTGAGAAAATTCAATGTTCAAGCCCAAAGGATGCAAACTCCCCAAGCGGAATATGAGGTGCTGATCCTCCAACTTGCGGTGTTGCTCACTCTGGCCATGGAGGAGGCCCAGGACCGAGAGGGTGGATACGGAATGGGAGGGGGAGTTGAAGTGCTGAGCTACTGGGAGGTCGGGTTGGTTTTTGCAGACTGAGCGGAGGTGTTCGGCGAAACGATCGCCAAGCCTCCGCTTGGTCTCACCGATATAGCAACACTTGGTCTCACCGATATAGCAACGGTGTAGCAACACTTTTAGGGGTGTATTATAGACCGCCAAATGGGGAGCGTGAATTGGAAGAGCAAATATGTAAGGAGATAGCAGATATTAGTAGTAAGCACAAGGTAGTGATTGTGGGAGATTTCAATTTTCCATAAAATAGACTGGGAAACACATTCTGTAAATGGGCTGGATGGTTTGGTGTTTGTAAAATGTGTGCAGGATAGTTTTTTGCAGCAGTACATAGAGGTATCGACCAGAGAAGGGGCAGTGCTGAACCTCCTGTTAGGAAATGAGGCAGGTCAGGTGACGGAGGTATGTGTTGGTGAGCACTTCGGGACCAGTGATGACAATACCATTAGTTTCAATATAATTATGGAGAGAGTCAGAACTGGACCTAGGCTAGAGATTTTTGATTGGAGAAAGGCTAACTTTGAGGGAATGCGTAAGGATTTTAAAGGAGTGAATTGGGACACTTTGTTTCATGGGAAGGATGTAGAAGAGAAACGGAGGACATTTAAAGGGGAAATTGTAAGAGTAAATGAGGTGCTAGAGGAGTATAAAGAATGTAAAAAGAATCTTAAGAAAGAAATTAGGAAGGCTAAAAGAAGATATGAGGTTGCTTTGGCAAGAAAGGTGAAAGTAAACCCAAACAGTTTCTACAGCTATATTAATAGCAAAAGGATAACGAGGGATAAAATTGGACCATTAAAGAACCAGAATGGACAGCTATCTGCAGAGCCAAAAGAGATGGGGGAGATATTGAACAATTTATTTTCTTCGGTATTCACCAAGGAGAAGGATATTGAACTCGGTGAGTTAAGGGGAAAGAGTAGAGTAGCTATGGAAACTATAAGATTCAAAGAGGAGGAAGTACTGACACTTTTGAAAAATATAAAAGTGGATAAGTCTCCAGGTCCTGACAGGATATTCCTAGGACATTGAGGGAAGTTAGTGTAGAAATAGCAGGAGCTATGACAGAAATATTTCAAATGTCATTAGAAACGGGAATAGTGCCGGAGGATTGGCGTACTGCACATGTTGTTCCATTGTTTAAAAAGGGTTCAAAGAATAAACCTAGCAATTATAGACCTATTAGTTTGACGTCAGTGGTGGGCAAATTAATGGAAAGGATACTTAGAGATAATATATATAAGCATCTGGATAAACAGGGTCTGATCAGGAACAGTCAACATGGATTTGTGCCTGGAAGGTCATGTTTGACAAACCTTCTTGATTTTTTGAAGCGGTAACTAGGGAAATTGATGAGGGTAAAGCAGTGGATGTTGTCTATATGGATTTCAGTAAGGCCTTTGACAAGGTTCCCCATGGAAGGTTGGTTAAGAAGGTTCAATCTTTGGGTGTTAATGGCGGAGTAGCAAGATGGATTCAACAGTGGCTGAATGGGAGATGTCAGAAAGTAATGGTGGATGGCTGTTTGTCAGGTTGGAAGCCGGTGACCAGTGGGGTGCCTCAGGGATCTGTGTTGGGTCCACTGTTGTTTGTCATGTACATCAATGATCTGGATGATGGGGTGGAAAATTGGATAAGTAAGTATGCAGATGATACTAAGATAGGTGGTGTTGTGGATAATGAAGTAGATTTTCAAAGTCTACAGAGAGATTTGGGCCATTTGGAAAAGTGGGCTGAAAGATGGCAGATGGAGTTTAATGCTGATAAGTGTGAAGTGCTACATCTTGGCAGGACAAATCAAAATAGGACGTAAATGGTAAAGGGTAGGGAATTGAGGAATGCTGTGGAACAGAGGGATCTAGGAATAACTGTGCATAGTTCCCTGAAGGTGGAATCGCATGTAGATAGGGTGGTAAAGAAAGCCTTTGGTGTGCTGGCCTTTATAAATCAGAGCATTGAATATAGGAGTAGGGAAGTAATGTTAAAATTGTACAAGGCATTGGTAAGACCAATTCTGGAGTATGGTGTACAATTTTGGTCGCCTAGTTATAGGAAGGATGTCAACAAAATAGAGAGAGTACAGAGGAGATTTACTAGAATGTTGCCAGGGTTCCAGCAACTATGTTATAGAGAAAGGTTGAACAAGTTAGGTCTTTATTCTTTGGAGCGCAGAAGGTTAAGGGGGGGACTTGATTGAGGTCTTTAAAATGATGAAAGGGATAGACAGAGTTGACGTGGATACGTTTTTCCCATTGAGGGTAGGGAAGTTTCAAACAAGAGGGCATGACATGAGAATTAAGGGACAGAGGTTTCGGGGTAACGTGAGGGGGAACTTCTTTCCTCAGAGGGTGGTGGCTGTGTGGAATCAGCTTCCAGCAGAAGTGGTGGAGGCAGGATCGATTTTAACATTTAAGAGTAAAGTGGATAGGTATATGGACGTGAAGGGAATGGATGGGTATGGTCTGAGTGCAGGAAGATGGGACTAGGGGAAAACAAATGGTCGGCACGGACTGGAAGGGCCGAGAGGGCCTGTTTCCATGCTGTAATTGTTATATGGTTATATGGTTATATGGTTATATGGTTATATGATATAGATCATCTGGCATCTGGAGCAGCGGATGCAGTAGATGAGGTTGGAGGAGGTGCAGGTGAACCTCTGTCGGACCTGGAAGGACTGCTTGGGTCCCTGAAAGGAGGGGGGAGGTGAAGGGACAAGTAAAACTGTGTCTTGAACTTCTATGAGAAAAATTCTGACTTCCTCCTCAAGAGGTGAAAGGCAAGAACAATAATAATAAATATATACAAAGCAGGACATCAGTGTTCACAATGAGAAAAACGATTTCATGGTAGAGCAAGAAGTGGTCTGAAATGTTCCGTTGCCAAATTAGGATTAGGGTTATGCAGGTTGGTTCAAACACCTGAAAGTTGTAGGAAAGTAGCTGGTCTGAACCTGATTGTGTGAGGCTTCAGCCTGACGGAAGCAGTAAGAAGAGGGCGTGGACTGGATGGTGGAAACATACTTGATGATAAATGTTACATACTTGAGATGATTCATGTAGATGCTTTCTGTTGTGAAATGTGTTGTTCCCCTGATAGATCGGAATGAAGCCACCACCCACAGCAGCCTCCTGTGTTGGAATTGGCACACCATACAATTACACCATCAGTCAAGGTGCTTTCTCAGTATATTATGCTGAATCTCTTTAAACCAAAGAAAGTTTAAGGTGATCAGGGAGTGAAACAAAATTTACTTTTCAGGTCAAGGACTCTTCATTGGAATGAAAAAAATAAGAAACCAATTTTAAAAGTCTCTTTCCCAAAGAACATCTTGAAAGGGGCTGCACAATGGATTGATCACCCTTAAAGATGGCCACAAACTCTTTCAATTGATTGCTGGGATCAGCACCAGAATTAATGATACAGTTAAAAGTTAAAATATGTCTAGTTGTGTAAGAGAGTACAGAGGTTATGCCATTTTATGTCACAAAAATGAATTAGTAACATTCAGATTAGTTTATGGTTATATATATATACATACATATATATATATATTGCAATTTATTTCCTTGTTCAGATGAAGTTTACAGAGCAAGTTGTATATAGCAATGATAGATGCACCTATAAATACAACAACAAATGCAAAGCAGCAGAATGGTGAAAAGATAGTAAGATTAAACGAGCTTACCAGTTTGAAGTTTGATCTTTATTTTATGAGGAGTTACGATGAGCGATTGCGTGAAGAACCCCGCCAATCCGCACGCGTGTCAATCTTCAAAGCAGCGGTGTGAAATCACAGAATAACAGTAATTGAAGTGACATGGTAAGATTATAAACTTAGAACTACCAGATGAACTTTGCGATATGAGGGTTGGGAGTGGTGGGCACGTAATCGCTCATCGTGACTCCTCATAAAATAAAGATCAAACTTCAAACTGGGAAGTTCTCGTTTAATCTTACAATTTTACTTCAGAGTCATGTGAGTTATGCCGTGAAGATTTCAAAGGTCTGTGATTTCACGCCGGTCCAAATCCAGGCATCTCACACTGCTTTAATTCACAAAATAAACAAAATAAAACACAATAGCAACTCCTCTCCCTCAAGGAGAAGCTATAAAGCAGAACTTAAAATGGGCAAACATCCCGGTTCAATAAGTGGTTTATTATTTATTATAAAACCTCTGAAAGTCAATTCATTTGACCATCCTGTAGCCGTGAGGATATGGTCTAGAGGGACGTCCACTGCCCTCGCTGCTGACATTAATGCCGCAAATCCATGGGGTATGCTGACAGTACAAGCTTGAATGATACCCTTGGTCTGTTTTGTTTAATTAGGTCATAGATGTAAACATAACAACATTCCCTGATGACACCATCCTGTCCAGACGCAGTTTGTGCAAAGTCTGAACCCTTTGCGCTGCTACCAGCGCCATGAGCATGACCAACTTTAGGGTAATCTTTGGCAATGACAAGGATGTGGCTGGACCCCACTGACGAAGCAGCATGAGTACCATGCTCATATCCCAGCTTTCAGGGTACCTAGGCCTGGGGGATTGGAATTAAAACACCCTTCATAAATCTAGATATTAACGGATGAGATCCTACAGACTGAATTTCCGACCCCCGGCATAGGTACGACGACAGTTTGAAGTTTGGCACTATTGATGGCACTATAGCTCAAACCTTCATCAAAATATAACTTGGACAGAAATTTGAGCACATCTGCGATGGAAGATGTGTGGTATGTAATGTTCCCATGTAAACTACTCCTCCCATTTCCTGACAGGAGAAATGTACTGCCTTTTTCGTACTATCCCTCCAGGACGATGTGATGACATCCACGGTACGATTGAATAGTCCCAGACCCAGGTATGGCCTTCTTGGAATCTGAAAATTAACAGATTAACACGATCATGCAACGGGTGTCGACCTCCAGTCACAGGGTGCACCAACAGATCATGACGTTTTAGGACCACCATAATAGGCTGTGTAATAATGTCCATGTGTAGGTCAGTTGGGTACCACCAAAACTCCTGTAGCGGAGTCCTGCTTGATCTTGGTCAAGCACCGACTGATGAGGCAGAATGGGGAAATGCATATAAAAACACTCCGCCCCAGTGTAGCGAGAATGCATCTACTGCTACTGCCCCTGGATCTGATTCCAATGAATATACTTCGGTACCTGATGTTGAGTCCAGATGCAAACAAATCAATATCTGGCATCCCATACCGAACAACAATCTCATTAGTACATCCTGATTCAACATCCATTCTGTGTTGTCATTAAATTTGCATGACCTGGTGTCTGCCACCTTTTTGAAGATCAGTCAGCTGAAACCCAAATGTTCTTTTTAATGCACCAGTGCCAAATAAGGTTAGCCAATCTGTCACAAGGTTTCCACCCATGTGTCTCCCATACAAGTACTAATCAGGCCTGAGCCTGCTTAGCTTCCGAGATCAGACTGGATCGGATGTGTTCAGGCTAGTATGGCCGTAGGCATTAACATACGCCACTGCCATGGAGTTGTCAATCTGAAGCTGAACATGTAAGTGCTGCTGAGAACACATCCTTGATCCAGTGTTGATGATTATTGTGGAGTATGTGTTGTTGACTATCCTCACTTATTGTGGTCTATGGATCAGAAGGTCGAGGATCCAGTAGCAGGGAAGTATGCTGAGTCTTGGATCAAGATTTTGGAGATGGGGACACGGGCCAGTGGCATTCTGGGGAATCACTCTCAGGAAGGCCGATCTTACATCTGCCACAGTAACCAGTTTAGGTGAGATTATGGTGGTGAAGGTGGATCAATAGGAGATAAATGGGAGTTTGGCATAGGTGTCTATGTTGTCCAGGTGTTCCGGAGATGAGTTGTGAGCCAGGGAGATGGTGCCTGCTGTGCTGCTGTGTAAACAAACTGCAGTGAATCAAGACTGGTGGCTGGTGTTAATGTGCGTTACCACCAACATCTCTGAGCACTTCATGATGGTGGATGATAGTTATTGAGGCACACTACCTTGCTTTGCTTTGGCCCCACAATGATAGTGGTCTTCTAAAAGCTTTGATCACTCCGACGCGGGAGCTTTGATCGCCGGCTGCAGGAGCTTCGATCGACCCGACTGCGGATGGTTCGACTGCCCCAACCATGGGAAAAAAAGAGGGAAGAAGATAATACGTTATTGCCTTCCATCACAGGGAATTTTTATGTCATTGTGTGTCTTGCTGCTTTTTTGGTATGTCTGTATGACAACTCAAATTCCTTGTATGTTCTTACATACTTGGCTTTGTATCTCTTGTAAAATTATTTGTATCTCTTGTAAAAGCAGTGGGATTTCAGAATGGAGTAGTGAAAGATTAAAGATGTCAGTGAATATTTCTGGCAGCCTGTCCATGGAGGCCCTAACAACATGACTGGAGATTCCATCCAGGCCAGTGGCTTTCTGCTGAATCACTCTCAGGCCGATCTTATGTCAGCCACAGTAACCATTGGTTCAGCCACACCAGAGACTGATGGGGTGGGTGACATTCTTCTACCGACCTTCTGATCAAAGCGGGCCTAGAATTGAGCTCATTGGGGAGGGGCCCATATTTGCCAGCAATACAATCTGACTTCACTTTGTAGCCTTTTGTAACATGTAAGCCTCGCCACAATTTACGGGTAAGAGTGTTATTGCCTAGGGACTCCAGCTTGGTCTGGAATTCCCTCTTGGCATCCTTAATGTCTTTGCAAAACTGCTAGATAGATTTCTTGTACCTTTTGGGATTGTTTGTCCCGTTTGACTACAGAATTGGATTTCAACGGGTTCCTCGCGGTTCATCCATGGTTTCTGGTTGGGGCACACACATATTGTGTTTGGTATGCATTCCTCTACACACTTGCTGATGAAGTCTGTGACAGGTGTGGCACATTCATTTTGGTTAGCGACAAACTCCTTGAATAAGAATCAGCCCATCAACTCAAAGCAGTCGCCTAGGATCTCACTTGTTTCCTCAGACCAGCACTGCATGTCTTCCTGTACTTGGTCCTTCAACTTCAAAGTCAGATTTACCAAAGTGTGGTTGGGGGATGGAGTCTTTTCTGGGTCTGCAGCAGTGGTTGAGGATGTTTAGATCTTTGGTTGGACAGGAGATGTACTGATAGCATGTTGAAGTCAAGCTCTTGAGTTTGGCCAGATTGAATTCCTCAGCTATTATAAACAAGGCCTCAGGGCACTTTGCTTCAAGACTAATGGTAGCGGTGTGCAGTTACTCAAGTGCAAGCTTAGCATCAGCATGGGGTGGAATGTAGACTGCGAACAGGATAGTCAATATACATTTCTATGGCAGATAGTAGGAATGGCATTTCACTGTGAGGTATTCTTGGTCTGGGGAATAGTGGTTCGCCAGGATGGTAGGCATCCTTGAGGATACTTCCAGCCTTCCTGGTGCAACACACTGTATATGAACTGGATGGAAGGAATGATGAGCCAGTGGTGGACTGGGCTGTGTTCACCACTCTCAGCAGGTTCAGGCAGTCAACAGCAGAGCAGTTGCCATACCAGGAAGAGGTGTATCCCATCAATATACGTTCTATAGCGCATCTGTAGAAATTTGAGAGAATCCTTAGGGACATGGTAAATCTTCTCAGGCACCTACTGTAAGAAAGTAAACATGCTGATTCACTTTCTTGATCACTAGATCAGTGTAAAGGGACCTGGTAACGTCGCTCGTGATAGGGATACCAAGAAACCTGAATCGTTAACCATCTCTGCTGATGATCTGTACCCATTCCATTGATGAGTACAGTTTGTGTTCACCCTCTCACTCCTTGAGTCAACAAACACCTTTTTTGGTCTTTCTGATGTTGAGATGAAAAAACATTAGGCAAGATTTCAGTATAAAACAAAATTAGCAAAAACAAATCCATACTAGTGCATGGAGTGGTCCTTGTATTCCATGCTGACTTAGTATTAGGGTTGTACAGATTAGTTTAAGAAGCTAGAGTAGATGCTGCTTGGCCTGTCGAGCAAATCCACCATTTTTTCTTTTGCTTCAGATCTTCAGCATCTGCATTGTTTTGCTCCAATGAACCAGTAATATCTACGGACTAATACTTTTGTGTACGTTTATTTTCTTTCACGTTTGCGATTTTGAGAAACAAACACAGCATTTTCACATGGACAAAGTTCATTAGCTGGACACAGGATAACAATAAAATTTCTTCAAAGCAAAAGTAATTGGAAAACCCGTCAAGATTACTGTCATGCTTAGTAAAGCACAGTTTTCACATAATAGCTCCAGATGAAAACATCCCAGGCACAGACCCAGAGGGGCTACTTTTGAAAAACAGGAATGCCAGGAGAATTCATCCAGTCCGACAGGTTTTGTGGACCTGTGGTGTTTACTGTTTTACCCTCAGATCAGATGTAAGGAGCATAATAGCAAGATATTTTAAAGAATGCAAATTAAAAAAGTGATGCAAGCATGGTAATATGAAATGGTTGGGGAATTTAGTCTTCATTACAGAGGGAGTTGCAAAGTGCCTAGACTTTGCTGAGGTGTTGTTATTCTAGCTTATTTTCAGGTCACCATGTTGCAGTGGAGGAGGTGCAGACAGACAGGTGGTGATGGGAGGGAAATTGAGAATAAATGTGGCAGGCTACAGGAAATTCAGGTCATCCTTGCCGACAGAGTGCAAGTGCCCAGCAAAACGACCACTCAATCTGCGTTTCATTTCTCCAGTGTAAACAACACCAAAGTGTGAACACCAAATGCACTGCACCTGATTGAATGAAGTGCAAGTGAATGGCTGTTTCATTTAGAATGATTATTTGAGTTGCATTTTGTTTTTCCTGGGTGACTACCAAAGATGTCACATTTAACCACGGAACTTCCAAATGCCCTCACCAGTCTATGTGAGCACCCGAAGAAAACCCATGCTGGCACAGGGAGAACGTACTGTACAAACTCCGTACACACATCACCAGTAATCACGATTGAACATGGGTCTCTGGTGCTGTAAGGCAGCATCTACCACTGCTCTACTGTGCCTAAAGGGGCTGTCCCACTTGGGCGACCTAACCCGGGAGCTAATAAGAGTGTCTTCGACCTTCCAGCTCGAGGGCACTCGCCTGGAAAGCCTCGAGGTGGATCCACCGTCCGCATTGAAACTGCGAGCTGGATCGACTGACCACACACATACATACAAACACATCGCAATGGCGGGGGCCAAGGAAAGCGGGGAGCGATGTCTGAAATTCACACCAGCGATGAATATGAAGGTAAAACGGCTGCACAGTAACGGTAAGTCCTTTAGATATCCGAGGACATTGTGGAGCCCTGGTTGAAATTTACGAGTCGTCCTTAAATACAGGAGAGGTGCTGGAAGACTGGAGGGTGGCAAATGTTGTACCTCTTTTCAAGAAGGGCTGCAGGGAAAATGCTGGTAACTATAGGCCAGTGAGCTTAACATCAGTAGTTGGTAAGTTAATGAAGCGTGTTCTGAGGGATAGGATATACAGACATTTGGATGGGCAAGGGTTGATTAGGGATAGTCAGCATGGTTTTGTACATGGGCGGTCGTGTGTCACAAATCTGATTGATTTTTTTGAAGACGTGACCAAAAATGTTGATGAAGGCAAAGCTGTAGATGTTGTGTACATGGACTTCAGTAAGGCGTTCAACAAGGTTCTGCATACTAAGCTGATCTGGAAGGTTAGATTGCATGGGATCCAGGGAGAGATAGCTGAATAGATAGCAAATCCATGGAAGAAAGCAGAGGGTAATGGTGGAAGGTTGCTTCTAGACTGGATGCCTATGACTAGTGGTGTGCCTCAGGGTTCGGTGCTGGGCCCATTACTGTTTGTCATCTACATCAATAATTTGGATGGGAACATACAGGGCAAGATTAGTAAGTTTGCTGATGATACAAAAGTTAGTGGTTTTGCAGATAGTGAAAATGGTTGTAAACGATTCCAGCAGGACCTGGATCGATTGGCCAGGTGGGCAGAGGAATGGTTGATGGAATTTAATACAGAGAAGTGTGAGGTGTTGCATTTTGGGCGGTCAAACTAGGGCAGGACCTACACAGTAAATGGTAGGCCTCTGGGTAGTGTTGTAGAGCAGAGGGATCTGGGAGTACAAGTGCATGGTTCCTTGAAGGACGAGTCGCAGGTAGATAAGGTGATCAAAAAGACTTTTGGCACTGACCTTCATCAGTCAGAGTATTGAATATAGAGGTTGGGACATGTTACAGTTGTATAAGCCATTGGTGAGACCGCATTTGGAATATTGTGTTCAGTTCTGGGCACCATGATATAGGAAATATATTGTCAAGCTCAGAAAGGATTTATGAGGATGTTGCCAGGACTAGAGGTGTGAGCTACAGGGAGAGGTTGAGTAGGCTGGGTCTGTATTCCATGGAGTGCAGGAGGATAAGGGGTGATCTTATAGATGTGTATAATATCATGAGAGGAATAAATCGGGTAGATGCACAGACTTTTGCCCAGAGTAGGGGAATCGAGGACCAGAGGACTTAAGTTTAAGGTGAAGGGGAAAAGATTTAATAGGAATCTGAGGGGTAACTTTTTCATACAAAGGGAGGTGGGTGTATGGAAAAAGCTACCAGAGGAGGTAGTTGAGGCTGGAACTATCCCATTATTTAAGAAACAGTTGGGCAGGTACATGGACAGGACAGGTTTGGAGGGATATGGACCAAGCACAGGCAAGTGGGATAGTGTAGCTGTGATATTGTTGGCCGGTGTGGGCGAGTTGGGCCAAAGGGCCTGTTTTCACACTGTATCACTCTATGACTGACTCTATAGCCTATTCCACTTCTTGCTGCTCAGAAGTGGTAGTAGCAAGGCTCGACTTAATGTGAAGCTGAAGAATCCATGCAAGTCACATATGTCAGTGAATTGCCGAGCCCGATGAATGAAAGTCCCCATATATTATCGGTCTAACAAATTATAATGCTAGGGTAAAGAGTTTAAAAGAGCACCCTCATTTAACATATTCTTCCTTAGCAACCAACAGATTAAAAAAAAATGTCAAAAGGTAGCAACAGGGAACACACCCTTGTAATTATTGTTAATTATGTTTAATGATGCATTTAAATACCAGTGCATGCCATAATGTTTGGGACAAAGACCCATCATTTATTTATTTGCCTCTGTACTCCACAATTTGAGATTTGTAATAGAAAACATCACATGTGGTTCAAGTGCACATTGTCAGATTTTATTAAAGGGTATTTTTATACATTTTCACCATGTAGAAATTACAGCTGTGTTTATACATAGACCCCTCCCCCCCCTCCCCATTTCAGGGCACTTCTTGTGTGTGGCGTGCACAGCCTATATTTGTTGGACAACTTGTTCTGTTTGATTTTCCCTCTGTGCATGTCGAGTTGATTGCATTAGTCGAAACAGGGCGGACCACGTGAAGGTTGCAATCTTCCATCCCTCGGGGCACCATAATGTTTGAGACACATGGCTTTGCAGGTGTTTGTAATTGTTCAGGGGTGTTTAAATGCCTCCTTATTGCAGGTATAAGAGCTCTCAGCACCTAGTCTTTCCACCAGTCTTTCCATCACATTTGGAGACTTTTATTACTGTTTATCAACATGAGGACAAATGTTGTGCCAATGAAAGTCAAAGAAGCCATTATGAGACTGTGAAACAAGAATAAAACTGTTAAAGACATCAGCCAAACCTTAGGCTTACCAAAATAAACTGTGTGAAACATCATTAAGGAGAAAGAGAGCACTGGTGAGCTTACCAATTGCAAAGGGACTGGCAGGCCAAGAAAGACCACAGCTGATGACAGAATTCTCTCTATAATAAAGAAAAATTGCCAAACACCTGTCTGACAGATGAAACACTCTTCAGGAGTCACGTGGGGATTTGTCAATTACACTGTCTGCAGAAGACTTCAGAAATACAGAGGCTACACTACAAGATGCAAACCGCTGGTTAGCCGCAAAAATAGGATGGCCAGGTTACAGTTTGCCAAGAAGTAATTAAAAGAGCAATCACAGTTCTGGAAAAACGATCTTGTGGACATGAGACAAAGATTAATTTATATCAATTGATGGCAAGAGCAAAGTATGGAGGAATGAAGGAACTGCCCAAGATCCAAAGCATACCACCTCATCTGTGAAACACAGTGGTGGAGGTGTTATGGCCTGGGCATGTATGGCTACTAAAGGTACTGGCTCACTTAATTTACTTCGGAGTCACGTAAAGAACGACTAACCTGAGGTCGCGTTTTTTCATTCAGGGACTCTGTGGGACAGAGCACCCCACCAAGGAGCTGCCTCGAAAGATTGACTGTGGACCGCGGGAACGCGGACAGTCAGCGGCAGCATCACTACAAACCCAGAAGTCGGGCAAGCCCGTTGACCCGGCAGGGTCCGGGCTCCGAGACACGCCATTCGGAGGTAGCGAAGACAGAGCAGGAGCTCTGACTCAACGCCGCAGCCCGCAGGGACACCGCGGACTGACGGCAATGCTACCCGGAAGTCGGGCAAGCCCGTTGACCCGGCAGGGTCCGGGCTCAGAGATGCGCCGTTCAGAGGTAGCGAAGACAAAGGAAGAGCTCTGACTCAACGCTGCAGCCTGTACACAAGGAACGTCGGACTTGCAGCACAATGCCCGGAAGTGGGGCAATCCCGTTGACCAGGCAGGGTCCGGGCTCACAGACTTGCCATTTGTGGATAGCAACTGCAGTCGATAATCCCGCATGGAGCGGATGGGGAGCACTAGCTCCAACGTGACCCACTCCAGCAGGAGTCTGGTCACTGTGGGTCTTCTAGCAGACCCACGGCAGTACCCTTTACAGGGCTGCCAAATGCTCACCCTCTTCGCAGGGGAGCATAAGGAGTCAGGTCTGGGCTGACTCTGAAGAAGGGGTGTTGGCAGAAGAAACACAACATGCTAGGGGTGCAAGAAGAGGAGCTACTCGGGATGGCATCCAAGTTGCGATGCCCTCACAAAAGGGGCCACCATTATCAACAGGCAGCCAGTTTAAAGTACTCAACAACTTGTTTAGCTCCAGGAATCGGTATTTCCCTCAATGTGCCTGCGGTAAATCCTCAAACTACTGACCTCGGGTATTACCAGATTTACCAGGTCAGTAGACAGAAGATATGTCAGAGGAGCAACAAGAAGCTGACCACTCTCCAATATGGTCAATTGAGATCAACTACTTCAGGAAGAATGCCATCCAGCCTGCACTAAACCACAAATTCGCGAGGTTGTGTAGAACCAGCAATGCACAGCCACCTACTCTGTTTCAGGGACAACCTGCCCAAACAGGCAAAAGACCTCGACAAAGAGATAATAGCCGTCGGCATGATTAAGGTGCCGGCCGCTACCATGTCCTCACATATTTGGCGGCAGCACCCCTATGTATCCACCAGCAGGCTGCATTATCACACTGAATGAAAAGCTGGTGAAAGCTCGATGGCTGTACAACTTACACAAAGATATCTTTCAGGCCATGTCCCAGAACAGCTTTCCTGGAAGGTGCGCCAACCCCACACCACAATGCCTCCACCTCCCAGGAAGCAAAAAAGGAGAAAACGAACACAGCACCACCGGTAACCATGGAGGTAGGTGGGTTTTGTTGCCTTCAGAACATAGCATGTGTAACTTCTTCACAGGTTGGGGGAAGGTTACACTTGTACAGGGAATAACTTCTGATCTTTCATACTGCATAGTATTCAGCGATACAAAACTGAATCTGTTGACAAACTCCTCCTTTCCGGTTCAACATGCACCTAGCCAAAAGTTTGAGTTTTCACAATAAAGAGAAAGTGGAAGGTCATGTGGAACTGTTACATCTATATACAAAAGGAGCAATAGAAGAAACCAAAACATGAGTCTCTTGAGTTTGTATCAAACATCTTCACCTAAAACAAAAAAGATGGCGGATGTCCGGATCATTTGATTTGACACAACTGAATACTTTTGTGCAGTACACCCACTTAAAAATGGAGACATTTTTGTTACTTCTAAAACAACTAGTTTCCAAAGGATGCTTCATGGTGCATCGATCTAAAAGATGCATACTACTCAGAACCAAAAGACAAAGATGACCGCAGATATTTAAAATTTATCTGGATGGGAGCTCTGGCAGTATAAACCACTGCCTAATGGATTAACATCAGCCCAGACTGTTTTCTAAACATATTGAAACCAGCTTGGCGTTTCTTCAGAAACAAAAACATATTATCAAGGCGTATCTGGATGACATCTTATTGTGGGGATAACATTGGAATTGGCTAAATTGGCTGTCTCAGCCACCAAGCTCCTATTTCAAAAATCTGGGTTATTATCCATCCAGATAAATACAAGTTAAATGCCTTCCGGTGACTATGGATTTGGGATTCACGTTTGACTCTTCACATGTCTGTCACTTTGCCAAAGGACAAAGCAACAGACTTGATAGAGGCATATAACAGCCTTGATGGCGTCAGTAAATGATCTATTCGGCAAATAGCCAGGGTAATTGGAAAGCTTGTGGCTGCCTTTTAGCCCAGCCACAATTTGGACCCTTACATTACCAAAATCTACAAAGGGCCAACATTACAGTGTTACAAACTGACGCCAGCGCTCACGGATGGGGAGCAACCAATCCCACCTCCAGCTGCGGTGGTAGATGGAATACTCATGAGTTAACGTTACTTCAGGGTATCAATCATCATAAGGTGTTGGGAGCATTCACGGACTTTGGGTTTACCTTTCAGAGATGCATCATCTGCATGTTCGCCTACAAATTGATAATACCACTGTGGTGACATACAATAATCATATGGGTGGAATTAAGTCGATATCTTGTGATGAATTGATCAATACAATCTGGCACTGGTGCATAGAAAGAAACATTTGGATATCAACTCCAGGTCACGCAAATTCAATGATAACACCGAATGGATGTTGGACCACCACTCATTTACTGACATTATAGCTCAGTATGGAATGCCAGATATTGATTGTTTTGCATCAAGACTTATTCACCAGATGCCAACGTATGTTGCATGAAAATCAGACCCTGGGGCAGTAGCGATGGATGCATCTCGCTACACTGGGGAGGAGATATTATTTTTTCTATGCATTTTTCCCCCCTTTTCTGCCTCATTAGTCGGGTCCTGCGGAAAATTCAACAAGACTCTGCATCAGGTATTGGGGAGTACCCGATTGGTTTACTCAACCATGGTACCCTGTGGGACTCGACATGGTAAGAGCAATGGATTTCGATCTACAAACACCCAAGTTTTCTGGTACACCTATGACAAGGGAGAGTCATTCGTGCCATGACCGAATGAACCCATTGGGTGCAAAATTTGGGAAAGACCGCTCCTGGAATTGGGCTGTCGGACCAAACCATGAATATCATCATGGCATCATGCAGAGAGTCCACCAGGAAACAGTACCTCACCCATATCAAAAAATGGGAGGTATTTTATACCAAAACAGGCACAACTTACAACACAGCCACCATCGCGTTGTGCTAGAGTTCCTGGTAAGTCTACACTTCAATGAAGGCTTGAGTTATAATGCCTTCAATTGCGCAAAGTGCCCTATCCTCATACATGGGATGTAAGCTAGAACACCATGGAGGAGTATTTCACCCTCTGGTGTCAAAACTCATGAGGGGATTTTAACACAAAAATCCCCAGGTCTCAATATACCCAGACCTGGGATATGGCATTGTCCTGACCCATTTAGAGATTGGGCACCAGCCACATCCCTCTCACTAACACATATAAAATAGTGATGCTGATGACACTTGTAACGGTGCAGCAGGTCCAGTCTCTGCACAAACTAGACTGGACACCATGTAATATCCCAAAATAAATAACCTTTCACATTTATGAGTTACCTAAGTAAACAGGCCTGGATCATCTGGCCTCAAATTGGAGTTCCTGGCTTATCCCGTGGATAGACACCTATGCATAGTGAACCACGTCCTACATTAACTGGAGGTCACCAATTATCTCAGGGGTATGGACATGGCTCTATTGATAAGTTCAAACATCCTCATCACAGAGTACCATGCAGACCATATCAAGATGACTCAGGGTGGTGCAGCAGGGGTGGACACTGATATTTAAATCTCATTTCACCAGGACTGCAGCTACATCAAGGATGATGGAAGTCCCATGCGCCATGCCCTTGTAACGGCGGGTTGGTCAAATAAAACAACTTCCAGCGGTTATAACAAACCTGTGGCCATGCCTGGGATATCTACAGAGACTATTTTAAGTTCTGTATTATAATTCCCTGAATTTAGGGGTTATTATTATTATTATTGTTAAATAATACATTGTTTTTCAGCATTGTACAAGTTTGAAATACGTTAACATACTTCCTTCATTGGTTATTATGGCGGTGTGTGAGCATGGACTCGTTTTCCACGGCATGAAATCACAGAGCTTTGAAATCTTCACGAAGTCACTCACGTGACTCCGAAGTAAAATAGTAAGATTAAATGAGAACTTACCAGTTCGAAGTTTGATACTTATTTTATGAGGAGTTACGATGAGGGATTTTGTGCCCTCCGCTCCCAACCTTCTATTATAAGGTCAACTGGTATGTTAGTTCTCTTATCTTACTATCTTCAGTCATCTCAACTATCTGTGATTTCACACCGCTGCTTTGAGGAATATCGCGCATGCGTGCTGGCGGCGGCTTCCCTCATGTTGATGACACAACTGCTGTTGGTAGTGGCATAATGAATTCTGAAGTGTATAGACAAATCCTATCTGCTCAAGTTCAAACAAATGCCTCAAAACTCATTGGCTGGCGGATTATTCTACAGATAGACAATGATCCCAAACATACTGCTAAAGCAACAAAGGAGTTTTTGAAAACCAAAAAATTGTCATTTCTTTGATTAAATATTTTTTATTATCGAAACATAAATAAAAAATACATTATTAGATACAATCATAATATTATTAATATTAATATTAAAATTTAAGACTTTATGCTTCTATACACTTTAAAAATTTTTTATAAAGTAGGAAAAAAATAGAGAAAAATAATATAGAAAATAGGGAAGTGAATGGAGTATTAATCAATAATCCGTCATTGGAGATATAAGCATGATTTATTATGTATAATTCTTCATCCATTCTATTATTCAGGCCTCAGTCAAGCCCTCGCACTGAGCCACTTTGACCCTGTAAATATTCAATATATGGAGACCATATCCCTCTGAAGAGATCCAACCTGTCCATTAGGACAAGCCTCAATCTCTCCAGATGGAGTGTCTCCGACATTTCTGTATTCCACATTTTAATTGTGGGGGATGTAGGGCCTTTCCAGAATTTTAGTATTAATTTTTCCCAATTATTAAACCATAATCAATAAAGGTTCTTTGATTTGTTGTTATTAATTGGTCTGTATCCAGTATTCCTAGTATTATTAACTTTGAATCAAGGGTGAGAGTTATATTGACAACATTCGAAATTATCCTAAATATTTCTATCCAGAATTTTGTAATTTTTACACAATTTGTAAATGAGTGTGTCAGATTAGCTTCTAAATGTTGACATTTATCACATATGGGAGAAACTTTTGGAAAGATGTTATGTAGTTTGGATTTTGAATAATGTAGTCTATGTAATATTTTAAACTGTATAAGAGAGTGTTTAGCATTTAACGAACAATGGTGTATATGTTGTAAACTTTTGCCCCATACTTCTGGTCTGATAATTTGACCTAGTTCGTTTTCCCAAGATTGTCTATATATTTCTGTTGATGGTACATCATTTCCCAATAAGGTGTTTTATATATATATATATATATGAAATCATTTTTTCTGTGTTTGGATGTTTATTTAGACATTCATCTAAAATTTCTATCTTTCTATTTCTAAGTTCCTGTGTGTTTGCTTTTACATAGTCTCTGATTTGTAAATATCTAAAATAGTCTTTAGAATGTAGTCCATAAATTTGTTGTAAATCTTGAAATGAAAGGAAAGAGTTTTCCTGAGAGATCACCCATCTTAATAATTCCCTTGTTTTTCCATTGTAAAAAGCCTTTATCCATCGTTGAAGGTTTAAATATAACGTTATTTACAATGGTAAGGGCTAGTGGTATAGATTTCAGTTTTAATGTTTTCAAATACGTATTCCACTTTCTATTATCGGATTTTCACTATAGATTTTCTTAGCTAAATTAATATTCGCGAATATTATTGAACTAATTTCAAAAGGAGAACAATCTTCTTTTTCCATTTTTAACCAAATTGGTTGGTTATCTGTCTCTTCTAACCAAAAATTCATATTTTTAATATTAACTGCCCAATAATAAAACATAAAATTTGGTAGTGCTAAACCACCGTTTATTTTTAATTTACCTAAATGTTTTTTAATTTATTCTATGGCTCTTATAATCCCAAATAAAGTTAGTAACTAGGGAGTCGACCTTCCTAAAGACATTTTTAGGAAGATATATCAGAATTAATTGGAAAAGATATAATAATTGTGGCAGAAAAATCATTTTTATTATATTAATTTTACCTAACATTGAAATAGGTAGAATTTTCCAATATAAAATATTCTTATTTAATTTATTCAATAATGGTGGGAAGTTAGATTTAAATAAAGAATCAAATCTTTTTGTTACAGACAGTGGCTTGCAAAAGTATTCATACCCCTTGAACTTTTCCACATTTTGTTACATTACAACCACAAACGTAAATGTATTTTATTGGAATTTTATGTGATAGACCAACACAAAGTGGCACATAATTGTGAAGTGGAAGGAAAATGATACATGGTTTTCAAATTTTATTACACATAAAAAACTGAACAGTGTGGCGTGCAAAAGTATTCAGCCCCCCTGAGTTAATACTTTGTAGAACCACCTTTCGCTGCAATTACAGCTGCAAGTCTTTTGGGGTATGTCTCTACCAGCTTTGCACATCTAGCGACTGAAATTTATGCACAAATTTCTTTGCAAAATATCTCAAGATTGGATGGAGAGCGTCTTTGAACAGCAATTTTCAAGTCTTGCCAGAGATTCTCAATTGGATTTACGTCTGGACTTTGACTGGGCCATTCTAACACATGAATATGCTTTGATCTAAACTATTCCATTGAAGCTCTGGCTGTATATTTAGGATCATTGTCCTGCTGGAAGGTGAACCTCTGCCCCAGCCTCAAGTCTTTTGCAGACTCAAAAGGTTTTCTTCCAAGATTGCCCTGTATTTGGCTCCATCCATCTTCCCATCAACTCTGATCAGCTTCCCTGTCCCTGCTGAAGAAAAGCATCCCCACAGTAAGATGCTGCCACCACCATGTTTCACAGTGGGGATGGTGTGTTCAGGATGATGTGCAGTGTTAGTTGTCTGCCACACATAGCATTTTGCATTTAGGCCAAAAACTTCAATTTTGGTCTCATCAGATCAGAGCACCTTCCTCCTCATGTTTGCTGTGTCCCCCACATGGCTTGTGGCAAACTGCAAATGGGACTTCTTATGGCTTTGTTTCAACAATGGCTTTCTTCCTGCCTCTCTTCCATAAAAGCCCGATTTGTGGAGTGTAATGACTAATAGTTGTCCTGTGGACAGATTCTCCCACCTGAGCTGTGGATCTCTGCAGCTCCTCCAGAGTTACCATGGGCCTCTTGGCTGCTTCTCTGATCAATGCTCTCCTTGCCCGGCCTGTCAGTTTAAGTGGACGGCCATGTCTTGGTAAGTTTGCAGTTGTGCCATACACTTTCCATTTTCGTATAATTGATTGAACGGTGCTCCGTGCGATGTTCAAAGCTTGGGTTTTTTTTGTAACCTAACCCTGCTTTAAACTTCTCCACAACTTTATCCCTGACCTATCTGGTATGTTCCTTGGGCTTCACGATGCCCAAGGAACATTGTTTGTTCACTAATGTTCTCTAACAAACCTCTAAGACCGTCACAGAACAGCTGTATTTATACTGAGATTAGATTACACATAAGTGGATTCTGTTTACTAATTAAGTAACTTCTGAAGGCAATTGGTTGCACTGGATTTTATTTAGGGGTATCCGAATAAAGGGGGCTGAATACTTTTGCATGCCACACTTTTCATTTTTTTATTTATAAAAAAATTTAAAAACCATGTATCATTTTCCTTCCACTTCACAATTATGCCCCACTTTGTGTTGGTCTATCACATAAAATCCCAATAACACACATTTACGTTTGTGGTTGTAACATGACAAAATGTGGAAAAGTTCAAGGGGTATGAATACTTTTGCAAGCCACTGTAAATTCCAAGATATTTAATTTTTTCATTTGTTATCTTAAAAGGAAATTGTTGTAATATATGTAAGTTATTTACCATTATTGGCATAAGTTCACTTTTATTCCAATTGATACTATATCCTGAAAAAGATCCGAATTCAGTTGTTAATTTTAACAAATTTTGGATACTAATTTCTGGTTTTGTGATGTAATGTAATCTTACCCTCTGAGCTAACGGTTCTATTACAAGTGCAAACAGTAGGGTGAATAAAGGGCAACCTTGTCTACAGCCTCGAGATAAATTGAATTTAGTTGATAACATTTGATTTGTTATAATTCTAACTGTCGGATTTGTATATAATAATTTGATCCAAGTAATGAAATTCTCTCCCAATTTGAAAGCTTCCATAACCGAAAACAAATAAGACCATTCCACTTGATCGAAGGCTTTCTCTTCATCTAACGAAATAACTACTAGATATTTTTTAATACCTCTTTTCGAATATATTATATTGAATAACCGTCTCAAGTTATATGAGGAATATCGTTTTGGTATAAATCCTGTTTGATCAGGGTGAATTAATTCATTAATAACTGTGCTTAGCCTTTGAGCTAATATTTTGGTTAATATCTTTTGATCAGTACTTAAAAGGGCTATAGCTCTAAATGATCCTGGTTCATTCAGATCTTTGTTTATTTTAGGTATAAGTGTCATAATAGATTCATTTAATGTTACTGGTAATTTCTGCTGTGCATATATATATTCATATAATGATTTCAGACGTGGTACAATCTGATCATAAAATGTTTTATAGAATTCCGAGCCAATACCATCTGGTCTTGGTGTTTTACCATTTTTTAATGATCTAATAGATTCTTGGATTTCTTTTATTGAAATTTCAGCGTTTAATGATTCTCTATTTTGTGAGTCCAGTCCCTTCAGGTTACATTTTTTTTTTAAATGCTTCTATTCCTATCTTATTTTCTGTTGCTTTAGCAGTGTATAAGTTTTTATAGTATTGCATAAATCTCTCGTTAATATCTTTATGTTGTATTAACAGTTCGCCATATGTGATTTAATCCTATGGATTATTTTTTCTGCCTCCATCTTCCTTAGTTGGCGAGCCAATAATTTTTGAGGTTTATCTCCGAATTCAAACTGTAATTGTTTAGTATGTTGATAAAGTTTTACAACGTGATCTGTATATATTTTATTTAATTTATATTTCAATGCTGCAATTTTATTATGTAATATTATAGATGGATTCACTGCATTCTCTATATCTAATTGTTTAATCTCCTTTTCCAGTTCTTGTTGATCCTTTCGATCCTTTTTATTATAAAATGCTTGGAAGGAAATCATGATTCCCCGGAGATATGCTTTAAATGTTTCCCATAATAAGGAACAAGATATTTCCGGTTTATCATTTGTTTCGAAGAAAATCTTAATCTGTTCTGTAATATATTCCTGAGTTATTTTGTTTTTTAAAATTTGTGAGTTAAATCTCCACTGTCCCCATTTTTCTGTTTTACCATTTATTTTAATCTTAAATGTTAAAGCTGCATGATCTGAAATTATAATATTGTGATATTTAGAATTATAAGTGAGTGAAATAAGTTTGGCATCGACCAAAAAATAATCTATTCTTGAGTAGGTTTTATGTACCGATGAGTAGGAATGCTCTCGTCCAGCAGGATTTTCTACTCTCCAAACAAGTCCTGCTAGAGGGGAGCTCATCTAGTCCAGCAGGTTTTATGGTGGGATGGGTTCACAGTTTGGGTCAGCTGAGTTTTTCTGTAGATTGGGGTATGTGGAGCCTTTACGGTTTTAAAGAGTGATCTGTAAGACAAAACACCGGCGGAGATTTGTTAAGTTAGATCAGATGATAAGGAGCAGGGGTACAGATCATTAGCACGATATTTTAGGAAGCATGTTGAGAAAGCGACACATGGATGCTAAGGAGAATTGATGATAGGGATGTTAATCTGAAGTTGGGCAATTCAGTCTTCATTCCAGAGGGATACAACATGTCTTGAGGTTGCCTAGGTGTTGTTTTCAAGTTTATTGTTGGGCCTCAACGAATCAATGGAGGAGGTGCAGACAGACAGGTGGTGATGGGAATGCGATTGAGAATTAAAGTGGCTGGCAACAGGAAACTCAGGTCACCCTTGTCGATTGAGTGCAGGTGCCCCGCAAAACGACCACTTAATCTGCGTTTCATTTCTCCAATGTAAAGACCACATTGTGAACACCAAATGCACTGCACCTGATTGAATGAAGTGTAAGTCACTCGCAGCTTCATCTGGAATGATTATTTGAGGTTATTTTTGTTTTTCCTGGGCCATTACCAAAAATGTAACATTTAACCCCAGAACCACCAAATGTGCTCACCAGTGTATGTGAGAGCAATCCAAGTCATTTAAATCTACACATATATTAAAGACATCATGCTGCTTACATTTGAGATGCCACATCAGTTTCATAACTGATGATCTGATTATAAAGTCATGTGATAGTAGCGGAATTAGGCCATTCAGCCCATCAAGTATACTCCGCCATTCAATCAATCTGTCGCTCCCAATCCAATTCTCCTGCCTTTTCCCCATAACATCTGCACCTGTACTAATCAAGAATCTATCTATCTCTGACTTTAACATATACACTGACTTGGTCTGTTGCAAAGAATAGTAAGATTAAATGAGAACTTACCAGTTTGAAGTTTGATCTTGATTTTATGAGGAGTTACGTTGGTGATTACGTGAAGAACCCCTCCAGTGTGCATGCGTGTCAATCTTCAAAGTAGCGGTATGAAATCACAAATAACAATTACCGATTTGACATAGTAAGATGCGTGACTCGAGAACTACCAGATGACATTTATGAGAGAGGGTTGGACGTGGAGGGTACATAATCACCAACGTAACGCCTCATAAAATCAAGATCAAACTTCAAACTGGTAAGTTCTCATTTAATCTTACTATTTTACTTCGGAATCATTTGAGTGATTCCGTGAAGGGTTCGAAGCTTTGTGATTTCACGTCACAGATCCAAATCTCGGCATCTCACTGCATTGATTGACTCAGGATGAGTGAATAATCAAAAAATGCATTAAGCATGACATTGATTCAAATATATTAATGGTTTACGTTAATAAAGAAATCAATAGCAACTCCTGTATCTCAGGGGAGGCTAAAGTGGATGCAAAACAGAATGGGCAAATCCCCGGGTCAGTAACTGGCCTACGGTAAAAAAATTAAAAAACAATTCAGTCGCGAGGATATGGTCGATGGGAATGTCCATTGCCCTGGCCGCTGACGTTGATGCTGCCCTGGTGGATTGAGATATACAATCATCAGTGTTAATACCTGTATAAACCAGAACCTGCTGCAACCACCTTGAAATAGTCTAAACCGACCTTCCCATGTGTGGTTGTTTGTCGATTACTAAACAATGCTGATTCCACACTTCTTAGGATTCTGGTGGCCTTGATATAATATAACCATATAACATATAACCATATAACAATTACAGCACGGAAACAGGCCCTCTCGGCCCTTCCAGTCCGTGCCGACGATTTGTTTTCCCCTCGTCCCATCTACCTGCACTTAGACCATACCCCTCCATTCCCTTCACATCCATATACCTATCCACTTTACTCTTAAATGTTAAAATCGATCCTGCCTCCACCACTTCTGCTGGAAGCTGATTCCACACAGCCACCACCCTCTGAGTAAAGAAGTTCCCCCTCACGTTACCCCGAAACCTCTGTCCCTTAATTCTCATGTCATGCCCTCTTGTTTGAATCTTCCCTACCCTCAATGGGAAAAAACGTATCCACGTCAACTCTGTCTATCCCTTTCATCATTTTAAAGACCTCAATCAAGTCCCCCCTTAACCTTCTGCGCTCCAAGGAATAAAGACCTAACTTGTTCAACCTTTCTCTGTAACATAGTTGCTGGAACCCTGGCAACATTCTAGTAAATCTCCTCTGTACTCTCTCTATTTTGTTGACATCCTTCCTATAACTAGGCGACCAAAATTGTACACCATACTCCAGAATTGGTCTTACCAATGCCTTGTACAATTTTAACATTACTTCCCTACTCCTATATTCAATGCTCTGATTTATAAAGGCCAGCACACCAAAGGCTTTCTTTACCACCCTATCTACATGCGATTCCACCTTCAGGGAACTATGCACTGTTATTCCTAGATCCCTCTGTTCCACAGCATTCCTCAATTCCCTACCATTTACGTCCTATTTTGATTTGTCCTGCCAAGATGTAGCACTTCACACTTATCAGCATTAAACTCCATCTGCCATCTTTCAGCCCACTTTTCCAAATGGCCCAAATCTCTCTGTAGACTTTGAAAATCTACTTCATTATCCACAACACCACCTATCTTAGTATCATCTGCATACTTACTTATCCAATTTTCCACCCCATCATCCAGATCATTGATGTACATGACAAACAACAGTGGACCCAACACAGATCCCTGAGGCACCCCACTGGTCACCGGCTTCCAACCTGACAAACAGCCATCCACCATTACTCTCTGACATCTCCCATTCAGCCACTGTTGAATCCATCTTGCTACTCCGCCATTAACACCCAAAGATTGAACCTTCTTAACCAACCTTCCATGGGGAACCTTGTCAAAGGCCTTACTGAAATCCATATAGACAACATCCACTGCTTTACCCTCATCAATTTCCCTAGTTACCGCTTCAAAAAATTCAAGAAGGTTTGTCAAACATGACCTTCCAGGCACAAATCCATGTTGACTGTTCCTGATCAGACCCTGTTTATCCAGATGCTTATATATATTATCTCTAAGTATCCTTTCCATTAATTTGCCCACCACTGACGTCAAACTAATAGGTCTATAATTGCTAGGTTTATTCTTTGAACCCTTTTTAAACAATGGAACAACATGCGCAGTACGCCAATCCTCCGGCACTATTCCCATTTCTAATGACATTTGAAATATTTCTGTCATAGCTCCTGCTATTTCTACACTAACTTCCCTCAATGTCCTAGGGAATATCCTGTCAGGACCTGGAGACTTATCCACTTTTTCAAAAGTGTCAGTACTTCCTCCTCTTTGAATCTCATAGTTTCCATAGCTACTCTACTCTTTCCCCTTAACTCACCGAGTTCAATATCCTTCTCCTTGGTGAATACCGAAGAAAATAAATTGTTCAATATCTCCCCCATCTCTTTTGGCTCTGCAGATAGCTGTCCATTCTGGTTCTCTAATGGTCCAATTTTATCCCTCGTTATCCTTTTGCTATTAATATAGCTGTAGAAACCCTTTGGGTTTACTTTCACCTTTCTTGCCAAAGCAACCTCATATCTTCTTTTAGCCTTCCTAATTTCTTTCTTAAGATTCTTTTTACATTCTTTATACTCCTCTAGCACCTCATTTACTCCATGCCTCCTATAATTATTGTAGATATCTCTCTTTTTTTGAAACAAGTGTCCAATTTCCCTTGAAAACCATGGCTCTTTCCAATTTTTACTATTTCTTTTCAACCTAACAGGGACATAAAGATTCTGTACTCTTACAATTTCCCCTTTAAATGTCCTCCATTTCTCTTCTACATCCTTCCCATGAAACAAAGTGTCCCAATTCACTCCTTTAAAATCCTATATAAAATAATATAGCAAGCCTGCCATCCCACATAGACATGAGACCCTGGGGTATCCGAAAATGATCTTAAATCCTGCCACCCCTGGTCTGCTCTGCTTGTGTAGATCAGAACATAAAATGTAATGGCACCTGCAGCCAATTCCATCCTATCTAGCCACAGCATTTGCAATGTTTGCCCTCGTTGTGCTGATATTAGTGTCATGACTAAGGATGTAGCTGGATCCCCCTGGTGAAGTAATGTTAACACATTTTCAATATCCAACTGCATATTCTTGTAGTGGGAGAACTTGTGTCAAGATCTCTTTTACAACTCGATATCCGTGGTTGAACCCTACAGAATGGTTCTCGCTTGTTGCAGCTGTAGTGGCTCTATAACTGAATTATTGTCAAAGAACATTTAAGAATGAACTGGAAGACATCAGTAATCTGTACCGTTTTAAATGTAACATTAACATTTAAACAAAACCACTTTGGATCCCCTGAATAGGAATGAACTAACTTTTTGGGTGCTATCCCTGCACTCTGTAGTGAGCACATCCATGGCTTGATATGAACCTGAACCGCAAGTCAATCTTTGTTTTATTATGTAAAGGCAGGTTTCCTGAACCACACTTTGAACCAGCAAAGTTTTTGTTTTTTAGAATAACCGTATGCCGTCGTATTATTAAGCCTGATGAAAGCAGGCAACATGACTGCTTAGCAAGTCCGACAGTGCGAAACCCAAAGCAAAGTCTTGCTGACTGTCTTAAGACCCAACTAATGAGGCAATATGGAGGAACACATAAAAGAACATACCTCCTTTTGCAGCGAGAATGTATTTCTCCGCACTGTTGTGCCACATATTTTTGCAATCAGTGAATAAACATGAAATGAACATGTCGATATTCGATGTACCATTGAACCATACTTTCATACTACTCTGAGATCCAATACCTATTCTGTGTTGTCATCGATCTAAACTAGATGATACACCAGTGGCAAAGGAGATTAGGTAAATTATTACAGGATATTTTTACTTGATTGCCATGTGATTAACATATGCCACCACCGTAGTGTAGCAAATTGAAGTTGAGCTTGTAGAATGTGTATATTCACTCAATAGCCCCTTACCCATGGGGTGCATCCAGCGTATATATTTAGTTGATACCAACAACTGAAGAATTGGTAACTCATGCAAATCTCCAATACCTCCAACTAGAGATGATATTCGGAACTTCTCACCTTAGAGCCCATAGCATCAGTTTGTAATAACTGAATTTGACCGACCAAACTACTGGAGCAATGCTGAATACTGCTTGTTCATCATTGTGACTGAGGGTGCTTCAGCTGATAATAGCATAAGATTGTTAACAATGGTCTACATGTCCTTTGAGAGGTCGCTACTTTGCACAAAATCAGTTCCTTTATTTACTCAGCTGACACAGCTACTATATTGCCAATTACTCTTGATGAAATAAAAGTCAGTTTTATAACAGGTTGCTATTAACTCCAATCTCTTGCCACAGGGTGGAGTCATAGGCTAATTAATAGTTAAAGGTAAATCCCAATGAGCAACAAACAGTTTATCCCATTCCCCAATGTTTTACTATTATTAGTACAGTTATATTGTCTTTGATAACCTCTGTAATGGGAACTGCATAGAATGGATCTTTGAGACCCCCAATAAATATGTAGTTAGTCAGGAAAAGTTTTCATATTCGGAAAGTTCATATGCCCGGCACTCTCCATTTATCATAATAAACAGGCCACTCCTGCCTTATTCCATGGGTGCTTTGCATGAGAACTCTGGCCCAATTTCCAAACCTATCTTCAAAGACAACCCTGGTCATAATCCAAACATGCTTGGAATATTTTTTTATCCTTAGTGAGTAGTACAAACAAGTGTTAATATTACAACTTGTGAATGGTGCACTTACCCATGTTTTGGAAGTGCCAGGCCCACTTTGTTGAGTAGGGTTTGTAGGGTGCATGGAATTTCTGAGCTATCATGCTGCCCCCAGCTCCAGTGAACCGCCTACTGCCGATGAGCGCCTGGGGTGCATTCTGAAATGATTACCTTTGCCCGCCGTTGGCCTTAATTGATTCGTCTGCCTCGTTTTTCTCCCCTGTTGAATAGGCCTACCTGAATAACAGATTCGGCAGCTGGCTCTCACATCCCCCTGTTGGCGTTGTTCACTGCCGGCACATATGTGCTCCAGTATGTTCCATCGACTTCTTTAGAGCCTGGAGTCAGTTATATCCTGACCTTTCGCACTCCCCTCCTCAGGGGGTGATTCGTAGGCAGCCCTAAACAGGCACTGCCGCAGGCTGCAAAATACCTATGCTGATATGAACCCATTGGACCTATACCCGAATAGAACATTCTGCTGGGATGGCAACTTTGTTTTCAGAAAAAGGTACCTCTGACACGTGCCTTTCATCCCTTGGGGTATGCCCCACGGCCATACCCTGAGACTCAGCGTCAGCAGGATATTGACCCATCTTGGTCTCTGCCTCCAAGAGGGAGACCTGTAGCAGCTCTGTCAACTGGCGCTGCTGGTGCGGCCTGCAGAGGTGGAACATGTGGCTCAACCTTACCATCCAAGTCGGGGTCAGAACTAAGGTGACCCATGGCTCACGCCTCCTCGTCCATGAGGGTGCTATCAAACAGCTCTCTACTAGGTGTTGCTGGCGCCTTTTTGTTCAGGGTAACGCTGACGCTCCTCCTGCTGGTGTGTGCCCTGCTGTAGCACTGTATGCAATAGTTGCTGTATTTTGGATAGTCGTTTCAAACGCATTATCCAGCCCCGGCGTGGAATCATCCCCTGACTCCATGGGCCTATTATCTTGCTATCCAGCCCCGGCGGGGAATCTTCCCCCAATTCCGTGGGCCCTGCATATATATGTGTTACTTTGAGTAACCCTGTCCCAGACATTTCCCGGTGCCGCCTCTTGGAGTGGACAGCGCTTTTTGACATGAAACAGCCCTGTCCCAGGCGCTGCTGGCGCGGCTCTCCCGTAGGCCGGCAATGTCACAAATGAAACAGCCCTGTCCCAGGCGTTGCTGGCATGGCTCTCCCGTGGGCCGGAACTTTCATACATGAAGCTACCCTGCCAGGCGCTGCTGGCACGACCTGTCCCATAGGCCCGCGCTATTACACATGAAGCAGCCCTATCCCAGGCGCTGTTGGCACAGCCTGTCCCATTGGCCCTCGCTATTACAGTGTAAGCTCACTAAATCATATTTTTAGTATAGAGCTTTGCCTGTGAAGGGTTAAAGCAATTTTTACCCTTCACAGCAACTTGTGCTAAACCAGAAAGAATCTCATTGTCAGGGACACATGACAATAACTTTTTTGACTTTTAAGTTTAACTTTAACTTTTTACTTTAAGAAAAACGCTATAACATGTAAATTTTATTATTAGAAAAACCCCTTGAAGCCCGACACACCCGAGTCCAATAGGGCTGAACGAGTCCTTTCTCTACCAATTTCCCTGCCTGGGGACCGACGTCTCTGAGCCGCTGACCGCACTGTAAGCGAGTCTGGCATTACCTCCCCACAGGCTGGAAGCCGCTGACTGCCTTGTCAGCGGCTGCTTATCTCAGAACCCGACCTTTTACCGGTTATCTGCTTCCGCAGTCGGACTGGGGTTTCCCCATAGTCCATAACCGGCTCACTCGTCGGGATGTGAAACTGGCAGGAAACCCTCTGTGAAGAGAGGCTCCTGCTTGGAAAAAAAAATCCCTGGTAAGTAAAAACAAACTTACCTTCTAGGTTTAACTGCCCTGCCAGTCTGGTGCTTGCTCCAATGCGGCTGACATTCTGTCCTTGACGTCTGAGGCTATGACCTCTAGTCCTAGTCTCTCCAACTAGAGGAAATATCCTCTCTGCATCCACTCTCTCCAAGCCTTTCACTATTCTGTACATTTCATTAAGGTCCCCCCTCATTCTTCTAAACTCCAGTGAGTACAGGCCCTGTGCCGACAAACACTCATCACATGTTAACCTATACATTAACATATGTTTCTCTACCAGTATATTCCCTGAGAAATATTAATTAATTACAAACAAATTTAAAACACACCACAGAAGTAATAGTCCAATTACAAATCTGTTGCATAAAGTGATACTGTACTCTTATAGTAAGGGCTATCTAAAATGGGATTTCACCTTCAATACAGCACACTCAGAGGTGCAGAGTTGGAAAAGGAATACCACGTAAAACTCTGTACTGAAGTGAAATTTCATAGGAAGCTGCACTTGTTTCTCAATAGTACATGGTGTACTTTGTGAAAGAGTGTGTGTGCATTTGCACTATAAAAAAATTTATAGCATAGAAGATACAGCATGGAAACAGGCCCTTCAACCCATTGTGTCAACACCGACCATTGATTGCCAAACACAAGATCCCAATGTTATCCCACATTTGCGCAGAAACTCCACACCAAAGATGGCACTACCAGCTGTGTCACTATGCCACTCTTATGATATCCCACCTAATACAGATTCACAACCAAAATGGCACTCTTAACACTGATCATGCACTTGGGAATAGATCTTAAGTTTTACTGACATCTGCATTATTTAAAACATCAACAGCTGTTTTATTTACAATTTGAAACCCATTAATAATAGTCTCAGAGAGGAAGGTTGATTGGAACACCTGCTTGTAACAGTAAAATTGAGCTGACCCATCTTAATCTTGGTTGATTGGAGAAGATGATGTTAACAATTGTAGACTTGGCTACCATGGAACCAAAGATCACATTATACCTCTTACACCATCTCCTCTTATACCATTATCATTAGCTTGCAACAGGACATAGAGAGACCAAACAGCTCCTTACGAGACATCTCCCATAATTATAATGATATGGTCATGCCTTTCTAAATTTAGTCACTGAATTTATAAAATATTTGGAAGTTCGCTTGTTAGACCATCCTGTAGTCGCTAAGATGTGGTCCAGCAGAAATCCATAACCCTCACTGCAGATGTTGTTGCAGCCCTGGTGGAGTGAGATTCGAAAACATCAGTGTCCACTCCTGCACAAGGCAACCCCCATTTTAACCACCTGCCGATGGTCTAGACTGATATCTTCTTATGAGGATTTTTGGAACTAACAAACATTGCTAGTTCAGAGCCTTTAAGGCTCTAAGTGCCCTAAATACTGTTGTAGATGTGTGACCACACACAACCAAAGGTCCATGGGGTATGCCATGAAAACAAGTTTGAGACCTGATGCCCCCAGTCTACTCTGCTAGACTGTCATGCTCATAAATGTTATATTATTTGCAGACGAAACCATCCTGTCCAGCTGCTTATGCAACCACTGCACCCGTTGCACTGAAACCAGCGCCATAACCACTCTGTAAGTGATTTTGACCGAGGACAGGAATGTAGCTGGAGCCACCGGCGAGGCAGTGTCAGCACAACGTTAACATCCCATCTCCCAGTACCTAGACCTGGGGGAATTTGAGTTAACAATACCCTTCATAAATCTGGATATCAGTGGGTGAGACCCGACAGAATGATGTCCCAATCCCAACAGCAAGTATGATGACAAGGTACTACTGGCACTATTTATAGCATGATAACTTCATCTCTCATGAAATTATAGCTTTGAGAGGAATTCCTCTTCTTCTTCTTTTCGACAACTTGTTCTATTTGATCTTCCGTTTATTTTGTTAAATATTTTTATTAATTGTAAGTACATATTAAAAGAATATACATCTTACATACATTCGTAATATTATTAATATTAACATTTAAGACTTATTTATATTTCTATACTTTTTTATAAGTAAGAAAAGATAGAGAAAAATAACATAGAGATAAGAAATCAAAAATGAAGAAGTGAATGGAGTATTAAAAAGCTATCCATCGTTGGAGATATATCCATGATTTGTTATACGTATTTCTTCATCTATTCCATTATTCAGGTTTCAGTCAGGCTCTCGCACCAAGCCATTTTGACCCTTTAGATATTCAATGTATGGAGACCATATTCCTCTGAAAAGATCCAACCTGTCTATTAGGACAAGCCTCAATCTTTCCAGATGGAGTGTCTCCGACATTCCTTTAATCCACATTTTGATTGTGGGGGATGTAGGACCTTTCCAGAATTTCAATATTAATTTTTTCCAAATTATTAAACTATAATCAATAAAAATTCTTTGATTCATTGTTAGTAATTGATCTGTTTCCAGTATTCCCAGTATTATGAACTTTGAATCAGGAATCAGATTCATATTAACAACATTCAAAATTATCCTAAATATTTCTATCCAACATTTTGTAATTTATACACAATTTGTAAATGAGTGTGTCAAGTTAGCTTCTAAGTGCTGACATTTATCACATATGGCAGATACATTTGAAAAAATATTATGTAGTTTGGATTTTGAGTAATGTAGTCTATGTAATATTTTAAATTGTATAAGAGAGTGTCGAGCATTTAACAAACAGTGGTGTATATGTTGTAAACTTTCATCCCATACTCCTGGTCTAATAATTTGGCCTAATTCGTTTTCCCATGATTGTCTATATATTTCTGTCAATGGGACATCATTTTCCAGTAAAATATTATAAATATATGATATCAATTTTTCTGTGTTCGGATGTTTATTTAGACATTCATCTAAAATTTCTGTCTTTCTATTTCTAATTTCCTATGTGTTTGCATTTACATTGTCTCTAATTTGTAAGTATCTAAAAAAATCTTTTGAATGTAATCCATAAATTTGTTGTAATTCTTGAAATGAAAGGAAAGAATTTTCCCTGTAGAGATCTCCCGTCTTATTAATTCCATTATTTTTCCATTGTAAAAAGCCTTTGTCCATCATTGAGGGTTTAAATGTAACATTATTTACAATGGTAAGGGCTAGTGGTATACATTCCAATTTTAACGTTTTCTTTATTTGTTTCCATATACGTATTGCACTTTCTATTATAGGGTTTTCACTATATGTTTTCTTACCTAGATTAATATTGGCAAATAGTATCGAACTAATTTCAAAAGGCGAACAATCTTCTTTTTCCATATTTAACCAAATTGGTTGTTTATCTGTCTCTACTAACCAAAAATTCATATTTTTAATATTAACTGCTCAGTAATAAAACATAAAGTTTGGTAGTGCTGGACCTCCATTTATTTTTGATTTACATAAATGTTTTTTATTTATTCTATGGCTCTTATAATCCCAGATAAAGTTGGTAACTAAAGAATCCACCTTCCTAAAGAAATTTTTAGGAAGATATATTGGAATCAATTGAAAAATATATAGTAATTGCAGAAGAAAAGTCATTTTTATTGCACTCATTTTACCTAGCATTGAGATAGGTAGTGTTTTCCAATATAAAATGTTCTTATTTAATTTATTCAATAAGAGTGGAAAGTTGGATTTAAATAACGAATCAAATCTTTTTGTTACATAAATTCCAAGATATTTAATTTTTTGTTTGTTATCTTAAAAGGAAATTGTTGTAATATATGTAAGTTATTTACCATTATTGGCATGAGTTCACTTTTATTCCAATTAATGCTATATCCTGAAAAAGATCCAAATTCAGTTATTAATTTTAATAAATTTGGATACTAATTTCCGGTTTTGTAATATAGAGTAATACATCATCCGCATATAAGGAGATTTTATTTTTAGTATCTCTGGTATCATACCCATATATTTCAGGGTGTGATCTCACACGTTGAGCTAATGGCTCTATTGCAAGTGCAAATAGTAGTGGGGATAAAGGGCAACCTTGTCTGCAGCCTCGAGATAGATTGAATTTAGTTGATAGCATTTGATTTGTTGTTATTTTGGCTGTTGGATTAGTATATAATAATTTGACCCAAGTAATAAACTTCTCTCCCAACTTAAAAGTTTCCATAACCGAAAACAAGTAAGACCATTCCACCTGGTCGAAGGCTTTCCCCGCATCTAACAAAATAACTACTAGGTCTTTATTAATACCTCTTTTCAAATATATAATATCGAAAAAATGTCTCAGGTTATATGGGTAATATCTTTTTGGTATAAATCCTGTTTGATTGGGGTGAATTAATTCATTAATAACTATACTTAGCCTTTGTGCTAATATTTTATTTAATATCTTTTGATCAGTATTTAAAAGCTATAGCTCTAAATGATCCTGGGTCATCCAGATCTTTGTCTATTTTAGGTATAAGTGTTATAATAGATTAATTTAAGGTTTCTGGTAGTTTCTGCTGGGTATAAATATATTCATAGAGTGTCTTCAAGCGTGGTGCAATCAGATCATAAAAAGTTTAATAAAATTCCGAGCCAATACCATCTTGTCCCGATGTTTTACCATTTTTTAATGATCTGATAGATTCTTCGATTTCTTTTACTGAAATTTCAGCATTTAATGATTCTCTATTTTGTGAATCCAACCCATTCAGATTACTTTTTTTTTAATGCTTCTATTCCTATCCTGTTTTCTGTCGTTTTAGTATAATTTTTTATAATATTCCAAAAATCTCTCATTAATATCTTTAGGTTGTACTAGGGGTTCACCATTATGTGATTTAATCCTGTGGATTATTTTTTCTCCCTCCATCTTTCTTAATTGGCAAGCCAATAATTTTTGAGGTTTATCTCCAAATTCAAACTGTAATTGTTTAGTGTATTGATAGAGTTTTACAACTTGATCTGAATATATTTAATTTAATTTATATTTCAGTGCTGCGATTTTATTATGTATTGTTATGGATGGATTATCTGCATTCTCTGCATCTAATTGTTTAATCTCCTTTTCCAGTTCCTGTTGATCCCTCCGATTCTTTTTATTATAAAATGCTTGAGAAGAAATCATAATTCCACGGACATGTGCTTTAAAAGTTTCCCATAATAAGGAAAAGATATTTCCGGTTTATCATTTATATCAAAGAATATCTTGATCTGTTCTATAATATATTCCTGAGTTGCTTTGTTTTTTAAAATTTGTGGATTAAATCTCCATTGTACCGTTTTTGCATTTTACCATTTATTTTAATCATAAATGTTAAAGGTGCATGATCTGAGATTATAATATTATGGTATTTTGAATTAAAAGTGAGTGAGATAAGTTTGGCATCGACCAAAAAATAATATATTCTTGAGTAAGTTTTATGTACAGGTGAATAAAAAGAATATTCTCGTCCAGTTGGATTTTCTACTCTCCAAACATCTTTAAAATTACTAGTTTCTATATATGCATTTAAGAAGTCACTGGAATGGGATTTAATTTTCCTTTGTCTTGTGGATCTGTCTAAGTAAGAATCTAATGTACACTTTAAATCTCCTCCAATTATTAAGTTATGTTGTGTTATTTCTGGGATGTTGTTAAATATTTTCTTGAAAAACAATGGACTATCACAGTTTGGTCCATATACATTAACAAAAATCATTTTTTGTGCATTTAATTCTCCTATTACAATAATGTATCTGCCATCATTATCAGTTATAGTTGATGTATGTTTGAATAAAGTGCCTATACGAAATAATTTTGCTGCACCTCTTGATATGTGTGTAAAATAGTAAGATTAAACAAGAACTTACCAGTTCGAAGTTTGATCGTTATTTTATGAGGAGTTACGATGAGGGATTACGTGCCCTCCGCTCCCACCCTCATAAAATAAATGATCAAATGGTAGTTCTGAGTCTTTTATGAGCCTTACTATGTTACTCCGGCTTTTGGTGTTCTGTGTTTTTCATGCCGCTGCTTTGAAGTATGCCGTTGCCAGCGTGAGGCGGGGTCTTCACGTAATCCCTCATCGTAACTCCTCATAAAATAACGATCAAACTTCGAACTGGTAAGTTCTTGTTTAATCTTACTATTTTACTTCGGAGTCACGTGAGTGACTACGTGAAGATTTTAAAGCTTTCTGTGTTTTTTATGTCGTAGAATCAATCCGTACGACAGTCCGGCAAATAAACACATACATGAGAAACCAGACCAATGTTAGATCATTTCACAATTAACTTTTTAATGGTTTAAAGACCATATAATAACCCTCCTTATATCTGAGGGAAAATGATTACAAGTGATAAAAGATAGAAGTGACTACACCATTGATTATAGCAATTAATAGTAAACAAAGCAGGTGATTATAGTGCTCCCAACACCGCGTGTCCAAAGCTTGTCATAGTGTGAACAGGTTTATTGTAGAACTTTGAGAAAGTTTCTTCTTTACTCCACCCTGCGACTTTTAAAATATGCTCGAGAGGTACGTCCCGCCCCTTCGCCGCGGACGTAGCTGCCGCCCTGGTGGAGTGAGATTTGAACACATCAGTGTCTACTCCCGCTAAAACCAACACCTGTTTCAACCATTTTGAGATAGTTTGAACTGAAGCTTTTGTGTGTGGTTTTTTGTGCGTAACCATTAACGCTTTTTCATTTCCTCGAAGGGTGTCAGTAACTTTAATATATTCGTTCAAATGTTTAACCACACACAAAGTAGGATCAATATGATAAGCTTGAAAGGTTACCTTTGTTCCAGATCTCCCTGGTCTGCTTTGTTTGATTAACTCGTAAACATAGAACACAACATTATCTGTAGTCACATGCATACAGTCTAAACGCAACATTTGTAAAGTTTGCACTCTTTGAGCTGAGACCAGTGACATTAACATGACTAATTTCAATGTCAATCTTTCCAATGTCAACCCTTCAATTGGAGTCCATTGTCTAAGTAGCGTAAGTACAATGCTCACATCCCAAATCTCTGTGTATCTTGGTTTGGGTGGATTCATATTAAAGATTCCTTTCATGAATCTAGATATTAATGGATGCGACCCAATTGATCTCTGATCAGTCATAAGCCCTAAATAGGACGACAAAGCACTGCGTGCAGTGTTAATGGCACTGTAACTTAAATGTTGCTGAAAATGCAAATTGGCAAGGAATTCCAAAACATTTACAATATTTACAGTATCATAAGAAATATTTGACTGTGTGCAAAAGTCTTCCCATTTCTTAATATGTGTCATATATTGCTTTTGTGTGCTATTGCGCCATGATGCAACCATAACTTTCATAGTTTGGTCCGACAATCCCAGCTCCTGTAGTGGTCTGGTCAAAACCTGCAGATTAACAAATTCATATATGCATACAATGGGTAAATCTCTTTAGTTACCGGATTAGTCAAGATATCACTAGTTAGGAATCGACATATATGGTTCTTTAATCATATTCAGCATTACTGGGAACCAAGGTTGAGTTGGCCAATTTGGAACTACCAACAATCCAGAAGCAGAATCTTGTTCTATCTTCTTCAAGCATCTCTGAATCAAAGCAAATGGTGGAAAAGCATAAAAGAACATCTTTCCCCAGTGTAATGAAAAAGCATCTACTGCTACTGCATCTGGATCGTGTTCCCAAGACACATAAGTAGGCAACTGATGATTAAGCCTAGATGCAAACAAATCTATTTCTGGCAACCCAAATTGGTTTACAATATTCTTAAATATTGCTGGCTTAAGCATCCATTCCGTATTATCTTTAAAAATCCTGGACCTTTCATCTGCTACCACATTGTCCTTACCCGGAATGTAGCTTGCTGAAATCCATATTTGGCGACCAATACACCATTGCCATATCTCATTGGCCAGAGAATCACATGATACTGACCTAACTCCCCCCATGTGATTAATGTATGCAACAGCCGTTTTATTGTCTAACTGTATTAACACATGTAGACCCTGTTTAGCACAACAATATGCTTTAAGTCCATAAAAAGCACCCAATAACTCCAAATAGTTAATACCATAAAACTTGAAGAAACGCTTCTTCTTGAGCTTTCCATCTACCTCCACAACTGGAGGACGAATCTGTAGCCCCCCATCTGAGAGCACTAGCATCCGTTTGTAAAACCATTTCAGGTTGTTTAATCATGATAGTCTTAGCAGCTTGTGGGACATTTTCAACCCACCATTGTAATTCCAACACGGCTTCTTTTGTTAATTGCATAGGCCTGTCAAAGTGCCCTGCCTTCTCCTTAAGAGCCCTTGTTTTGTCCCTTTGAAGATTTTGATAATGTAATGGACCAAATTCCACTGCCGGAAATGCTGCTACCAGTTTCCCAATGGTTTTTGCCACTTCTCGGATGGAGGGATAAGGTTTGTGAATGAGGTAATTACAAGTCATCAAGATGTCATTGACCTTCTCTGTTGGCAAAGTAACTAACATAGTCACTGAGTTAATTACAAACCCCAAAAAGTTAATTGATTGTGCTGGCTGCAGCTGGGACTTAATTGGATGAATCAAAAACCCTAGCTTTTCAAACAAAGCTTTAGTAACTGAAACTGAGTGCTCAGCTGACTCTTGAGTATCACTAATGATCAGAATATCATCCAGATAAGCCATAACAATGTGTTTCTGTGCTCTTAATTGGGCTAAAACTGGTTTCAACAGTTTTGTAAAGAGTCTAGGAGCCGAACTCAATCCATTTGGTAAAGCTTTAAACTGCCATAATTGTCCCAGCCAATTAAATTTTAAATACCTCCTGAAGCATTGATGAATTGCTACAGAATAATAGGCATCCTTCAAATCAATCTTAGCCATATAACACCCTGCTGAAATAAGATATTTTGCAGTACTGAATGTCTCCATCTTAAAATGTTTGTATTCTACAAACTTATTCAGATCTGTAAGGTCCAGAATAATTCTGCAACCACCATCTTTTTTATCTCTTCGAAAATATATTAGAGACAAATTGATGCTTATGTTCATAAGTCTTTTCAATTACGCCTTTTCCAGATAATTTGTCAATTTCCACATTAATCTCCATTCTTTCCTCTGCAGAAAACACATAAGCATAAGCAGGTCTATTCTGTACAGGAGGATTAACCCCTTCTTTAAAAATAATAATGGCTCCCGAAACTGCTTGTAATACATATCGATCAGAAGTAATGTTAAGCCAGGCATTATAAAACTTTTGCAATCTCCCTCCAACTGGAGAGTCATCCACAGTTTCTTTAAGTACATAAGTCTTTAATACCTCTGCGTATGAGCGTGGTGGTCTCCTTCTTCCCGAATACAGGGAAGCACTTGCCTGCACAGCACGATAGTATTTTCGTGTCAAACTTCTGCTTCTATAACGGAAATCGAAACCCCTTCGGGTCGAAAAACCCCTTCTTTGTCCAAAAACAAAAGGTTTAACATTGCTAAAATATTTAGCTTCTTCATCCAACTCTTTCAGCTGTTTTGGCAGATTTTCTCCAAACAAATACCCAGGAGCTTGAACTCCACTTTCTTGACACAGGCTTGCAAATCTAGGGTGAAATATGGGCCGAATCGCCGTTTTCCTCATGCAATTAATTTCATAGAATGAATTACATAATAAGCCCAAAGTATCCTTTTGAATCTTTTCCATTTCCAGATTCTCCATTTGCCTGCCATAGGCCGTAATGGCGGCAGAAATTAATT